>JAJHZJ010000195.1:6174222-6774222 GCA_023548195.1 Bettongia penicillata ogilbyi | reverse complement strand
TCCCTTCTAAGTTTTCTTTTCTTCTCTACTGGGCACTCCTTGTTTTTTTCCTCCTTTCTTCCCAACCCTACCATATAGAAGGTTATTGATTCTCTCTCAAATAAAATAACTACTCAATTCTTCAAGCTACTCACCTACTTTCAGCTACACCTCTACCCTAAGCCACACGCAAAAAATGATCATAATCTTTATCTAGCACGCAAATATATCACCTCCATGTTTAAGAATTCTGAAATCCTCTCCCAAACTTTGAAAGAACAATGAATTCCAATAGTATATAAAGAATTTGGAAAAATAGGTATGAGTAGTACCAAATTCCTTTTATGACACAAATGTGATACTGATACCTAAACCAGAAAGACCAAAACCAGAGAAATAAAACTGGACCAGTTTTCTTAAAGAATACTGATGCAAACATTTTAAATACAACATTAGGCAGGGAATTACATCAACATATCATAAAAAATCATTCACTTTGACCAGGTAGGATTTATACTAGCAATATAGGGTTTGTTCAATCTTAGGAAAACTAACAGTATAATTGACTATATCAGCAACAAAAAAACCCAACAAAAATCAAATGATTATTTCAATAGATGCAGAAAAAGCTTTTGATAAAATACAATGCTCATTCCTTTAAAAAAAAAACCACTAGAAATCATAGAAATAAATGGAGCTTTCCTTAAAATGATAAGTAATATCTAACTAAAATCATTAGTAAGTGTTACTTATAATGAGGATAAGCTAGAAACCTTCCAATAAGATCAGGAGTGAAGCAAGGATGCCCATCATCACCATTATTATTCAATATTGCTCTATAAATACTAGCTATAACAATAAGACTAAAAGAAATTGAAAGAATTACACTAGGCAAACAGGAAATGAAACTAGCACACTTTGCAGACATATGGTAGTATACCTAAACCATCCTAGAGAATCAACTAAAAAGCTCCTTGAAATAATTAAGAACTTTAGCAAAGTTGCAGGCTATAAAATCAACTCACATAAACTATCAGCATTTCCATATATTGCCCACAAGTTCCAGTAGGAAGAGATAAAAAGAGAAATTCCATTTAAAATAACTTCAGTCAATATAAAATATTTAGGAGTCTATCTGCCAAGACAAACCCAGGAACTACAAGAACACAACCATAAAACATTTTTTTTCACACAAATAAAGTAAAATCTAAATAATTTAAAAAATGCATTGTTCATTGGTAGGCTGACCCAATATTATCAACAATGGTAATTTTACCTAAATTAATTTACTTCTTTAAGACCATAGCAATCACACTACAAAAACATTACTTTATAGAGCCAAAAATAGTAATAACAAAATTCATTTGGAAAAAAAAAGACCAAAATATCAAGATAATCAATGAAAAAAATGTGAGGGAAGGTGATTTAGCAGTATCAGATCTCAAGCTGTATTAAAAAGTGCTAATCATCAAAGCAATCTGACATTGGTTAAGAAATAGAGTAGTAGACCAGTGGAATAAGTAAGGTACACAATACATAGTATTAAATGATCACAGTAATCTAGTGCTCGATAAACCCAAAGATCTAAGCTTTTGGGACAAGAAATCACCATTTGGTAAAATTATCTGGGGAAACTGGAAAGCTGTTTGGCAGAAACTAGGTATAGACTCATATCTCACAGTATTTACCCAGATAAAATCAAGATACATGCATGATATAGATATAGTGATATCATAAGCAAATTAGGGGAGCATGCAATATTTTACTTATCAGATCTATGGAGAAGGGAAGAATTTATGACTAAGCAAGAGATAGAGAGAATTACAGAATGTAAAATGGATAGTTTTGATTACATCAAATTAAAAAGGTTTTGTACAAATAAAACCAAGGAAGCTAATATTAGCAGGAAAGCAGAAAATTGGGTGTGGGGGGTTACATCAAATTTACCTGGTAAATGCCTCATTTCTCTATTATACAAAGAACTGAATAAAATTTTATAAGAAAGCAAGTCATTCTTCAATTGATAAATAGTCACAGGATTTGAACAGACAGTTTTCAGAAAAAGAAATCAAAGCTATCTATAGCCATATAAAAAAAGTGCTCAAAGTCACTACTAATTAGAGGAAGGCAAATTAAAGCAACTCTGAGATACCACCTCACATGTATACTGTTGGTTAATATGACAGAAGAGGAAAATGATAAATGTTGGAGAAGATGTAGAAAAATAGGAATACTAAATGAATTATTGGTGGAGTTGTGAGCTAATCTAGCCATTCTGGAGAGCAATTTGGAACTGTGCTCAAAGGGTTATAAAACCTTGCATATCTTTTGACCCATCAAGAAAACCACATACAAACATAAGTTTGTATGTACCCAAAAGAGATCAAAGAAAAAGGGAAAGGACCTATATATCCAAAGCTATTTATAACAGCCCTTTTGTGGTGGCAAAGAGTAGGGAATTGAGGAAATGACTATCAATTGGGAAATTGCTGAACAACTTGTGATATATGATTATGATGAAATGTAATTGTGCTATAAGAGCAGGATGATTTCAGAAAAACCTGGGAAGATTTACATGGGAACTGAACTGATACAAAGTAAAATAATCAAAACCAGAAGAACATTGTATTATGTAACAGCAATATTGTACAATGAACAACTGTAAATGACTTAGCTATTTTCAGAAATATAATGTTCCAATATAATTCTGAAGGACTTGTGATGAAAAAATGCAGTCCACTTCCAGAGAAAAAAGGAGTTTGGTAAGGTAGAATGTTGTAGGGTGTAGATAGAATAGAAATAGAGGCATGGATGACTGGGAAATAGGGTTGCCAGAAAACCTAAGAAGCAGTAATAGAATCATAAGCAGTCACCAGACCTTTTCTGCCATCATTACAACTGTCACCTTTTCCTCTTACCCTACTGCCTACCTATCCATACTACTGATCCTTACACTTCTACAATTTCCTATTCCTATGCTAGCCTGACTCCTGAGTCATTATGGGATTTTGTTAAAAAACATGCATAATCAATTAGAATTCCCATTGTATGACATCATCTTGCTACAAAGCTGAATCATGACCTTCAAGGAGGTATAGTTTTTCCTCAAATGAACCAGCTTTCTTTGAGCAGTAAGCATTGTGAAACCTTGGAATCCATGAATATACTATGCTGAATTATTAATGTAACATCCTATACTTAAACAACAACAACAACACAATAAAAAACCCAAAAAAGAAACTTCAAGAGTACAGATTTGGTTAGGTATGGCCAACAATTATTTATGTGTAAATGACAGGAATTTTAATGGAATTCAAATTAATTATGAGTAACTAATTCCCTCTCCCCCCAATCTTACTGCTGTAACCTTTGGTTGCATTAAAATATACATTACATCCAGAATAACATAAACTCATATGTTCTGAGCTGATCAGATCACATCTGGTATATTGTGCCCAGTTCTGGGAATACATAACAATAATAATAAGTAGCATTTATATAGTGCTGCAAGGTTTACAGAGTACTTTCAAATGCAATTGCCTTTTATCAGGGGTTATCATTTTCTCCATTTTTCAGATGAGGAAACTGAGTTTGAGAGAATTTAAGTAATTTTCCCAGGACTGCACATATAACAAGTGTCTTAAGGCTGAGTTCAGTGTTCTAGCCACTGTGCCACTTAACTGTCTAGAGAACTAGCATGTATTTATCCAGAAAAGGTCAACTAAGATAGTGAGGTGATTTGAGACTTTTCCTTATGAGGATCAGTGGGAAGAACTGAGGTTGTTTAAGACTGGAGAAGACAAGACAAAGTATACATGTTATCTCTCTTCTTGTATCTGAAAGAATGGTCAATGGGAAGAGATTTTTTTTTTTTACTTGGTCTCATAGACTCAGACTGGGCTGCCTCAGGAGATAAGTGTGATCGCTATGGTTGGAAGTCTTCAAGTGGATGCTAGATTACTACTTGTTTAGGATGGGTCAGAAATATTCTACAGGGGATTTCTATTCAGCTGTTGGTTGGACTAGATCACTTCCTCAGTTCTGTCAAATTCTCTAATCTCATGATTCCATGACTTCCCCACTTCTGTCAATAGTGTCATATTTTTCCAGACTCTTAGATTCAAATCTCAGAGTCATTTTCTACTCTTCCTTATCCTCCCCGCCACTTTCTAGTTAATGACTGAGTAGTGTCAATTCTTACTCATTCTGTCTCTCATACCCGTACTCCCTTTTTCATTTTCATCTCCTTCACCCAACTCAAGGTCTTATCTCATATCTGGACTCAGTTTTGTAACTTTCCCTCTTTCTTCAATTACAGCTAACCTGTTCTCTCTGTTCCTCTTTCTTCCTCTGCTACATTACTATTTCTAAAATACCATTTTGCAGATGCTCTACCTCCTTCCCACTTATCAAATCAGATACATCAGTTCCCTCCCCAACCTTAAAAACCCTCCATTAGTTTCTATAGCTTGTAAAACAAAGCACAAAATCTTTAGATGTATGTTTTTCTTTATATAAATTTATATTTATAAGTTCTCTCCAGTCTGGTCTCAACTTACCTTTGCAGTGCTATCTCCTCTTATTATCTAATCATGAATCTTTTCCTGTAAAGCTGAACTTCTTACTTCTCCCACACCTGGAATGTAATATATTCACTCTTTTCTGTCATCCAAATACGACCCATCCTACAAAAGGAGAGTCAAGTTCCATTTGTTCTATAAAGACTTCCCATCTACAATTAGACAGCCCAATCCTCAATGATTTGTCCCTTTTTTGAACTATGTCTCATTTGGGTCTTATGATACCTTATTTAATAAGCAGCTAGAGGGCTTGCAGGTTCCTCACATAAGCTGCATCACAGAACATAGGACAAAGAATTAACACACAATGGCATAGCTTATCCATCTGCATGAATTTTCCCAGAAATAACCCATCTTGCATTATGATTTGGTCATAGCTTATTCATTGATTTAAAGTGCCAGGAAATGGCTTTCCTAAAATGTAACTGATCCAAGATGAACTGTCATCATGAAAATTAGAACATACTATGAGGTAATGTTTTAAGTTAGAGGCTTTTGGTGACAGAAAGTGAATAACTGAAACAAAAGAACTGGAAAATGTAAATGTATCTGCATTCACAGGTAGAAGGTTTTCCAGTTATAGATCATCACCAGCTCCCAGTTATTTAGTTAGACATATTGATAGGGTAGAGAAAGGTAATTGCATGGGTGTTGTTATTGGTTTTTGTTTTGAAGAGACCAATGACATCATGATAATGGGTGATGTTTTGACTTCTCCAGGAGCTGGATTTATGACAGGCAGAGTCACACAGTCATCAGCCTTACTCTCTCTTCCTGAGTCATTGAAGTACAGTGCCAAGACAAAAGTCAAGACAACTGGCAATGGTCCAGGAGGCAATGGTTGGCCTTGGCATCTTTGATGTCTGACCAAGCCTTAAGAGTTCCACGGCATCCGCTTCAGTCAGTCACCTTTATGGCCTCTGGAACAAATTGTTCTCATGTGTCCATTCTGCCTACTTGGGGGTAGATGTTCCCCTAATTCAATGATGGATTCGCAGCCTGTCAGTTACAGTCAATCTGCTTTAGCTCATTTACTGAGATGGTTTTTACCAAGGCATGGCTAAAGCTTCTTGGAGGAATAAGTGAGAGTTTGGTGACATGTGGATACCCTGAAAAGGACTTTGCGAGCCCTTATACCAGAGGTGCTAGTTCTCCTTAAACACTCCATATACCCTAAATGTATGGATAATTTTATGAAAAATGGTTACATAGGTTAGACTAGATGGCCTTGAGGTCCCTTCTAACTCTCAAATTCTATGATTCTGTAGTTATCATAGCTTAATGGCAAAGTCCCTTAAATGAGGAATGACTCATACATATTTAGACATGGAAAACATGGAACCTTGATTTGCTTTCCTAGGCATGTTTGTTACAAGGTTTTCATTTTTCTTTTTCTTTTTACACTGAGAATGGAAGAAATGGAGTAGAGATGGGGTCTTCCCTCCACCCCAAAAAAGACAAAAGATGCAGAAAGAAGTTCAGAAAGAATCAAAGAAAAGCAGAACAAATTAAAAATTGCAAGCTGACTAAAAGAAAATCGAGTTCTAAGTGAAAGAGATTTATGGTTTTATATAATATTTTCTCCTATACCACAATGAATATGGAAATGCCCATTTTTTGGAATTTATTTTAAGTTTAGAGATAAGGTAAAGAAAAAGAGAAGAGAAAAATTCATTAACATCATCCCCGCCCCCCAACCCCAATTCCATGAACACTAAACAACCTCGAATAGATCTACACACTAGGAGACAGTATTCGGCAGAGATAGCAAGTCTAGTTCTTGGGCACCATGTATTCCTTCCCTCCCCCCATTATACATTCCAGCTTATTAATAACTTCTCTGAAAGGTGGTGCTCAGAACTGAAGACAATACACCAAAAGTGATCAGAGCAGGTCAGAGTTCAAGGACATTATCACCTCTCTAGTTGTTAAGGGTTTTCTTTTTTTCATGCAGTTAACGTATTCCAACAAGTATTCATTAAGTACTTACCATATGCCAAGTGTGGTGCTAAGTGCTAAGCATACAAAGGCCAGAAAAAAAAAAATAGCTTCTACCTTCAAGGACTTACTGAAGGAAAACCACAGGTAGACAGGTAAATAAACACACAATTATTTCAGAAATTTGGAACAAGAAACATTAAGAATTGAAGGGATCATGAAAGGCCTCTTGTGGTGGTGTTTGTTCTGAACCTTGAAAGAACAAATGTATTGTGAGAGAAGGAAGTAATGATGGAAGGTATTCTGAGCAGACTCATAAAAATTTTTCCTTTCTTCTCCCCCAAAATCTTCAGACACACATATAGTTATGCTTCCTCTGTCTTGTATTTGTGGTGGTTATTTTAATGCAAGTGTTAGATTTTAAAATAATCCCCTTTAAAATTTCAGTGTATGACCTGATGTTCTAGAGATTGTTAAGACCTTTATGAATTCTGTGTCTCTTAAAAATTAGCTGTCCTCACAGATAATTTATGTCATCTGAAATTTTTTGAAGCATACATCTATGCTTTTATTCAAATAGTTCATAAAAAGGTTAAACAGCATAGGATCAAGCACAGATTCCTGGATTTTTTCCTTGGTGATTTTCTTCCAAGTGGACATTGAACTATTAGTGTCCACTATTTGTGTACAGTCATTCAACAATTTCAATAGAAAATTTACTTGTTCTATTGTTGAGGCCACAATTCTCCATGTTGTCAACAAGAATAGTAAACATGCTTTGGTATATGTATTGTTAAGTCTAGGTAAATTATATCTATAATACCATTTCTGGCTTAACAATCTAGTAATCCTATAAGAAAATGTAATTTTTTTTTTCTGGCATTATCTGTTCTAGATGAAGTTGCACTGGTTCCTCATGATCATTGCTTTAGTTTCTAAATGTTCATTAACAACCCCTTTAGTAATTCTAGATTTTTCAAAGAATAGACTTTAAGAGAAGTTAAGTTCTTGTTTCATACATTATAGACTTAATTCTCTTCTTTTGAAAATTGGGACATTTACCATTTGTTGAATACATTTAGTTCTCTAAGAGCATTGAAAAATGATTAATGATGACTGACTTGCCAATTGCATATGATGTCTTTCTTTCAAGGTTTTTTCCTTTACATCATTGTGGTCATTATGTAATTTATTTTCTCCTGGGTCATTTTACTTCAGAAATTCATGCAAGTTTTCCAAAATTTCATTAGTTATTCATGTTTATAATTTCTTAAGACACAACATTTCATCACAATCTTAACTGTTTAATCTATTCCCTCATTGAGAGATACTTTGTTTCCATTCCTTTGATGTCATAAAAAAGTTTTGCTATAAATATTTTGGTATATGTAGGACCTTACTCTCTATCTTTGACCTCTTTGGGATATATGCCCGATAGCAGAATCATTTTATCAAAAAGTATAGAGAGTTTAGTACATGTTCTAGTATAATTTCAAAATGTTTTGCAGAATAATTGGACAAATTCACAGCTCTATTAATATCTATCATGATACATTAGTGTGGTTGTATTCCCATGTCGTACAGGATATCCCTGATTTGTCTTTCATCATTTTCACAAATCAGATGGATGTGAGATAAAACCTTGAAGTTGTTTGAATTTTAACTTCTCACACTATTTGTGATTTGGAGCATTCTGTCATATGGTGACTTTTAGTTTACATTTCTTTTTTGAAAACTACCTGTTTCTATTCATTGATTTATTGGGAAATGGTTTATGTATTTCAGATTATTTATATGTTTTCTATTTCCCCCTGAGTTTCCTTTTCTTATTCCATCTGCATTGATTTGTTCATCCAACAGCTTGATTGCATATGAAACTGTCTATTTTATCTCTATTAAGTTTCATCTCATTTGATTTGACTCAATGTTCTAGAATGTCAAGATCTCATGGAATCCTGACTCTGTTATGTTGTATATTGGTTGTCCCCATAGATGCTTTGTGTCAACCACAATTTTTATAACTATGCAACTCATGTCATTATCAAAATCACTTACAAAATCTTAAATAGTACCAGCCCAAGTACTGTGTACCTGGTACCAGGGGTATCAACCTTCTTCAAGGTTAATTTTATCTCTGTGTCTTTCCCTACCCACTCATCTTCGTAGAAGAGGGTTTGGGCCTGAAAAGGTAGAGGATCACAGACTCTGAGAGCCCTGCCAGCTTGTTGTGAGGGTAGTATCAGAAGAGGTCACAAATTGGGTGTGATCTAGCTATTTGATACCATTAGGAAGGAGGCACAAGGAATGCCTATTTGAAACTACAGTATAGTCTTGAATAGACCATAAAGATTAAGTTCCAGGAAGAGGCTTAACTTGAAGATATTAGTAAGATAAGTAGGAGTATTCTTGCTCTATGTGCTTAACAGATTACCACCTTGAGAAAAGAATGTCCTTCCATATACAATTCTGGAAGGAATAAGATAGATCATTCCTTGAGGAAAAAGTACCAGAAAAACTTTCCTTCATCTCCTTCTCTTCCACTAGTTTGCTGGTATTTATCATAGCTTTCAAGTAGGAAAATCCAGCAGAGCCACATGTTCCATTGAGGAAAAGATATCACTATAGCCAAGAGATCCATTGGAAGCCAGAAGCTGGAAACAAAAATAGTATCTATGACCATGGAGAATCTTCACATCTGTGAGCTGTGGCTGGCAGTGACCAATCCTGCTGACTATACACCTAGCAGATCAATATTCAGTGGAGAAATGTCCAATGTAACAACATTGAACAGAGGTAATGTTCCCAACAGAGCAACACCCAGCAAGTAGGATGCATCCAACAGAGCCCCACATGACATGCACAATATTCATAGTGGAGACCAATTAAGAGTCAGCTTGGGGGGAGTAGTGGGATGACATCACCAGAAGGAACCAATGACCCTAAATCATCAGTCACAAATTGCTCTTTGATGTATGTACACTGGTCATACCTGTTCCCTCTGTATATGTGCCTCTGTATGTTCTCTATTTCCACTGTGTTTGTGGCAGAATGTTCCCCAGGTTTATGGGAGAGATGTTTTCATTACTTCTCTGCTTACTATAGTACTTTTTTAAAGGAAATTTTTATTGATATCTCATTTTACATCATAGAGTTTTCTTCTCATAGTGTGTCATTCCTTATAACAAAGAGTAAAAGGAGAAGAAAAATAATTCAACAAAACTAATCACGACATTAACCAAGCCATACATTATATTCAGTGTACAGAATCCAAAGCTACCCACTTTTTAAATGAAGAGAGGGTTACGAACGTATAGGTAGCTGATGGTACAATGCTGGGAGTGGAGTCAGGAAAATCCAAGTTCAAATCCAGCCACAGACATTCACTAGCTATATAACTCTAGGCAAGTCATGTAACTTCTGTCTGCCTTAGTTTCTTCAAATGTTAAGTGGGGATAATAATAACACCTATTTGTAGGGTTGTGGTGAGGAACAGATGGGATAATTGTAAAAGTACTTAGGCAGAGTCTGGAACATAGTAGAACTTAGTAAATGTTAATTCACCTTTCCTTTCCTCATATTTTTTTTCTTAGAGGGCCAAACTTGGTAAATATAATTTTATAGCATGCAATGACAATCGTTCTGTTGTTGCTGTTCTTTCCTTTTACGTTATTATTGTCATTATGTGGATTATTTTCCTGGTTTTGCTTACTTCACTTCATATCAATTCATGTCTTCTTTTGCTTCTTTGTGTTTTTAGAGCCATCACTTCTCATAGCATAGTAATATTCCATTGTGTTCATGTGCCACTTTTTTAATCTCTTCCCAATAGATGCGCATCTGTATGGTTTCTTTCGAGTTTTGTACTGATTCAAAAAAAGTGATTGCAGACAATTTTCAATGTCCATGAAACCTTTATTAACTGATTTAAAGTGAAGAAAACAGGGCATTTTTGTTGACTGTTGGATTCAGTTAAAGGCTAATACCTAGAGCTCCACGACTTCATTAAATACGCTACAGAGCTATGTGGCACTCTTGGTACAATGGGGGTCTAGCACCCACCAAATAAGTTGGGATGCTCTAAAAATGTTCCCATATTATTATACTGTTTCTTACCCTTATATCTGTACCACATCAAGACTGGTCTGGTTACAAAATGGCTCATTCCTTAACATTTAAGCTAAGCAGGCTTACATGAAAAGACCAGAACCTTATTACACCTTTTGTCTGCAGTTATATTTGAAGATACAACAAAACATGTAAAAGTTATTGTCAAAATGTGGTTTGGGCCACTTGAGAAATTGCCCCTTAATCTTGTTTCTTTTATCTGACTCTATTCTTGAAACACATTTCAAAAAAATATAAACAGCTGATCATCTAGCTAGAAAGCTAAGTAGTGTAGAAGACAGAGTACTAGACCATTAGGAAGAGCTGAGTTTAAATCCAGCCTTAGATACTAGCTTTGCAACCCTGGGCAAATCACTTAACCTCCTTTTGCCTCAGTTTCCTCAAATGTAAAATGGAAATAATTAAATAGCACATCTACCTTCCAAGATTGTTGGGAGGATAAAATAAGATAATATTTGTAAAGTATATTGCAAAGCTTAAAGCGATATATACATAGTACCTATCATAATATTATTATAATATTATAATACCTATAATATTATTATTGACTGAGAGATGTGAAAAAGCCAATATTGTGTACTATGGAAGCCCAACATATAGCATCATATAACATGAGATTTTTTTTTATTGGTCATGGACACTAAAAGCTTAGAGTCATAACTATGAATATTTTCACATACTGTAAGTTTGAAACCAGGGTATGGATACTATAGAGCTACTTGTGGGAAGGTGGCCATTTCTCTACTCTCCTCTCCCATCTCAAGATCTCAGTGAAAGAATCATTCAATTCTTACTGAAACTGAGACTTAGTAGAAAAGGAATCAAAGAGAGCCCCAATCTCAGACCTACAGATTGTCAGAGCTGGAAGATGCCTTAGACAAGATTCCTTGTCTACCCCTTTCATTTTATAAGGAGGAAACAGACATCCAAAGTCAGTATCAAAGCAGGAATTAGAATCTAGCTCTTCTAGTTGGCATGTTGGCTAAATAAAGTTCTGGACTTGGACTTGAGACATCCCAGGTTCAAATCCAGCCTCAGATACTTAATATATTTGAGATCTGGGGCCAGTTACTTAATCTGTCTGCAACACATTTCATCTGTAAAATCGAGACAGCAGCATTTATCTTCCATGATTGTTCTGAGGATAAAATGAGATATTTGTAAAGTGTTTTATAAAACCTTAAGGGCATTATTATCAATAATCAATCACATAGCATAAATCCTATGTCTTCTCATGCTTCTTCGTATTTGTTATAGTCATATATATTTTATGGCATATAATCAATATGATAATAACTAGTACTTTTTCAGTCAAGTTGTTGAAATTTCACTTTCTTAAGGAGCAAAGGGAAACCAGCACTTAAAGGGTAGCATTCCCTGTTATAACTCAGAGCAAGCCATTCAGGAGTCCTTCCTTATGTGCCTTGGTCTCAAGGTCAACATCTCCCCTATTTCCATCCGGAGCTGTAATATGGGACCAACTTCCAGAGACTGCTCCAGAGAATGCAATTGACCAAGGGTTTGAGGTTTAAAAGACCTGTGGCAAGTGACTATTTAGGGTAGGGTCTGAGCCTGGTTTAGAGGCAGGAGAGGAATTGGGCTTAGAGTTTCCAAGGAGCAACTTGAGCTTTTAAATTTCCACAGGCAAAAACTGATGTTGGCTGATGTTACACCTGCCTTGACCTAAGTGTGGATAGGGAATTTGAGAAGTAGCAAGGCACAATGAATAGAGTTTGTCAACCTTAAAATCAGGAAGACCTAGTAATGCTTCCTGCCTCATGTGTGTGTGTGTGTGTGTGTGTGTGTGTGTGTGTGTGTGTGTGTGTGTGTATTAGCTCTCATGATGCCCTTATCTCAGTTCTTTAATATTGTCAGTTGCAGACCAGTTGCTAATTTATATTGATGGAGAGTGTCAATACTGGAAGTTCCCTTCATTGATAAAATTACTGGCACCAACCAATAGCACACACACACACATGCACACACACACACACATGTATACACAGCATTATGACCAGAGAGCTATCCTGGGAGTTGGGAAGACCTGTGTTTATACTTTGCCTCTGACATACTCTTGGTGTGACCCTGAGCAAATCGTTTAACTTCACCAGGTCCTGGGGAAATATCTAAGACTGTATATGTTGGAGAATTGAGTAAGGTGATAATTTGCATCAGTGGAGGGATTTCTCTCACTGAGCAGTCTCTACACAGGTGAAATTATTTAATTATCTAGACTCAGAAACTCAAAGCACTCACCACACATGGACTCAAAAGGAGCAATGATGTCCTCCAATGACGGATATCACAGTTCCTCTATCCCTTGGTTAATCTTGTTCCTGTTCTTCCAAAAGTGTGCCCCAGGGGGTCTGCTATATATGGTAAAGGGCTTCCTCTATTTCTCTCTACATTATAATCATATTAATGGAACACTATGGCTATCTATTTGTTATCTCTATCACTTTTACCATGTGACCAGTCCAACTTTTCTTGCTTTCATTTAATTCCTTTTCTTCTGCTCTTCAAACATCCTCATTTGTTATGTGTTTTATGTAGCATGCTCACATCAAGCTTCCATTTTTCCATTGCCCTCCATGTGTGTATAATTCATTTTTGGTTCTTTGGAGATACTGGTGTTCAAATCTGTCAGTCATATAGCAACACTCATAAAATGTTAGCATTGAAGAGTTGAGCATTTATTTTCCTGAGAAGCATGGGGTTAGTAAAATAGCTTTGAAATTTCCTGAAAGCAATCCAGTGCACGCTATCCCTTCTGTTCAAATCTAGTCCCACTTTTGCCCATCTGTACTGCCCATCCTAGATATATAATGCTGCAATGGCTCTATGGGGCGTCTATGCAAATACATATGTTAGTCTATGTATCTGTCTATCCTTTTCCCCCTCCTTCTGCCCCTCTTTTCTTCCTTCTTTCCTTCCTTGCTCAGTCCGTCCCTTCCTTCCCTCCTCCCTCCCTCATTCTTTTTCTTCCTTCTTTCCTCCTTTTTTCTTCCTTCCTTCCTCTCTCCTTCTCTTCTTCCTTCTCTCCATTCTTCCTTTCCTTTCTTCTTTCTTTCATTTATTTATTGTATATTTTTCTATTTCTATTTCAGTCATCTCTACATTTTAGGTCAACTCAATTCAAAAAGAATCTATTAAATATACAGTATGTACTTGGCTATGATAGGCCCTGGAGTTGCAAAGATAAAAAGGAAAGTCCCTGACCTCAAAGAACTTCATATTCTATTGGGACAAAAGAAATAGCATGTGAAGAAGAGGTACATAATATGAAATACATACAAAATAATTAGCCAACATCTTCTATTCCAAATGTAACTCTGAAGCTCAATTAGATGCCAAGGACAACATTAATTAAAAACATCTCTCCTTTTGGGTTTTGAGCATGGATCAGTAAAAGAAACTTCCTCCACAGAACCATGGCAAATGACAGCCTGAGTGAAGATGAAGGGCACCCTGGCATGTTTTTCACATTGATATACATCCGACTGGATTTTTGCTTTCCAAGGGTTCATGTTAAGGTTCTTAACCTGGGGTTCATGATTTAATTTTTTTTGATAACTGTCATTATAATTAGCTTCCCTCTCAATTTTATGCATTTTATTTCATGCATTTCATCACATTATTCTCAGAACTTCATAGGCTTCATTAGATTGCCAAAGGGGTTTATGACACAAAAAAGGTTAAAAACCCTTGGACTAGAGGTGCAGTAAAGAAAATGTATTGGAAGCCTGAGAAGTTAAACCTTTCCAGAATGGAAGCGAATCAATGCTTCCAAAGTACAGAGATATTGCCAATGTGTTCAAGCGTGTCTCCCTGTTTTGGCACCCTGCTGTGCACACATTACATGCCCAGATTCTTAGATGGGTTTGCACAAGTGGGAATTGACTTGTGTGTTTTTTCTTTTAGTATTTACCGAGTTCCCTTTTCTCTTTGGTCCAGTCCATCCCATTTCATTCTCTAAGGCTGAAACTGTCAGTTCAGTTTGTCCCTCTGGACTGGAAACTACGAAGTTTCTGTCAAGTGCCAAACATCTCTGTACTACCTCAAGTAGATAGCCTGTTTTGTCAGATGGGTTCTGTTTCTAAAAACCTGTAAACAAGGCATTGAGTCCTCAGCTTGGGACACAGGCCTGACTTTGGCATTCAGTGATATTGACCTCTGCCAACAACCATACTCTCTACTGAGAGAGGACCACTAAACACAGCTTCCTATGAGATGTAATTCATGCTTGGATAGCAGATGTCACTGTATCCGGTATAAATGAGTATGATTGCATGTGGAAGAAAGGCCAAAAAGTAGAGAATCATTCCTGCACCCAGGAACCGACAAAACAGGGCTGTCTTCACTGTTGAGTAGACTATCCCATAGGGTGACATGGCCGATCTGGAAATGAAGGTGAGAGGAAAGCAGGGCTATATGAGAACTGTTTATTCCAAATATACATCATAGGCTAAATTAGGTGCTTAGGGTAGTATCACATAAATGCAATTTCCTTTTTGGTGAAGAAATAGTGACCAATAAAGAGCCATTTCATCAGAACCATGGCAGATTATTTCCTGAATGAAGGTGAAATATATCATGGTACATTTTTTTTTTCTTTTCTAATCCCAATGTGCCATGCCTGAGGTCTGATGTCCTTTTCATGTTGGTCAGTCATTTCAGTCTTATCTGACTCATTGTGACCCCATTTTGGGGGCATTTTCTTGGCAAAGATATTGAAGTGGTTTGCCATTTCCCTCTCCAGCTCATTTTACAGATGAGAAGAACTGAGTCAAACAGGGTTAAGTGACTTGCCCAGGGTCACAGAGTTAGTCCATATCTGAGACAAGATTTGAACTCATGAAGATGACTCTTCCTGACTCCAGGCCCAACATTCTATTCTCTTTATCACTTAGCTAGCCTCTACCCCCACTCAAATTACAATATATTTCATAATAAATATGATTGCTATTTTTTATACTAGCTCCTACTTTGTACCAGGCACTGTTCTAGGCACTTTGCAAATATTATTTAAATCTCACAACAATTTTGTAAGGTGGATATTATTATTGTTATTTTACAGAAAAGGAAACTGAGGTAAATATAGGTTAATGAGTTGTTTAGGATCACACAGCTAGTAATTTTCTAAGACCAGATTTGAACTCATTTCTTCTTGATTTAAGGTCAATTGCTTTATCTACTGTACCACACGAATGGTATGTTTACAGATTTAGAGTTGTAAGAGATCTTAGGAGCCAATTACTCAAGAGGGTGAATACTTAAATTGTTTTGCACATGAGGAATATGAGGGTCAGAAAATTTAAGTGATTTGCTTAGGTTCACACAGGTATTAAGGAAGAAAGAAGAAATTTGAATTCAGGTCCTCTGACTCCAAATTCATTGCTCTTTCCTTAGTTAAGGACATGTTCTTTGTACTGTAAACAATAAGGAGACTGTTTCATTTTTGTCTCCCCCATCTCTTTCCCAGTCCCTAGCACATTTTTAAAAATTAGACTTATGATTTCATTAGCATAAGGAACTCCTGAGGAGAAAACTCTCTCTAACAATGCAAATTGGTATGTGCTAAGCAACTAAGAGACTAGACAGTCTCCCTGGGTTATGACTTTTTCAGGGTCACAAAACAGTTTGTGTCAGAGGCATTTCATGAACCCAGGACTTCCTGATTCCTGCCCATCTACTACATCACAGTGCCTCTTGACTGGCACCTGGTAGGTAGGGGCTTAATATATACCTATTGAATGGGTGAATTCTATAGCAGTCACTCCCAAACTCTCCTTTTGAGTTTTGATATACTGAATTCCAGTTAGCACAAGAAAGCTTCCCTCCTGACCCTTATATAGAAGCCTGAGAAGTATTCCAGAAAGAGACCCAACTCACTGGCACTAGCAATTAAGACTAATAAATTTCAGAGAATTCTCAAAAATGCTACATTAAAAAAAAATCTTCTATTCTCTTCCCTTACCAGCCCCGGCAGCTGATTAAGCATTTAACACTTGTTCATTTGCTGGGCTTGCCCTTCATGAGATTAAATCTGGACAGAGGGTCCTTGTCATTAGAGATTTTTTTTTAATATTTGGACAAGTAGCCATTTGAGTAAAATGCTCTAGCTGACCCTATCCGTAAAGGCTAGCAAGGCATTGACATTGAGGAGGCCAGAGAGCAGGCTGTCTGCTTCTTCCAACACACACAGACACCTAAAGTTTTCTTGTCTGTAAGGTTGGCCTTGGGCAAAACTATGAGACAGGTAGTTTGTCATTGTCATCTACAAACATTTATTGGATACCTGTTGGCTGTTGAGCTCTAGGAATACATGGAGGTATAAGACATGTTCTCTGCCCTAAAGGGCTTAGGATATACTTGGGGAGAAGAGATATATCATAAAAGCATAAATAATACAGGATAACATATGTTATATGCCAATTCAGGAGTAGAAACAAGAGATGTTCTGGGAGTTCAGAAAAAGGAGCAATCGAGGCTTGAAAACAATTGAAGATGTTACTATAGAAGAGATGAGATTTAACTGGAGCCTTGAAACAAGAACTGAGCTAAGCAGAAGGAGAAAAGGAAGGAATTCTAGGCAAGGGCAGTGGATTGAATGCTGGGGATGTACGTGGAAGATTCCAAGACAAAAATGAGACAACTAGTTTGAATGCTGGGAATGTACGTGGAAGATTCCAAGAAAAAAATGAGACAACTAGTTTGGCAACAATGCAGTAGAAAGTAAATAAACTATTTAATCATTGTTTCAGTCATGTCCAACTCTCCACAACCACATTTGGGGTTTTCTTGGCAAAGTTAACAGAGTGGTTAGACATTTCTTTCTCCAGCTCATTCTGTAGATGATGAACAGAGGCAAACAGGGTTAAGTGACTTGGCCGGGGTCACACAGCTGGGAAATGTGTTAGGCCAGATTTGAGCTCAGAGAGATGAGTCTTCATTGTGCCACCTAGCTATCCTAAAATAGACTGTAGATAATCTTGAATAAAAGATTAAGCATTATAAACTTTATTTATCCTATAATGATAACTGTAAAGACAATAGAATATTGAGTAAAAAAATCTTCACAGCAATATTTTAAATAGATGTCAGTCTTTGAGCTACATGGAATGAAAACCATTCAAAACAAAGAGACCCAAGGAGGAGGTAAAAACTCAAGTACAGAAAGGGTGGAGTATATGTCACCCTTATTGTCTTATATGCTGGTGGAGTTATACTTAGGATGCTCACAGTGAGCATATGAAGGATAAGCTTATATACAAATGCTTTTATTCAATTACAAAAGAAAGAAAAGCCTAGTTTTTCTTGTTCATACTGTAGAACATTGAATATAAAGGAATAATGGCAGAAGAGCTACTTTTCCTAGAACATTTTCTATGAGAATCCCAATGAAAAGGAGGAAAATAATGAATTAATAATAACTGATAATAACAGCATGTGGAGCATATTCTATTGCTTCTGTTTGTCCTTTATTCTTGAAGAGGGCCATGATATCAGGGAGGTGGTACCATAACTTGTGAGTGAATAGGATTTAAATGAAGGTAGGCTGTGCAAGGTCACCAGGCTCACTTTCTCCTTGAGAACCGTCTGGGTCTAGTGGCCAGATATAGATCAGGACAACTGGAGATGGCTCAGGATACAGTGTGAGACTGTGACCTTTTCAAGCTAAAGTCTTTAACAGATCTTAGTTTGACTGAGTCAGTGCCCATTTAGGGATTAAGGCTTAATAAAATGAGGCAAAGAAAGGCCTCTTTCAAAAAATAGATTTGAGGCAAAGCAAAGATGGCAGAGTAGAAGGATGAACTTCTTCCAGCTCTCCCCATCATAGCTCACAAAATACCTGTAAAAATGGCTCTAAACAAATTCTAGAGCAGCAGAAATCACAAAATGACAGAGTGAAACAGATTTCCAACCCAAGACAGCCTGGAAGACTGACAGGAAAGGTCTATCACATGAGACTCAGAGAGTGGAGCAGGTTTCAGGGCATGGAATCACAGGTAGCAACTGTGATTCCCAGATATCTCAACCTACAAATGCCAGACAGCTTCAAAGGTCAGTAAGAAATCTCTTTCACCTGGGTGAGAGGAGAAGGTGGTCTGGCCCCATCCCTGTAGCACCAGGGGACAGCAGCAACCATTTTTGGAGTCCTTTGCTTAAAGACTCTGGGGGAATCTAGCTGCCAAGCTCAGTTCTGAGTGGCGGGCCTGGAGTGAGGAAGAGTGCTGGAATGGTGGAGCTGGCTGTGGCTGTGGAGAGGGAATCCTACTTGCAAATCCAGGACAGAAAAGAGTGCTTTTCTGCTCACAGACCAGAGTGCAGTCCAGGAGAGGAGGAAACTCTTTTCCCTTGATCGTAGCACCTTGGAGGAACTGAGAACTTACAGGTCCCTAGGGTATATCCTCCTCTTGAAAAAGCCCTCAAAAGTCAAATAACTGACTGGAAAAATGCCCATAAAAGGAAAAAATAAAACTATAGAAGGTGACTTTCTTGGTGAAAAGGTATTTTCTTCCATCCTTTTGGATGAGGGAGAACAAAGTATACTATCAGAAAAGATATAACAGTAAAGGCTTCTACATCCAAAACCTCCAAAAATATATGCAATGGTCTCAGGCCATGGAAGAGCTCAAAAAAGATTTTGAAAATCAAGTAAGAGAGGTGGAGGAAAAATTGGGAAGATAAATGAGAGCGATGCAAGAAAACCATGAAAAGTGAGCCAAAAATGCTGAGGAAAATAATACCTTTAAAAATAGGCTAACCCAAATGGCAAAAGAGGTTCAAAAAACCAATGAGGAGAATAATGCTTTAAAAGTAGAATTGGAGAAATGGAAAAAGAGGTTTAAAAGCTCACTGAAGTAAATAGTTCCTTACAAATTGGAATGGAGCAGATGGAAGCCAATGAGTTTATGAGAAACAAGATATTATACAACAAAACCAAAAGACTAAAAGGATAAAAAAACAGTGTGAAATATCTCATTGGAAAAACCACTGATCTGGAAAATTGATCCAGGAGAGATAATTTAAAAATTATTTGTCTACATGAAAACCGTGATTAAAAAAAGAGCCTAGACAACACCTTCCAAGAAATTATCAAGGAAAACTTCCCTGATATTCTAGACCCAGAGGGTAAAATAGAATTGGAAAGAATTCACTGATCACCTCCTGAAAGAGATCTCAAAAGGAAAACTCCTAGGAATATTGTATCCAAATTTCAGAGTTTCCAAGTCAAGGAGAAAATATTACAAGCAACCAGAAAGAAACACTTCAAGTATTGTGGAAATACAATCAGAATAACAGAGGATTTAGCAGCTTCTACACTAAGGGATCAAAGGGCTTAGAGAATATGATATTCCAAAGGTCAAAGGATATACTTTTAAAATCAAGAATCACCTATGCAGCAAAACTGAGTATAATATTTCAGAGGAAAACATCGCCATTCAACGAAATAGAGGACTTTCAAGATTCTTGTTGAAATGATCAGAGATAAATAGAAAATTTGACTTTCAAACACAAGAACCAAGAGAAACATGAAAAGATAAACAGGAAAGAGAAGTCATAAGGAGCTCATTAAAGTTGAACTGTTTACATTCCTACATGGAAAGATGTTATTTGTAACTCATGAGACCCTTTACAGTATTAGGGTAGTGAGAGGGAATATATACATACATTCATACCTACCTATATGTGTGTATGGGTATATAGGTATGTGTATATTATATATATGTAGGTATGTATACGTACATGGGTATATGTGTTTATATCTATATCTATATCTATATACACACACACATATCTGTAAACAGAGGACCACTGGGTGAGCTGAATATGAAGGGAGAATACCTAAAAAATAAAATTTACCATTGAATAGAATGTACTACGAGTATGAGAAAGAGAGAGGTAGACTATAGCAAATCACCACACATATAGGAGAGAAGAAAGAGATTTTACAATGGAGGGGAAAAATGGGGAGTTGAAAGGAAATAATTGAGCCTTACTGTCATCGAATTTGGCTTAAGGAGGGAATAACATACACACTCAATTGAATATGGAAACCTATTTTACCCTGCAGGAAGGCAAGGGAGAAAGGGACAGGAGGGAGAAGATAATAGAATGGACAGCAAACTGGGGAAAGGGATAATCAGAAGCAGATACTATTGTGAGAGGACAAGTCAGGGGAGACAAAAGAGTAAATGAAGGACAAGATAGGACAGAAGGAAATGTGGTCAGTCTTTTACAATATTAACTATTATGTAAGTACTCTACATTATTACACATAGATAATCTATATTGAATTGCTTGTTTTCTCAATGAGGGTGGACAGGGAAGAAGAGAATATGGAGCTCACAGCTTTAAGAATGAATGTTGAAAATTGTTTTAGCATGCAATTGGAAATTAAGCTATAGAGGCAATGGCATATAGGAATCTATTTTGCCCTACAGGAAAATAGAGGAGAAGGGGGATGGAAGAAGGGTGGCTAATAGAAGGGAGGACAGACTGCAGGAAAGAGTGAATGGGGTGTATTCTGTCCTGGGGTGGGGGTGGTGAGAGATGGGAAGAAAATTTTGAATTCAAATTCATGTGGAAGTGAATATTGAGAAATGAAAAATAAATAAAGTATATATTTTAAAAAAATAGACTTAGGAGGGGAAGACACTTTTGATTTCTGGCCAAAACAGAAACAATTGTTATTTACATTACTTCTGAGTTAATTATGACCCAAACAGTGACCAGGCAGGGCTTGGTCTGGGACCAGAGAGATTTGGAGTTAAGACTTGTGTTTTTAAAAATTAATTAATTAATTTGTTTTCAGTTTTCTACAATCGCTTTCATGTATCTTATATTGTTTTCCCCTGCCTCTCCTTCATTCCCTGCTCCCTCCTGCCTCCTTTCCTGCAATGGCATGTAATCTTATATAGGTTCTAAACATACAATCTTATTAAATGCATTTTCACCTTAGTCATGTTGCACAGAAGAATTAAAATGAATGGGAGATACCACAAAACAAAAGAAAACATAACACAAACGAAAATGATCTGTTTCATTCTGCGATCCAATTCCATAGTTACTTTTCTCAATATGAAAGAGATTTTGCCTCAATAATCCATTGCAATATTTTAGGTCCTTGCATTTCTGTGAAGGGCTAAGTCTACCAGAAAAATTCCTCTCACATTGTGGTTATTCCTGTGTACAAAGTTCTCCTGGTTCTGCTCCTTTCACTCAAAATCAGTTCATGTAAGTCCTTCCAGGTCTCTCTGAAGTCTTCCTGTTCATCATTTTTTTATACCACAATAGTATTCCATTCATTCACATACCACAACTTATTCAGCCATTCCCCAACTGATGGACATTCCCTTGATTTCTAGTTCTTGGCCACCACAAAGAGAGCTGCTATATATATTTTTGTATATGTGGCACCCTTTCTAATTCTTATGATCTCTTGGGTATACATACAATCCTAGAAGCAATATTGCTGGGTCAAAGGATATGCACATTTTTGTAGCCCTTTGAGCATAGTTCCAAATTGCTCTCCAGAATGGTTGGATCAGCTCACAGCTCCACCAACAATGACTTAGTTAGTATTCCAACTCTCCCACATTTTCTCCAACATTTATCATCTTCCTGTTTTGCCATGTTAGTCAATCTGATATGTGTGATCTGGTGCCTCAGAGTTGTTTTGATTTGCATCTCTCTAATAAAGAGTGATTTAGAGCATTCTTTTATATGACTAAAGATACCTTTAATTTCTTTCTCTGAAAACTGCCTTCATATCCTTTGGCCATCAATTAGGAAATGATTTGTATTCTTGTACGTTTGACTCAGTTCTCTACATATTTTAGAAATGAGGCCTTAATCACAGACGCTAGTTGCAAAAATTCTTTCCCATTTTTCTGCTTCCCTCCTAATCTTGGTTGCATTGGGTTTGGTTGTGCAAAAACTTTTCAGTTTGATGTAATCAAAATTATCTATTTTGCCTTCATAATGTTCTCTATCTCTTGTTTGGTCATAAATTTCTCCATTCTCCGTAAATCTGACAAAAACTCTATTCCTCTATAAAGTATTAATCTTTATTCCTAGGTCATGTATCCATTTAAACTTTATTCTTGTGTATGGTGGCAGGCATGGGTCTATGCCCAGTTTCCACCACACTGTTGTACAGTTTTCCTAGCAGTTTTTTGTCAAACAGTGAGTTCTTATCCCATAAACTGGAGTTCTGGGGTTTATCAAACAGTAGATTACTATAGTCATTTACCTACTGTGTCTTTAGTATCTAGCATATTCCACTTGTTTACCCCTCTATTTCTTAGCCAGTACCAAGTGTTTTTGACAATTGCTGCTTTACAATGCAATCTGAAATCTGATAAGGCTAGGCCACATTCCCTAGTATTTCTTTTCATTTGTTCGCTTGATATTCTTGATCTTTTGTTCTTCCAGATGAATTTTGATACGATTTTTTCTAGCTCTAGAAAATAATTATCTGATAGTTTGATTGTTATGGGACTGAATAGGTAAATTAATTTAGGTAGAACTGTTATTTTTATTATATTGACTCGGCCTACACATGAGTGATGTTTACCCACTTATCTAGATCTGACTTGATTTGTGCAAAAAGTGTTTTGTAGTTGTGTTCATATAGTCCTGAGTTTGTTTTGGCAGGGAGACTCCCAGATATTTTATCGTGTGTACCATAGCTTTAAGTGGAATTTCTCTTCTTTTCTCTTGCTGTTGGGCTTTGTTAGTGATATGTAGAAATTCAGGTGATTTATCTGGCCTTATTTTGTAAACTGCAACTTTGCTACAGTTGTTTATTATTTCAAGTAGTTTTTTACTTTATTCTCTGCAATTCTCTAAGTATATCATCATATCATCCACAAAGAGTGATAATTTAGTTTCATCTTTGCTTATTATAATTCCTTCAATTTCTTTTTCTTCTCTTACTGCTAAAGCTAACATTTCTAGCACCATATTGGATAACAGTGGTAATAATGGATATCCTCATTTCACCCCTGATCTTAATGCATCTAGCTTATGTCCATTACATATAATGGCCATATTGAATAACAAGCTGTCTTTCCCTGTTTACATTTTTATGCCTCTATTGAGACTTATGTTTCAAGATTGAGTTTTCTATTGAGGAAGGTCTGGAAATCTCTTATTTAATTGAGTGTCCATCTCCTTGACTGAAATATTATTCTCAATTTTGCTGGGTTATTGATCCTTGTTTGTAGTCCCAGCTCTTATGCCTTAGAGAATATCATATTCCAATCCCTCTAATCTTTCAATGTAGAATCTGCAAGGTCCTGTGTGATCCTGATTGTAGCTCCTCAATGTTTGAATTGTTTCTTTCTGGTTGTTTGCAGTATTTTTTCCTTCACTTGATAGTTCTAGAATTTGGCAACAATATTCCTTGCTGTTTTCAGTTTGGGATCACTTCAGGAGGTGAACAGTGGATTTTTTCAATGGCTATTTGGCCCTCTAGATCAAAGACCTCCAGGCAGCTTTCCTTGATGATTTCTTTGAAGATATAGTCAAGGCTCTTTTTTCATCATGTCTTTCTGATAGACCAGTAATTCTTAGATTTTTCTGTCCTGGATCTATTTCCAGGTGAGTTGTTTTTCCAATAAGATATTTTTTTAATTCAATTAAATTGTTTTCAGTTTTCAACAATCATTTCCTTAAGTCTTAAATTTTCTCCCTCTCTCTCTCCCTTCCCTCCCTGAGAAGGCATGCAAACTTATATGAGTTCCACACATACATTCTTATTAGACACAGGGGCAGCTAGGTGGTGCAGTGGATATAGCACTAGTGCAGGAGTCACAAAGACCTGAGTTCAAATCTCACCTCAGACACTTGACACTCACTAGCTATGTGACCTTGAGCAAGTCACTTAACCCCAATTGCCTCATCCTGAGTCATCTCTAGTCATCCTGACGAATATCTGGTCACTGGATTCAGATGGCTCTGGAGGAGAAGTGAGGCTGGTGACCTGCACATCCCTCCCTTACTCAAAACAAAAGTCAAGTGCAAGTCATGGTGGCTGATGGCATGATCTTTGGCAATAAAGGACAAACACACACACATATATTAAACACACTTTCACATTAGTTGTATTGCATAGAAAAATTAAAATGAATAGAAGAAACCATAAGAAAAACTAAAACAAAACATAACACAAATGAAAATAGTCTGCTTCATTCTGTGTTCCAATTCCATAGTTCTTTCTCTGGATGTGCATGGCATTTTGCCTCAAAAGTCCTCTTGGAATATTTTAGGCCCTTGCATTGTTGTGAAAGGGTAAATCTATCAGAAATATCCCTCACACACTGTGGCTGATACTGAGTACAATGTTCTCCTTGTTCTGCTCATTTCACTCAGCATCAGTTCATATAAGTCTTTCCAGGTTTTTCTGAAGTCCAAGTGTTAGTCATTTCTTCTCTCTTTTTTTTTTAATATGAATTTATTTATTTATTTTTTACATTCATTTTCATGAAATTTTGGGTTCCAAATTTTCTCCCCTTTTCTCCCCTCCCCCCACCCCAATACACTGAGCATTCGAATTTTCCCTATCACCAATCTGCCCTCTCTTCAATAATCCCTCCCTTCTCTTGTCCCCATCTTCTCTTTTGTCCTGTAGGGCCAGATGACTTTTTATTCCCCATTAACTGTATTTCTTATTTCCTAGTAGCAAGAACAATACTAAACAGTTGTTCCTGAAACTTTGAGTTCCAAATTCTCCCCATCCCTCCCTCCCCATCCATTCCCTTTGGGAAGGCAGGCAATTCAATATAGGCCATATTTGTGTAGTTTTGCAAATGACTTCGATAACAGTCATGTTGTGAAAGACTAACTGTATTCCCCTCCATCCTATCCTGTCCACCATTGATTCTATTCTGTCTTTTGATCCTGTCCCTCCCCAAGTGTTGACTTCAAATTGTTCCCTCCTCCCATTGCCCTCCCTTCCATCATCCCCCCCACCCTTCTTATTTCCTTCTCCCCCACTTTCCTTTATTGTAAGATAGGTTTTCATACCAAAATGAGTGTGCATTTTACTCCTTCCTTTAGTCGAATGTGATGAGGGTAAACTTCATGTTTTTTTCTCAGGTCTCCTCTTTTTCCCTCCACTAAAAAGTCTCCTGCTTGCCTCTTGAATGGGATATAATTTACCCCATTCCATTTCACCCTCTCTCCTCCCACTACATTTCTCTCTCACCGTTTACCTTAATTTCTTTTAAGATATGTTCCCATCCTACTCAATTGACTCTGTGCTCTCTGTCTCTGTATGTGCGTGCATGTGTGTATGTGTGTGTGCGTGCACGTGTGTACTTGTGTGTGTGTGTGTGTGTGTGTGTGTGTATGTGTGTGTGGTCCCACCAACTACCCAGATACTGAAAAGTTTTAAGAGTTACAAATATTGTCTTTCCATGTAGGAATGTAAACAGTTCACCTTTGGTAAGTCCCTTATGACTTCTCTTTGCTGTTTACTTTTTCATGCTTCTTCTCATTCTTGTGTTTGAAAGTCAAATTTTCTTTTCAGCTCTGGTCTTTTTATCAAGAATGCTTGAAAGTCCACTGTTTCATTGAAATACCATATTTTCCCCAGAAGTATTATACTCAATTTTGCTGGGTAGGTGATTCTTGGTTTGAGGCCTAGTTCCTTTGACTTCTGGAATATCCTATTCCATGCCCTTCGATCCCTTAATGTAGAAGCTGCTAGATCTTGTGTTATCCTGATTTTATTTCCACAATACTGGAATTGTTTCTTTCTAGCTGCTTGCAATATTTTCTCCTTGACCTAGGAATTCTGGAATTTGTCCACAATGTTCCTAGGAGTTTCTCTTTTTGAATCTCTTTCAGGCAGTGGTGGATGGATTCCTTCAATACTTATTTTGCCCTCTGGTTCTAGACTCTCAAGGCAATTTTCCTTTATAATTTCATGAAAGATGATGTCTAGGCTCTTTTTTTGATCATGGCTTTCAGGTAGTCCCATAATTTTTAAATTGTCTCTCCTGGATCTATTTTCCAGGTCAGTTGTTTTTCCCATGAGATATTTCACATTCTCTTCCATTTTTTCATTCTTTTGGTTTTGTTTGGTGATTTCTTGGTTTCTCAGAAAGTCATTAGCCTCCATCTTTCCATTCTAATTTTGAGCGAACTATTTTCTTCAGTGAGCTTTTGAACCTCTTTTTCCATTTGTCTAATTCTGCTTTTGAAAGCATTCTTCTCCTCATTGGCTTTTTGAACCTCTTTTGCCAATTGAGTGAGCCTATTTTTCAAGGTGTTACTTTCTTCAGCATTTTTTTTGGGTCTCCTTTAGCAAGGTATTGACCCATTTTTAATGCTTTTCTTGCATCTCTGTCATTTCTCTTCCCAGTTTTTCCTCCACCTGTCTAACTTGATTTTCAAAATCCTTTTTGAGCTCTTCCATGGCCTGAGTCCACGGGACATCCCTCTGGGATGTCTGGGATACAGAGGCCCTGACCTCCACATCTTTCCCTGATGGTAAGAATTGTTCCTCATCATCAGAAATGAAAGGTGGGAACATCTGTCCCTCAATAAAGTAGCTTTCTGTGATCTTATTTTTCTTCCCTTTTCTGGGCATTTTCCCAGCCAGTTACTTGACTTCTGAGATTCCCCTCTCACCCCGCCCCCCCAGACCTGCCCAGCTAGTGCTTGGGGCCTGAGATTCAAATGCTGCTCCCCCGCCTCAGGACTTTCCGTGGTGGGCGGGGATGCTATTCAATATGAGCTTAAATTCAGGTTCTCGGTGGGGGCAGAGCCGCCTCCCAGGCTCAGTTCCCTCAGGGGGTTTATGTGGAGACCTTCAGTAATGGTCCTGAGCTCCTGTCTGCTTGGGGAGTCCCAGGCTGCTGCTGCCTCTGCCATTCCCTCTGCCGCTTCCTGCCGAGGGGGCCCGAGTCACAGAGATACCCTGCTCCCCTCTCGGCCAGCCCAGAAGTCTTTCTCACTGACCTGTAGTGCCTGTGGGCGGAGGGACCTTCGTGGCCACCGGAGGTTCTGTCCCTGAAGCCTGCTCTGATCTGCTCCTCTCAGGGCTGTGTGGGCAGGGGTGGGCACCACTGTCCGGTGTGTGACGGACCTTTGGGGTCAGTTTTTCAGGGCTCTCTGGAATGGAAATCCCCTCCACTGGGTTGCTGCACAGCTTGGACTGCTCCAGAATTTGTGGGGAGTTCTTTCTACAGGAAATTTATGGGCTGTGGATTCGGAGCTAGCATACGTGAGTCTTTCTACTCCACCATCATGGCTCTGTTAGTCATTTCTTATAAAACTATAGTGTTCCATTACATTCATATACCCCAACATTTTCAGCATTTTCTTGATTTCCAGTTCTTGGTGACCACAAAGAGAGCTGGTATAAATATTTTTGTACATGTGGAACATTTTCCCATTTTTATAATCTCTTTGGAATATATCCCTATAAGTGATATTGCTGGGACATTTTTGTAGCCCTTTGGGTATAATTCCAAATTGCTCTCCAGAATGGTTGGATCAGCTCACAGCTCCACCAACAATGAATTAGTGTTCCAACTGTCCCACATCTCCAGCATTTATCATCTTTCTGTTTTGTCATGTTAGCCAATCTGAAAGGTTTGATGTGGTTCCTCAGAATTGTTTTGATTTGAATTTCTCTAATCCATAGTTATTTAGAGCATTTTTTCATATGATTGTGGACAGCTTTAATTTCTTTCTCTGAAAACCACCTGTTCATATCCTTTGACCATTTACCAATTGGTAAATGGAAATGGTTTCTTAGTGGTACTATCTGTAGTTCTGTTTCTTTAACTGCAGGGTGAGGCAAATGGACTAGATGATTTCCAAGGTCCCTTCTTCATGTAAATCATTTGATCAGTCTATGAAGACTATTCTTGGAAAGCCCCTGGTACTCTATTCACTAGCCATAACGTGGTGCTAAGGGACAGAAACAACTTTTACAAAAGAAGTTGAAGAATAAAAACTTCTTTGCCTCCTCCCAGGCTCCGTCCATCTTCCTCTGCTGCTGCTCTCACCCATTTTTTCATTCTTCGCATTCTTTCTCTAGAGTGGACCCTTCCCTTACTGGACCAGCAATACTTGGATATCCTTTCCAACTGGTACTGTCACTTCAAGGAGTACTGTGACAGGGATGACTTTTCATGCTTCTCTTCATTCTTGTGTTTGAAAGTCATTTTTTTCCGAGGTCTGATCTTTTCATCAAGAATGTTTGAAAGACCTCTATTTCATTGAAAGACCAGTTTTTCCCCTAAAGTGTTATATTCAGTTTTGCTGGATAGGTGATTCTTGGTTTTAATCTTAGTTCCTTTGTCTTCTGGAATATCATATTCCATGCCCTTCAAACCCTTAATGTAGAAGCTGCTAGATCCTGCGTTACCCTGATTGTATTTCCACAATACTCAAATTGTTTCTTTCTAGCTGCTTGCAATATTTTCTCCTTGACCTAGTAGCTCTGGAATTTGGCTACAATGTTCCTAGGAGTTTTTCTTTTGGATTTCTTTCAGGAGGTGATTGGTGGATTCTTTTAATGTTTATTTTGCCCTCTTGTTCTAGAATATCAGGGCAGTTTTCCTTGATAATTTCATGAAAGATGATATCTTGGCTCTTTTTCTAATCATGACTTTCAGGTAGTTCCATAATTTTTAAATTGTCTCTCCTGGATCTATTTTCCAGGTCAGTTGTCTTTCCAATGAGTTATTTCACATTATCTTCCATTTTTTCATTCTTTTGGTTTTGTTTTGTGATTTTTTTGGTTTCTAATAATATCATTAGCCTCCACCTGTTCCATTCTAGTTGTTAAAGAACTATTTTCTTCAGTGAGTTTTTGAACCTCCTTTTCCATTTGGCTAATTCTGCTTTTGAAAGCATTCTTCTCCTCATTGGTTTTTTGAATCTCTTTTGCCAATTGAGTTAGGCTATTTTTAAAGATGTTATTTTCTTCAGCATTTTTTGGGTCTCCTTTAGCAAGTTGTTGACTCATTTTTCATGATTTTCTTGCATCTCTATCATTTCTCTTCCCAATTTTTCCTCCACCTCTCTTAATTGATTTTCAAAATCCTTTTTGAGATCTTCCATGGCTTGAGACCACTGAATATTTATTTTGCTTATTTGGGATACAGAAGCCTTCACTTTTATGTCTTTTCCTGATGGTAAACATTGTTCTTTCTCATCTGAAAGGATGGGAGAAAATATCTATTCACCAAGAAAGTAACCTTCTATATTCTTAGTTTTTTCCCCTTTTTTGGGCATTGGGCATTTTCCCATTTTTGGGTCCTTTGTCAAGGGTAGGGTATGCTTTGGAGATCTACAAGGCCTCAGTTCCTCCATGGTAGCACAATCAAGCCTGTACACTGGTCTGGGAGCAAGAAGAAACTTTTATGACCAGAATCTGTGAGTAGTTGAGTTTCTTCCCCTCAACTACTCCTCCAGTTCTGCCAAGCCAGCAGTGGGGGTTTAGATTCATGTTAGCTGCTCAATTCCCCCAGGAGCTTTATTTAGGGTCAGGAATGCCACACAGCTTTCCATTCCCCCAGGGGCTTTATGATTAGGTCTTCAACAATGGATGAGGACCACTGCCTGCCCTGGGAGCCCCTTCTTCCTCCTTCTTGTGCTGTTGCCACCTCAGACTGGAGCTATGGGGACACCCTCCTGGCTCCCCTCTTGGCCAACTGAAAAAACCCTCTCCCTGACCTTTGGCATCTGTGGGTTGAGGGATCTGCACTGCTGGTAGGAATTCTGTCCTTGAAGCCTGCTCGGTCCTGCTTCTCCCAGTGCTGTGTGATGAAGGCTAGGCTGGGCTACACTCTGTGTCTCATGTGACAGATCTTTCCCGTCAGTCTTTCAGGTCACCCTGGGTTAAAAATCTCCCCCATTCCATTGTTCTGTGGCTTTTGCTGCTCTAGAATTTGTTGAGCCTTTCTTTACAGGAATATTATGGGCTGTGGGGGAAGAGCTAGTATATGTGCATCTTTCTACTCTGCCATCTTGATTCTGCCCCTTTGCAATGAGATATTTTACATTTTATTCTATTTTTTTTCATTCTTTGGATTCCGTTTGATTCTTGATGTCTCATGGAGTCATTAGCTTCTACTTTCCTAATTCTAATTTTTAGTAGATTGTTGTCTTCAGTTAACTTTTGCATCTCCTTTCCCTTTTTGCCCAATTGTTTCTTTTGAGGAGTTATTTTCTTTTTCTGTTTTTTTCGTTTTTCTTCCTTCCTTCCTTCCTTCCTTCCTTCCTTCCTTCCTTCCTTCCTTCCTTCCTTCCTTCCTTCCTTCCTTCCTTCCTTCCTTCCTTCCTTCCTTCCTTCCTTCCTTCCTTCCTTCCTTTCTTTCTATCTTTCTTTCACTTTTTACATTCACTTTCACAAAATTTTGGGTTCCAAATTTTCTCCCGTTTTATTCCCTCCCCCCACCCCAATACCCCAAGCATCTAATTTTCCCTATCTCCAATCTGCCCTCTCTTCTGTCATCCCTCCCTTCTCTTGTCTCCATCTTCTCTTTTCTCCTGTAGGGCCAGATGACTTTCTATTCCTCATTAACTGTATGTCTTCTTTCCTAGTAGCAACAGCAATACTAAACAGTTGTTCCTAAAACTTTGAGTTCCAAATTCTCCCCATCCCTCCCTCGCCACCCATTCCCTTTGGGAAGGCAGGCAATTCAATATAAGCCATATCTGTGTAATTTTGCAAATGACTTCCCTGATAGTCGTGTTTTGTAAGACTAACTGAATTTCCCTCCATCCTACCCTGCCCCTCATTGTTTCTCTTCTGTCTTTTGATCCTGTCCCTCCCCAAGTGTTGACTTCAAATTGCTCCCTCCTCCCTTTGCCCTCCCTTCCATCATCGCCCCCCTTGCTTAGCTCCTTCTCCCCCACTTTCCTATACTGTAAAATATGTTTTCATACCAAAATGAGTGTGATTTTATTCCTTCCTTTAGTCAAATGTGATGAGGGTAAACGAATTGTTTTTTTTTCTCAGCTCTCCTCTTTTTCCCTCCATTAAAAAGTCTCCTACTTGCCCCTTAAATGACATATAATTACCCCATTCCATTTCACCCTCTTTCCTCCCACTACATTTCTCTCTCACCATTTACCTTAATTTCTTTTCAGCTATGGTCCCATCCTATTCAATTCACTCTGTGCTCTCTGTCTCTGTGTGTGTGCATGTGTGTATGTGTGTGCATGCATGCATGTACATGTGTGTGTGATCGCACCAATTACCCAGATACTGAAAAGTTTTAAGAGTTACAAATATTGTCTTTCCATGTAGGAATGTAAACAGTTCATTTCTGGTAAGTCCTTTAAGACTTCTCTTTGCTGTTTACTTTTTCATGCTTCTTCTCATTCTTGTGTTTGGAAGTCAAATTTTCTTTTCAGCTCTGGTCTTTTCATCAAGAATGAGTGAAAGTCCTCTGTTTCATTGAAAAATCATATTTTCCCTTGAAGTATTATACTCAGTTTAGCTGGGTAGGTGATTCTTGGTTTGAGTCCTAGTTCCTTTGACTTCTGGAATATCCTATTCCACGCCCTTCGATCCCTTAATGTAGAAGCTGCTAGATCTTGAGTTATCCTAATTGTATTTCCACAATACTGGAATTGTTTCTTTCTAGCTGCTTGCAAGATATTGTCCTTGAGCTGGGAGTTCTGGAATTTGGCCACAATGTTCCTAAGAATTTCTCTTTTTGGATCTCTTTCAGGTGGTGATCGATGGATTCTTTCAATACTTATTTTGCCCCCTGGTTCTAGAATGTCAGGGCAGTTTTCATTGATAATTTCATGGAAGATGATGTCTAGGCTCTTTTTTTGATTATGACTTTTAGGTAGTCCCATAATTTTTAAATTGTCTCTCCTGGATCTATTTTCCAGGTCAGTTGTTTTTCGTATGAGTTATTTCACATTCTCTTCCATTTTTTCATTCTTTTGGTTTTGTTTGGTGATTTCTTGGTTTCTCATAAAGTCATTAGACTCCATCTGTTCCATTCTAATTTTGAGAGAACTATTAAATTCAGTTAGCTTTTGAACCTCTTTTTCCATTTGTCTAATTCTGCTTTTGAAAGCATTCTTCTCCTTATTGGCTTTTTGAACCTCTTTTGCCAATTGAGTGAGTCTATTCTTCAAGGTGTTATTTTCTTCAGCATTTTTTTGGGTCTCAACCAAGGTATTGACCCGTTTTTCATACTTTTGTTGCATCTCTCTCATTTCTCTTCCCAGTTTTTCCTCCACGTGTCTAACTTGCTTTTCAAAATCCTTTTTGAGCTCTTCCAAGGCCTGAGTCCACCTGACATCCCCCTGCGGTGTCTGGGGTACCAAGGCCCCGCCCTCCACATCTTTCCCTGATGGCAAGAATACTTCCTCATCCTTGTCATCAGATCCTAATGTCGGGATCATTTGCATTTGTTGGAAAAAACTCTCTATAGTCTTATTTTTCTTCCCTTTTCTAGGCATTTTCCCAGCCAGTTACTTGACTTCTGAGATTCCTGTCCATCCCCGCCTAGATCCGCCCAGCTAGTGCTTGGGCTCTGAGATTCAAATGGGCTTTCCACGCTGCTAATCAATGTGAGCTTAAGTTCTGGTGCTGGGGTGGGGGCAGCATCGCCTCCCAGGCTCAGCTCCCTCAGGGGCTTTATGCAGAGACTTTCAGGAACGGAGCGGGTGGGGGGGCTGCCTCCCAGGCTCAGTTCCCTCAGCGGCTTTATGCAGAGTCCTTCAGTAGTGGAGCAGGGTTAGGCAGGGCCATCTCCCAGGCTCAGCTCCCTCAGGTTGTTTATGCAGAGACTTTCAGTAATGAAGATCCTGCCTGCTGCTGGGGAAGTCCTGGGCCGCCACCGCCGCTGCCTCCGCTGCTGCCCACGCCTCTGCCTCTGCTGCTTCCTGCCCCCGTCTCTGCCGCCGGCACTTCCCCCCGAGGGGGCCCGAGTCACGGAGACACCCCACTCCCCTCAGCCCGCCAGCCGTCTCTCTTACTGACCTGTAGCTTCTGTGGGCGGAGGGACTTTCCCGGCTGCCGGAGCTTCCGTCCCTGTAAGCCTGCTCGGGTCAGCTTCTCTGGGGCCACGGCCAGGGCAGCACTGGGGTTGGGTCCGCTTTCCAGGGAGCGACAGACCCTGGGGACTGGTCTCCAGGGCTCTCTTGCACGAAAATCTCTTCCACTCTGTTTCTGCACCCCTTTCAGTGGTCCAGAAGAGGGGTCTCTTTTTATATTAATTCTATGGGCTGTGGGTTGGAGCTAGTAAACATGCGTCCTTCTACTCCACCATGTTGGCTCCACCCCCTGAGGAGTTATTTTCTACAGTTAGGTTTTGTACTTCCTTCTCCATGTGTCCAATTTTCCTTTTAACTTATACTTTCATTTTTTTTCATATTTTTAAAATCACTGGTCAGGTTTTCTTCTATTTCTCTAATTGGCTTTTAAAATCCTTCCTGAGCTCTTCTAACAATGGTCTGTGTGCTTGAAACCAGTTCATATTCCCTTCTGAAGTTTCAGATGAGAGTACAGTCTCAATGGTGATCTATTTGGTATTTACGTTTTGGTCCTTATCGCCTTCGAAAGATTTTATATTCTTTTCTTTTCTCATTTGCTTCTTGCTCATGATGATCACCCTTTCCCTGACTTTTAAAATGGATCTCTGCTTCTGGGGCACTGAGAACTCTGTATCATGGTTTTGATGCTTATATCTTGAAGCTTTGTGTATTGTGGTCTCTGGTTCTTTCAGGTAGAAGCTAAAATACTGCAGCTTACCTGGTGCTGAGCTGGCTAGTATGCCGAAACAGAGACCAGTTGAAGTGCTTCTGAATTTTCCCAGTGTTGTGATGGAGCTACCTGTGTTAATTGTGGGGGTGGGGTGGTCTGATCACAGGAGGTCTAGCTTCTTGAGCTAGAGCATAAGCAAGCACAGTGGTTGGTGATCCTCATGTATGCTAGTGTCTACCCTGATCCTCCTGGCTGTGCTGAGACATGCCTGGGGTCCTTGTATTGGTGACTGTGGGCTCTACACCCTGGGATTCAGGATGTCCTCCTGAGTCACTGAAGTGGGGTTGTCTAGGACAACTCTGGTCCTTCACTGGTCCCCTTCAGCCACAAAAAGACAGGTCCCCCTCTTTGTGATTTTTCTAGCCCCATGGGCTAAGAGACTGTTCAGCCCTTAGTTTGATGTCATTCTTCCAGAATTTTTCTTCAGGAAATATTCTCTGGGTTTTTCAAGGTCAACAAGGGTAGGGGCATAGCATTCACCAATCACTCTGCCATCTTGATTCCAAGAAGTTCACATAGGGGACTTACAGACATTTGATCTTTGAGCTGATAGCCTCAAGAGTTGCTGCTGCAGTTACCGGTGGTTCTGCAATTCTCTCTTGCCCACTTTCACTGGACTCCTGTCCTAGGCTGCTATGTTTGAGAATCTGCAGTGCTGCTACTTCTTCAGACCACCAAGTGCTTCCTGCTCTGCTTTGCTATGGTGGGATCCCTACTGGCACAGCCTGAGCACTGTGTACTCCTCCAGCCCCATGCAACAGATCCTTACTGTTGACCTTCCACCCTGTCCTGGATTGGAAATCTGCCACACTGACTCACATTCCATTCTGTCACTCTAAAGTTTGTTTAGATTCTCTTTTTAGAGTTTTCTGAAGGAGTTTGTCTTAGAGCTTAGCACTTGCTCTCATTCTGCCATCTTGGCTCCTCCCCTCAAGGCTAGTCTTTAAGAGGAAAAATAAAAACAAAAAGAAGTTTCAGAGATTAATATTTATATTCCTTTTGGGCAGAGCACTGGCAGGTAAGGGTATTATACCCTATGTGGGGAGAAAAGGAAGAAAGAAAGGACAGGAAGGAGGAAGGGAGGAGGGGAGGAAGGAAAAAGAAAGTGAAAGGAGAAAGGAAGGAAGAAAGAAAGGAAGGAAGAGAAGGGAGAGGAGAGAAATAAAAAAGCCATGTTGCCCAACTGTGTGTATATGTACGTGTATACATGTACACACATGCACACACACATGCACAATAAAGAGAAGAGTGGCATAAGAGAGAAAGTCAACTATTGACTCAGAGAGAGTTGGATTCAAGTTATTCTTCTGACACAAGCTAAGTAAGTTACTTAACCTTTTCTTTATCTTAGGTAACTCTTTAATATTGTAGATTGTGGAAGTGCTGATATTCACTGGTATTTTCCTAACTGGTATTTGTCTATTAATGAAATCACAAAGTTAATAATAATTAATAATATATTATATATATTAAATGTACAAAATACTATATATTAAGATATTAATAGAAACATATTGATATTATAATATATCATTCATTAATAGTGACAAAAATTAATAATAATACCAATATTGATACTAAAATATGATACTACCTGAGGTAGGTGCTTTAGCACATGCTAAACAACTAGAAAGATACAATCAGGTGACTAGACTTATAAGTTAGAAGCTTGATGTCCTTCATAAATCAAAAGATAACAGATCTGCATCCTATAAATACAAACTCCAAATTACCTTTGAGAATTTGATCCATAACCTCACTAAAACTGGAGTATCTTCATAGACTAAGCTGTTGCCCACAATCATCTAGATAGAATATTAACCCATAAAATTCAAAATATTGATTCAATAGACATTGCCATGTCATGCTCAAAATCTCCTGAAGATATTGAATGAAAAACCCTCCCAGAATAAATACCTAAAGAAGAAACCTGGAAAAAGAAATCATAACGATATGATCACCTGAAGACATGCATATCATTCTCATTGTCCTATCTGTTACTGAAGTTGCAATCAAAATATTTTCAATGAGCCTTAGAAGAAGAGCTCATATTCTGGAACTTTTATTCAGTTCATTCATAATAAAATAATTAATTTTATCTTCCTATACTATAATCCATTGAACATTAATGATAAGAGAACAATAGTGCAATAGTGACCTGTCCCAAGACCATTTCTATTTGAATTCCAGTTAGGAGAATGAGAATAAGAACAATAGAGCACATTTACAGTGCTTTACAAAGTACTCTCCTCACAAATACTCAATGGGTTTAGCAAAGTATTCTTTTCCTTAATTTCACTGATGAAGAAACTGAAGTGTGATGACTTGCTGACATTTATACAATAAGCAGTAGAAATGGGACATGAATCCAGGTCTTTTGAGTTATGAGAGTTCTCTTATTTCCATTAAATGTGTCCCCTGATATGAAGTTAATGAGAAGTCAATGAAAATTTCTAAGGAGTAGAAGTATTTGTTCATTGGCATTTAGAAAGTCTTGTTTAGTTGTAATGGATTAGGATGATGGTATTTTAGGAACATTCATCTGACAAAGCTTTGGATTGGTATCAGGAATATGAACTAGGGAACTATTATGGTATTCTAGGCACGAGAAAATGAGAATGTGTGTACTATGGGGGTGATATTGGAGAATTAAAAGAAAATGATGGATGAAAAAGTCATTATAAAAGAATTGATAGGAATCAGTGACTAAATGTGAGGAAGGAGAAAATGAAGAGGGAGAAATCAACAATGAATCTCAGGTTTCATGGTTAGAATACTGACATACTGATGTTACCCTGGCAAAAATGAAGATTAGAGTTATTCTGTGGGAATGGATTGTAAGTTAGGTTTTAGACATGTTGAATTTGAGAACATAGATCAAGCTGATGACAAAGATGTAAAATTTGGTTATATCTTTACTCAAACCTCTCTAATCTGATAGGATCCTCTACCTGAACAGGAAGGAGTTCATTTCAGAAGGCACTTCTTTTCTTCTCAGCACTCTGGATTTGGAAATCCTAAAGAAATAGAGATCTTCTATAATAGTTGATCTCTTAAAGGATAGAGAGATATCCATTTGACCTAGATCATTCATGGGTCCAGGATTGGACCTGCAAAGTATACCTCCTCTCACACAGAGAGTAGGAAAACCAAGAATCAAAGTAACAATGGGTCACAATATGAATACTTGGATAATGTGTCTGGTGATTGCAGTGATGTATGATTTCTTAGTAGCAAAGACGCTATTCATGTAACATGGAAGTACCTCATAAATATTAGTATTCGTCAGTGATGCAGATCACAATTCACCTAAACTCTCATCCTGTTTTATTCTTCTCTATCATCACCTATAAATCCTCCATAGGGGAGTTCATCCAGTATGCTATAGGTCTTTATCTAATTCTCTTGACATTGCATGGATACTAATGGAAGAGACCCCTCCACATGAATGACTTGCTTCCTCCCTTTCAAAAAAACCTAACTCCCCAAAGTAGCATTATGTATATTTAATGAGGCAATTTTAAAAATGAAGTTTCTCCTTTCTGATGTGTCAAAATAATGTTTCCTCTATATGTGTTTAAATACATATATATGCATATATGTATGCCCTCATGTGCCTATCTTGGACAATTATCATGGATGACAATGAACTAGACAGAGAATGGGGTGGGTAGAAAAGCAATAATAATAATAACTACCACTGATATGACACTTTATGTTTTGCAAAGCATTTCACAACTATTATCTCATTTGATCTTCATAAGCATGGGATGTAGGTGGTATTATTATTCTTATCTTATGGATAAAAATACTGAGATGGACAGAAGTAAAGTGACTTGGCCAAGGTCACATAGATAGCAAAGGCTAGATTGCATTTGGATAACCATACAGTGCTTTTAATAAGCCCTAACTTTTCCCATTTAAGAATAAAAAAACATGCCATTTTTTCCATTGTAATTCTTCTGATAATTCTGTTTGGCTTCAAATTGTGGAGTACCACATTCTACGAAGAATTAAATTTGCAAGTCACTCAATGATCAACTTAGATTTTTGAATGTCATGTACAGAAAATAGAAGCAAAAATGAATAATTGAGGATGAATACAAAAAAGTAAAACTATTTCATAATTATATCAGAAACAAGCTCACAATGAGCTTGAGAAATGCTGAGAACAACAAAATACTTTTTCTTCTGAGAACAAAAGAAAGAATAAGAAAATCTTAGAATCACTGCTTAGGATGTATGAGAAAATATTAATGGCAGATAGAAAGAATTCTTTATCTCTGAATTTTCTTAATTTTTCTGTCAATGATGGTAAAGAATAGAATAGAAATGATTGTAGGAAAATGATTCCCTACTAGAAGAGGGTAAAAGAACTCCTAGCTCTTTTCAATGAGCTCAGGCTACCAAACTCAGATGATCTCAGGCTATTTAAAGAACTTTGGGATATACCTGCTAACTAGCTGTCAACGATCATTGATATATTGCAGAGAATGGGAAAGGTGTGACAGAACAAGAGACATGTAAATAATGCACCAATTTCCAGAAAAGGAAAGAAGTTAAAAATTTTAAATCACAAAATAGTAACCTTGGTTTTGATTTCAGGAAAATTTTAGAATCCACAAGGATACATATTGTTAACACTTAGAACTGAAATTGCAAGCACAGGGAGAAAGCACAAATTCAACTATGAGTATAGCACATCAGGCTAGGTTCATTCCTTTTATTTCAACAGGGTTATTACTCTATTACCTCAGTGAAATGCAATAGATATAATAAAAAATATAACAGAGTCTCACAATATACTTGTAGATAAGTTGGAGAAGTGTGGGCTAGATGATAGCATTGTTTTATTTTTTGAAGGGCTAACAATCACTTTAATCAAGCACATGTATCATTGACTTAGTTCATGGGAAAAAATCAGCACCCTGAACTTCAGAGAAAATACAGAGAAATCTAAATCAACAGATAGCACTTAAAAACTGCCAAACAGTAAGCAATACATACATCATAGATCAACAGATAGTTGCAAATGCCTGTCCATACATACATAGTTACCAGAGAGGGAAGAACCAACATCCTGGTTTTCAAAGTTGAGGGGGTGCTTAGTGGCTTCCCAGAGTCTCATCTGGCACAAAAAGCTTCTCCTAAAAACTAAGCCCCTTAGATGATAGTACTGTTAAATTCAGAACTGACTGAGTTGCTGAAAGTAAAGATTAGTAGATTGATGTCAACCTGGAGATAGTACCCTAGGTATATGTTATTGCCCCTATTAGGTTAAACATTTTATCAAATACTTGGATAAAATAATAGACTGCATGCAACTTGCAGGTGACATAGGTAATATATTAGATGGCAAATTCAGCATCAAAAATATTATTTATGATAGACTATAAAGATAAACTAAATATAATTAGATGAAATTTAATTAGAATAACATAAACTCCTGTACTTAAAAAGGCATTTTCAGAAATACAGCATTGTGGCTAATATGGTGGGTTAAGTGGGAAAAGTTTGGAGGTTGGTTTTATTTATTATAAACCCCAGGAAAAACCAATTGTGTGTCATAGCTGCCAAAAGAGTGATGATATTTGAGAATGTGTTAGATAGATAGATGATAAGTAGATAATGGTAGATTATAGATTGATAGAGAGTGGACTGATAATGGACAAATGACTGATAGGTGATAGAATCAATCAGTGGATAGATAAATGATAGATTAGGAGGTAGAGGAGAGAGAAACAGAGAGAGAGAAGATAGGGCTTTTATTATTTACTTTGTTCAAAGCACTATGCTAAACACTGGGGATAAAAATTTATCTGAGCAAGATTGCCCTTGCCCTCAAGATTACAATTTTATAAGGGAAGATAAGACAAAAAGGAATTCAAGAAAACAGGAAGTAAGGGGTAAAGAAAAGTACCCAAAGTTTGTGTGATGAGGAAAAATTCTAGGAGACTTGAGTCAAGATAAAGCACAAGATTACTAGAGACAAGAAGCCAGATATGGATTCTATATTGGTGTTTGGTTGGAGATGGTGAGGAAATAAATGAAATAAAATGTTCAGCACAAGAGGAATGATAGTAGTACTGTACTTTTTTCTTTTTCTTTCTTTTTTTTGATGAACTCTAGAGTAGTTTACTTGGTTCTGGATGTCATAACTTAGGAAAGACTTTGATACAGTAATATTTAGCCACAGAAGGGAAATGGAAAATTATGGAATCAGAAAATGGTATGATAAGTAATGCAATATGTGAATGTATACATACAGCCTATATCAGATTGCATGCTGTTTTGGGAAGGGGGAAGGGAACAAGGGAGAAAAAAAAAATTTAAAACTCAAAAACTTATGGAGCTGAATGTTCTAAACTAAAAATAAACAAATAAATTAAAATTAAAGAAACAAACAAACATCTAGATAACTCAGACCAGCAGGAAGAGACAAATAATATCCATTGAGGAGCAATGGAGACTGATGCCACATCTCAAGGGGAACAGCAGATAGGCAAGACCCAATAGAGATGAAATATAAAGTTATACATTGTTAGAGGCACAAGATAACTTGATTATGAATGTTTCCTGGTTGCATATGTTTTCACATGTTTGTGTCTTATTCATGATCCCTATGTATTTCCACTCCTATCATTGATGCCTCTGAGGTTGTGTGTGTCTTTTGCAGTCAGCTCTAGGTTTATGGCACTGGTTGAAGGTGCAGGGCAGGGGTAGAGCTTTTGAAAGAATACTCTGATATTCTTTTATTGATATTTCATTAAATGCCTTTGTTTATATATAAAAACAAGAAGATGGTATGAAAGAACTAGGTATATTTAGCTTACAAAAGACACTATCATGTGGGAGCAAGATTAGACTTCTTCTGTTTGGTCCGGAAAGAGAGAACGTGAAACAATGCCTAGAAGCTAAAGAGAGACACATCACAGCTCAGTGTAAGGAAAACTAAAACTATCCTAAAATTTAAGTAGGGCTGCTGAGTGGTACAATGGATAGATTGTCAGACCTAAAGTTAGGAAGACTTCTGGGAGGTGGAGCCAAGATGTCAAAAAGAAACTGTGAAGTTACCTTAGCTCTCCCCAGATTTCCTCAGGAATAACACTAAATTAAGCCTCTAAACAGATTCTGGAGCAATGGAGCCCAGAAAAAGACACAGTGAAACAACTTTCAGCTTACAGTAACTTAGAAGGACTTCAGGAAAGATCTGCTTCATTTGGGTAAAAGGGGAGCACAGCCTATCACAGAGGGTGTCCTGGAAAGCCAACAGGAGGCACTTAACCACAGCATAGATCAGCAACTGAGGCCCCTTAATCCTGGCACAGCAGGTTAGTGGCACAGTTAGGCCAGCTGTGAGGTCTTCAGCCCCAGTGCAGAAGGCAAATTGCAAGCCCTGTAACTCACACACCAATAGGTGTAACTGCTTGGGCCACCCTAGCTCAATGGGAAAACTCCAAACACCTGAGACCCTGGCCTGGAAAGCTAGTGACCAGGCCCCTGGACCCAGCACAAGAAACTTGGGCAATGCCCCCTGTGGCCCATGAGCAGAACTCAACCTTTAAAAAGGAGTAAAAAATCATAAAGATCCCTTACTATAGAAAGATACTTTGGTGACAGGGAAGAGCAACACATAACCTTAGAAGAGCACATGGCAAAAGGCCCACATGTGAAGCCTCAAAGGGATACAGGAATTGGTCTCAAGCCCAAAGTCCTCTCAGAAGAGATCAAAAAAGGGTTTTAAAAATCAAGTAAGAAGAAAAATTGGGGGAAAATCAGAGTTATGCCAGAGAATTATGAAAAAAAGAGTCAATAGCTTGGAAAAAGAAGCATAAATATTGATTGAAGAAAACAACTCGTTAAACAACAGTATTGACCAAATGGAAAAAAAAAAATCACTGAAGAAAACAGTTTTAAAAATAGAATCAGTAAATGAAAAAGGAGGTACAAAAGCTAACTGAAGAAAATAATTTCTTAACATTAGAATTGGACAAGTGGAAGCTAATGACTCTATGAGACATCAAGAATCAGTCAAACAGAACTAAAAGAAGGAAAAAAATCAAACAAAATGAAAATATCTCATTGGAAAAACAACTAACCTGGAAAATAGATCCAGGAGGAATATTTTAAGAATTATTGGATTATCTGAAGGCTATGATGAGTAAAGAGCCTAGACAGCATCTTTCAAGACATTATCAAAGAAAGCTGCCCTGATATCCTAGAATAAGAGAGTAAAATAGTCATTGAAAGAATCCATCAATCACCACCTGAAAGAGATCCCAAAATGAAAACTCCACAGATGTTGTAGCCAAATTCCAGAATTATCAGGTCAAGGAGAAAATACTATAAGCAGTCAGAAAAAACAATTCACATATCAAGGAGCCACAGTCAGGATTACACAGGACATAGCAGCTTCTACATTAAAAGATCAGAGATTTGGAATATGATATTCCAGAAGACAATCTGAGATTATAACCAAAAATCAACTATCCAGCAAAATTGAGCACAATGATGGACATCCAGTGAAATAGGGGGACTTTCAAACTTTCCTAAGGAAAAGACCAGAGCTGAACCAGAAAATTCTATCTTCAAATACAAGCCTCAAGAGAAGCATAAAAAGTTAAACAGGAAAGGAAAAAAAATGTGTTATTCAATAAGATTAAATTGCTTACATCCCTACATGGGAACACGATATTTGTAACTCTTCAGTACTGTATATCTCTATTAGGGCAGTTAGAAGGAGTATATATAGACAAAGTGTGTGGGTAAAAATTGACTTTGATATGATATAAAAATTAAGGAGTGAAAAAAAGGATTGTACAGAGAAGAGAGGAAAGGGAGTCAGAATAATTTTAATTACATCCCATGAAGAGGCACAAAAGACCTATTATAAGGGAGAGAAAAAAGTGAGAGGGGTGAGCATTGTTTGAGAATTGCTCTCATTTGATTTGGCTCAAAGAGGGAATAACATAAACACTCGGTTAGGTATAGAAATTTATCTTATCTGTAGGGAAGTAGGAGAAGAAAGGGGAAAGAAAAGAGAACTACTAAATAAAACTAGGAGATGGTTTTATTTTTTTCATATAAATTTTTTTATGTTCGGTTTTAACATTCTCTTCCACAAAATTTTGAATTTCAAATTTTTGAATTTTCAAAGAGGAAAACTTTGGATTTAACATATGCTCTCTCTCTCAGTGTGATTTATGGGGCTGTACTGGTATATGTTTAACAACCATCTCTCCCTCAAAAAAAAAATACCTAGGGTAAGTTTAATCTGTATTATTAATAATTTATCCATCACTTTCTATTTCTTTTTTTTATTCTTATGCTATTTTTATTTTTTTATTTTTTATTTTTTTAATTAATTAATTAATTAAACTTTTTTACATTCATTTTCACAAAATTTTGGGTTCCAAATTTTCTCCCCTTTTATCCCCTCCTCCCACCCCAATACCCCGAGCAATCTAATTTTCCCTATCTCCAATCTGCCCTCTCTTCTGTCATCCCTCCCTTCTCTTGCCCCCATCTTCTCTTTTGTCCTGTAGGGCCAGATGACTTTCTATTGCCCATTAACTGTATTTCTTATTTCCTAGTAGCAAGAACAATACTAAACAGTTTTTCCTAAAACTTTGAGTTCCAAATTCTCCCCATCCCTCCATCCCCACCCATTCCCTTTGGGAAGGCAGGCAATTCAATATAGGCCCTATCTGTGTAGTTTTGCAAATGACTTCCATGATAGTCGTGTTGCGTAAGACTAACTGAATTACCCTCCATCCTATCCTGCCCCTCCTTGTTTCTCTTCTGTCTTTTGATCCTGTCCCTCCCCAAGTGTTGACTTCAAATTGCTCCCTCCTCCCATTGCCCTCCCTTCCATCATCCCCTGCCTTGCTTATCTCCTTCTCCCCCCTTTCCTGTACTGTGAGATATGTTTTCATACCAAAATGAGTGTGCATTTTATTCCTTCCTTTAGTCAAATGTGATGAGGGTAAACTTCTTGTTTTTTTTTTCCTCAGCTCTCCTCTTTTTCCCTGCATTAAAAAGTCTCCTGCTTGCCTCTTAAATGACATATAATTTACCCCATTCCATTTCACCCTCTTTCCTCCCCCTACCTTTCTCTCTCACCATTTACCTTAATTTCTTTTAAGATATGGTCCCATCCTATTCAATTCACTCTGTGCTCTCTGTCTCTGTATGTGCGTGCATGTGTGTTTGCAAACACACATGTACGTGTGTGTGTGTGTGTGATCCCACCAACTACCTAGATACTGAAAAGTTTTAAGAGTTACAAATATTGTCTTTCCATGTAGGAATGTAAACTGTTCACTTTTGGTAAGTCCCTTATGACTTCTCTTTGCTGTTTACTTTTTTATGCTTCTTCTCATTCTTGTGTTTGAAAGTCAAATTTTCTTTTCAGCTCTGGTATTTTCATCAAGAATGCTTGAAAGTCCTCTGTTTCATTGAAAGACCATGTTTTCCCCCTGAAGTATTATACTCAGTTTAGCTGGGTAGGTGATTCTTGGTTTGAGGCCTAGTTCCTTTGACTTCTGGAATATCCTATTCCATGCCCTTCGATCCCTTAATGTAGAAGCTGCTAGATCTTGTGTTATCCTGATTGTATGTCCACAATACTGGAATTGTTTCTTTCTAGCTGCTTGCAAGATTTTCTCCTTGAGCTGAGAGTTCTGGAATTTGACCACAATGTTCCTAGGAGTTTCTCTTTTTGGATCTCTTTCAGGTGGTGATTGATGGATTCTTTCAATACTTATTTTGCCCTCTGGTTGTAGAATCTCAGGGCAGTTTTCCTCGATAATTTCATGGAAGATGATGTCTAGGCTCTTTTTTTGATTATGACTTTCAGGTATTCCCATAATTTTAAAATTTTCTCTCTTGGATCTATTTTCCAGGTCAGTTGTTTTTCCCACGTAATATTTCACATTCTCTTCCATTTTTTCATTCTTTTGGTTTTGTTTTGTGATTTCTTGGTTTCTCAGAAAGTCATTAGCCTCTATCTGTTCCATTTTAATTTTGAAAGAACTATTCTCTTCAGTGGGTTTTTGAACCTCCTTTTCCATTTGGCTAATTCTGCTTTTGAAAGCATTCTTCTCCTCATTGGCTTTTTGAACCTCTTTTGCCAATTGAGTTAGCCTATTTTTCAAGGTGTTATTTTCTTCAGCATTTTTTTGGGTCTCCTTTACCAAGGCATTGACCCGTTTTTCATACTTTTGTTGCATCTCTCTCATTTCTCTTCCCAGTTTTTCCTCCACCTGTCTAACTTGCTTTTCAAAATCCTTTTTGAGCTCTTCCAAGGCCTTAGCCCACCCGACAACCCCCTGGGATGTCTGGGATACAGAGGCCCCGACCTCCACGTCTTTCCCTGATGGCAAGAATATTTCCTTGTCATCAGATCCGAAGGTCGGGATCATTTGCATCTGCTCAAAAAAGCTCTCTATGGTCTTATTTTTCTTCCCTTCTCTGGGCATTTTCCCAGCCAGTTACTTGACTTCTGAGATTCCTGTCTACCCCTGCCTAGATCCGCCCAGCTAGTGCTTGGGGTCTGAGATTCAAATGGGCTTTCCGTGGCAAGTGCGGCTGCTATTCAATGTGAGCTTTACTTCTGGTGCTGGGGTGGGGGCAGGGCCGCCTCCCAGGCTCAGTTCCCTCAGGGGCTTTATGCAGAGATCTTCAGTGATGGAGCAGGTGGGGCAGGGCCGCCTCCCAGGCTCAGTTCCCTCAGGGGCTTTATGCAGAGACCTTCAGTAATGGAGGTGGTGGGGCAGGGCCATCTCCCAGGCTCAACTCCTTCAGGTGGTTTATGCAGAGACTTTCAGTAATGAAGATCCTGCCTGCTTGGGGAGTCCCAGGGGCCGCCGCTGCTGCCTCTGTCTCTGTCGCTTCCTGCCCCTGCCTCTGCCTCTGCCGCTTCCTGCCCCCGCCTCTGCCTCTGCCGCTTCCTGCCCCCGCCTCTGCCTCTGCCGCTTCCTCCCGAGGAGGCCCGAGCCACGGAGACACCCCGCTCCCCTCTCAGCCAGCCCAGACGTGTCTCTCACTGACCTGTAGCGTCTGTGGGTGGAGGGACCTTCCCGGCCGGAGGTTCCATCCCTGAAGCCTGCTCAGATCCCATCACTTTCTAAATTCTAGAATTAACAGAATGATAAATGAAGCTTTTATTTGTAGCATTTGCAGTTTTGATTGCCAAGGTATAAATTCTCATATCAAAAATTTAGTAAATTACTTGGTTTGAGCTGAGTCTAATGCATCTCTAAAAAGTGTAAGAAGAGCATGGAAGTACCCCCATATGAATCAGCCCTCTCACAGGAGAAAGGCAGCAATAAACAGACCTACCTTGTTCTTCCACCCCAGGCCTGTTCCACTTGACTGGAAGGATGAGGGGGAAGAAAACCACCAGTTTTCTCCAATAATGGTGACACAATCCATACATTTGCCTTTATGTCTTGCTGTTATCAAATATCCATCATTTCCTTTACTTCCTTGAGCCCTTCTTACTCCCAATGCTACGGTGAATTCAATGTTTCAACAGCTCCTCCCCCAGCCCTTCACTCCCATGTCTCTGCACATTTCTTGTTTCTCGGGAGGGCCTCTCTCTGTCTGAGAGGCTACATTCAGATCCAAAAATTACAACAATTAAAAAGTGTCAGGGATGCTAGAAGTCATCTAATTAAACTGTCTCACTTTATAAATAAGGAAATTGAAGCTAATTCAGGAAAATGTCATTGCTTTGTTTAAATATGCCCTCTCATCTTTATTGACCACAATAAGCATCACATTTTCTCACTACGGCTAAGTGATGACTTTTTGTTCAGAGGAGATCATTATCAGGTACTTCATCTGATTCCTCACTAAAATCACTCTGGATTGTTCAGCAAGGTATGGATCAACTGGTAAAAAGCTGGGGACAAGGTCTTCTAATAGGATCCCTTTAAGGTTGGAATAGATTTATTATCCCAGAGGGAGACTGTCCAGAAGGTCAGCCTGTCCTTTAAAAGGCAGTATTTTGAAAGAGGTTCCATGATTCCCATTGAAAGGGTTCTTGCTGCTGTTTCCAGCCTTGGTATGCACTTGTCTTAATATTCTTTGACTATCTAATACTGGTCAGTCTTGCTGTCTACACATTTATCAGATTTTTCATTTTTGCCTTCATGCTGGGCACTGGTACACACCTCCTCTCTACTAAAGGATTCTGGACTACAGTCTGGACCAGTTTAGTCCTGCAAGAGTCTTGCTTCTAGTGAAATGAGTTAGCCTCCATTTTCTCACATCCTGCTCTTTAATCTCCAACCTTGGCATCCTTGGAAAAAGTTACTTAAAGACTGTAGTTTGGCTAATGTCTAGGTCTCCCTAAAGGAAGAATTAACAAGGAACATAATTTAAAATGTAAAACACTTATAGTTCAGATGTTTATTTCCTACACACAAAAGAAAAAATTAAAAACACCCAAAATACAGTGCATGTTGGCAGAAAGACTAATACCTCCCCACCATGGAAACTTAACAGTAGGGACTATCTTTTTTTTCTTATATTTGAATTATAATTTGAAATTATATTTTCTTATATTTGAATCTCCAGCTCTACTGTAGTACAATATCTGCTAAGAACGTGAGTAGTAGGTTCTTTTTAAAAAAAATTACTTATTTTCAGTTTTGAGCATTCACTTTCACAAAATTTTGAATTTCAAATTTTCTCCCCATCTTCCCCTTCTCCCCACCCAAGGACATCATGTAGTTTGATTACCCTTTCCTCCAATCTGCCCTCTTTTCTATCATCCCCACCCTTATCCCCTTGCCTTCTATTTTCCTGTAAGGCAAGGTCGATTTCTATACACCATTGTCTATATATCTTATTAACTAGGTGCCTGTAAAAACAATTTTTAACATTTATTTTTAAAGCTTTGGGTTCTACATTTTCTCCCTTCCTCCTTCCCTACACACTCGCATTGTGAAGGCAAGAAATTCGATAAAAATTATTCATGTGAGGTCATGCAAAACACCTTCATAGCAATGATATTGTGAAAGACTAACTGTATTTCCTTCTATCCTGTCCTGCCCACCATTCATTGAATTGTATCCTTTGACCTGTCCCTCTACCAAAGTGTTTGCTTCAAATTACCCCTTTCTCCCAAACTGCTGTCCCTTCTACTACCCCCCCATCCTCTTCACTCCTGCTTTCCTGTAGAGTAAGATAAATTTCCCTGCCCAATTAAGTGTGTGTGTGTTGTTCCCTCCTGAAGTCAAATCCAATGAAAAGAAGGCTCACCTATTCCCTCTAATCTTCTAATCTCCCCTTCTTCCCATCCATTGTAAAAGCTTTTCCTTGCCTCTTTTAAGTGAGATGACTTACTACATTCTACCTCTCCCTTTGTCTTTCTCCTGGTACATTCCTGTGAACTCTTAATTTTCATTTTAGATATCATAACTTCATATGTGCTCTCTCTCTCTCTCTCTCTCTCTCTCTCTCTCTCTCTCTCTCTCTCTCTCTCTCTCTCTCTCTCTTTCTCTCTCTCTCCATACCCACCCACCCACACCCCCCCCCACACACACATTCACTCCAACTCTCCTAATACTGAGGAAGGTCTCATGAATGAGAAATATAGTCTTTCCATGTAGAGGTGTAAACACTTCAACTTTAATAAGTCCCTTATGGTTTTTCTGTCCTATTTACCTTTTCATGCTTCTATTGATTCTTGTATTTGAAAGTCAAATATTCTGTTCAGCTAGGTCTTCTCAACAAGAATGCTTCAAAGTCCTCTATTTCACTGAAGTTTCACTTTTCCCCCCGAAGGATTATAGTCAGTTTTGACAGGTAGGTGATTCTTGGTTTTAGCCCTATCTCCTTTGACCTCTGGAATATCATATTCCAAGCCCTCCAGTTCCTTAGTGTAGAAGCTGCTAAGTTCTGTGTTATCCTGTGTTTCCACGATACTTGAATTGTTTCTTTCTGGCTGCTTGTAACATTTTCTCCTTGACTTGAGAACTCTGAAATTTGGCTACAATATTCCTAGAAGCTTTATTTTTGGAATCTCCTTCAGGAGGCAATTGGGAGATTCTTTCAATTTCTATTGTACCCTCTGATACTAGAATATCAGGGCAGTTTTCCTTGATAATTGCTTGAAAGATGATATCTAGGCTCTTTTTCGGATCATGGCTTTCAAGTAGTCCAATATTTTTAAATTATCTCTCCTGAATCCATTTTCCAGGTCAGTTGCTTTTTTCCCCCAATGTCTTCTATTTTTAATTCTTTTGGTTTTGTTTTATAATTTTTTTGTTTGGTTTTGTTTTATAATTTTATAATTTCTTGATTTCTCACAAAGTCATTAGCTTCCATTTACTCCAGTCTAATTTTTAAAAAAAATTATTTTCTTCAGTGAGCTTTTAGACATTTTTTTTTTCTGTTTGGTTCATTCTTCTTTTTAAGGCATTCTTCTCTTCATTGACTTTTTGGACCTCTTATTCCATCTGAGTTAGTCTAATTTTAGAGGTGTTATTTCTTTTCAGTATTTTGGGGGGTTTTCTTTAGCAAGCTGCTGAGTCATTTTTCATGATTTTTTTTGCATCACTGTCATTTCTCTTCCCAATTTTTCCTCTCCTCTTACTTGTTTTTTAAAATCCTTTTTGAGCTCTCCCATGGCCTGAGACCAATTCATATTTTTCTTAAATGCTTTGAGTGCAGGAACTTTGACTTTGTTGTCTTCTTCTGGCTGTACGTTTTGATTGTCCTTGTCATAAATGCCATAAGAAAATACCCCTTCACTAAGAAAGTAAGAATCTATAGTCAATTTCTTTCCCCCCATTTGTTCATTTTCCTAGCCAATTACTTGACTTTTTAACTTTGTTAATTGGAGGACTCCAGAAGCAGCCTCTGCTTCAGTAAAGGCTACAGCTGGCCTAGGCCTGGGGCTGGAGCTGGACAATGCTCACCTGTCAGCCAGGTGAGAGACACTTCCCACTGATCTTTGAAGCTGTCCTTACTGTTTTTGGGTTGAGAAATCTGGAATCCACAGCAGCCACCAGCAATTCACTGCCCTAAGAACTGCTTCTGCAAAGTCCCCACAGGAGTGGCCCAAGTCGAATTGTGCTCTGCTCCTAGCCTGTCAACCTTTCAGATTGTCTTGGGTTGGAAAGTTGCTGTAGTCTGTCATTTTGTGACTGCTGCTATTCCAGAATTTGTTTAGAGTCACTTTTACAGGTTCTTTGATGGGTTTTGGGGGAGAGTTATAGCAGGTGTCTGCTTCTATTCTGCTATCTTGGCTCTGTCCCCCTAAAGAAATGGTTTTATGAAAAAAATAAAAATAGAGAAACATTTCATTAATTTGACTTAAAAAGGAAGAAAACCAAATTACCAGTATCAAAAATAAAAAGGATTGAATTCACCAGCAGTGAAGAGGAAATTAAAGCAAGAATTAGGAGCCATTTTGCCCAGCTGTATGCCAATAAATTTGATAATCTAAGTGAAATGGACAATTTCAAATGCCTCATGATGGAACACACAATCTATGTCCACAAAAAGAACTATGGAGTCTGAATGAATATGGAAGCATACTATTTTCACTTTTTTGTTGTTTTTTTTCTTACTCATGTTTTCCCCCTTTTGCTCTGATTTGTCTTTCACAACATGACTAATGTGGAAATATCTTTAATATGATTGTACCTGTATAGGTTATATCAGATTCCTTTCTGTCTTGGTGGGGGAAGAGGGAAAGAGAAAACTTTGGAACTCAAAATCTTACAAAGATGAAGTTTGAAAACTATCTCTGCATGTAATTGGGGAAAAAAAAATACTAATAAGTATAAAAAAAGGAAGACTTGTGTTCCTAAGTTCTAATCTGGCTTCAGACCCTTGCTAGCTGTGTGACCCTGGGTAAGCCACTTAATTTTATTTCTCTCAGTTCCCTCATGTGTAGAATGAGCTTGCGAAGGAAATGGCAAGCATTCTAGCACATCTGCCAAGATAATGCCACATGGAATCAAGAAAAGTAGGATATGACTGAAAGATGACTTGAACTTCTACAAAAATTGAGTAACCATAATCAAGTCATTTGCCTTACCTGAGACTCACTTTCCTCCTATGCAACATGGGGTTAATAATACTTACACTTCCTAATGTGTAAGATTATCAATAATATGGAAAATGTGATCAAGTCTTAACATTCTTTTGATTGGTCTTGAACCAGACTTATGTATGATTTCATCAGGAGACGACCTCACAGTGAGGAGACTCTCCTTATACCAGCTCTGTGAGTATAGTCTTAAAAAGGAGCTTGAGGCTTGGTGTGACTTGCCCAGGTTCATACAAGCAGTACGTGTCCATCAGAACTTGAGTCCAGATCTTCCTGAATGTCTAATAGTGGAATGGGCTACTTTAGGAGGTAGTATAGAAAGTTGAATAATCACTTATTTAAATGGGACACATTTGTGTGTGTGTGTAGCTAATATGGCAAATAGCTAATATTTATATCAAGCTCCAGGGTTGTTTTAAGTGCTTTGCATAAATTATCTCATTGTATCCTCCCAGCAACATAATGAAGTGGGTCCTAGTAAAGATAGCTAGGTAGTGAAGTAGAAAAAGCGTTGGACCTGAAGTCAGGAAGACTTGAGTTCAGGTCTGGCCTCAAATATTTACTAGTTGTTTCATCCTGGACAGCTTACTTAACCATTTTCTGCCTCAGTTTCTTCAGCTATAAAATTGGGTTTGTTGTACATTTTACATGAGATAATATTTGCAAAGTGTTTAACATAGTGCCTAGCACATAGCAAGCACTTAATGAATGCTTATTTCCACCCTATCATTATCCCCATTTTATAGATGAGGAAACTGGCTGATTTAGAAGTGTTGCTTGTCTAAAGTATTAGGCAAATGTCTGAAGCAGGAGTTAAACTTAGATTTTTTTTTTGTCTCAATGTAAATCTAAACCTTTATCTACTATGCAAGCTAGATGTATGAATTATAGGTAATTCTCATCCAGCATGACTTTGGAATTCATTTTAGTTACCTTAGGTACTGTTGCTCTTTAATTTCTTCCACATCTGTCCTTTGTATACATGCTAAAGGAGAAGTAAACTATAGCTACTGTAGTAATAAGTTATTAAAAACATATAGGGCTGGAAGTAATGACACCTGACTTATTTGATTTTTACCCTTTGTCATTTTTCAGTTGTCTGACTTGAAACAAATTCCTTAACTTTGCTAAATCTCAATTTCTTACTTGCAAAATGGGACCTAAAATGCGGACTAGTACTCATACTACCTTCCTCATGAGGTTATTGATACTAATGAAATTATATATGAATTTAAAATCCTGTAACCACTTGTGAGGAACCAACTTGCCTTATGCTCTTTGGTTTAATTTCCAAGAGGGAGAATCTCAAGATTTAGGAGAAGACTGAGAGGCCTACAGAAGGTGGCAGGTGGTGGGATCAAATGCATTGATGGAGGGGGAAACGTTGGAGAAGAGGAGGGATCCCCTTCTTCTCAGAGACAGGAAGGAAAGAAAAAGAGAGTATGACTCATGGCACATCTTGTCTCTTGTTTCTGCCTGAGGGACCAGGCTCCTTAACAAGCTTAAAAAAGGTTAAAGAAACAGTCAAGCAATCAAGTAGATTGTACACAATCCCTTTGATGGAGCTATATCTTCTTCTCCGAGAGTCAGTGACATCATATAAATAAAAAAGACAAAGAAAAAGACAGAAAAGATTGGTGTGTATATAGGGGAGTGGAGCTCCTCAAATTGGGTTAAAATTTGTCCCCAATATTTCTATCCAATCATAAATATTGGTTCTGCAAAACAATTTGCTTTATGCTTATTTGCATAGCAATATGAAGGGTGTGAGAAAAGGCCATCAAGGAGAGGATTATGACAAGCAGGGAGGACCTTACCCCTAGAGAGTAGTCTTCCAGTGTAGCACAATTTTAGTAGTTCTGGGAAAGCCCTAGCCAAAGAATTCTTTCCCACAAGTGTGCTGCTGACTGTAATTTCGTCCTTATAAAAATCCTGGAATTTTAGAGATGAAAGGTATCTGGAAGATATGTTTCATTGAATGAAATACCATAATCTTTGAGTTAAGGCATGGTTTTTTATTTAAAAAAAAAGGAAAATAATCCTGTGAGAGGAAGCAAGCCTTACTGGCTATTAGCAGTTTATCATGAATTAATTTACCCATGATTCCAGTTTATTAGAGTAGTTGAGTCCAGAAATGAGATTGCAGAGAAGAGGAGGGGAAAAAAAGAAAAGAAAAGTCTCCTAAAAGTCACTGTGGATTGATGGGAAACCTCAAACTGTTGAAACAGATGTGACAAAATGTAAACGTGAGGTTTTAAGTAGGTAAATGTTACAAGAGAAAAGACAACAGTAGAACAGGATGTGTGGTGATGGAATGAGGGTTTCCTGTGCTGACATGCCTAACAGATTTCATCTAAATGCCATCCAGGTGGGCTAGTAATTCTGGGAGCATGAGTTGGGTGGGAAATTGTAAAGTTATGGAGGTGTTATGGAGGTGTTATGGGGGATAGGGGAAGGGTTAGTCTCTAAATAAAGGAGACCCTGAAATAGGCTGGTCCAGTTTAAAGTCATTGGGGTTATCAACTCATTAGAAATATGTGCTGAGACTGGAAACAGATATGGCAAAAAGGAAACAAAGAGTGCCTGGCATTTATAAAAGGGACAGATGTGGAAGAAATAAAAGAGTAATAGGACCTAAGGGGAACCAGAAGTGAGATCCAAGGCCAGGCTGGATTAGAATTATTTATAATCACAGAGTATGCTGTCAGACTTGCCTGTGAAGAAATGAGCAGGGTGCTAGGAACTACGGCAAAGAAAAAATGGGTTAGGAAAAAGTTCTCCTATGTGCACAGTTGAAAGGAAGTTAGAAATTCAAGAAGTTGTAGGAGGTATTTTGACATGAAAAACAGGGGATGTGTGAAGTGATAGACTCACATATAGAGCTGGAAGGAACCTTCTTAGTGGTCATCAGTTCCTATTGCCTCATTTTGCAAATGAGGAAATTGAGACAATATAAGGTTCTGTTTTGTCCAAAGTCACACATGTAGTAAGTGTCCAAAGCAGGATTTGAACCTAAGTCTTTCTGACTCCAAGTCAAGAACTCTGTCCACTGTAACACTGAGGTGCCACATTTTGAAATAGGGGAGAGGTGCATAAAATAAAATAAAAATTTGGAACAACAAGACTTCTGCCTACTGGGGACAGGATTTTTTGGTGAATGTACCTTTCTTTCTAACTAACATCTTTAAAATGACTTATTCCATAGCAAAATACATGGAACATGTTTCTCAAAGTCAGAAAGACCTAGGTTCATGTCCTCGTTCTAATACATATTAGCTATATGACCATTGGCAAGCCATTTAACTTTGCAGTGTCCCAGGCTCCTCTGAAGTACTGGAAGCTAAAGAGAAGTTGCTGAGAAGTGTTCTTTGAAAACTGTAAATTTTTCTATAAATGTGATTTATTCTTAAAGGGAGGAAGAATTGGATAAGAACACATTCATCAGTGTATCGCACATACACACACATACACAAGGTGCAGTGCAAGTCTTAACACGCTAAATAAATGTTCTTGGTAATGATTGTTGTGATGCTATGAAACTGTGGGAGATGTGGCTAAGGTCTTCGTGCAAGTCAGCCAAGGCTAAACTACCAGAGGTCATAGGCTTCTCTAGTCCTTCATCCTTGACTTTACATTCTTCAAGGTAATTTTTTTCTTTTTTACTGAAAGCAACCAGACAGAAGAATAATGTTGGCCATGGGAGCATACATATTCAAGGAAATCTGGTAGCACATAAAAACCATAGGCTCATAATCTAGAGCGGGAAGAAACCTCAAAGTGAATGAATGAATAAATAAGAAAAGGAGGAAGGGAAGAGCAAAAAAGAAACAAAGGAAAGAAGGAAGGGAGGAAGGGAGGGAGGGAAGGAGAGAAAGAAGAAATGGTGAGAAAGAGAAGGCAGTAAGAAAGGAATGACAGAGGAAAGGAGGGAAGGAAGAAGTGAGGAGAAGAGAGAAAGGAAGAAAGAAAGGACAGAAGAAAGAAAAAAATAAGTGCTAGGCACAGTTCTAAGTATTGAAGACAGAAAAAGTATAAGCAAGACAATTTATCTCTGCACTCAAGGAGATTATGTTCTAATGGGAAAGACAACATGTAAAGGGGAGCTAGAAAAGTGCAAGCGGCAGTACACATGTGGTGGTGTTGACCCTAAATGGGCCAGGAAGCCTTGGTTGCATGATAACATGCAAGTTCACTTACCAGTGTCCAGGATCCCAGGGTCAAGGTCCAATTTGGAGTTGGAGGTGTTTGAGGAGAATGGCTGAAGTACAGGTGTAATGGTTTGGAAAGAGGCCATCTAGTCTCAGTTCAACCTCCTTATTTCAAAGATGAGGAAGTCAACACCCAGGAAGATTAATTCATTTTTCCAAGATCACACAGTATTCCTCTGAGTCCAAATGGAAGAAAAGATTTCACCATGGCTGTGTTTACACAAAGTAAAAACAACTTATGTATCACAAATATCTTCCTTGGCAGGGAGCCCAGCACTGTTGGATCTACAAATGCTTATTCAATGGGACCTGTCCACTCATTCAATTCAGCTGAAAAACTGGTTAATTTGAACTAGGCAAATTGCTTGCTTTAGCACCATGTTGACAAACTGACCACCAATTGACTTTTCAAGAATTTGTTGCCAGTGTCATGAAGAAATAGATCATGGCAGATGAACTAAATGATGGATTATCATGTGGGTGGTAAAAACTGACCCATAATTACCACCATTCTTTCTAGAAAATGGAGTCTCCTAAATTTTCATGTCAAGAGCTATTTTAAGTTTTTATCTATCATGAGAAAAGGCAGTTAGTGTAGAGCATCAACCTTGGATGATTTAAGTACTGTATTTGACATGTGCTGGCTTTGTGATACTGGGCAAATCTCACACCTCAGGTCTCTAGATAACTATAAGACTACACTTTGCAGAAAAGGTGCCAACCTGAATTGTTCCCCATACTACGGAAATCATAAGCTCAGTCCTCATTTCTATCACAGTCTATAATGAAGAATACCCAATGTCATATATTGTACATGGCTATAAAAAAACAACACTATGCTGTTAAAAAAATCACTTGTGTTCAAAAATTGGTCAACTTCATTTGAAATGAGTTCCCAGACTTTCAAGAAAAAGTTTTTATATTTTTTCCTAGAAAGAAACAGAATTTTTTTACTCCAGAACCAGAAAAATACCATGGAAGAATATGCTAGTGGCTTTTGTGACCTAAGTTGGAGCTTGATGTGGCCTATTCCTATCCTAGTGAGACAATTTTTGGAGGGCTTGGCCATGCTTGGTCAAGTGTTCTTATTCAAGTGTTACAACATCAGCATATTGAACTCTCAGGTGAGGAAACTATCTTTGCCAATGCAGGCAGGCACTTTTTCTTCAACTTAGAGTCTTAGAGAGATTCCTAGAACACTAAGAGGATAAAGGATTTGAGGAGAGTCACAGCATAGTCAATTTATATCAGAGGTAAGACATTATTCCAGGTTTTCCTGACCCTAAGTCTGTCTATATATTATGGTGCCCTGTTGCTTCCAATATTAGGTGTTATTCTCATTGCACAGTTGAGGAAATTGAAATGGAGAAAAGTTTATTGGCTTATTCATATTAATCTAGGCAATATCAGAGGTAGAATCTCAATTCAGGTTTTCCTAACTGTTAGCTATTATATAGAAAGACAAAGAAGGTGGGATTATTGCTTTAATTTTTTTACTTCATTATATATTCCCCAATTACATTTAAAAATTTTAGCAATCATTTAAAAATGACTTCCAAATTCTCTTCTTCCCTTTCTCTCTTTCGACTTTCTTGAGAAGGCAAGAAATTTGATATCTATTATAATATGAAGTCATGTAAAAAGTATTTCCATATAAGCCATGTCGCAAAAGAAAAAAACAACAAAATAAAAATAGAGAATTCAAAAAAAAAATCAAAACAGTATGCTTCAATCTGCTTTCAGAGTTTAAACAATTCTCCCTCTGGAGATGGATAGTGTTTTTCATCATGAATACTTAGGGATGGTCTTGTATCATTGAGTCATTCACAGATGTTAATCGTACAATATTGCTGTTGTTGTGTTCAGGGTTCCCCTGGTTCAACTCACTTCCATTTGTATCACTTCATATATGTCTTCTCAGGTTCTTCTGAAATTCTCCTGCTCACCATTTTTTATGGTACAATAGTGTTCCATTGCAAATATATGCCACAACTTGTTTAGTATTTCCCAATTGATGGTTATATTCCCTCAATTTGGAATTCTTTGCTACCACAAAAAAAAAAAGTTGCTAAGAATATTTTTTGTATAAATAGGTCTTTTTCACTTTTGTTTGATCTCTTGTGATACAGACCTTCTAGTAGTATTATTGGGTCAAAGCATATCGACAGTTTTATACCACTTTGGATGTATTTCCAAATTTTTCTTCACAATGTTTAGACTAGTTCACAACTCCACCAACGTGCATTAGTGTCCCAATTTTTCCACATCCCTTCTAGCATTTGTCATTTTCCTTTTCTGTCATGTGAACCAATCTGATATGCATGAAATGTTACTTCACAATTGTTTTAATTTGCATTTCTCTAATCTGTAGTTATTTAGAGCATTTTCTCAAGGGATTGTTGATAGCTTTGATTTCCTCTTCTGAAAACGGCCTGTTCATACCCTTTGGCCATTTATCAGTTGGGAAATGGATGATATTTTTATAAATTTGGTTCAATTCTATGATTAGTAACTGTGCATTTCACTCCATTCTATATTTTTCTGTTTATCCTTCTCTATCATTTTTTTGATCCTGCCTCTCCTCTAAAGTTTGCTTTGCTTATGAACACTACTTTCCTTTATCTGCCCTCCTTTTTAATCACTCCTCCTTTCTTATCCCCTTCCCCTCTTACTTTCTTATTGGGTAAGGTAGATTTCTTTTACCAATTGAGTATGGGTTTTACATATACGTGTATCTATATAATACACATATATTTTCCCTTTTTGAACCAATTTATATATTAGTGAATTTCAAGCATTGCGACCCCCCATTTTTCTTTCCAATATAAAAAAAGTTTTGCCTTGTATGCCTCTTTTATAAGAGACATTTTCCCCCATTCTTCCTTGTCCTTCCCCTTTCTCCCATGGCACTTTCTTTCATGCATTTCCATTTTTTTTACAATATCCCAACCTAATTGATTCACTACTGTGCCCTCTTTCTTTGTAGAAGCCTACCAACTTCCCTATTAAGGAAAAAAATGTTCTTAGAAGATGCATGGGAGGGGGAAGAGCCAAGAAGGCAAAGTAGAAAGACACATATACTCAAGTGCTTCCCCCAGAGCCCACCAAATACCTGTAAAAATGATTCTCAACAAATTCTAGAGCAGCAGAAGTCACAGAATGATAGAGTGAAAGAGATTTCCAGTGAAATGTAACCTAGAAGGCTAACAGGAAAGGTCTATCCCATGGGATGTTGAATGGAGTGGAGCCCAGGTCTAGCCATGCAGCACGGGGAGGAACAGGTCTGCAATAGGCCTCTGGGGCAGAATCCCCACTAGGGAGGGTCCCAGATCCCTCAACCCACAAGTGACAAAGAAAGTTTCAAAGGTCAATGTGGGAAGGCTTTCCCAGATGGGTGAGAAGGGAGCATGGTCCCCTCAGTACTGGCCCCAGGTGGCAGCAGCAGGTGGCAGGCAGCTACAGTGGCTGTGGAAGCAGTCGGGGTCCATTGTCTAAGCAGCTTGGCTTAACGTTTCTGGAAGAATTGAGCAGGGGATCTGAATCTCAACCCACAGTGGTGGCCCTTCCCCCACCTAAAGCCCCTGGGGAAATTGAGCAGCTGATCTGAACCTCAACACTGAGCACAGTCCAGGGGGCAGGAAGAGCACTAGGAACCTCCTCTTGAGAAAGGATTCAGAAGTCAAGTAACTGGCTGGGAAAACGCCCAAGAAAGGAGAAAAAAATCATAGGAGGTTACTTTTTTACTGAACAAGCAAGTCCTTCCATCCTTTTGGATGAATACGAAAAATGGGAAATGTTAGAGGAAATCAAGAATTCTGCCTCCAGTACCTCCAAAATGAATATGGAAAGGACTCAGGTCAGAGAAGACCTTGAAAAGTGACAAAAAGAAAAGATTGGAAAAATAGAAGATAATGTGAAACATGTCATTGGAAAAAAACAAGTGACATGGAAAATAGATCCAGGAGAGATAATGTAAAAATTATGGGACTATTTGAAAGCCATGATCAAAAAAAAAGAGCCTAGACATTGTCTTTCATGACATTATCAAGGAAAACTGTCCTGATAGTCAAAATAAATATTGAAAGAATCCACCCACCACCTCCTGAAAGAGAGCCGAAAAGAGAAACTCCTAGTGACATTGTGGCCAAATATCAGGCACAGGTCAAGGAGAAAATATTGCAAGCAGCTAAAAAGAAATAATTCAATTATTGCGGAAATACAATAAGGATAACACAGGATCTGCAGCTTCTACATTAAGAGATCTAAGGGCTTGGAACAGGATATTCCAGAGGTCAAAGGAACTGGTATTAAAACAAAGAATCCCCTACCCAACAAAACTCAGTATAATACTTCAGGGGAAAAAATAGTAATTCAATGAGATAGAGGACTTTCAAGCATTCTTGATGAAAAGACCAGAGATGAATAGAAAGTTTATTTTCTTTTTTTGCTTTGTATTTAAATTTATTTATTTGAATTTTCGACATTCATTTCCACAAAATTTTGAGTTCCAAATTTTCTCCTCATTTCTTCCCTCCACCCACCCCAAAACTCCAAGCATTGTAATTACCCCTGCCACCAATCTGCCCTCCCTTGTAACATCCCTCCCTTCCCTTATGCCCATCTTCTATTTTGTCCTGTGGGGCAAGATAACTGTATTTATTATTTCCTAGTTGCAAGAACAATACTCAACAATTGTTCCTAAAATTTTGAGTTTCAAATTCTCTTCATCACCTCCTGCCCCACCCATTCCCTTTGGGAAGGCAGGCAATTCAATACAGGCCACATCTGTGTAGTTTTGCAAATGACTTCCATAATGGTCAAGTTGTGTAAGATTGGCTATATTTCCCTCCATCCTATCCTGTCCCCCATTGCTTCTATTCTATCTTTTGATCCTGTCCCTCCCCAAGAGTGTTGACTTCTAATTGCTCTCTCCTCCCACTGCCCTCCCTTCCATCGTCCCCTCCCACCCTGCTTATCCCCTTCTCCCTTACTTTCCTGCATTGTAAGATAGGTTTTCATACCAAAATGTGTGTGCATTTTATTCCTTCCTTTAGTCAAATGTGATGAGAGTAAGCTTCATGTTTTTTCTCTCACCTCTCCCATTTTTCCCTCCTCTGAAAAAGCTTTTACTTGCCTCTTTTATGAGAGCTAATTTGCCCCATTCCCTTTCTCCTCCCAATATATTTTTCTCTCATTCCTTAATTTCATTTTTTAAAGATATGATCCCATCCTATTCAATTCACCCTGTGCACTCTCTCTCTCTCTCTCTTTCTCTCTCTCTCTCTCTCTCTCTCTCTCTCTCTCTCTCTCTCTCTCTCTCTCTCTCTCTCTCTCTCCCCCTCTCTCCCTCTCTCTCTCCCTGTCTTTCTCCCTCTCTGCGTATGTGTGTGTGTGTGAGTGTGTGTAATCCCAGCAACTACACGGATACTGAAAAAAAGTTTCAAGAGTTACAAATATTGTCTTTCTATGTAGGAATGTAAATAGTTCAACTTTAGTAAATTCCTTATAGTTTATCTTTCCTGTTTACATTTTCATGCTTCTCTTGGTGTCTATGTTTAAAGACAAATTTTCTTTTCAGATCTGGTCTTTTCATCAAGAATGCTTGGAAGTCCTCTATTTCATTGAAATGCCACATTTTTTCTCCTGAAGTATTATACTCAGTTTTGCTGGGGAGGTGATTCTGGGTTTTAGTCCTAATTCCTTCGACTTCTGGAATATCATATTCCACACCCTTTGATCCCTTAATGTAGAAACTGCTAGGTCTCATGTTATCCTGATTGTATTTCCACAATACTTGAATTGTTTCTTTCTAGCTGCTTGCAATATTTTCTCCTTGACCAGGGAACTCTGGAATTTGGCCACAATGTTCCTAGGAGTTTCTCTTTTTGGATCTCTTTCAGGAGGTGATCAGTGGATTTTTTCAATATTTATTTTGCCCCCTGGTGCTAGAATATCAGGGCAGTTTTCCTTGAAAATTTCATGAAAAATGATGTCTAGGTTCTTTTTTTCATCACAGCCTTCAGGTAGTCCCATAATTTTTAAATTGTCTCTCCTGGATCTATTTTCCAGGTCAGTTGTTTTTCCAATGAAATATTGCACATTATCTTCCCTTTTTTCATTCTTTTGGTTTTGTTTTGTGATTTCTTGGTTTCTCAGAACGTCATTATCCTCCATCTGTTCCATTCTAATTTTGAAAGGACTATTTTCTTCAGTGAGATTTTGAACCTCCTTTTCCATTTGGTCAATTCTGCTTTTTAAACATTCTTCTCCTCATTGCCTTTTTGAACCTCTTTTGCCAATTGAGTGAGCCTATTTTTCAAGGTGTTATTTTCTTCAACATTCTTTTGGGTCTCCTTTAGCAAGGTGTTGACCTGCTTTTCATGCTTTTCTTGCATCTCTCTCATTTCTCTTCCCAGTTTTTCCTCCGCCTCTTTTGATTTTCAAATCCTTTTTGAGTTTTTCCATGGCCTGAGCCCATCGAATATTTAATTTGGATGTTTGGGATACAGAAGCTTTGACTTTTAAGTCTTTGCCTGATGGTAAGCATTGTTCCTCCTCATCAGAAAGGATTGGAGAAGATATCTTTTCACCAAGAAAGTAACCTTCTATAGTCTTATTTTTTCCCTTTTTTGGGCATTTTCACAACCAGTTACTTGACTTTTGGATCCTTTGTCAAGAGCAGGGTATACTCTGGGAATCTGTAAGATCTCACTTCCTCCCAAGTGGCACAATCAGGTGTGTACACTGGTCTGGGAGCAGAGATATTTTTGTGCCCAGAATCTTAGCAGATTCCTCTTCACAGCCACCTGACCTCCAGTTCCACCAAGCCAGCACTGGGGGCTGATTTTCAGATAAGCTGCATGTGCAGAGGCTGCCATTCAGTGTGAGATAAAGATCAGCTCCCTCAGGGCCTCTATACAAGGTTGAGGTAAGAATCAGCTCCTCAGTTCCCCCAGGGGTTTTAAAATCCAACAATGGATGTGGGCTGCTGTAGAGGCTGCAGTGGGACCTGCTGCCACCTGCCCCATATGTCCTCTCTGACAGCTGCCTGAGGCAGGAACTATGGGAAGGCCCTTCTCCCTTCCCAGTCAGCTGAAAAAATCCTGTCACTGACCTTTGGCACCTGTAGGTTGAGGGATATGTGAACCTGCTGCTACTGTGACTGAAGATTCCACCCCCGAGGTCTCCTCCTCCCAAAGCCATGCTGCCTGGCCAAGGCTGGACTGTGCTCCATGTCATGTCACATCCGGTGCAACAGACATTTCCCGTGGGCCTTTCAGGTCACTCTGGTCTGGAAATCTTCTCCACTCTGTTGTTCTCCACTTCTGCTGCTCCAAAATTTGTTGAGAGTACCTCTCTACAGGTATTTTATGGGCTGTGTGGGGACAGCCTGCATATGTGTGTCTTTCTACTCTGCAATCTTGACTCTACCCTGAAAATTTATTTTCAAACACAAGACTCTAGAGAAGCGTGAAAAGATAAATAGGAAAGAGAAATCATAAAGGACTTTCTAAATCTGAACTCTTTACATTATTACATGTCAGGTTGATATTTGTAACTCTTGAAACTTTTCTCCATATTTGAGTAGGTAGAGGGATTATACACACACACACACACACATACACACACACATAGCTATATATAGACAGGGAATACAAGTTGAGTTGAGTCAGAAGAGATGACATCGATAAAAAAATAAAATAAAATTAAGGGGTGAGAGGGAAAATATTGGGAGGAGAAAGGGAGAAGTGGAATGGGGTCGACTATTACTCATAAAAGTAATAAGCAAAGTCTTTTTCAATGAAGAAGAAAACAGAAGCATTGAGTGGGGAAACGTGAAGCCTACTCTCTTCACATATGACTTAAGGAGGGAATAACATGCTCACTAAATTTGGTATGAAAATCTATCTTACGCTACAGGAAAGTAGGGGAGAAGGGGACAAGTGGGGTAAAGGGGATGATAGAAGGGAGGGCAAATGGGAGAAAGGAGTAACTAGAAGTAAACACTTTTGGAAAGGAACAAGGTCAAATGAGATAATAGAAAAAAGGGTGGGTAGGGGAGAATGGAGGGAAATATAGTTAGTCTTACACAACATGACAATTATGGAAGTGTTTTGCAAAAGGACACATAAAGCCTGTATTGAATTGCTTGCTTTCTCAGGGGAGATGGGTGGGGAGGGAGGGAGACAAGTTGGAATTCAAAGTGTTAGAAACAAATGTTGAGAATTGTTATTGCATGTTACTGGGAAATAAGAAATACAGGTAATGGGGTATAGAAATTTATCTGGCTCTACAAGAAAAGAGAGAAGATGGAGATAAGGGAAGCATGAGGTGTGAAAGAAGGGAGGGTACACTGAGGAAAGGGATAGTCAGAATGCAAGATGTTATGGGGTGGGAGGAAGGGAGAGATGGGGAGAAAAATTGGAACTCAAAATTTTGTGGAAATGAATGTTGAAATTTAAAAATAAATGAAACTATTAAAAAAGAAGATATGTGGATCATCTTTTCATACAGTCAGGTAAAAAGTTTAACTTAATTGAGATGTTGATTACTTCTCTTTCATGTTTATCTTTTTATGCTTCTCATATTTGAAAGTCAAATTTTCTATTTAGTTCTGACCTTTTCATTAGGAACGTTTGATATTCCTCTATTTCATTAAATATCCATTTTTCCCCTTGAAGGATTCTAGTCAGTTATTCTGGGTAGTTTATTCTTGTTTCCAATCCCAAATTTTTTGTCTTCTAGAATATCCCATCCTAATCCTTTCTCTCCTTTAATATGGTAGCTGTTACATTTTGAGTGATTATGACTCCACAGTATTTCAGTAGTTTCGTTCTGGCTATTTTAAGTATTATCTCTTACTTGGGAGCTCTAGAATTTGTTTATAATTGTCTTGGTAATTTTCACTTTGGGATCTCTTTCAGTTGGTGATGAATGAGTTCTTTCAGTTTCTATTTTACTTTCTGGTTTGAGGCTATCAGCGCAGTTTCCCTTGATAATTTTTTGAAAAATAATGTCTAGATTCTTCCTCTGGTCATGGCTTTTAGGTAATCAGTTTTCACATTATCCCTCCTTGATCTGAAAAGTCAGTTCTTTTTCCTATGAGATATTTAATATTTTATTCTAATTTTTTTTATTGTTTTGGACTTTGTTTTATTCTTTCTTAATGTTTCAGGGAGCAATTAGCTTTCAGTTTCCCAATTCCAATTTTTAAGGAATTATTTTTTTTCAGTAAGTTTTGTATGTCTTTTTTCACTTGGCCAGTTATGTTTTTTAAGAAATGATTTTCATGGGAGATTTCCAGGAAGCAAGATGGCAGAGTGATCAGTAATTGCTATTTCCCTTCCCTTGTTGACATTGAAGAGCTCAGAGAATATCTCCCCAGGAAAAAATCCTGGAACATTGGGAGCAGCAGAAGGTGTAAATAGTCTCTTAGTCCGTGAGGCTAGAAAAATCACTAAAGAGGATGACAATTACTGTGGCTGATGAGGATCAGTGCAGGACCAGAGGTGTCCCAGACAGCCCCACCTCAGCACACTGGGAGAATATCCTGAGCCTCAGTGGGGTGAAGCTCACAACTGCCAGCACCAGGACCCCAGGGGTGCCTCAGTACCCTGGGGAACTGGGAAGGCACTAGCACAGATGGGATCACCAACTGCCGAGCTTGCTTATGCTGTAGCTCAGCAGAGGAGACCTCCTGTGGCCAGTTTACCCCTTCCCCACACTTAATGTAGGTAGTTCCAAGGTAACTCTGGGGAAACCCAAAAAGACTTCACTTGGTCTCTATTTTCCAACACAGACAGCTCAGCAATTGTAAGTTGCAGTGTTTTAGCTTCTAGCTGAAAGAATCAGAGGACACAACACACAAAGCCTCAAGTTTTAGGCACAAGAACTGTGGTATAGAGTCTCCTGTGCCCAAGATATCTACTTTAAAAGCTAGGAAAAGGGTGATCATCCTGAGTATGTAGCTAAGTAGAAAAGAAAAGACCATAGAATCTTTCTATAGGGACAAGGACCAAAGCACAAATACCAAAGAGGTCAGCATTGAGACTGTATTCCTAATTGAAATTGAAGAAAGTCTGAGGAGCATTGTTAGAAGAGGTCAGGAAGGATTTTAAGAGCCAAATTAGAGAAATAGAAGAAAAACTGACTAATAATTTTAAAAATATGAAAAAAGAAATCATAGAATAATTTAAAAGGAAAGTTGGACAAATGAAAAAGGAAGTAAAAAACACAGCTAGAGAAAATAATGTCTTAAAAGGAACAATTGGACAGATGGGAAAGGAGATGCAAAAGTTAACTGAAGAAAACAATTTGATAAAAAATAGAACCAGGCAAGTGGAAGGTAATGACTCTATGAGACATCAAGAATCAGTCAAATAGAATCTAAAGAATGAAAATAGAGAAGAAAATGTAAAATATCTCATTGAAAAAATAGCTCACCTGGAAAATAGATCCAAGAGAGAAAATCTAAGGAGTATTGGTCTGCTATGGAGCCATGATGAAAAAAAGATCCTGGTCAATATCTTCCAAGAAATCATCAAGGAAAATTGCCCAGAAGTCCTAGATCCAGAGGGCAAAATAGTAATTGAAAGAATCAACCATTCACCTCCTGAAAGGGATTTTAAACTAAAAACACCAAGGAATATTGTTGCCAAATTCCAGAACTAATAAGTGAAAGAGAAAATACTGTAGGAAGTCATAAAGAAACAATTCAAATATCAAGGAGCTACAGTTAGAATCATACAGGACCTTGCAGCTTCTATATTAAAAGATTGAAGGAGTTGCAATACAGTATTCCCTAAGGCAAAGGAGCTGGGAATACAACCAAAAGTCAATTACCCAGCAAAGTTGAGCATACTATTTCAGGCAAGGATATGGACATTCAATGAAATAAGGGATCTCCAGACCTTCCTGATGAAACTTAATAGAACTCAATAGAAAATTTGATCTTCAAGGGGGCGCAGAGCCAAGATGGTGGAGTAGAAAGACACTCATACGGAGGCTGCCCACACAGAGCCCCTACAACACCTGTAAAGAGGGACTCTCAACAAATTTTGGAGCAGCAGAAGTGGAGAACAACAGAGTGGAGGAGATTTCCAGCCCAGGGTGACCTGAAAGACCCACAGGAAACATCAGTTGCAATGGATGCAGAGCGGAGCTAAGCACATGGCTCATGAACAGCCCGCTGGGGCAGAATCTCCCATTGCAGAATCCACTCCTAGCAGCAGAGGGTCCGCAGATCTCTCAACCCACAGGTGCCAAAGGTCAGTGACAGGGTTTATTCAGCTGGCTAGGAAGGGAGAAGGGCCTTCACATCTGGCAGGCAGCAGGATATCTCAGGGTAGCTCCTACAGCAGCCTGAGGCCATAGGTCGATCATAAAAAGCCTGGGGGCACTGAAGAACTGAGTCTTACCTCATCCCTGTGTAGACACCCTGAGGCAGCTGGTCTTTGTCTCGCACTGAATGGAGGCCCTGCCCCCACAGCTTGACTGAATCCCACCCTCCCAGTGCTAGCTTAGTGGAACTGGAGGTCAGGTGCCTGTGGAAAGGAAAGGCTGCTAAGATTCTGGGCACAAAAATCCTTCCCTGTGCCCAGACTAGCACACACTTGATGGTGTCACCTTGGAGGAACTGATATCTTAAAGGTCCCTAGAGTATACCCTACTCTTGACAAAGGACCTAAAACTCAAGTAACTGGTTGGGGAAAAAGGGAAAAAAAATAAGACCTTAGAAGGTTACTTTCTTGGTGAACATATATCTCCTCCTATCCTTTCTGATGAGGAAGAACGATGCTTACCATCAGGCAAAGACATAAAGTCAAGGCTTCTGTATCCCAAACACCCAAAATAAATATTCAATGGGCTCAGACCATGGAAGACCTCAAAAAGGATTTTGAAAATCAAGTAAGAGAGGTGGAGGAAAAACTGGGAAGAGAAATGAGAGAGATGCAAGAAAAGCATGACGATCAGGTCAACACCTTGCTAAAGGAGACCCCAAAAAATGCTGAATAAAATAACACCTTGAAAAATAGGCTAACTCAATTGGCAAAAGAGGTTCAAAAAGTCAATGAGGAGAAGAATGCTTTAAAAAGCAGAATTAGCCAAATGGAAAAGGAGGTCCAAAAGCTTACTGAAGAAAATAGTTCTTTCAAAATTAGAATGGAACAAATGGAAGCTAATGACTTTCTGAGAAACTAAGAAATCACAAAACAAAACCAAAAGAATGAAAAAATGGAAGATAATATGCAATATTTCATTGGAAAAACAACTGACCTGGAAAATAGATCCAGGAGAGACTATTTTTTTTTTAATTTTATTTATTTATTTAATTTTTTTACATTCATTTTCACAAATTTTTGGGTTCCAAATTTTCTCCCCTTTTCTCCCCTCCCCCCACCCCAATACCCCAAGCAATCTAATCTTCCCTATCTCCAATCTGCCCTCTCTTCTGTCATCCCTCCCTTCTCTTGTCTCCATCTTCTCTTTTCTCCTGTAGGGCCAGATGACTTTCTATTCCTCATTAACTGTATGTCTTCTTTCCTAGTTACAACAACAATATTAAACAGTTGTTCCTAAAACTTTGAGTTCTAAATTCTCCCCATCCCTCCCTCCCCACCCATTCCCTTTGGGACGGCAGGCAATTCAATATAGGCCGTATCTGTGTAGTTTTGCAAATGACCTCCCTGATAGTCGTGTTGTGTAAGACTAACTGGATTACTATCCCTCCTAACCTGCCCCTCATTGATTCTCTTCTGTCTCTTGATCCTGTCCCTCCCCAAGTGTTGACTTCAAATTGCTCCCTCCTCCCTTTGCCCTCCCTTCCATCATCCCCCCCCCTTGCAATATCTCCTTCTCCCCCACTTTCTTATACTGTAAGATAGGTTTTCATACCAAAATGAGTGTGCATTTCTCTCCTTCGTTTAGTCAAATGTGATGAGGGTAAACTTCTTGGTTTTTTTTTTTCTCAGCTCTCCTCTTTTTCCCTCCACTAAGAAAAACTCCTACCTGCCTCTTAAATGACATATAGTTATCCCCTTCCCTTTCCCTCTCTTTCCTCCCCCTACATTTCTCTCTCACCATTTACCTTAATTTCTTTTAAGGTATGGTCCCATCCTATTCAGTTCAATCTGTGCTCTCTATCTCTGTATGTGTGTGCATGTTTGTATGTGTGTGCATGCGTGTACATGTGTATGTGTGGTCCCACCAACTACCCAGATACTGAAAAGTTTTAAGAGTTAGAAATATTGGCTTTCCCTGTATGAATGTAAAGAGTTCACTTCTGGTAAGTCCCTTAAGACTTCTCTTTGCTGTTTCCTTTTTCATGCTTCTTCTCATTCTTGTGTTTGAAAGTCAAATTTTCTTTTCAGCTCTGGTTTTTTCATTAAGAATGATTGAAAGTCCTCGGTTTCATTGAAAGACCATATTTTCCCCTGAAGTATTATACTCAGTTTAGCTGGGTAGGTGATTCTTGGTTTGAGTCCTAGTTCCTTTGCCTTCTGGAATATCCTATTCCACGCCCTTCGATCCCTTAATGTAGAAGCTGCTTGATCTTGGGTTATCCTGATTGTATTTTCACAGTACTGGAATTGTTTCTTTCTAGCTGCTTGCAAGACTTTTTCCTTGATCTGGGAGTTCTGGAATTTGGCCACAATGTTCCTAGGAGTTTCTCTTTTTGGATCTCTTTCAGGTGGTGATCGATGGATTCTTTCAATACTTATTTTGCCCTCTGGTTCTAGAATGTCAGGGCAGTTTTCCTTGATAATTTCATGGAAGATGATGTCTAGGCTCTTTTTTTGATCATGACTTTCAGGTAGTCCCATAATTTTTAAATTGTCTCTCCTGGATCTATTTTCCAGGTCAGTTGTTTTTCCCATGAGATATTTCACATTCTCTTCCATTTTTTCGTTCTTTTGGTTTTGTTTGGTGATTTCTTGGTTTCTCATAAAGTCATTAGACTCCATCTGTTCCATTCTAATTTTGAGAGAACTATTAAATTCAGTGAGCTTTTGAGCCTCTTTTTCCATTTGGCTCATTCTGCTTTTGAAAGCATTCTTCTCCTCATTGGCTTTTTGAACCTCCTTTGCCAATTGAGTGAGCCTATTTTTCAATGTGTTAATTTCCTCAGCATTTGTTTGGGTCTCCTTTACCAAGGTATTGACCTGTTTTTCATACTTTTGTTGCATCTCTGACATTTCTCTTCCCAGTTTTTCCTCTACCTGTCTAACTTGCTTTTCAAAATCCTTTTTGAGCTCTTCCAGGGCCTGAGCCCACCTGCCACCCCCCTGGGGTGTCTGGGGTACTGAAGCCCCGCCCTCCACGTCTTTCCCTGATTTCAAGGATATGTCCTCGTCATCAGATCCGAAGGTCGGGATCATTTGCATTTGTTGGAAAAAACTCTCTAAAGTCTTATTTTTCTTCCCTTTTCTAGGCATTTTCCCAGCCAGTTACTTAACTTCTGAGATTTCTTTCCACCCCTGCCTGGATCTGCCCAGCTAGTGCTTGGCCTCTGAGATTTAAATGGGCTTTCCTCCTGCCAGCTGTCAATCAGTGAGCTTTAGTTTAGGTGGTGGGGTGGGGGCAGGGCTGTCACCCAGGCTCAGATCCCTCAGGCGCTTTATGTAGAGACTTTCAGGAATGGAGCGGGTGGGGGCGGGGTGGGGGGCCCTCCTCCCAAGCTCAGTTCCCTTGGGGGCTTTAAGCAGAAGCCTTCAGTAATAGAGCGGGGTGGGGGCAGGGCCGTCTCCCAGGCTCAGCTCCCTCAGGTTTTATGCAGGAATCTTCCGTAATGAAGATCCTGCCTGCTGCTGGGGGATTCCTGAGTCCCGGTCCGCTGCCATCTCAGCCGCCGCCCACACCTCTGCCTCCGCCGCTTCCTGCCCCCGTCTCTGCCACCACTGCTTCTTCCCAAGGGGCCCTGAGTCACGGAGATGCCCTGCTCCCGCTCTCCTCCAGCCCGGCCTTCTCTCTCACTGACTTGTAGCTTCTGTGGGCAGAGGGACTTTCCTGGCTGCCGGAGCTTCCATCTCTGAAGCCTGCTCGGATCAGCTTCTCTGGGGCCACGGCCAGGGCAGCACTGGGGGTGGGGTCCACTTTCCGGGGCACGCGGGGCCCTGGGGATGGGTCTCCAGGGCTCCCTGGAACGGAAATCTCTTCCAGTCTGTTTCTGCACACCTTGTATTGACCCAGAAGTTATGGGGGACTCTTTTTACATTAATTCTATGGGCTTTTGGTTTTGGAGCTTGTAAACGTGTGTCCTTCTACTCCGCCATCTTGGCTCTGCCCAGCAGAGACAATTTAAAAATTATGGGACTACCTGAAAGAAAAAAAAGAGCCTAGACATCATTTTTCATGAAATTAACAAGAAAAACTGCCCTGATATTCTAGAACCAGGGGGTAAAATAAATATTGAAAAAATCCACTGATCAACTCCTGAAAGAGATCCAAAAAGAGAAACTCCTAGGAAAATTGTGGCCAAATTCTAGAGTTCCCTGGTCAAGGAGAAAATATTGCAAGCAGCTAGAAAGAAACAATTGTGAAAATACAATCAGGATAACATGAGATCTAGCAGCTTCTACATGAAGAGATCAAAGGGCGTGGAATATGATATTCCAGAAGTCAAAGAAACTAGGACTAAAATCAAGAATCACCTACCCAGCAAAACTGAGTATAATACTTCAGGGGAAAAATGGTCTTTCAATGAAATGGAGGACTTTCAAGCATTCTTGATGAAAAGATGAGATCTGAAAAGAAAATTTGACCTTCAAACACAAGAATCAAGAGAAGCATAAAAGGGTAAACAGCAAAGAGAAATCATAAGGGACTTACTAAAGTTGAACTGTTTAAATTCCTACATGGAAAGACAATATTTGTAACTCTAGAACCATTTTTCAGTATCTGGGTAGTTGGTAGGATTACACACACACATACACACACACAGACACACACACACACAGAGAGAGAGAGAGAGAGAGAGAGAGAGAGAGAGAGAGAGAGAGAGAGAGAGAGAGAGAGAGAGAGAGAGAGAGAAGAGAGAGCTTGAGAGCACAGGGTGAAATGAATAGGATAGGATCATATCTTAAAAAATGAAATTAAATGATGAGAGAGAAATGTATTAGGAGGAGAAAGGGAGAAATGGAATGGGGAGGTTATCTCTCATAAAAGAGCCAAATAAAAGACTTTTCAGTGGATTGAAAAAGAGGGGAGATGACACAAAAAACATGAATCTTACTCTCATCACATTCGACTAAAGGAAGGAATAAAATGCACACACATTTTGGTATGAACACCTATCTTATAATACAGGAACGTGGAGGAGAAGGGGATCAGCAGAGTGGGGGGGGGGAATAATAGAAGGGAGGGCATTGGGAAGAGGGAGCAATTAGAAGTCAACACTTTGGGGAGGGACAGGATCAAAAGACAGAATAGAAGCAAAGGGGGTCAGGATAGGATGGAGGGGATTATAGTTAGTCCTACACAACATGATTATTATGAAAGTCATTTGCAAAACTACACAGATATGGCCTATGATGAATTGCTTGCCTTCCCAAAGGTAATGGGTGGGGAGGGAGGGATGGGGAGAAGTTGGAACTCAAAGTTTTAGGAACAACTGTTGTGTATTGTTCTGCAACTAGGAAATAGAAATACAGATAATGGGCTATAGAAAGTTACCTTGCCCTACAGGACAAAATAGAAAATGGAGATAAGGGAAGCGAGGGATGTTAGGAGAGAGGCCACATTGGTGATAGGGGCAATTAGAATGCTTGGTGTTTTTGGGGGTGGGAGGGGAGAAATGGGGAGAATGTTTGGAACCTAAAATTTTATGGAAATGAATGTTGAAAAGTTAAACAAATAAATTTAAAAAAAGAAAAAAATTTGATCTACAAATCTCAAGGGAGGCTTAAAAGTTAAACAGGGGGAAAAACTTGTTATTCAATATTGTCAAACTGTTTACATCCCTGTAAGGGAAGAAAATACCTGTTAATTTTGAGAATTGTTTATTTATTATGATATATAAAAGGGATATACCTAGATAGAGGGATTAGAGATACTAATAATAGAGTATTAAGTAAACGATGTTATGATAAAAAAGTAATATTAAGAATCTGAAGGGATTGTCATGGGAGATGTGAGAGGAAAAAGTCAGAGAAAGGTAAATTGCATCACAGAAAGAGGCACACAATATATTACAATAGAGGGAAGGAAGGGAGGGAGAGGAGCATTGTTTGAGAGTGACTCTCATCTGATTAGGTTAAAGGAAGGAACAACAAATTCAGTTAAGTATAGTAATAAAACTAGCTCAATAAGCAATAGGAGGGGAAGGGGGAAAAATGGAGGGGAGGCTAAAAGGGAGGGAAGAAGTAGTAAGGGAAAAAGGGATTAAATGAAAGGGAGGCTGAAAGAAGGGAGATAAGACTGAGGGAGATGGTGGTCAAAAATTTAAACCCTATTGTGGGGGGAAGGGAGAACTGAAAGCATAAATGATGGGAAAGGGGGTAGGGGAAGACACAGATAGTGATCAAAACTGTGAATGTGAATGGGATGAACTTTCCCTAAAATGGAGACAGATGGCAGAATGAATTAAAAACCATAGTCCAACAATATGTTGTTTACAAGAAACGCATTTGAAATGGGGGTGTGCACACCGGGTAAAGGTAAAAGGTTGGAGCAGAAAATATTGTGCTTCAGTTGATGCAAAAAAAGCAGTGGTAGCAATCCTAATCTCAGACAAAGAAAAAGCAGAAAAAATCTAATCAAAAGGGATTAGGAAGGAAACTATATCCTGGTAAAAGGCACCATAGACAATGAAGCGATATCATTACTAAGCATATATTCTCCAAGTGCTATAGCATCTACATGCTTAGAGGAGAAGTTAAGGGAGTTACAAGAAGTAGATAGCAAAACTATACCAGTGAGGAACCACTGCCTGCCCCTCTCTGAATTTGATAATTCTAACCTTAAAATAAACAAGATGTTAAGAAGGTGAATAAAACTCTAGATAAAGTAGATATGGTAGATCTCTGGAGAAAATTGAATGGGGATAGAAAGGAATATACCTTTTTCTCTGTGGTACATGGAACATATAGAAAAATTGACCATGTACTAGGCCATACAAACCTCACAATCCAGTGCAGAAAGGCAGAGATAGTCAATGCATCCTTCTCAGACCATAATGTAGTAGATATTATATGTAATCAAAGGCCATGGAAATATAAGCCAAAAATTAATTGGAAACTAAACAACCTAATCCTGAAGAATGAGTGGGTTAAATAAGATATAATAGAAACAATCAACAACTTCAAGTAAGAGAATGTCAATAATGAGAAAACTTACCAAATTTTATGGGATACTGCAAAAGCAGTTCTTAGGGAAAGTTTTATGTCTTTGAATGCTTACATGAATAAAATAGAGGTGATCGATGAATTAGGCATGCAACTGAAAAATCTAGAAAAAGAACAAATTGAAAATTCTCAAGTAAATATCGAATTAGAAATACTGAAAACCAAAAGAGAGATTAATAAAATTGAAATTAAGAAAACTATTGAAGTAATAAATAAAAGTAAGAGTTGGTTTTATGGAAAACCAATAAAATTGATAAATCTTTGGTCAATTTGTTAAAAAAAAAGAAAGAAGAAACCAAATTACAAATATCAAAAATGAAAGAGGTGAACTCACCTCCAATGAGGAGTAAATTAAAACGATAATTAGAAATTACTTTGCCCATCTGCATACCTATAAATCTGACAATCTGAGTGAGATGGATGATTATTTAAAAAAAAAAAATTGCACAGATTAGCAGAAGAGGAAGTGGAATACTTAAACAACCCTATCTCAGAAAAAGAATTTAAATAAGCCATCAATGAACTCCCTAGGAAAAAATCTCCAGGGCCAGATGAATTTACAAGTGAATTCAAATATATAAAGAACAGTTAATTCCTGTACTATGTAGACTATTTGGGGAAATTGATGAAGAAGGAGTCCTACCAAATTCTTTTTATGATACAAATGTGGTTCTGATACCTAAATCAGAAAGTTTCAAAACAGAGAAAGAAAATTATGGATCAATTTCTCTAATGAATATAGATGCAAAAATTTTAAACAAGATATTAGCAAAAAGCATACAGCAACTTACCATAGTACATAATACATTATGATCAGATAGGATTTGTACCAGAAATGCAGGACTGGTTCAATATTAGAAAATTTTTTATCATTATTGATCATATCAACAACAAAACTAACAGAAAAGACACGATTATCTCAATAGACACAGAAAAAGTTTTTGACAAAATACAACACCCATTCCTATTGAAAACACTGGAAAGCATAGGAATAAAGGGAACTTTCCATAAAGTAATAAGCAGTATCTACCTAAAAGCATCAGCAAGAATTATATGCAGTAGAAATAATGTACATGCATTTCCAATAAAATCAGGGGTGAAACAAGGATGTCCATTATCACCCTTGTTATTCAATTTGGTATTAGAAATCCTAGCTGTAACAATAAGAGAGGAAGAAGACTACCAAATAATTATTTTCTAGAACTAGAAAAAATCATATCAAAATTCATCTGGAAGAACAAAAGGTCGAACTGTCAAGAAAACTAATGAAAAAACATACTAGGGAAGGTGACCTAGCCCTACCAAATCTCAAATCATATTATAAAGCAACAATCATCAAAGCCACTTGGCACTGGCTAAGAAACAGAGGGATATATCAGTGGAATAGGTTAGGTACACTGTAGTTAACGAATATAGCAATATGCTGTTTGCTAAAGCTCAGGACCCCAGCTTCTGGGATAAGAACTCATTGACAAAAATTGCTGGGAAAACTGGATAACAGTGTGCCAGAAATTTTGGGCATAGACCAAACTCTATGCCTGACTCAGGGCCTGACTGTACACCAGAATAAATTCCAAACATGATCTAGGTATAAAGACTGATAATTTAAACATATTAAGGGGGACAAGGAATAGTTTATTTGTCAGGTTTATGGAGAATGGAGAAATTTATGACCAAACAAGAGATAGAGAACATTATGAAGTATAAAATGGATAATTTTGATTACATTAAACTGAAAAGTTTTTGCACAACCAAGCCCAATACAACCAAGATTAGGAGGAAAGCAGAAAACTGGGAAAGAATTTTTGCAACTAGTGTCTGTGATAAAAGCTTCATTTCTAAAATACATAAAGAATTGAGTCAAATGTACAAGAATACATGTCATTCTTCAATTGATAAATGGTCAAAAGATGTGAACAGGGAGTTGTCAGAGGAAGAAATTAAAAGCTGTCTACAATCATAAGAAAAGTGCTCTAAATCACTATTGATTAGAGAGATGTAAATCAAAACAACTTGGCGGTACCACATCACACCTGTCAGGTTGGCTAACATGACAAAACAGGAAGATGATAAATGTTGGAGAAGATGTGGGAGAGTTGGAAAACTAATTCATTGTTGATGGAGCTGTGAGTTGATCCACCCATTCTGGAGAAGAATTTGGAACTATGCCCAAAGAGCTACAAAAATGTGCATACCCTTTCACCCAGCAATACCGCTTCTAGGACTGCATCCCAAAGAGATCATAGAAATGTGAAAGGGATCCCTTTCCAAGAGTTCTCTGGAGGTGTCCTCATTCTTGTAGCATGAACTTTCTCAGGCATAGTTTCAGCCTGACTAGCTGTGCTTTTGTTTCTGATTGCTCTTCAGCCAGTAATGTGACTAAAGACAGTGACAAACATTTTCAGCAGCATCTTGGAATAAAACTAAGCCTATTGGAGAATGTAAAAGTTTAGACAAAGGGAGCTATTACTTCCAGTTCAGATACTTATTAACTGTTTGACCCTGGGAAAATCACTTAGCCCTAGTTGTCTTAATTTCCTCATTTGGAAAATGAGCTGGAATAGGAAATGGCAAAACAAAAACCTCAAACAGGGTCATGAAGAGTTGGACATGATTAAAAAATGATTGAAAAAAAATCCCTCCCACCCTTTTTTATTTTGTAAATGTCTCTTACCATGTTTCATGCTCTTTAGGTGGCTGGTTAATTTGATCACTAAAGGAATAATAACATTTTGTGAAACTACAAAATAATCTATGACACAGAAATTTTGTAACCAGGCAGATAAAATTCCTCAGAATGATGTGATGCTTCAGAACTATAGTAGTAGCAGATGAAAATCTTTTCTTAAACTGAGCTAAGGTGGGATTTAGGGAAATCTCAGTGGAAAGGAGAAAATGACAGCATGAAAGATTGAGGAAGGAATAAAGATAAGAACAGAAATTCATCTATGGATGAGAAATTTGGCAAAGGACTGATCTTATACAGAGGCAGAGAGGGCAACACCTTTGTGTTATAATTTCAGGGGCTTTGGGAAGGATTCCTCACATGAAAATATCTTTTCTGCTTGGTTGTTGATGTCTAAAATTCCTTCAGAAATGAGAAAATCCTTTATTTTCAAAATTAGAGATCAGATATTTAAATAAAACTCTCTTTGGGAAGTGACATATTATTAAATTCACACCAAGAAGTTCATAACTGAACATCATTTCCTGTGGACAGATTTAGAATTAATGGTGTCTTTGAAAATTTGTAAGAGGGAGAAGGGATTCACCAATACTTTCAGTCTTCTTTTTCTGTGCCTTTACCATTCCTGCTTCACCTTCGTAACTGTCATTTCCTTACCCCTGGGAAACTACACTCAGTAAAAGAGATGATACCATTCATTTATGCTTTTAGTGTGAAATATAAGCAAATGAAATTCATGCATATTTCAATTCATATTTTGTGCTGGATGAATGCAGCGTTAGGAAGTTTATGGAAAATAATTAGCAAACCATCCAATGACATTAGGATTTTGTGTCTTCTTCACATTGTTCATTCCTAAACACAGAATATCCTTTGAATGATTTTCCAGTGCTGATGATACTGGTCTGTTTTGACTAATGTTTTCCAGTTTCTCCTCCTAAATTTTCCAGTGAATCAAATGCTTATAGTTGGAGGAGGATGGAAGATAGAGGATGAGAAGAGACACAGAACCAAATTAGTCAAAACATCTTTGGAAAGAGATCAAGGAAAGCTCAAAGTAAAGGATTCCTAGGCAAGGAAATGTCAGAAATTTTGGGATGGTCAGGTCAAGCAGGAAATATTTGTGGAGATACCAGGTGCTGATCTGTGGTGCCAGCTGCAGAATCAAGGCTTGGGACTAGGATAAAACAAGGTCTAGTGGATGAGCAGAATAGTCTGGAGGACAGAGTGAAGAATTCAGTATTAGAGTGAAAAGGAAGGTCTTTTTTCTGTATAGATTTCAAACAGTTTGTAGCACTCCGTTTATTTTGCAGGCAAAAGTGGAGTTGTTTGTTTGTTGAGCCATTTCAGTTGTGTCCAACTCTTCATGACCCTATTTTGGGTTTTCTTGGCAAAGATACAGGAGTAGATTGCCATTTTCTTCTCTAGCTCATTTTACAGTTGAGGAAACTGAGACAAACAGTGACTTGCTCAGAATCACACAGCTAACAAGTGTCTGAGGCCAGATTTGAATTCAAGAAGATGAGTCTTCCTGACTTCAAGTCCAGAACTCTGTGCCATCTAGCTGCCCCAATGTGATTTATATATATATTTCTAGACTTAAACCACATAGGAATATATCACTTTTTCTATGTGCTAATGCTTCAGGATCACTTTAAAAAATAATGATTGGACAAATTTGTCATTGAAAAGTATCACCTGCACTGAATTTGGACTCCAAAGACCTGAATTAAAAAATCCTGACTCCACATTATGCATCGTTTATAATCTTGGGCAATTCATTTAACCTATCAGGGACTCAATTTTCTCATCTATAAAATGATCACATGAGATTAAATAACTGTTCAGTCCTCTTCTCACTCTAAATATATCTTCTTATGATTATCTTAAAGCTTTCAAAAATGTCGATAAATATTTATTAAGCAGAAATAATAAGCCATACGTTGGGCTAAGTACTGAAGCTACAAAATGAGTCAAAAGGTACTCCTTATCCTTAATGAGTTTACAGTCTTATGAGGAAGACAACAAGAATATATACACACATATTATATATATATATATATATATAATATATAATATAAACTCTCTATAGGATAAATAAAAATTAATGAAAGAGGGAAGGTACTGTAAGTAAGAGAAGTTTCTGTAGAAGATGAAATTTTGGTTGGGATGTAAAGAAATCCAGAGAAACTAGTAGGTAAAGATGAGGAGGGAAGAGCATTTCGGGAAAGAGGGACAATCACAGAAAATACCTGGAGTTGAGAGATAGAATTTTATTTATGGGAGAACAAGGAGACCAGTGTCACTGGATTGGAGAGTACATGGTAGAGCGAAAGGTGTAAGAGGACAAAGTTGTGAAGGATTTTGAATGCTGAACAGAGCAGTTTGTACTTATTTCTAAAGGCAAGAGGGAGCCACCAAGTTTATTGAGTAGGGAGAGTTATGTGATCAGACCTGCACTTTAGGAAAATCACTTCAGTGGCTGAATGGAGAATAGATTGACATGGGGAGAGATTTGAGACAGGAAGACCCCACAGTAGGCATGAGGTGATGAGGGCTTGCACTAGAATGGTTACAGTGTTACAGAAGACTAGATAGCATATACAAGTGAAGTTGCAGAGTTGAAATAAATAGGACTTGGCCACAGACTGGATGTGGAGAGTGAGAAAGTGAGGAGTTGAGCATGACCCCTCGGTTGTAGGTCACAGAATTTATCTATTGCTTGAATTACACAAACGTATGCAATGATTGATAGAGAGCAATCATTTTTTTCTGACTATCATTTTGTAATTTAGTGAAAGATCATTTCAGAAACATAGTCTTACCTAAAGATTGCAATTGCTAGATCATCATAGATTTAACCCTGAGAAATCTCTAGATATAATTTTTACTTTCCAGTGTTACCTCATTCATTCACCATATGGAGCTGAGTATAAGTCAAAATAAAGTTCTATCTTCTTTCCTTTGAAACAAGAAATTTCATTGAAACTTTGATCCAACATGTGGACTCTCATAATGCCAATGATGCAATATTTAATATTGTTTATGTATGAAGTAGTTAAAAGTCAAATATTAAGAATCTTTTGAAGGGAATTTATGACCTAAATGCCATGTCCATAGAAGTTTGGACCAGGCTTTTGATTTTACTGGCACAGGAATATTCTGCCAGAAACTCCTTCCACCAATGCAAATAAGCATCTACTTTGTAATTGATAACCAGAGAGAGCATTATGAGGGTACAAGGAGTCTGAGTTGATCACTTATCTAATATGTGGTAGAGGCAGGGTTTGAATTCAAGTCTTCCTGACTCTTATGCAGGCCCTCTATCCATTATGGCACATGAATCTACTATCTCTCTTAGTATACCAATCTTCTGCAGAAGTGTCATGAAAAATTTATGATTTTGGACAGAGTTGTAACTCTGGTAGAGTACCTGAGAATTGCCTTCTTATGCCAAATTCTTGTAGTCTTTTGGCAGAAAGAAGGGAGAGAGGAAATAAACAATTATTAAGTACCTCCTATGTATCAGGTATTGTGCTAAGCATAATTTAATTTAATCCTTACAGCAACCCTGAGAGGTATGTTCTAGCGTTGTCACCATTTTAAAACTGAAGAAACTTAAACAGACCGAAGTTAAGTGACTTACCTGGAGTCAGACAACAAGTAAGCATCTGAAGCTGGATTTGAACTCATATTTTACTCAATCTAGGTCTAACATTCCACTCACTGCACTCATTGCTGACCCTTTATTGAGAAAACAGAGTTTAGCCCTTAGTTAGAAGGAAAAGTCAAAGTTGAAAACTGCTGCTGCATCGAGCTCTTCCCCTGCCCCATCATGGTCTTCCCCCCCTTTCAATATCAAAGCCTTAGTTTAATATTCTCACGATCCTCTCTTCCTCCCTGGAGCAGCATTCCCTTGCCTACTGTGCTATACATGGCTCAACTCAGGCCATTCTTCTTAGTACTTGCTTCAGGCACTGTTTGCGGTACTTGACTCGGGCATCAAAATTCCTAGTTAATTCTCTGTGTTTTAGAGTAAATTACTTTGAAAATATCTTGACACAGATTCTTGCTGAGGGACATTTTTCTTTTGTACTTCATAAACAAATTTGTGGAAATGAGATGTGAGCATGGGTCTGGTAATAATTTATATTTATAGAATGTTGTTGAAGGTTTATAAAGCATTTTCCTCACAAAATTCTTTTGAGAAAAGTACTACAGGTATTGTTATCCAAGTGTAACAGAAGAGGAAATGGAGACTTGTTGTCCAAGGCAACACAGTTAGTGAGAGTCAGATCTAGAAATTGATCACAGGAACAACCTTCTTTGTACAGAATAACACTGCTTTCCTAGGTGTAAGCTCACAAGGAGATGCTTGTGATTTGTTGTGTTAGTCTACTGATGCAGAAATACTAGGTGATATTTTTAATATTAATAAATCATAAAAGATGCCAACAGCAACAGTGAAGAAGAGGTACTTTTCGGAAGGCAAGACAACCACTTGTTTGCTTCAGCCTTTCATTCAATCATTATTTTTTTTTTATGAAGCTGATCATGTTATACTTCCCAGGGTCCATGAAATTGTACATTCTCCATTTTTCCTTCCTCAGAAAGGGGGAAATGATTCAAATCAAACAGATGTCAAAGACTTTTTTTTAAGAACCAAATTCCAGGTTTATGTTTTTGGTCGGGAAACTCAATATTCCATACTCCCCAATCTTTATCTCTTTAGCTAAATCCATAGCTACATCCATACATATGTATACATATAATATGTATAGTAATCAGACTATAAGAGTTTTCATGCAGGACAATCCTTTAAAATGGAGTACATTATATTGAATATACTCAGATGTAGAAAGCAGAGAAGTGTATTTCAATTTAGAAAACTCTCAATAAAAATAATGAAAAGATATTTCAGTATTTAAAAGATTACAATTTCAGTTACTTTGAAAAATCATCAATCCACATCACCTTATTCCCAGATGATGCTGGATAATTGAGGCTTTGCTATAGACATATATGCATATCTGTATGTAGATACCCATGTGTCCACAATCTATGTTTATAAATGGAAATTCACCCTAAAGTCATAGAAATACAACTAAATCAAACACATTTTATATTTACCACATGTGAGCAAATTTAAATTTCCATTCCTCTGATTTTTCAGTTTTTCTTTAGTCATTAAAACATCCAACAAATTAGTTTCTTCATCCAGTAAAGTTCAATATGAAAAAAAAATTAGAGCCACAGATTTGAAGAACCTTCAATATTATCTAGTCCACATGGCTTGACCACTGTTGTACAAAGTAAAAACTGAGTCAAAATTACAAAATAGTCTCTGGAATCTCAGTCCAATATTTACTCTATGATACTACATTGTCACCACCATACAGAGGCCCTTTAATTCCCTTCCTTCATTATTCACTTATTATTTGTCTCTTTATTTTCTGATTTCATACTGAATCCACATCAGCTTTCCTCTATTCACCTTGACCTTAAAAACTTCTTAGTTTAGATTGCATCATAGTATCTGTAACACTAGGATAGTCTATTAATCATTTCTTGAGTTATCTGCTCTCCCTGTACTTTTCTTAATAACTCCAGATGCCTTTTCCCTCTTTGATGAGTTCTTTATGAATGGCACTTTCAGATCTGCTGCTAGTCATTCCCTACACTTTCTCATTATTGCACCATCCCCTACCAGATGTTCTTACATTTCTTTTTGTTTCCTGAAAGTCACCTTGGACAATGTTGATGTCAGGGAGCCTGAGGTTTCAAGGTATGTGTCAGAGAAATAGACCTTAGTTATTGTATTACATGTGATTTCTGTATTCTCATAAATTGTATCTGTTCCTACCATTTCTTCCCCTAAGGGTGAGCCCTTTGGCAGCCAGATGTATTCTTTCATAGCTAGGTAGCTCTGTGACCTTGACATGCCTTCGTAGCTTTTATGGTGAGTGGGGAATTGAATGTCAAAAGAGAAATGCAGTAGATCTGGCAGGGATCCCTTTCCAAGAGTTCTCTGGAGGTGTCCTCATTCTTGTCATAGGAGCTTTAAGTCAGGCACAGTTTCAGCCTGGTTAGCTATGTTTTTGTTTCTGATTGTTATTCAACTAGTAATGTGGCTAAAGGCAGTGACAAGAATTTTCAGCAACATTTTGGAATAACACTAAGCCTATTGGAGAATGTGAAAGTTTAGACAAAGGGAGCTACTACCTCCAATTCAGATACTAGCTGTTTGATCCTGGGCAAGTCACCTAACCCTGGTTGTCTCAGTTGCCTTATTTGGAAAATAAGCTAGAATAGGAAATGGAAAAACAATCCAGTGTCTTTGCTAAGAAAACCCCAAATGGGGTCATGAAGAGTTGGACATGATGAAAAAGTGACTGAAAAAAATCCCTCCCTCTCTTAAGAGTATCAGACAACTTTATTCCTTTGGCTGTGATTTTTGCTAGAAAATAAGCAAAACCAGTGACACATGCTTATTTGCAGGCATCTAATTAGATGAAAGGGTGTTTAGGAATGATGGAACCATAAATTTCAAGCTGGAAGGGATCTAGGAGGGCATCTCATTTAACTGATGAAGAAACAGATTCAGAGTGGTTAGTACCTTTCCAAGTTTTACAAAACTCAGTCAGATGGTATTTAATAATTTTCTACTTAGAGTCATGAACTGCTAGGCACAAACACAATAGATGGATAAAAAATAATCCCTCGTTGGAAGAGATGACAAAGACTAGAAAGAAAATTTCGCCAATAAGGACATGTCCATAGGTTAATTTGCTTCTCAGTGTTATGTTTATGTGGATCTTTAAGAGCACAGAAAGAATCGCAGAGTCTTGCAATAGAAAGTGCTCTTTAAATGTTTGTCAAATTCAATTAAGTGATGAGAATCATTACAAGACTGTAAAGGAAGTGAAAGGGACAGAGGGGAGAGGATGAAAAGAAGTCATCCTGCAAAATTGATTGCTTCAGCCTTGGTACTCATGTGTCAGAAGTACCTTCTGACCTTCTGATTAGAGGTTGGAACAAAGTTCCCTAGATCAGCCATCTCTTCTATTACCATTGACTGTGTTCTTTGGACTTCTCCATCATGTTCCCAACCTGGTTACCTCCTCTTATTTCCCACCATGCTTTTCAACTTTTTTCTGTGTGCTATCTTTCCCCATTAAATTATAATCTCCTTGAAGGTAGGAAGTGTCTTCTTTTTCATATTTGTATCCTCAACATTTAGCACAATGCCTTGCACAGAGTAGACAGTTGGATGATACTAGTTCTGTCCTTGTCATGCTATTGATCCATGCCATTTTTACAATAAATTAATATTTATTGACTGAAGAGTTGACTGACAACAATTACATAAGAGAACCTTGAAAAATACACTAGGTATTTCTTTCTCTAAGTGATAGAGGAGGGATGTCCCTTGCAGCAGTTCTCCAATGATCTTCTGGCATTTGAGAGAATCAGTGACTCCTCCAAATTATTCTTATAGGAAAATAATCCACATTTGTGGATAACCAAAGGAATATGCATCACCATCTTAGTTCTTTCTCAGCATATCCCAAGAGAAGATCAGAAGGTGGTCAGGGGGCCAAGATGCCTGATATCACCAAATGTAATGTTGTAGTACATTGTAGAACATATGTAGTACATATTTTTTGACACCTTGAGAAATATGCAATTAAAAAACCCCACAAAAACAAAAAAATATGCTGTCAAGTTTATAGAACCCAGTAGAAAGGAGGGCTAAAAGCTGCATTGATACATCTTTACCCTCAGCATAGATGTGTTTTGTTTGAAAGTTGAAAGGAAAATGGTCTACCATGATGGCATCACATCTTTTGCCATAACTTTTTTACTCATCATGTCAAACATGTCAAGTCTTGTTGGCTGTCATTTTCCCTTGTGATGCTCCTGGCTTAGAATTCCAATTTCAGTTTGTTTTGCACCTCTCTAATGTAATATTATGATATTATGTATTATAGTTATCTGTCTTTAGAACAGATTCCTCAAGTAGACTTCATGAGGCCAGAAATGAGACTTATCTAAACTTTGTATTTTCCCTAGGGTCAGTTTTTGATCCATTGTATTTCCAATTTTTTGCCCCTGTTGTTGCATTAAGGCTATTTTGGCTTCAGAGAAATTTAACTTTGCTATATATTGCCATAGCTATATCTCTTTATATCAAGCTGTGGTCTGGCTGAGGACTGATAGAAGGAAATGGAGATGTTTAGTTTTGAGATTTTTGATGGTCTAGATTTAAGAAAGTAATGGAGAAAATGTTCATCATGTGGATTAAAATTAAAAGTGTGTTTACTAGCATACCTTTGGTTAGAAAGAGTTGGAATGAACTGCTTTAGGAGATAAGAGATTCTTGTTAAAGTTGTTATAGAGAGGGGTCTTATTTAGGTTGGGGCATCTAGATAATACAGTGGATAGAGTGCTAGATCTGGAGTTAGGAATAATCATCTTTGTGAGTTTAAATCTGCTCTCAGATATTTAGTAGCTATGTGGCCCTGGGCAAGTTACTTAATCCTGTTTGCCTCAGTTCTTTATCTGTAAAATGAACTGGAGAAGGAAATGGCAAACCACTTCAGTATCTCTAAGAAAACCCTAAATGGGGTCACAAAGAGTTATATAGACTGAACTGATTGAGCAAAAATGTATTCAGGTACAGGTTGGACTGAGTTTCTTCCGAGGTCCCTTCCAACCCTGAGATTCTGTGAGTCTGTTTTCTGGTGTCCTCTAGTTAACTAGGCTTCAAGCGCAGTACAGGGAACACTGACCTTCAAGTCAGAAGATGAACTGGACATCTGGCTCTACAACTTACAACTTAGGCAAATCATTTAAATTCTACGGGCCTCAGTTTCTTCATCTAATAAAACTAGGAGGCTAAACTAAATGACTTCTAAGGGCTCTTTCATGTCTGGATTTATGGTGCTATCAGTGCAAGGTCAGTCCCATGTCCTACCTCCTCCTTCTGTGTCTTGATTTGCCATCAGGCAATCAACTTTGTTTTTGGCTTTTTCATCCTGGTCTTCTTGATACTGGGGCAAATATTTGAATTTTATTGACAATGATACAATTTTTCTGGCTATGGAACTGCATGCTAGTTATTCTGAGTACTTTCCTAAATAGGATGATATTCACTGGAAATCTATCAGAAATCTGGTTTTGAACTCAGAAAGGAGTTGAGACCAGAGATTGATAATTGGGTCATTACTAGAGAAAGCAGGCTGGTTGTTCAAAGATTAGTCCTGTCTGGCTCTGGAATACCTTTAATCATTAATTCCATATTTGTCAGGATTATCAGAGGGGATATATTAGCAATGGTTAGGAAATGGGACTAAATGACTTGTGAAGTCTCCAGCAAATCTAAGATTCAGTGCTTCAAGCTTCTCTGGCTCTGGAAATTTGGTGTGGTGTGGTGTGTGTGTGTGTGTGTGTGTGTGTGTGTGTGTGTGCATGTGTGTGTGTGTGCGTGTGCGTGTGTGTGTGTCTGGGGCTGTTGGGGGGAGTGTCAATGGTTATTTCATTGTTCTTGGTCATATTTCTCAAAATATTCTTTGTGGGCTTCAATCATAATATCATAAGATCTCAGTCATGGAAGATATTTTGCCCAATATTTCATAGTCCTTAGGAATGACTGGGAGGATCATAGTTACTTGGCCCTCTATTTTCTAGGCTATCATGCAACATCCTCTTCACTATGCCCTTTTCTACTCCGCCACTAGCTACTGATCTACTCTCCAAACCAGAGACCATGTCTGGGAGGAGCTGTCACTAGGCCAGCCATTCCTTGGGGATAAAAAGTTTTCTCTTCACCTAGCCTCAGCATGTGTACCTCTAGTCTCCCACTCCTACCCTTTTGTGTCTTTCACTCAGATGTCAATAATTATGTCAATAGTATATTTGCCTCTAAAAGGGGTCTGTCAATTTACTGTTCTATCTTTCCAGCCCCAATTCTGTTTATAATTTTATTACTTCCCAGTGCTCTTTCATAACCATCACAACCTTCTAAGTGTTGCTTCATTAATTGGAATTCAAGTTCCTTGGGAATGTGGGCTGTCTTGCTTTTATATTTGTATACCCAGAGATAAATACATAATAAGAACTTAATAACTGCTTTTCATTCATTTCCACTATGCCTAACAATGTGGCTTGCACATAGTAGGTGTCTGACAAATGTTTAGAAAGAATAAATACACAAAGCTTGTTCACTATTTCTCTATCAATATTCTCTCTATTTGAAAGCAATAAAATGGAATTTCTTTTTTAAGCTCTATTTTTTTACACTTAATTATTTCAGATTGACCTTTTCCCCAGATCTAGCCAAATTATGAATTTTTTTTTTTACTGCATTCGAAAGTCTTAATGCCAACAATTTCGATGGACATGGGCAACTGCAACAGAGAAAAAAATACCCAAAAGAATGAAGAGAGTTCTGAGATAAAGTATGGAAGTTAAAAAGGAAGAAAGTGGAGTCACAATACAAGGATATGGAAAGAAAGCTAGAAGTAGAGGGAGAGAATGAGGAAGAAGGAGTAAGGGCAGAATGAGATAGTGGGGAGAGAAGAAATTCCATGACAAAAATTATGTTAGATGTAGGAGGGAGACATAAAGGGTAGTCATGTAGGATGTCAAGGCATCAACTTGTATCAAAAAAAGGAAAATGTAGAAGATACACATACACATGTGTGTATACATGTATATGTGTGTATATATTATATGTATATATACACACATGCGTATACATGTATATATACATCTGATATATATGTACATACAGGCATATAAATATGGATATGCATACATGCATGTAATGTATATGTACATGTGTATAGACACATCCAGTTCAAATTTGGCCTCAGACGCTTAGTAGCTGTGGGTCCCTGGGTAAGTCACTTAATCTCTGTTTGCATCGGTTACCTTCTCTGTAAAATGGGGATAATATCAGCACCTACCTCCCAGCATGTTCTTGATCCTTGTTAGGATCAAATAACATAATAATTGTAAAGTGTTTAGCACAGTGCCTGGTACTCAGTAAACACTACAGAAATGTTAGCTATTATAATACACTTATGTAAAAATATACATATATAAATGTATACACATGCATACATGTTTATACATATACGTACACGTTTGTAAATGTACACATATAGTTTCCTTCAGAGATTAGGGAGGAGACAAGACGAGAACAGAGACGAAGGGACCTCCATGATTTTGCCCAGAGCTAGCAGGCCTTCGCTTTGCCTTAGCATCAGAAGCGTATGATGAATGTTTGTTGACCTCCTGACTGTTGACTGTTAAGTCGACACTTAACAAATGGTTATTGGATTGGATTGGGTTTTGAGAGAGAGAAGGAGAGAAACAGTCTATAAAGAAGGCAGAAGAAGAAATAAAATGGTAAAATGTAAAAAAAGAAAGAAAATGAGAATTAGGACAGGAAGGGAAAAGTTCAATAAAATGAGAAGGGCTAGAAAAGACTAAGAGAAAGACAGCAAGAAATAGGGAACCTTAGGTAAAAAGACAATACATTAACCTGTTGTTTGAATGCAAGGGCTCCTCAGCGAAGCTGAGAACTCACATCTGTCTTTGATCAGCCACATGACAGGCCAGAATCAGATCAGAAAGCAAATGAGATGGCAAAGTGGATGAAACCACAGCAAGTTTCAGCTGGCACAAAAATATCCAGGAGGCAGAGGGGCTGCCAAGTCAAGAAAAGGCTGCCTAGCTGTAAGTCCCAAGTATGGATCGCTCTGTTTGGCATTGTTCAGCCTGAACAATGTCTTCCACTGGTAAGGCAGCGTGGAAACACAAGGAGGTGCATGGCATGAGGACCCCTGCTCTCTTAAAGCCTATGATCCCTCAGGGTGATAGCCCAGAAGCTAATGATGGTGCATTTGCCTAACTGCAGGGTCTCTCTGATTAGATGGTTCTTTACTGTGAAACAGAATAGGACAAGAGAAGTAATGGTTACTTCAAGGGGATTTTTCTTTTTTCCTTCCCTGCATGCTTCCCTCTACCTTATAAGATGCTTCAATTACTGCTGAATTGCCAGAAAGGTTGACTAATATGTAAATATAACCTCCTTCTACCTGCAACCATCTATGTGAATTTCTAACTTGATTGAAAGGAAAATGCCACAATGCCAGAGAGACTGCATGTGATCCACTTTAAAACCAGCTTCATCCAGAGACTTGAGACACGGTGGAGGGGGAGGGAAGTGTGGCACGAACTCCAGGATATCTACTCAGCTATTCCTTGGGGTAACTGAGCCAAATGAGGTGTCCTAAGGGCCCTGAAATTATAATAAGTGACTATTATGATTATTGAAATGGCTATGACGATGATGATGATGAGATTTTTAGAAAAACTTAAATAGACTTGCATAAAGTAATCAAGAGTGAAATGGACAAAACCAAGAGAACATTGTATACAGTAACAGCAATATTGTTCTAAGAACAATTTGAAGCAAATAAGTTATTTTATCTATTATAAATACTCGGATTAACCATAAAACATATATGAAGGAAAACACTATCTGCATCCAGAGAAAGAATTGATAAATAAAAGTATATATAGAATAATCTTACATATACATGTATAGATGTATATGAATATATACAAACATACAAAAATACATACATACACATCTATATGTGTCTAATGATAGTCATCTCTAGGGCTGAGGGGGAGAAAAAATACATAATAATTTTGTTCTGTATTTGAAAGGAATAGTAGATTTGCAGTTTCATGTACAATCATCTTTTTTATCATACTATGTTATATGCTTGTTTTATTCCATAAAGTAAAAATAAAATAAAAAAATTAAATGACTATTACCTGGCTCTTCCCACATGGTATAGCAAGCCTGTCCTATTGACTTGACCATTTCTTTCAGCTGTGAACATCACCCTTGTCCTGCCTCAGTTGTTTGATCTGGTCTGGTATACAGATAACCCTTTGGGCCATAGGGTTATGTTGTGACTGTCAGTGGCATTTCTCCAGAGTCTTTTGTTTAAGGCACTCTTCTGAAAATTGTAGGGATCTGCAAAGATTTCCTTGTTTGCAAATTGAGAGGTTTAAGCTTAGATATTCTTAACCTGGGGCTTTGAAATTGTTTAAAAATAATTATATTTTGATATCTGCATTTCAATATAAGAGATTTCCTTTATAATCTTATGTATCATTTTGGCTGTCTGATGAAGCCTATTAACCCTTTCTCAAAAAAAAATGTTTTGAATCTGTAGGGTCTCAGTTGAAAAGACACAAGTGAATTATAATTTGGGAAGGTGGAAAGAGAGACATGAAATATCAAGAAACAGAATAATAAGCTAAGACAAGCTTTAACTGCAGTCTATACAAGGTGTACAAGAAAAGCCTGACTTAAAAACATTTCACAGATACATTCATTCAGAGCTGCAGCTAGTGAACAGGATTACACATGGCTTTTCCCCAGGGCAATCACATATAGGGAGTCAAGGTTCCTCCCCAAACGGTTGAGCTTCTTCCCAGGGTGATTGCTGTCATCTCATCTTGCTTGGGCTAGTCTTTGCCATGTGACATAACTGTCCTTGGAGAGCCAGTCCTGTGGCCCCTTTGTCACAGCACTCCCCTAACCTCAACAGAAAGGCTAGACTCTCAGGAGGATGGGTTCTTCTCTATTCTGCTATAACTACACCTGAAACCAGACTCTGTGTTATTATACTTTTTTAAAATCTTTGGAAGCATTTTTTTTTTTTTGTAAATAATTCTTGCAGATTTTATTTTGTGAGCTGCAAGGCAGAGGATTCAGAGTCTGAGTCTCATGAAATGCAAAATGCATAGGTTTATGTTGTTATATAGAAACTGGGTTTATAGCAATTTGATATTAGAGAATTTATAAATCGGAGCTGATTTAATACAGATTACCTTCAGAGAACTTTGCAGAATTTTTAGATTTTCCCAGCTTAGGTCAATCTGTTTATTTCTAAAAGCCAGATGTTTTCACAGAGAGCTAGAAAACAGAGTTTAAGTATTCAGAGATCTACATATTGACTTACTGTGGATGACTGGAGTGAGGTGGGAGGTGGGGAAGGGAGGAGTGTAAAATTTGAGTGTTTTCAGACTTGTGCATGATTTGTTCATCTATACCATCTTTGTGGCTTACCTGTGTGTGTGTGTGTGTGTGTGTGTGTGTGTGTGTCTTAGAAGCCTGGCAAAGGATATGAATCCCTTCTCAGAATATTTTTTTAAAATTATAATTGAAGGGTGCTAAGTTTCAATTAGAAGTTAATGAAAGTAAATACTTATTTTTTCTCATCCAAGATCATGGACTCCATTGAAACCATCTGTGGCCCCTATTTAAGGATTTCTGCTTTGCACCTCTAAGTTCAATGTGTCAACCATAAAAATTATACTGTTAATACTATGTAACTTCCTTATGTTAATATTATTTTCTTTCTTTTGACTATTTACCAAAATTTATTTTCCTTCATATTTGTAATTTTTGCAACACCTGTTATATCATCAATGGGATTTTATAGTATTTTGGAATCCATATTTATTTTTAAAGAAGCACACATTTCTCAATTTATAATAAAGTAGGATTCCTTCTGTGACTCCCTTTACAATAATAAAGACAATGCAATGATAACAATGATAGCTCATGTTTATATGTCTGTTTAGGGTTAATAAGGAGCTATTAGGATCATATAATAGCTGCTCAATAAATGATTGATTCATAAACAAATGGATGAGTGCATATCTGTTTCAGGTTATAACTTTATTTCCAAAAAGAAAAATGAAATAATGTTAAGCCTTCACCCAAGGAAAAATGAATTCCTTTTAAATCTTCAGTAGCATGGCAGATTTTGAGCTGAGATGATCTGCCTTCCTTTAGAATATGATTTTCTTTTTGAAACTACTGCAGATTCTTTCAGACTTGTAGTAACATGGAGGCTTTGAAGCCTTTGACCAACAGTACTGTCACCCCATTTTCCTACACTCTGTCAAAGCTCAGTGGGAAAAGGTGGTTAAATGAAAGAGGTGTTAGCCCTTGACTCACAGCTGCATTAAGAAAGTCCACATAAAGCCCCAAAAAGAGGAGTCTCCATCTATCTATTCCCCCTTCATGGCCACCTGCTTTACTTAGCTTCGTGTTTGGCACCTCCGTGCTTTTCATCCTCAGTCTCTCCTTCCAGTTTGACTCTCGCCTACTGTGATTTTGAGGCCCGCTTTGTGTTCTTCTTTGGTTATTTGGCCTAAGGCAACTATGTTCTTTATCCTTTCATCCTGACCCAGATTAACCTTACTAGACCTGTTTAGAAAGAAGAACTCCACATCCTTCACCTACTCTTTCATTTCTCATTATTCAACTACTCACAACACTGCTCTTTCTTACTTGTTCTTGTCTCCATGATTTTGTAGGTAACATGGCCCCTGACTGAAATATCCTTCCCTTATCTACTAAGCACCCATTGTCCTCTTCGATAATCTTCAATCATCTCCCAGGGAAGTCTTCCTTAACTACGCCCTATTCCCACCCCCCCACAAACTCTGAATATTTTGATAATTGTATTTTAATATAATTAGATTCCTTGGTAATCCTTTGTACGATATGTGTTTAAATACTTTATTCTGAGGAAAGGTTCCTAGGTTTCAGAAGATTGTAGACCTGGTGCTCTCTCCACTGTACCATGTAACTGCCTTATCCATTCTATTTTGGTCTAATTTTACTCTTGGTTGATCTATTGAATAAGTGGTCCTCATATTTTTAAGGGGCTCTTTTATGTGGTATCATATTTCTTTAATTCTTTGACTCTCTTTTGGACTTTTATCTCTCTTGTTTATCTTGTCTCTTCCTCTCCCTGTCCTCAATATGTAATAAATAGCTCCCTAGGTCTTTTCCTGAGCCCTTTTTCTTCTCTCCATATCTGCTTTCCTTTCCCCATCATACCTACTACTATAATTTCAACTTCCACCACTCTATGATTCCCATATTGATATTTCCAGTCCTGGTCTTTTCCTTGAACTCTAGCTCTATTTTCCCATGTCTATTGGCATCTTGAACTCAGTATGTCCAAAATACAATTCATCATCTTTCCCCTTAACTTCAACTTTCTCCTAATTCTTTGTTTGTGTCCTGTTAATGATATTGAGATGAATGAAAAGTCCAAGACACATAGTTTCTGGGTAATTAATAATCAATTTGTTCATTGGCCTAGCAGATAATTAATAAATTGAGGTCAGTGGTTCTCTTGGAAACCAAAGATCCCACATGGAGGTCACTTGAATATTTAAATAACTTGGAAAAGGGGTTGTGTCTGACAGTAAAAATCAGCTCTGACTGGTAAACAATGAAAGAATGAATATTATAATGAAATGTGGATTTATTCAAATGAGTGGCTGGGTATGTGATTTGATCAAATCAGCAGTCTTAGATCATTTTGCCTTCAGCATCCCCAAATCCATACATCCAGTCCTCCTTGAACAATGGGGGATTATGTAAGAATTCCACCTAGATAAAATGGTCTGGATGAGACAAATTCTTTGCACAAGGTCAGAAATGTTCTTGAGAGATCGGGCTTTGGATATCCAAAAAAGAGGGGATCTTTGAAACCTGTATATAAAATTGATTGTTAATGTAAGGAAATAATAATTTTTTCTCAGTATTAATATATGTGCAAGTATGTGTGTATATCTATTCATCCATCCATCCATCTATCCGTCTATCTATCTATCTATCTATCTATCTATCTATCTATCTATCCATTCATTCTTCAAACTTTGGATTCCTCTTCGATGCTCCTTCATTTCCTATAATCAGTCAATTGCTAAGTCCTAATTTTGTTTTATTTTCACAGTATCTTTCACATCTATCTCCTTACTTCAACTCTTGCTTCTTTCCTGAATTATTGCAATTTGTCTTTTTACAGGAGATATGGCTAGATACATATTTTGTAGATGATGCTCCTCTTCCGCCATACATCAATACCAATAGCTATGCATGCTAATTTCTTTTCCTCTTTCTTTCCTTCTTTTGTTTCTTTTCTTTTCTTTTCTTTTCTTTTCTTTTCTTTTTTTTGCTTTCTGCAACCTACTGAAAAGGAGACTATGAATTCAATAATCAGCAATCTCATGCAGAATATAATTTTTCCATCAGGAGGCACTGTCTTCAAACTACCAAATGATTTTGTAAAAGGGCTCTGATAAAGAGCTGGTTATTTTTTCCTAAATTATTTAGTATCCTTCTAACTCACTGAAGGGTACTTAGTGTATAACCCTAGAGTTCTGTTCCCACTATGTTCCTGAACCTAAAAGGTACTTGGTGAATGCCTTGGCATGAATCAGATATGATACAGGCATATGGGAACTACAAAATTGAATATTATTTTGAAATATGAGAATATAAAAATCTTGATTTGACTTTTAGCTCCCACCTTTCATTTGAACAACACCTTGTTCTTGATCAACAAACTTAATAAGACCCAGACAACTAAGTATTGTTGACTATGTGGTTTATCTAAATAATTACAAAGCACTTTTTAAAATCAAATCTGGCAAGAAATGTAGAATAAAAGTAAAGAATATGCTTTACTCAGTTGCCTTTTTCCTCCCAGCCCCAACTTTCCTTTTGACCAGTAGATGGAGGAAAGAATAAGGAAAGAACTATCCTGCTTGAAACTTACTGAGGGAGGAGAAAAGGGGATAGGCTCTGGGGATTAGAAGCAGTCTTCTAGCTCAATTTCACCTATAGCTTAATTTCATAACTGGGTTGATCTATTGTCTGGTTCCATCCTGTTGGACTTATCCTACTCCCTGGTTACAACAATATTGTGGTTTCACTTGTGCTATGGGTGTCTATCCCTTCCATGCCAGAAGATGACTCTAGGCAAGTTTCACTTTGGAAAATTCTTCTTCCGCTGTATTTGTATTACAAGCAATTAGCACTCTACCTAGAATACATGCTTATTGACTTAATTCGACTCTGTTATAGCTTTACAGAAATTGTTTGTGTTCCTCTGGCTGCAGTTGCAGCCATGGGAAACAAGGATAGAGTAGTAGATGGCTAATACTGCTGGTTTCATGGAAAGAATGACTTGGAATGGTGGGATAGAAATCTCTTTAAGGGCAAAGAGAACAGGAAACATGAGGATGATGAACAATATACATCAAGATATAATTCCTTGTGTTTCTATCATCCTAATGATTCATTTCCTGAAATGAATGAATGAAAAAAGTATTTATTAAGTACCTACTGTGTGCAAAATACATATTAAGAGCTAGAGATAAAAATAGATTAGTAGGACAATCTCTGCTTTCAAAGAACTCACCTCCTAATAGAGTGAGAAAACACAGTTAGGTAGGCTCAGCTACTAGTCAGATGGAAAGGTCTACTGTTCCTTAGGGTGCAGAGGCAGAGCAGTTAGTAATGTATCTTTTATAAGTGTCATGTTCAATGATAAAAACCCCATCGATTGAGCCATTTAATGCTATGAGGAACTTCAGTTGTGAGAATTTCGCTTTCAGGTTGTTCAGAAGCTGTAGCAGGTAAGATGATGAGGGGCTATTTCATGTACAGAGGTAGTTGCCAGGTTATATCCTAACAAAGGTTGTTCCCCTGGATGGTAGCTATTGGGGATAGTTTGGGTGCAGGCCCAGTGAACTAAGACAGTGGTGTTAAATTCAAATAGACATGGAACCACTAGACTGAATATATGAATCTCTGTGGGCCACATACTGACTTGGAAAACCACAAATTAACAATATTTATGTTTTCCTATACTTTTATCTTATTAAATATTTTCCAATTATATTTTAATGTAGTTAGAGTACGCTCAGGAGTACTGTAATCCACTGCATGTTTGACATCTCTAGGCTAAAGGAAAGGGATACTCATATCCCTAGGGCACTTGAGTTTACCTAATGCCTATAGAAAGTAGTTCGTATAGGTGATAGCTGTCATAGTCATGGAGGTTGAATTGGAGGCTGGGCCAATGGTCAGGGATGGGGGAAGGATGCTGCTTTTCCTCAAATTTTAGGTGTGGAAGTGTAGGGTTGTTTTTGCCAAGTCTGAGGGGAGGTAATAGTTAAGATGGTAGTAGCAGTTTGATTCACTTGACACATACCACTTCCTGTCTCTCCCTCAGGACACTGGACATTTTGGTTGTATTGACTTGTCTTCAAATTGGTTGAGAAATGGGTGCCTCTACTTGTAGTTGAGTTAATAAATTCCTTCTCCCAAGCAGTCAAATCCATTAATAATGGGAGTAGAGAGACTGGGTAGGAAGTAGTTCAAGGAAATATTGTACTTCCCTGGGATTGTGGTGTAAGCAATTAGTGTTTCTCTCTATGTGTCTCTCTCTATGTCTCTGTCTCTCTTCCATCATCCTTTTTCAGTAATGAGCCACACCTGATAATTAAAATCAATAGAAATGAAAGGCAGGTTTATGAGAGGAAGACAGAAACAAAGCCAAGTTCTATCTCAATTTTGCCTTTGGGTGCTTAGCTCATAAATATGACCCTAGGTAGCGTCATTAACCCCCAAGTTAGGATTGAGGCTCCAGATTATGTATTTTATAAAACAAACAACCTTCTTTAGAACTGCCTTCACTCCCCAGTAAACTCAGTTGGTATTTATGGTTATGCTCAGTAAAACAATGAAGAATAAACCCTATCTAAATGAATAACAATAACAAAATCCGATTTCACAGTGACAAATCCATGTGAAGCATGCAGAAAACTCTAGAGGGAAAAACAATCTCTACCTCTTCAGATGAAAAGGAGTGAAGAGGGGATGGCTTCAGCTACTTGTCTTTGCCTCCAATAGAAGAAAAGTCCATGACTGCTTCTACTTCATCCATTCTGGTTGCCCTTCAGGTTGCTGGTGCCCCTTCTGCTTTGATAGACATCTGGTCTTACTCCAACAGTCTCTCCTCTATCTGTCTACCTGTCTCTTGTTGCTCCCAAACCTCACACAGGTGCAAGATTTCATATATGTTCATTCCAAAATCCAGTGAACATAAACTCCTTCCCCCCAAGGAGATGTCTCAGACCTTGAAAGATTGAGGAGGAGGCTACACCTGTTACACTATTTATTGGTTTATTTGCTTTCTGTCAATTTATCCTACACAGAATAAGTCATTTCTCTAATAAAAAAATATTCAATGAGTTTTTATTTTCCATGGAATAAATCCAAACTTCTTTGTAGTATTTAAGTAACTCCATAGCTTGATGCCAGCCTGCCCTTCCCGACTTTTTTCACACTTGTACTTCTTATGTACTTTATACTTGAGCCCAATATGATTACTTACCATTTTCTGAACACAAACCTATTTTTCCTGCCTTTGTACCTTTATCCTGGGATATATCACTCCCATCACTGCCTACTGAAACTCATTCAGTTTAGCTCCAATTGAAGCTATTCACTTCAATGTACAGGTTCCCTTTCACCCAAATATTTTCCTAAATTTCCCCTTTCCTTCCTTTATCCCACTTTCTCTGAGGACTGTAATAAAATCAAAACTAACATGACTTCTAGAAAGAGTGTGTCAATTTACTAGCTATTTTTCCACTCATGGTCTATGTGGCTTTCCTGACCATCACTCCCTTTCCTGGTCAAACCCCCGCTACAATGTATTTTGTCTTTCTCATTAGTCTGTAACTTTATTGAGGTCAGGGACAATTTTTCTTTATTATTTGTATCCTCAGTCCTTCTCACAGAGCTTGATGCATAGTAAGTATCTAAAAATACTTTTTCTGTATTTCATTCATTCATTCATTCATCCATTCATTCATGTACCAGGAAGCTTTCTCTGATCTTTCCAGTTGGAAGAGATTTTATCCTTCTCAGATCTCATATTACATTGATATACTCATGCTAATTTGTTTTAGTTATGCATTTATCTACTTTACCTGCCCTATGAAATATCGACTTTTTAAGAGGAGGATGTTAATTCACCTTTGTAACTGCAGAACTTAGTATGGCATCTGTTACACAGTAGATTTTTAATAAATAGTTCTTGAAGTGTTGAATGAGCATTGGAAATACACAAACCAAAACTATATTCCACTTCAGGACAGAATTTCCTAGGGTTATCAGGTATTTTGTATATGATTGATATTTCACTGTGTCATCCTGTTTTCATCTGTGGTAGAGGATGTTATGGACCAGTATTTGAACCTGGTCAGATTCTGGTGATGACAATAATTTATTATTCTATAATCCTTATTAGTCCTTGTTTTGCATCTGTCCAACATAACGATAATGAAAATATATCAGTTTTGCTTGAGAAAGCATAATTAATCTGAACTCACATCACTTTTCCAAGAAAAGGAAAAATCAAGCCCAAAGACATGGACATCATGAACTGAGTGAATCTCTGCCCTACAGAGTAAAATGCCAGAGGAGAAACTGGCCCAAGATAGATAGGAAGCTCTTAAGAACAAAATCTTGAAAAAAAAAACCCAACTAATTCTGAAGGGACCAAAAAGGAACAGTTACATATTGAGACCTTATAGGTGCACCAGACATTCATCAGGCAACTTGGATTTGAAAAAGACATATGCAAATTGCATCCCAAGGTACTAAATAAACTAATCGGTATGTCTGTCATTAATCTCTGAAAGAATGGCAGAAGTGTACACAGAAAAGAAGAAAGGCAAATGTTTCCACAATTAAAGAAAAAATGGAAGTGGTAGGATTGTAAACTGTAGGCTGTGATCTTGACCTTGATTCCTATTATAATTCTAAAATCCAATATTAAAGATGTAGTAGATATATAGAAAGCAAAGCAGCAATCCCAAAGATCCAGAAAAGACTCATCAAAAACAGGTCCATAAAAGTTTCATTTCTTTTTTTTTTTGACGAGGATATCAGACAGATGGAAAGATCAGGAAATGCTATGATCTATATAAATATAAATATAAAAATCAAATAAGTATAAACACATTAACTATGTAGATATAAATATATAAAACAAATGTAAACTCAAACTACACAAATATAAACATCTATATCAATATAAACATAACTGCTGATACACTTTGATTTCAACTTGACAATTGACAGTCTTTCATACTTTTCCAGTTGATGAGTCAGAGAGATTTGGATTAGATTATACCACAGTTAGTTAAATTCAGAGATACAAAGAGCAGTAATTAATGGTTCAGTTAGCAAGGAGGTCTCTAGTGCCTTAGGGACTTATCCTTGGCTCTGTGCTATTAAACATTTTTAACAGATTTGAATAAAGCCATGCATAGCATGCTTATCAAATGTGCAGATGATATAAACCTGGAAGAAATATCACTTACTGAAAGATTCTGTCAAGATTCAAAAATATCTTGACTAGCCAGAAAATTGGTCTGAATCAAATAAGTTAAAATTTAATAACTATAAATGTAAAGTCTAAACTTGAGTTTAAGAAATTGATTTTTACAAGTATAATATTATTGCAAAAATGGCAAAATAGATGTTCATTTAAAAATAAGGAAATTTTAGTGGATTGTAAGCTCAACATGATATGACAAACACGATAAAAACAAAGACAATAAATGAGATCTTACTGTGGATTAGAAGAGTCATAATATTCAGGACTAGGGAACTATCCTTTGTCCTGATCAGCAAAGATTTGGGTATTATATTCAGTTCTTTGTGCCTCATTTGAAGAAATACATTAATAAGTCAGAGACTATCCAGAGAGATTAATCTAGATGATAAAAGGCAAGGCAAGTCATGAAGATTGATAGAAGCACGTGAAGATGTTTAGTTTGGAGAACAGAAAACTGAGCTATGTCTTCCAGTATTTGAAGGGTGGTCATGTAGAAGAGTGATTTGGCTCATTCTGCTTGGCCTCAGAGGGCAGAACTAGGAAGAATGGGTGGAAGTTGGAGAGAAAATTAGGTTTGATTATAAGGAAAATCTTTCTAATAGCACCATCAATAAGTGGTACTGGGGCATCTTGAAAAGTAATGCATTCTTTTCTAGAAGTCTTCATTTGAAGGTTAAATGAGCATTTTTCAAGCATGTCATAGAGGGGGCTCTGTTTAAGATATAGGTTGGACTACCTGACTTCTTAGATTTTTTATCACTTATATTCTGTGCATATAGTTTATTTTGCCTCAGTTAGCTTTAGCATCCTCTCTTGGCATCATTGACCCTGCATTTTGCAGACTTACTCACTTCCTGATAAACTGATCCTTCTCTTTCTCTTATTTGTGATCTCTTGGCCATTATTTAAAGCTGGCTGGAACCTTTCTGCAGGTTTTAAATCTTGACTCTCAATGGCGAATTGCATTTTTGGTATTTGGTCAATTACATTATTTGTAACCACTCTGGGACCTTTAGAGGGAAAGTTTTCTAATAGGAATTGTAGTAGTAGTATGCATTTAAACTTTCCTAAAGATTTATTTTCTGCTAAGTTTCTGGTTTTCTACCAATGGAAAGCTGAAAATCTGTACAACTTCAGTGCTTTCCTTCCATCTCATTTCACAATAAGTATTCCTAGTGTTTTTCAGTTTCCGTTATGATGATTATCAAGATCCATCATCACCTGACCTTAACACACTGTTCACTTCTGTTATTCATTTATTCATTAATTTGTTCATTCCTGTACTTACTGTACCCTGCTCAGTTGGGTACAATAGCTAACTGAGAAGCATTCCTTAGAAACCCAAAGGTAGCTGCTCTCTTGGCTTTATTAGAAGCCCTTAAAAGATGCCTGTATTTTAACTTATCAGCCCCAAATATGACTCTTGCCTTTGAATTTGCCTTATTAAACACTTCTTATGTGCAAAACATGGTGCTAATTAGAAATAGAAACACAAAAAATAAATCAAGACAAACCTTGTTTTCAAGAATCTTACATTTGGTGGTGGTGGGGAATACATAAAATGTATAAGGAAATGAGCAGAGGTGAGGAGATGAAGGGGTAGAAAAACAAAAATACTTAACATGACAGTATAATAGAGAAAGTTTGGAGTGCTGTATGGTGAAGAATGAGATACTGCTGGGCTGAGTACTCTCCTTAAATGGAACTTCTGAGTGGAGCCTTCTAAGGATAGAGACAGGCTGCAGGGGTGGAGGACACTTTCAGTATGTGAATTACAAGTAGGGATGGAATGGAGCTTCAAGATGAAAAGCTGGTGGCACCACAGAAATATGGAGAACAATCTGGAGAAGACTATCTACCTACTTCTATATCTTAATATTCTCTGTGCTCCCTAATCCTGTTAGTCTAAACGTCTAGTTCTCAGTTTTGCCTGCTCTCAAGCCCTGCTATACATTTGCCAGCTTTTGTTAAGTGAGGCTATTTGAAGATCCCTCTGTCTGTCTGCTTGTTAGCTTCAATGTCATGCCTTGGATAATGGCAATGCAAACTCATTATATTCCTACCATTATGTTAGGTGCTTTTAGGGACACAGAGAGACCATGTTCTAGCAGTACTTCACAGAACATATGATTTAGTTGAGGAGACAGACAGGATAATTTTTCATAAATTTAGAGCTGGAAAGACCTAAAAATCCTTCTAATTTAACTCCCTAATTTTATAATTGTGGAAACAAACTCAGAATGGTTAAATGATATACCCAGCTTCACAGAGATAGTATTGGAAGGAAGACATTGCACTACAACCTCTGACTCCAAAAATAGTGATTTTCCCCCATTGTCACAGTAGAATCCTCTCATTTTACAGATGATAGAACTGAAACTCAGTTAGTACCTTATCTAAGGTTGTACAGATAGCATGTGTTAGAGCTTCATACATACTTAAAGTTTTTGTTAATAATGCAAAGAATCATATGAGAAATAGTATTTGCAAATTAGAGCTAGAAGGGACCTTAAAGACCATCGTAATGATACTTTAAATGGGAATATCTTTCCCATTCATTAATAAGACCATGTGACCTGCTTAAAGCACATGAAAGCTTAAGTCACATGTGGTGGAAGGAGCTTGCTGAATAGGTAGAACAGGAAGGGTGGAGCAGAGCTGGGATGAAATGAGTGAGGGCACTTAGAGTAGAGGAAAGAGAGAACACAGGCAAGCAAATAGCTAGGCTAGTAAATGTTTGTTTGTGGGAAGTAGGGGGAAGGAGGGAGGCCTTGGAGATGACTTTGACCTCTATGGTGCTAATGTGTATTGATTTCCTGGTTACTATGATGGATTTGACTTTCTGATTTTGGGATTTGGCTTTCTGTTGTTTGAATAAATGATTTCCTTCTTCCTTCTATATGAAGAATGTTATACTTTGTGATTCATAACTACTCATAGTTGCCCTTAGTGCTGTGAATATTGCCTTGGTGATACAACTATCTAACTCAATTTCATCATTCTACAGATGAAGCAAGTCAGGCCTAGAGATACGACTTATTCTAGATCACACAAGTAGAAATAGAAAACATATTTGAATCTAGATCCTTTGCTGTCAAGTAGAAGGATTTAGTTTTTAAAGAATTCTTTCCATAAACCAGGAAGTTCCTCCCTAGAAACTATGTGTATCAGTTGCAACATAATACACCATTGATGGTAGTGACTTCCATTAGGAATTATAGATCAGATAATGAGGTTTTTCTGGGTATTGATAATCACACCACTGATCCCAACTAGGTTATTTACTCTCCTAAGTCAATGCTTAAAGGATGACAAAATGTTTTCCCTACTACACTGTGAAATGGATAGTATTTTGCCCACGTTATAGTATTAGTATAGTTTATTGTTTCAGATAAGGGAAATAGTTCTCTAAATGATTAAGTAACTTGCCCATGATCTCACAGTTAATAACTGTGTCTGAGCCCAGAGTGAAACCTAGATCCTTTGACTTGAAGTTCAGGATGTTATAACCCTATTGTAGTTATAATAAAACATAAGATTGAACCACTTGATTAGATTTTCAAATATAGACAGTTAGTTGAAATGATAGTATAGACAGAAAGCATTTAATTATCTAAATTTATATATTAACTTTGAGAAAAATATCATGTGATGTCATTGCTAATGAAATGCAATACCCAGACAAAAATGTGTTCATGATGTCTAATTTCAACTATCCTATGTCTCTGCTTCTGGATACTTCAAACATGTTTTATTTCCAACAGAATAGACTTTAAACAATGGTTTCCTCAACAATGCTACAACATTAGAATATGGATAGCAATGAAAAATGGGTAGAGATGGGAAATTCCACAAACTTTAGAAGACAAAGAGTCAAGCCCAAAGGAAAAAAATATGCTACAAAAGAGAATAAATGGATACCATACGTGAAGTCAGATCAAATGCAGGAAATCATATGATCAAGGCTAGCAAATAGTGTTGGTAACTTTTGATCCAAGGGCAGAGCAATATTTTTATATTATCTGTTACATGTGTAGAGTCCTGAGGATTTCCTTTTATCCAGATGCAGGAAAGACATTGGATATTGAAATGATGGCAAAACATTAGAAGTATCTCAGGTATAGAGAATCAACTCTCCAGAGCTATACTGAAATGACAGATTGTGGACCAGAGTGGTCACCAAAGACCTGAAAAACAATGAAAGATAAAACAAGCTTGTTAGGATATGAACTTACAATGAATAATGAGAAGACAGAATAAATCATAAAAGTGGTAAAACTGAACTGAATTCATTGTGGAATAGGGGAAGATAAAATTGAGAGTGGAGGTGGGGAGTCATTCAATGACAGGCTAAAAGTTTACATTTGTCCTACAAGCAGTAGTTTTTGCCTTTGAATGCTGAATGACAATGGTGGGAAGGAAAAGAAACAGCTTTTTCTGGCAGTTTGGCTATGAAAGGGAGGAGAGATATAGGATGATAATTTGAAGGGACAATAGATTCAAGTGAGAATTTTTGAGGATAAGGAAACCTGTCTATATCTGTAAGCATCAAGGAAATGCCAGTAGATAGGGGTATTGTGCATAAGAGAGAAGGGGAGAGTACTTGTGAGAGCAATCTGCCAGAGGAAACATGAAAGGATGGGATCAAGAATACATGGAGACGACTCAGGTTTAGCATGGGGTAAAGCTTCTCTTCACCAGAGATTAGAGTTAAGGAGGAGACAGTGGGGGTAGTGTGAAGTGTTTTGAAATATAAAGGAAAGAAGAGGAAGCTCATGGTAATTACCTCTATGTTCTCAGTAAAGTGAAGCAAGGTCTTCCTCAGAGGAGCAGAATTTCTGTGGGAGGTTTGAGAAGAGAAGAGAAGGTTTGGAAAAACTATTATAGGGACTAGGATAGAGAATCAAATAAGTGGAAATTCGAAGATTGCTTTGCTCAGACAATCAACATTCATTAAATGCCTATAACATGTCAGGAACTTGTTGAATTCTAGTGATACAAATATGAGAAAGAAAATAGTCCCTGTCCTCAAGGAGCTTACAATGAAATTAGGGAAGACAACACACAAAATGAAGCTGAAAATCAAGTGAGGGGGGAAGAACCAGGTATGAAGAAATGGTGATTGAAAAGTTCAAAGGAGTGCAACCTGGTTGAAATAAACTGGATGGCCTGGGCATTGTCCTGGAATTCTTCACTCTGTCCTTGAATCAGAAGGGTACCCAAGAAAGAGGATATTGATGGCAGAAGGTTATAAAGTGGTTGGAATACTGGACTTGGAGTCAGAAAGTTATGAGTTCAGATATGGCCTCCAATTCTTACCAGTTGTGTGACCCTGGGCAGTCACTTAACTACTCTATGCCTCAGTTTCCTCAGTTGTAAAATGGGGATAAAAATAGCACCTACTTCATAGGATTGCTAGGATTTGCTAGGATTTGATCCTTCATAGGATCAAAAAAGATAATATTGATGAAGTGCTTGGTGCAGTTCATTCCACAAAGTAGGTGCTTTATAAATGCATGCTTAGTGTTTTCCTTTTTGTGAGTATGAAGGTTGGTATGATCTCAAAGGATAATGAGGTTATTGATAATGAGGTTGCTGGAGAAATCCAAAGAAGTGTAGATGGGTGGGAAATGAAAAAGTTTGAGATGGGATAAAATTGCTCTTTGCCGAGTTGGCGTAGTTGCATAAATGACTTTCTCTAGCTTCTTTCAATAGCATATGAATAAAAGCAGAGACACTAAATGTTAGGAGAAATAATACACTGTTAAGATTTGGCAAGGGATGAGCATTAAAACGACAAGAACACAACTGACTTGAGAGAAGAGCATCATATAGCTGCATTGGATTAGTTACCTACAGGGTCAATATTGTGAAGGGAGGGAGTGAGCTCAGAGAAGGGGTGATGGCCCAAGAGAGTACTGAGGAGGAAGGAACTGGCTTTCAAACTGAGGGCAAAGAATTGACTTGGGAGCCATAGAGAGACGGGGAATGACAGTAAATTGTGATTAGATGTGGGATTTTAGAATTCTTCATGATGAAACACGTGTCATGGCAAAATCAAAGGTATGACTACTCATGTATGGGGCTGAAATGAAGTGAAAGAGAGCATCATGGAAATTTTGGAGGCTATGGAATTGAGAATTGGGAGTGTTTGAGAGGATATAAACATGTAGAATATAAAGACAAGAAATGCAAGGGAGAAGATGCTGAACTGCATCAGAAGAGGGGAATGAATTAAACTTTCTCTGTTCTGGGAACATAGATTATTCTTAACTTTTCATGTCTCTGTCCAACGACCATTCTCTTCCTGATTCTGAAGTTTTTCAGGTGATTTATTACATTCTCCTTGCCAATCTCAGTCAGCTCATCCTAGGTTCTTTCCTGTTTCATCCAAATTTTTTTCTAGCTTTCTCTAAAAGTGCCAAAACTGGTTGGTTGTTGTCCTTAATTCTCGAAGAGGACCAAAATTACATCACCCTGATAAAGTGAAGTTTCAATGTGTACGACTGTGTCTGATCAGATCAATATTAGCTTGTAATTGCTCTACCATAGATTGGGCACAGATAGTCTGTGTGAACATTTGGGGTGGTTACTCCAAATTTGCACATCCTACATTTCCTTTGTGCTGTTTCAATTCTGCTTTACTCATAGAGCATAGCACCTTTTCTGATGTGGACAAGCCATGCTGAGGCAGTCCTGTGCCATTATTTCCCATGTTGCACAATCAAATCCAAAGTTCTTGAGAATATCCTTGTATTGCTTTTTCTGATCACCATGTGATTGCCTACCCCATGTAAGTTCTCCATAAAATAATCTTTTTGTTAAGTTTACATTTTGCATTTGAACCATGTGCACTGCCCATTGGAGTTGCACTCTCTGAAGCATAGTTTGAATGCTTGGCAGTTTAGTTTGAGCAAGGACCTCATTTGGTCCTGGTCTGGTACCTTATCCTGCCAGGTGATCATCAGAATCTTCCTAAGAGAGTTCAAATGGAAATGATTCAGTTTCCTGGCAGGGCACTGGTAGACTGTCCATGTTTCACAGACACACAACAATGTAGTCAGTCCAACAGCTCTGTAGACCTTCAGTTTGGTAGTCAATCTAATACCTCTTCTCTTCCATACTTTTCTTCAGAGCCTCCCAAACACTAAGCTAGCTCTGGCAATATGTGAGTCAATCTTATTGTCAATGTATACATCCCTGGAAAGTACACTACCAAGGTAAATGAATTTATCCACAGCATTCAAAACTTCTCCATTTGTTATAACCGATGGTTCCACATGTGGATGGTGTGGTGGTGGCTGATGGAGCACCTGTGTTTTCTTAGTGTCAATTATTAGGCCAAAATTAGCATAGACAACAAAGAATTGATCCATACTTTGTTGCATCTCAGCTTCAGAGGCTGCACTGAGTGCATAATCTGCAAATAGAAAATCCTGCATCAATATTCCCTCCACTTTGGTCTTGGCTTGTATGTAACCTTTTCAAATTGAAGAACTTACCATCAGCATGGTAGTTGACATTGATGCTGTGTTCATCCTCATTGAAAGCATTTGACAACATGGCTGAAAACGTCATGCTGAAAAGCATGAGGGCAAGCACACAGCCCTGTTTCACTCCATTGGTGACTGGGAAGGCATGAGAGTATTGTCCATTATCCAGAACCTGGGCAAACATGCCATTGTGAAATTGACATACAATACTGATGAACTTCTCTGGACCAAATTTTGACATAATTTTCCATAAACCCTCATGACTAACAGTGTCAAAAGCCTTGGTCAGATCTACCACCTTTATGTACAAACCTATGCTCTGCTCCTGGCATTTCTCCTGGAGTTGTTGGGCAGCAAACACCATATCAACTATTCTTTGGCCTTTTCTGAAACCACCTTGGCTCTCAGGTATAGGACCATCTTGCAGGTGAAGGATCAGCCTATTTAGGAGGACTCTTGCAAGAATCTTGCAAGCAATGACTAAGAGAGAGATTCCCCTGTGATTGTCACAGGACAATCTATTCCCTTTACCTTTATAGAGATGGACAATGGAGGCATCTTGAACTCCCGGGGGATAACCTTCTCTTGCCATATATCCTAGAATATTTCAGTCACAATTTGTATGAGCAATGGTCCCCCTACCTTGCAAATCTCATCTGGAATAGAATCAGCACCAGGTGCTTTGCCACATGAAAGGATCCTAATGGCCCTCAAAACCTCTTCTTCAGTTGGAAGTTCAGCTAAGGGGGGATTGACTTCAACCTGAGTTAAACGATCAGTGGCCTTAGCATTGATTGATGATGGTCTGTTGAGGACGCTATGGAAGTGTTCAGCCCATCTCTGTTGGATCATGTCCTTATCACTAATCAATGTGGCACCATCACGATGCACTGAGAAGTTGTGATGCACCATTGGTTTTTGGTCCATAAATAGCTTTCAGGGAATCATAAAAACACATTGGATTATTACTATCAGCATAAAACTGAATTTTACCTGCCTTCTTACTGAGCCCGAAATCTTGCATCTCTCTAAGCTTTGCTTGTATTTTGCTTTTGATGTCATTAAATGCTGCCTTCTTAGCTTTATGGTACTCCCCTTCACTGTAGCCACTCCAGAAAAAAGTGTGTCTAACTCCAACTTCAGTAAGTTGGCTTTCATTTGCCAGCCCTGTTTCACTCAGGGCTGCTATTTGGGTGAGATATGTGTAGAGTTCCCTTGCAACAAGAGCAGTTCATTGTTCAGGTCTACTGGATTTTGTGTTGTCTGTTAGTGTGCACATGTTCCATGTGCTGAAGGTAAATGAAATCATCTTTGCAAATGTTTTTGTTCATTTTTTTTGTTTATCGACCACAGAGTGGGATTTCCTGCCTGCTGTGGTAATCAGGCCAGTGTTGGTTAAGCAGACAATGTTTAGGACACCTTTTCTAGCCTCCTTCCTCACAACAGGAGGTGAGCAGTACAATCCTTAAAAGGCTGCTCAGAAACCTTGGGGCTACCGAGACTCACTGCTGCTTCCAGTGCGAAACAACTCTAGGTCCTGGGCTGCCTGTGTGCAGGGTTGTGACTACAGCTCCCATTGTATCCACACCTGCTGCTTCATCATTTGCCTGTCACCACAGGACTCTGAGGTATAATAGTAAAATGGTATGGGTGATGTCTTTTGATTTATGCATAAATTGGATTTAAGTGAGGCAGAGTTGCATGAAGTCATCAGCCTCACTCTCTCCTCCAGAGTCATCACAGTCCAGTGGCAGGACAGAGTCAAGACAGCTGGAGATGGCTCAGGATGCAGTGAATGATCTTGGTGTCTTCAGTGTCTAACCAAACTCCAGGTACTCCAAATCTCCTACTTCAGCTGCCTTCATGCCCGTTGGAACAAATTGTTCTTATTTTCCCATTCCACCAAAGGAAGTCTTTACATACTTGGTGAAACACCTTCTCTAACTCACCAATAGATCTGAGAAACCTCGATTACCCTCAACCTGGTTTCACCTACTGAAACAGTTTACCAGGGTGAGCCTCAGCCTGTGCTACAGCTTCTTCAAGCCACAGGTGAGAGCTGGGTGGAACAGGTGGACACCAAAGGTGGGAAGAGCCCAAAAAGGGCTCAGTAGCCATCACACCAAAGGTACGGGTCCTCCTCGAACACACCCTGCACCCCAAAAGTCCCAAACTAAATTAGCAATTCTTTCTACCTTCCTGCAATTCCCACAATCTCATCTTGGTTCTCCAGCACTGTCCCTGACATTCTACCTCATTTCCCTCCTCACCTTAGGGAATCCCCACTTAAGGCCTTCATTTCACTTCTCAGACAACATTAGCACAGAACAATAGCATATCTCCAACTCAATTACACCTCAATTCCCCTGAACCCAGATGATTGGAAGTTTTTAATCTATAGAAATGGGGAAGATTTTTTTTAAACTATGTACTTATTATACATATTCATTAAAACAAGATAATTGATGTGAAAGCATTTTAAAAACCCAGTCTCATGTACAAGAAAGTCTATTTTTGTTATGTTTATTTTACATCTCAGATTGCCTTGCTATTAAGTCATTATTGTCAGTTCTTTGACCTTCTGGGACTTGGTTGTTCGAGATATGAAGAAGGTATTCTGGAGCAGGCTTGACCTTGGGCAGTGTAGTGATTTTGTCTAGGGGGTACAATGAGGTACGTTTGGGTCATAAAATGCAGTAAATAACAAGGATTCAAACAATACAAGTTTTAAAAAATTATTTTATTTTTAATTTATGGAATAAAAAGCATTCCCATAGCATATTATAATAAAAAAGACAACAGCACATCAAGCTGCAAATCTACTATATACAACTTGCTATTTTTTCAAGGATACAACAAAATTATCATGTAAATTTTTTTCTTCCTTCCAACCCCCACCCTTGAGAGGCCTATCGTTAGACACAAATAGGTACACACACCCACATCCACATGCAAAATTATTCTATACACACTTCTATTTATCAATTATTATTTTGGAAGCAAATAGTGTCTCTCTTCATAGGTCCTTTATCGTTAATTTGGTATTTATAATAGTGAAGATAACTTATTCATTCAAAATCATTCTTAAAACAATATTGCTATTACTATATACCAGGCCTGTGCAACACAACTCACAGGCAATATGTTGTATAGGCCTGTTTTATGTCTTATGTATTTTTTACAGGCTGTCAGAAATCCTTTCATAGGCCACAAAGGGTGCACAGGATGAATGTTGTACAAGCCTGCTGTATACATTGTTCTCTTGGCTCTGCTTTTTTCTTTTCTTTATTATTTCATGGAAGTCTTTTCATGTTTTTCTAAAATCATTTTGTTCATCATTTCTTATAGCCCAGTGATATTTCATTACAATCATATACCATAACTTCTTCATCCATTCCCTACTTGATGGGTTTCCCTGCAATTTCCAGTTCTTTTAAAAGAATACAACTTTTAAATGTACAATATACTCCCCTCCATTGTCACAAAAGGCAGGAATTTAGGAAGATATCCCACAGGTATCTGGAGCTCAGTAATAATTTACACATAGATTGACCCTCATAATTCCAATGACCTCCTTTAGGGACCAGTTTCGGTCTCCTGTCACATGAGCCAGTGCTTGTAGTACACAGGATGCTAGAAAAAGGGAAAGGAAGAGCGAGGTGAAATGAAAGGGAAAGGAAAGATGGAGGCCACAGCTTCTCAACCCTCTGAGGCAGCAAATAAGACCTCACTGTTCAGCTGTGAATAAACACAATAGCCAATGACTCTACAAAACTAGAATAGATCTTACCATAGAAAGAATGGAAGACATACTAGTACAATTAATACGTCTGGCAACCAAAGAAGCTCCTCAAAGGACAATTCATTCAACTACTGTTGTTGCTCTGGCTCCAGTTGGCTTTCCTTATTTCATGGGATCACAAATTTTCAATCAATTAACAGACATCTATCAAGCCATAATACCATCTACTATGTGCCAGGTATTGTGCTAAGTGCCCGATTTAGAAGTGGGTGGGGCCTTGGAGGCTATCTAGTATAGTTCACCTATTTTTTAGGTAAAGAAACTAAGTCACAGGAGATTAACTGATCAAGGTCAGAAAGGTGACAAAGGAAAGATCTGAACCCATGTCTGCTGACTTGAATTTCTGTCCCCTTTCCACTGTAGCACACTACTTTTCATACTGGCTTTGGCAGATAACTCATATTTCTAGAATCCATTTTTTCTCATTTGCATTTTTTCAGTTTATTTTAGTTTTAAGACTATTTTTCTGATATTTATGATGGTGTCCTGATTTTTGCCAACCTTGCTAAAGCTGATGCCTTGTTCTCTTTAGTTCCTTACCCTGACCAGACTTACTGGAAAGGTATACATACACACACACACACACACACACACACTCACATGCACAAGCACACAGATATACATACATATATCTATTTATTAATATATCTACCACATACAGATATGTACATGGCTAGATCTATATATCTTTAACTATATCTCTAGCTATATGGATGGACTATTGTTTTCCTGTCTTCAGAAGCTGCATCCTTCTGCCTTAGCCTAGAAAAACAATTGCCCTGTCAATTACATTGTTTGCTAGTGGTGAGACTCCTCTGTATCCACAGCATTATTCCTCATCCCCTTCAGCTAGGATTTAACCATAAAGGTTCTGGCTTTTTTCTTCAGAGCATCACAATTACAACAGTGCAGTCCTGATTAGTCTTTTCCCATCACACTAACACCCTGAATCTACCAAGCCCTTCAATCTGTCAATGAAATTAGATTAGCCTGAAGCCTTGTTTTCTTCACAAAAAAGGGGCCCTTGATGATCATTCTGTGCCCTGTAATCTTTTAGGTGTTCAAAACAAAGCATTGTCTGGGATATAAACAAACAAACATAGTTCTCTCATTCCTACCAAGCTCCCAATTTTCCAGAACCCTAGGGGGCTTGAAGTCCTAAACATTGACAACTCACTGAGTGATTTTTCTGTTCCTCCATTTCTGCTTTTGGTTGTATAAAGGTTGGAATCTCCCCTCTTACCTTGTTCCAATTCTTCCAAAGGGCACTATTCAACCCTATCTTTCCAATTATAAGTAGAACTGAATCAGGGCTCTAAATGAATTGATAGATGTCTCTACACCTCCCTTCCCTCTCTCTGTGCTTGTACTTCCAACTAAGGTCTGCCTTTGTTAAAACTGTGAAGTAGATGAAGTTTATTTACTTTAAAAAAGCATATTTTTTGTTTTCATGTAATTTATGTTTCCTAATATAATTTCTGGCCCTTCCCAGAGAGCCATTCTTTACAACAAATGAAAAAGGGGAAAAAAGTTGAAAGTGATGAGCATATTTCAGAAGTTGTCTCTCCCTTTAGAATGCAAACTCTTTGAGGGAGGATACTGTATTTTTGCCTTTCTTTGTGTCCCCAGCACTTAGCACAGTATTTGGTCCATAATAAACTCTTAATAAATGTTTGATAACTTGACTTATGTGTCTATATTGTTTTTTTCCCCACATCCATGGTCTTCCACCTCTGCAAAAAGAGGTGCATTCTTTTATCTCTTCTTCATGGCCAAGCTTGGTCATAATAAATTCATTTCATTCAGTTTTTTTGTTGTTTTATTTTTTAAATTCATGTTATTGTATATAATATTTCCTGGTTTTGCTTATTTTACTTTGAAATAATTCATATGCTTTTCCTTGTCTTTCTATATCATATTCTATCTATATATTCTATCTAGATATACCTATATCTATTATATCGATATCATATTAATGATTTTTAATTAAATTATTTTATTATTTTCAGTGTTCTACAATTACTTCCAATGTATCTTAGATGTTTTTCTTCTCCCTCCCCTTCTATCCCTCCTCCCTCCCCACTCCCTCCCTGAGATGGCATACAATTTTCTATAGGTTCTAAACATACATTCCTATTAAATACATTTTCACCTTAGTCATGTTGCATAGAAGAATTAAAATAAATGGGAGAAATCATAAAAGAAAACAAAATATAATACAAAAGAAAATAGTCTGTTTCATTCGGAAATCAAATTCCATAGTTCTTTCTCTGGATGTGGAAGGCATTTTGCCTCGAGTCCATTGGGAATTTTTAAAGTCCTTGTATTGCAATGAAGTACTAAGTCTACTAGAAAAATTCCTCACACACTGTGATTGTTGCTGTGTACAAAGTTCTCCTGGTTCTGCTCCTTTCACTCAGCATCAGTTCATATAAGTCTTTCCAGACCTCTCTGAAGTCTTTCTGTTCATCATTTCTTATAGTACCATAGTATTCCATTACATCCATATACCATAATTTATTCAGCCATTCTCCAATTGATGGACATCCCCTTGATTTTCAGTTTTTAGCCACCACAAAGAGAGCTGCTATAAATATTTTTGCACATGTGGGACCCTTTCCCATTTTTATGATCTCTTTGGGGTACAGTTCTAGAAGTGATATTGCTGGGTCAAAGGGTATGCACATTTTTGTAGCCCTTTGGCATAGTTCCAAATTGCTCTCCAGAATGATTGGATAAACTCACAGCTCCACCTCTCCTGCGTCTTCTCCAGCACTGCTTTGTCATGTTAACCAATCTAATAGGTGTGATGTGGTATCTCAGAGTTGTTTTGATTTGTATCTCTCTAATCAATAGTGATTTAGAGCATTTTTTCATATGACTACAGATATTCTTAATTTCTTCTTCTGAAGACTGCCTGTTCATATCCTTTGACCATTTATCAATCAGGGAATGGTTTGTATTCTTGTACATTTGACTCAATTCTCTATATATTTTAGAAATGAGGCCTTTATTACAGACACTAGTTGCAAACATTCTTTCCCAGTTTTCTGCTTCCCTCCTAATCTTGTGCATTGAGTTTGTTTGTGCAAAAGCTTTTCAAGTTCATGTAATCAGAATTATCCATTTGGCCCTTCATAATGTTTTCTGTTTCTTCTTTAGTCAAAAATTTCTCCATAAATCTGAGAAACACAGTATTCCTTGCCCCACTAATTTGTTTATACTATGAATCTTTATACCTCATTCATGTATCCATTTGGACTTTATTCTTGTGTATGATGTCAGGCATTGGTCTATGCCCAGTTTCCACCACACTGTTATCTAGTTTTCCCAGCAATTTTTATCAAATGCTGAGTTATTTTCCCAGAAGTTGGGATACTTGGGTTTATCAAACAGTACATTGCTATATTCATTGACTACTATGTCTAGAGCACATTGGTCTACCTCTTCCATATTAATGATTTCTTGAAATATTAATATTTCTTGCATCAATGAAACAATATGCTTAGCCATTACCCAATTGATGGTCATCTAACTTGTTTCCAGTTCTTTGCTTTAACAGAAAGTGAAACAATAAACATTTTGATGTATATGGGATCTTTATTTTTTCATTAATCTAGAATTCGATCCTCTCTACCTCCCATCTTTTTCCCCCTACCTGAAAAAAAGATGCTGCAATGAATAGCCATAGTTAAGAAAGAACTGAAACATATTCCCCCACATTGACCATGTCCAAAAATACATTGCATTCTCCATACTTAGTCCATTACTTCTTTGTCAGGAGTTAAACTGCTTTCTTCATAATCAGTCCTTTGAAATCATGATCAATCATTGCATTAATCATATTTCTGAAGTCTTTCAAAATTGTTTGTTTTTATATAGTCATCATTAGTATATAACTGGTTTTTCTGGTCCTGTTCACTTCATCCTGTATTAGCTAAAAGTGTTATTCAAGAAATATCCACTCCCCCATCTTTTTCTCATTTATATAGACTTTTTAAGTTCCCCTATTATGTGAGATAAATTCTCCTCTATACACATTTCTCTCCTTTTCTTTTTTGGTGTATCTTTCTTCCGTCTTGATTTCTTTTCTTCTTCTAATATCATCAAAACATAGAAAAAATGATTCCCTGGTTCTCCATCTTATTAGACTCCCTCTGTGATGCCTGCAGATATCTTGGTTCTTAGGGGATGCTTGAGTCATCTGCCTCTTCCTTTTAGAATGCAAACACTCCATCCTTATAATGTTTGCTAATTGCTCACTTGTATTTACATTTTTTATGTTACTCTTTACTTCCATACTTGTTTTGATTTTTCTACTAAATTTTTATATTTTGTCAGGAGTATGAGGAAGCCTTCCATTTCATTAAAGAAACATTTTAGAAATTATAGAATTATACTTAGCTTTTTGGTGAGTGTTATTCTTGATTGAAAGCCTATATCTTTTGCTTTTAGGATATTACATTTCATACTTTGCATTTATTTATATGTTGTCATGGTTGATAAATCTTATATGATTCAGACTGTGAATCTTATATGATTCTGATTGTACTTAAACTCTTTCTAGAAGCTTATTTTTTCTTTTACATGAATGCTCTGAATAGTGATTATGACAGTAACACATTAAACTAACTACGCATTTATATATATATTTAAGTATATAGATATAGTTAGTTATATCTATAACTCTATAGACATAGTATTAAATGAAAAATATATAGTTACATATATAGTTAATTAATTCAACATGGTCAAACTAACATAATGTACTTGATTTTATCTCTTTCTGAATTTCCTTCATTACATTTTTTTTGGTAATAACTTTTACATCATTTATATTTCCCATTATCTTTCTTACATAACCCTTTCCCAGAGAGTCATCCTTTAAAATAAAAAAAAATTGAAAGGGTGAAGAAGAAAAAGTTCATTTTTAATGGTTTGCAACAGTTTAATATATATAACTTTGATTCCTGAAAATTCTATCAGGATGTGGAAGGAGGAAGCCATAAAGCTTTCATTAGTGTCTCTCATATTCCTATAATTTCTCAGGGTTGACCCAGCCCTCAGCCAAGTTGGAATGTACTAGAAATGTGGCAATTGCAGGGAAATACTAACCTTCTAGGTCTCCAGAAGCCCCAGAACTATCTGGAATTATACCTGTATTACATCTCTAATATTGAGACAGATTGATGATATGATAAGGAATAGCAGAGATTTCTCTTGCCATCATGAACATCTCCAGGGTTGCTTCAGTTTGGCTCCTGATCTCAGGAAGCCTAGTTCTTGGATAGGGGTAAGAATTGCTCCAGCTGATTCACATGATCTCTTGTAGCATGGCAGTGATTTTAGAATGCTTTGTGGAGAATGGATGGAGGTCATTTGAGAGAGATGACAAGCAGGAAGATTCAAGATCAATTAATCAGTCTTCTGTTGCATGCTAGATACTATGCTGAGTACTAGAGTTATTGGCACAAAATTTGAAATAATCTTTACTCTTGGTGAACTTATATCTAATAAGGAGATACAACAAGTACACACATATCTAAATACAATAATTACTAATATCATTTATTTATGCTTATTTTCATTTTATTTATTAGTAACAATTAATAAATACATAGTCAATACAATGAAATTTGGGAAGGAAGATGCCAGTAGTTGGGGGAGGAGGGTGGTTCAGGAAAAACTTCATATGGAATATGGTGCCTGAGCTGCAACTTAAAGAAAGGAAAAGACTATGGCACCAGAGGGAGAGGAAAAGATAATGGTGCACTGTACCAAGTTTATTCCTAGACCAGAAGCAGGAGGCTTCTTCTTTCAGTGATGCTTAAGCTATATTAAAAGTAATGGTGGGAAGCACTTTCTCCCCTTTGCCTTTGGCTGAGTGGATGCTCCTGGTAGAAGCAGAAGTAGCAGCAGACAGACAAGGTTTCCAAAGACTAGGGTCTGCATAGAGTATTGTAGAGCAGAATGGTGGGGGAAGAGCCAAGACATCTATGATCATTAGCAGCCCATACTAAGAAGTCCAAGGCTTCCAAGAGCTACAATTAAGCTCCCCATCACTTTCCTCAAATGACTGAGATCCCTCCTTCCTTAGTAGTGAGAAGAAAAGTGGGCTGATGAGTAGGTAGTAAAACTGTCCGTGTTTCCCAATGTATTGAAGATGTTTGAAGGTGAGGTGAGCTTGTAGAGGAAGTGTGCCTGAAATTCTAGTGAAGTTCCAGTAAGTTGGGGAGGTAGTAGCTCCAGGAACTGGTGGCAATAATATTTGTTGTTTGACTTTGATTGTTTATTTTATATTATGTTCTTTTTAATTTATTTATTTAACTTTTAACATTCATTTTCACAAAATTTTGGGTTCCAAATTTTCTCCCCATTTCTCCTCTCCCCCACTCCAAAAATGCCGAGCATTCTAATTGCCCTTATCACCAATCTTCCCTCTCTTCTAATATCCCTCCTTTCCCTTGTCCCCATCTTCTTTTTTGTCCTGTAGGGCAAGATAACGTTCTGTAACCCATTACTTGTATTTCTTATTTCCTAGTAGTAAGAACAATACTTGACAGTTGTTCCTACAACTTTGACTTCCAACTTCTGTTCATCACTCCCTCCCCACCCATTCCCTTTGGGAAGCAAGCAATTCAATATAGGCCATATCTGAGTAGTTTTGCAAATGATTTCCATAATAGTCATGTTGTGTAGGACTAACTATATTTCCCTCCATCCTATCCTTCCCCGCATTGCTTCTGTTCTCTCTTTGGATCCTGTCCCTCCCCAAGAATGTTGACTTCATATTGCTCCCTCTCCCCACCGCCCCCCCTTCCATCATCCTCCCACACTGCTTATCCCCTTCTCCCTCATTTTTACATATTGTAAGATCAGTTTTCATACCAAAATGAGTGTACATTTTATTCCTTCCTTTAGTCAAATGTGATGACAGTAAGCTTCACATTTTTCTCTCACCTCCCCTCTTTTTCCCTCCACTGAAAAGTCTTTTGCTTGACTCTTTTATGAGAGATAATTTGCCTCATTCCATTTCTCCCTTTTTCCTCCAATATATTTCCCTCTCACCACTTAATTTAATTTTTTTAAGATATGATTCCATCCTATTCAATTCACTCTGTGCTCTCTGTCTCTCTCTGTGTGTGTATGTGTGTAATCCCACCAACTACCCAGATACTGAAAAGTTTCAAAAGTTACAAATATTGTCTTTCCAAATAGGAATGTAAACAGTTCAACTTTAGTAAGTCCCTTATGACTTCTCATTCCTGTTTACCTTTTCATGCTTCTCTTCATTCTTGTGTTTGAAGGTCAAATTTTCTTTTCAGTTCTGGTCTTTTCATCAAGAATGCTTGAAAGTCCTCTATTTCATTGAAAGACCACTTTTCCCCCTGAACTATTATACTCAGTTTTGCTGGGTAGGTGATTCTTGGTTTGAGTCCTAGTTCCTTTGACTTCTGGAATACCATATTCCACACCCTTCTATCCCTTATTGTAGAAGCTGCTAGATCTTGTGTTATCCTAATTGTATTTCCACAATACTGGAATTGTTTCTTTCTAGCTGCTTGCAATATTTTCTCCTTGACAAAGGAACTCTGGAATTTGGCCACAATGTTCCTAGGAGTGTCTCTTTTTGGATCTCTTTCCAGTGGTGATCAGTGGATTCTTTCAATATTCACTTTGCCCTCTGGTTCTAGGATATCAGGACAGTTTTCCTTGATAATTTCATGCAAGATGACGTCTAGGCTCTTTTTTTGATCATGGCTTTCAGGTAGTCCCATAAATTTTAAATTGTCTCTCCTGGATCTATTTTCCAGGTCAGTTGTTTTTCCAATGAGATATTTCACATTCTCTTCCATTTTTTCATTCTTTTGGTTTTGTTTTGTGATTTCTTGGTTTCTCAGAAAATCATTAGCCTCCATCTGTTTCATTCTAATTTTGAAAGGACTATTTTCTTCCATGAGTTTTTGGACCTCCTTTTCCATTTGGCTAATTCTGCTTTTGAAAGCATTCTTCTCCTCATTGACTTTTTGAACCTCTTTTGTCAATTGAGTTAGCATATTTTTCAAGGTGTTATTTTCTTCAGCATTTTTTTGGGTCTCCTTTAGCATGGTTTTGACCTGCTTTTCATGCTTTTCTTGCATCTCTCTCATTTCTCTTCCCAGTTTTTCCTCCACCTGTCTAACTTGCTTTTCAAAATCCTTTTTGAGCTCTTCCATGGCCTGAGCCCATTGAATATTTATTTTGGATGTTTGGGATACAGAAGCCTTGACTTCTATGTCTTTCCCTGATGGTAAGCATTGTTCTTCCTCATCAGAATGGATGGGAGGAGATATCTGTTCACCAAGAAAGTAACCTTTTATGACCTTTTTTCCCCCTTTTTTGGGCATTTCCCCAACCTGTTACTTGACTTTTGGGTCCTTTGTCAAGAGTAGGGTATACTCTGGGAATCTGTGAGATCTCAGTTCCTCCAAGGTGGCACAATCAGACGTGTACTTGCCTGGATGCAGAGAGGGATTTTTCTGCCCAGAATCTTGGCAGATACCTCTCCACAGCCACTTGGCCTCTAGTTCCACAAACTCTGCACTTGGGGCTGATTTTCAGATAAGCTGGATGGGCAGGGCCACCATTCAGTTTGAGAAAAAGACCAGCTCAGCCAGAGCCTCCACCAAGGGCTGAGGTAAGACTCAGATCTTCAGTGCCCTCAGGGGTTTTTATGCTCCAACAACGAAGCTTCCATAAGGGATGCTGTGCTGACTCTGTGGCCACTGCCTGCTGCTGCAGGTATAGGAAGGCCCTTCTCCTTTCCTGGCCCCCTGAAAAACCCTGTCACTGACCTTTGGTGCCCATGGGCTGAGGGATCTGAAGAACCACTACTGTGACTGGAGATTCCGCCCCTGAGGTGTTGTCCTCCCAGAGTCTTATCAGGTAGTGGTCAAGGCTGGGCTGGGCTCTGCTCTTGGCTCCCGTATCTGGTGCAACTGACATTTCTGTGGGTCTTTCAGGTCATCGTGGTCTGGAAATCTCCTCCACTCTGTTGTTGTCCACTTCTGCTGCTCTAAAATTTGTTGAGAGTCCCTCTCTACAGGTATTTTATGGGCTGTGGGGAGAACCCTGCATAAGTGTGTCTTTCTAGTCCACCATCTTGGCTCCGCTCCACTATTTTATATTATGTTTTTAAAAAAATGTTACTTAGTTTTATGATGAAGACATAAGGTCTATTGGAGGGATTGAATTTAGGGATGGAAGATGGAGTATCAAACTCCTCATCCTCCAAAACTTTCCTTTGTAGCAGGTAGAAGCTAAACTTTCAGCCCACTCTACTTTGTATCTGATGTTCTGCCTGGTTTCAGTTCCACAGGAAAAATGTTCCCCCAGTTCTTCCTCCTCCCTGTCCTGGTTCCTTTTGTGTGTAATCTTCCCTCCTCGCCCCTGGATTAGGTTGAAAACTCCTTGAGAGCAGTGACTTTCTTTTTATTAATTGTATGCTCAGTGCTTAGCACAGTGCCTGGCACATAGTGGGCACTTAATAAATGTTTATAGGATTGGAATTTGGGGTCTTAGAGGTATGAATATGGGTAAATGTTGTATTTAAACAAGTTCTAGGAAGCTGAATGCAACACTAAGGTGCCACAGTGATATTAGAAGCAGAGTAATGATAGAATTTTAAGAAAGGGAGCTCAGTCATGCTCCTGAACAAATATCCTCTATGTGGCAGTTATGTGGTAGAGTGGATCATGTGCTGGAGTTAGAATTAGGAACTTAGAAGTCCGAGATACTAGGGAAGTAAGTAAGATATTAGGGAAATAACCTCTCCTCTCACCTTTCTCATCAGTGTAATGCTAATTAGACAGTTAAAGATCTTTCCCATCCATTAATGGACCTGCCCATTAAGGGAAATTTGATTATAAGAGGCCTATATCTTTTGTTAATTTTCTAATGAGGCACTGATTCTCTAGGGTTGTGATGCCCTCTGGCTCTGAAAAGTGTATAAAAACTCTAAGATGAGGTTTAGTTTTGGGAAGAAGGTTTGTGTGCCAGATGAGACTCTGAGAAGCTGCTCAGGAACCCCTACTCCCCCTTTGAAAACCCAGATTTTGGTGCTTCTCTCTGTGGTAACTATGGTCAGGCAATTGGATCTGTCTGTTGATCCTATGATGTACGTATTGCTTATGCTCAGACAGTTGGAAGCCCTGTTTTTTATCATTTCTTTGTATTTTCTCTGAATTTCAAGGTACTGATGTTTTCCCGTGAACTAAGTGAAGAGTACACGTAGTTGATTACAGTGATTGCTGACCCCTCAAATGTTGCTTTCCTTTTAGAAATGCAAATCTAAGAAGCTGTGATAGCAGGCCATCCTGGATATGCCAAGGTCCTTGCTTTTATAGTCTGCAAAAGGGTACAATAATAACACCTTTCTTATGGAGTTGTTGTGGGAATCAAATGTGATGACAAGTATAAAGCACTATATATATATATATATATATATATATATATATATATATATATATATATATATACATGTATATATAATATAGAAATATATTTACATATATAAAATATATATACATATATATATATACACACCATATAACAAAATACTAAACTTTATATCACAGAATGTAATTCTGTAGGAGTGTAGAGAAGGCATAGATCAAATCTGGCTTGCATAGTTGGGAAGCCCTGTTGAGGTTAAACCAATTAATTCTCTATTCAAACTCAGCTCCAACTTTTGGTTCTCTGCTTAAAAACCCATCTGATTGTAACCTAAGCCAGTTCTGAAACTGAATAAGGCTGTTAATTAGCTAACAAGTCATTTTATAGAGACTGTCAAACCTCAGGTATGGGAGGTCATAGTGATTCTTCAGAAGGAAGGAAAAAAATGCAGACAGAATGTAAGAAATCACAGATCTAACCGGGCTAATTTTGACTTAGAATTTGATGCTCTGGTGAACAAGGGACACTGCTTGCTTTATCTTTCTTTTTTCTTTCTTATTCATTAGGGATGAAGAAAAATTAGGAGTCAGGATAGAGAGAGGAGCCCTTGATTCTTCAAGAGACCAGGGAGCTTAGAGCAGAAAAGACTGTTTCAGCTGAGAGGAAAAGCTAGACAAGTGAATTAACAACCTTATGCTTTGCTTAGGCTCTCTACTGCCCCTCCAGTGACTGCATTCTAACAGCAGATTTGAAGAAGGAAATTAGCTTCTCAAGTGGTGGAATGGCAATATTTTTATTATACAAGTGTCCTTTTCTTGAGACTTGAAATAAGGTGAAGCCAGTTAGTCAAAGAGATTATGCTTGGATGATAACCAAATTGACTGACACTAAATCTGGTTAAAGCTATTGTGCCAAGTTCATCCATTCTCTCCCCAAAGATTGTTAAAACATCCATATATGATCATAGATGTTCCTATAGTTCCTAAAATAAGTATTTATTGAAACCTCAAGAGATGGCAATTTAGCTTGTTTAATATTCTAGTTCTTTGAAAATATTCAATGGCCTGTAAAAAAGGGAAAATATCAATAGAATTCATTAGAAAAGTGACTTCATTTTCACCTGAAGCTTGGAAGTACAGATTTTCTTAAAAACTTCATTTTTGGTGGAAGAAAAGTTTTACTTTCATACTCTGCAAAATAGTGTTCCTTGCATTTCATTTGTCTAGCAAATGATTATCTTGATCAGAATATTAACGCCATCATTATAGCACTGAATTAATAGAGGGATTAGAGTTCCAGGGATGTGGAACCTGCAGCCTTGAGGCAACATGTGGCTCTCTAGGTCCTTGAGTGTGGCCTTTTGACTGAATCCAAACTTCACAGAACAAATCATCTTTTTACAGGTAATTTATGGGCTGTGGGTTCGGAGCTAGCATATGTGAATCTTTCTACTCTGCCATCTTGGCTCCTCCCACAACAAATCATCTTAATAAAAGGATTTATTCTGTAAAGCTTGGGCTCAGTCAAAAGGCTGCACCCAAGGTCTCAGACCTAGGATTTCATTTGTGTAAGAAACTTCCACATGAAGAAAGTGGGTATGCTGGAGGCTACTACAGAGAGAGTCATTATTATATCTTTGGTGTGAACATTTGTACTTCTCTGCAAATGCTACAAATCAGGACTAGATTTATTGTTTTGTTGATTGTCTAGCTTTAATGAAATGATGGAGAAAATGTCAGATTAAACTTGAAAATATGTTCTGTTTGCTTCTTTTCCATCTCCACCTTGGAGAGCTGATTGTTAAACTTTTACCAGTATATCTCCAATTCCTTCTGTCAATGCTGATTTACAACTTCAATTATTTGGTAGTTTGTTAGAACCCTGGCAGATTAAGAGACTTGCCTTGTGTCAAACAGTCAGTTTAGGTCAGAGGCAGGGTTTGAGTATACTCACTTTGTTGAGTATTATGCCAAAAGAATTTTAAAACTATGCATCATTTTAACAACTCCAGTACAACTTTAAAGTCAAGGGAAAAGAAAGGAGAGAAGAAAAAAGAAACAGCTAAGTGATACTAAGAAAAAGGAGAAGATACAAAGTAGTTTCCTATTTAAAATGTTTTTAAGGGTTTTTTCTTTTTAAATAATAAAGTCTGGATGTTAGAGGCAATCAAGTCCAACCCTCACTGTAAACCTGCTGTTTTATGCCTACTGTGTACTGGAGTCTCTACTCTCATAGTTTTGTTTTGGCAATACAAAATTTACTCATTTGGGGATTTTTTCCCCCCACCCATAAACCACTCCTCTTATTCTGTACCTGAAGTGTACAACCTCTTTGAACAGGCAAGAAATACCTTCAACTATAGGTCTTCTAAAGTCGTGACAGGTCATGCATTGATCAGGCTCTTGTCATCTATCAACGTTGTTTTTCTTTAAATTATTGAAGTCATTGTCAAAATTGTTCTTTCTTATTCATCAGTTCATATTTTTGAAGTGGTTTTCTCAGTAGAAATGGAATTTTAATTTCACTCCCCATCCACATTTAAAGTATGCTTTTTGTTCCTCTACAGTAAACATGTTATACACAATTTTGAAAAGTGACATTATAAAGACTACATGTCCAAATGCTTTGAACCTGAAGGAATTTTCAGGTTGGAATACGTATTATACCTGATATTCACAACTTTTTGGTAAGTACAATGGTTGCAATTCAATTTATTAAAAGTGTAGACCTTTCCTCAAGCAATTTTTTGAACCCCAGTAAGGGCTAAAGCATGAACTAACCAGTCTTACTGCTTTGTTTTACTCTAAAAATACCCTTTCCTGTATCAACTTCAAAGACCTTTTTGTGAAAAGATGTCTGCATCCAGAGTGATGGGATTTTTCTTATCTTCGTATCACAGAGACATATGCTATACAGGGAAAAACAAACATTCTGGGACCATAATTTCCAATTGACACCACTTTGTTAATCACCTTGTCATTTGTATTTACAATTTGTTGAACTAAGAAACTTCCTTTCTCATGGTATAGTAAAACACATATGGGGACCATAAACCCAAGGGACCCAGACATCCTGAGATTTTCCTAAAACATATAAAAAAATTTGTTATTCTTTTATCAGATAGTCAGAATTTACCTTTTGGCTCCATACAGCACATATCTGGTAGCTTTAAGGAAATAAACAATATGGATTTATATTTTGCCTAGCTTGTTTGCATCTTTTACCAAACTTTCAGGTCAACAGAAGTTATTAACATCCAAATAAATAGAGAAGGGTACAAGAATTTCTGAGAGCTATGAGTGTGATACCTAATATTTCTCAGACAAGGGAGGACAGGTGCCCTGTGAAATGGACAAGATGGATGGGATGGAGTGTAAAAAGTAAACCTCAGAATCAATAAAGTATGTGCTATAAAGGCCCTTCTATGAGAATGCAAAACATGGTTCACAGCATATCTAATCCTGCTGGTATACGATAATGCTGAGGCACAATCTTAATCTTTTTCTCACTAAAAAAAAAGTTTAGTCTAACTCATTGCTGTTGTTTTCTAAGCAAGTTGTCTTCTCTTATACAGTGGAAGTCATTGGGCAAATAAGATTTTTTTTTTACTGGAAATCATTTATAGTCACCATGAATATATACATCTATTTCATGAATCAAGGAACAACTATATACAATTTTATGAAGTAATTATCACAGACAGGGGTCAGGCTATTATTCCTAAGGGAACTGTTGAGGGAAAATGAAGGGCTATGAAAACCCTTTAGAGTCAAAGGGCAGCTACATTCTCTGAAGTAGAAAGCAAGTGTTCACAGTAGGGCCCTGTGATTGTAATACAGTGTCAAGCCAATGGGGATGGATGTCACAACTCATGGAACAAAGGCTAAGAAATGTCAATTATTATTACTTTTTATATCAGGCCTTCCCATTTCTCTGTCTGCTAGCATTAAGGATACAATTTCTAAAAACACACAGGGCCATTATGTACAATTGTCTACACAGGAGGTAGAGCTGGAAAGAGGGGACAAGCTGAGCTAATAAGAGTTTTGATAAGGAACAATCAACAGACAAATTCCTCCCACCCACAGAAATGAACAATTTTCAGCCTTGTATTTGTCCACCTGAAACCAACAGGCTAAGCACAGTGGAAGGTGATTTGAGGAGGACAAGATGAACGGAAGAGAAGAAAGTCTAGATGCTTAACATCTCAGATAACTTAAGGTAACTGGTGCCATTTTGAACCCCATCCAAAATCCAAAGCTTGCAATTGGACTGATAGAATGGCCCTACAGGAACTCAGATCTGATAGTTCATTTTCATAGATTTTGGAAGAGGAATTAAAAATAAGATCAAACTATGGAGTGGTGAAGTAAATGTACATTTTCCCAAGTTTCCTTTTGACATTTAAAGATCCCAGAAAATCACTATATATTTTTCTTTTGACCACCGTGAGGTAGAGCCATTTTGGAGTAGAGAGACAACAGAAATAATACATCCCTCTCTATCCTTTTTTTGTGTTTATAGTTGTTATTTTTCTTAACTTAAAAAAAAATTCACAGATTTCCAATTCCAGGAGCCAAGATGGTGGAATGATCAGTAGCTGCTATTTCCCTCCCCTTGTTGACCTTGACCAATCCAGAGACTATTTCCCCAGGAAAAAACCTGGAACAGTGGGAGGAGCAGAAGGGGTAAACAGACTCTCATACGGGTAGGCGAGGAAGATTGCCAAGGAGGGTTTCTCTTGCTGTGGCCACAGATGACCAGTGCAGGATCAGAGATGTCCCAGACAGTCCCACCTCAAAAAACTGGATGAAGGTCCTGAACCCCAGGGGGGCTGAAGCTAGCAGCAACCAACACCAGGACCTGAGGCATGCCTCATCACCCCAGTGGAATCAGTAATACATCTGAAACTTCAGAAGGGAATGTGAACTTTTGTGAAGCACATGGAGCCTTCTTGGAAGAGCTCTGGAAGGATTTTAAAAACCAAATGAGAGAAATAGAAGAAAAACTGACCAATGACTTTAATAATATGAGAAAAGAAATCACAGAAGAAATTAAAAGGACAATTGGACAAATGGAAAAGGAAGTACAAAACCTAACTGGAGAAAATAACTCCTTAAAAGGAACAATTGGACAGATGGAAAAGGAGACACAAAAGTTAACTGAAGAAAACAATTTGATAAAAAATAGAATCAGGCAAGTAGAAGCTAATGAATCTATGAGATATCAAAAATCATTCAAACAGAATCTAAAGAATGAAAAGATAGAAGAAAATGTAGAATATCTAACCGGAAAAACAACTGATCTGGAAAATAGATCCAAGAAAGAAAATCTAAAGATTATTAGTCTACCAGAAAGTCATGATAAAAAAAAGAGACTGGACAATATCTTTCAAAAAATCATCAAGGAAAATTGCCCAGAAGTCCTAGACCCAGAAGGCAAAATAGTAATCAAAAGAATTCACTGCTGACCTCCTGAAAAGGATCCCAAACTAAAAACACCAAGGCATATTGCTGTCCAATTCCAGAACTATCAGGTCAAGGAGAAAATACTGCAGGAAGTCAGAAAGAAACAATCCAAATATCAAGGTGCTACAGTCAGGATCACACAGGACCTTGCAGCTTCTACATTAAAAGATTGAAGGAACTTGAATATTAATCTTGAGAATTATATACTTATTATGGAATGTAAAAGGGATATACATAGATGGAGATGGAGAAAGTGGGTATAAATTAAATGATGTGATGATAACACCAAAAATTCATGCCTTTCTCTAAGGAAATCAAAGTATTTAGTCTCACAAGTAACAGAGAAATTTTGCTCCAAAAATATAGTTATTTTTAATGATTTTCAACTGTCTTTTAGCCTCCTCTTCTTTCTAACTTTTCTCTTCTTCTTATACTACCTTGATATTAGATGTTCATACTGTTTTGAAACTCTCTAGGGTTTTCTACTTTATTATCCTACTGAGATGGGTAGCATTTCACCTTTTCACCTCTCTTCTGCCTTCCAAAGTTATCTGTCTTTTCTTTGAAGAACTAGTTAATAAGTTCCACTCCTATCCTCCACCTGCTGCTAACAATGTGTTCAACCTAGTTAAAATTCAATTCATTGAAGAGTGATTCTTATGTCAATATACCAATGGATTTATGGTATTATCAATATGGACAGTTACTCCCTCTTCCGTGGGTATAGATTGTAATCCTTTCATGTTTTCTTATTCTGTGAAATTCCTATCCATATATTTTCAATATCCTTCACACCCAACAAATTGGAGGCCTTCTTCTGGCTACTTTAATATTGTGAGAGTAACATTCAGTCTGTCCTTCATTTCATTTCCTCTACATGATGGATGTACCTCATTTTCCTTTCCTACAAATCCTTGGTGATGAGTTTCATCTTTCTAAGTTATATTTTGGTAATATTTTGCATTTTCTTTAAACCCACTCTGAATCTTTCCATTGTCCTTTGGGTCACCTACAATGCTAATTCTTCACAGATTCTGTTTCTCTATGATTCATACGTATATAAAATTCTGCATCAGGAAGCAATTTGGGATGATGGAAAACAGTTAAAAATTTACCAAATACGTTTCCTAACTGCTCACCTTTTTCTCTTTATTCTGGGGACTATTTAGTGTTCAAATTTGTGCCTGACCAAGATGAATAAGCAGATGTAATAACTCCATGGGCTGATTATCCAGCTGCATGTCCAACATAAATAATCTGAGAAACATACTTTTTCTTCTACTTGATTTTTCCTGTGAGTTGCTGCCCTGATTTTTTTAATGATTGGATCTAATTGGGGATTCAGTGTAATATTCTGTGGGTGGATAAAATTAGCACAATGTTAAACAAAATGGAGCACATGGAGGACATTGCTGTTTGAACTGATATTTGGTAATAATGCAGGACATTCTTCTGGACATTGTTGAGTCCTTTTTGTGAGCATATTGATACGCAGAGGATAATTGAGGAGCTATCTCTGTGACTGTATCTATTAGAAATTCTCATGTGAATGCAGTGATACTTTACTAGAAAAGGACTTTTAAATCTGTCTTTTGTCAACCTTTTTCTTTCTTCCCTTCCTTCTTCCCTTCCTTCCTTCATTTTTTCCCTTCCTTCCATCCATTTGTTTACTTATTTATCTATCTATTCATTTATTTGTTTTTCTATCTACTTATTTCTTTCTTTTGTATAATTCAAAAAACAGAAAGAAACAATGTTTATCCTGGGAATTCAAGCAAGCAGGTATAAGAGGGTTTTTTGTTTGTTTTTTGGTGGTGGTGGGGTAGAGGCAGAGCAGTTTTATCTATGCTATCCCTTGGTCTGGCCTCAGGCATTCCTAATTGAAAATGGACTGCCTAGTACCCAAAACCTAGTTAGCCTAGTTCCACTCACATATAGGTGTTTTTATGCAATTACTTGATGGGCTGGTTTCCCAGAATATAGCCAACTCATCACTAAAGTTGCATGACTGAGATATAGCGGGGGAATGTTATATCTACTAATAATTTACAAACTTAATTCTGGTCTTTATTTCCAACAATTCAGTGGCACCTGCTCTAGTAACAAAATGGATTAATCTGTTATATTTCAGATCTTGTCCTGGTCCCTGTCTATCTTCAGTTGAAGGTGCTTACTTGCAGCAAAAAAAATAAAAATTAAAAATTAAAAAAAAATAAAAAAGACCTAACACTGCAAAGAAAAAAAAAAGATAACCATGTCCAGAAAGAAGGAAAGGAGGTTGCATTCAAGCACCAACTGAGTTCCCCAGATAATTGAGAGTGACCTGTTACCTTTGCTGCTGAGTCTTACAGAAGGAGGAATACTTAGGAAGAGAAAAAGAGAAAGAAAAATATTTGACACTGCCCCATTAGTCTTTTAAAATTGGTTTAGATCCAAATCAGGAATGACTAGACTCAGGAAAGTGACTTAATTCAGTTGCAAGCAATCCTGTATTTGGAGTCAGAAGATATGAGTTCAAATTCTGGTTCTGCCATGAACTTCATATCCAATTGTCCAGGTTTTCACTTCATCATCTGTGAAGTGGGGGCAGAGAGGGGATAGAGAAGGTTTTTAATGAGATGATTTCTTTTTATTGATTTAACTTATTACATTCATTTTTACAAAATTTTTGGTTCCAAATTTTCTCCCCATTTGTCCCCTCCCTCCAAACCAATACACCGAGCATTCTAATTTCCCCTATTACCAATCTGCCCTCTCTTCTATCATCCTTCCCTACCCTTGTCCCCATCTTCCCTTGTGCCCTGTAGGGTCAGATAACTTTCTATTCCTCATTACCTGTATTTTTATTTCCTAGTAGCAAGAACAATACTCAACAGTTGTTCCTAGAGCTTTGAGTTCCAACTTCTCCCCATCCCTCACTCCCCACCCATTTCCTTTGGGAAGGCAGGCAATTCAATACAGGCCATATCTGTGTAGTTTTGCAAATGACTTCCATAATAGTTGTGTTGTGCAAGACTAACTATATTTGCCTCCATCCTATCCTGCTCCCTATTGCTTCTATTCTCTCTTTTGATCCTGTCCCTCCCCAAGAGTGTTGATTTCAAATTGCTCCCTCCTCCCATTGCTCTCCCTTCCATCATCTCCCCTACCCTGCTAATCCCCTTTTTCCCAAACTTTCCTGTATTGTAAGATAGGTTTTCATACCAAAATGAGTGTGCATTTTTTTCCTTCCTTTAGTCAGATGTGATGAGAGTAAACTTCATGTTTTTCTCTCAGCTCCCCTCTTTTTCCCTCCACTGAAAAGTCTCCTGCCTGCCTCTTCTATGAGGCATAATTTGCCCCATTCCTTTTCCCCCTCTCTCCTCCCAATACATTTCTCTCTCACCACTTAACTTCATTTTTTTTAAAGATATAATCCCATCCTATTCAATTCACTCTGTGCTCTCTGTCTCTGTGTGTGCTTGGATGTGTGTGTGTGTGTGTGTGTGTGTGTGTGTGTGTGTGTGTGTGTGTGTAATCCCACCAAATACCCAGATACTGGAAATTTTCAAGAGCTACAAATATTGTCTTTCCATGTAGGAATGTAAACAGTTCAACTTTAGTAAGTCCCTTATGACTTCTCATTCCTGTTTAGCTTTTCATGCTTCTTTTCATTCTTGTGTTTGAAAGTCAAATTTTCTTTTCAGCTCTGGTCTTTTCATCAAGAGTGCTTGAAAGTCCTCTATTTCATTGAATGACTATTTTTCCCCTGAAGTATTATACTCAGTTTTGCTGGGTAGGTGATTCTTGGTTTTAGTCCTAGTTCTTTTGACTTCTGGAATATCATATTCCATGCCCTTCAATCCCTTAATGTAGAAGCTGCTAGATCTTGTGTTATCCTGATTGTATTTCCACAATACTGGAATTGTTTCTTTCTAGCTGCTTGCTATATTTTCTCCTTGACCTGAGAATTCTGGAATTTGGCCAGAATTTTCCTGGAAGTTTCTCTTTTTGGATCTCTTTCAGGTGGTGATCGATGGATTCTTTCAATACTTATTTTGCCCTCTGGTTGTAGAATATCAGGTCAGTTTTCCCCCATAATTTCATGGAAGATGATGTCTAGGCTCCTTTTTTGATCATGACTTTCAGGTAGTCCCATAATTTTTAAAATGTCTCTCCTGGATCTATTTTCCAATGATATATTTCACATTCTCTTCCATTTTTTCATTCTTTTGGTTTTGTTTTGTGATTTCTTGGTTTCTCATAAAGTCATTAGCCTCCATCTGTTCTATTCTCATTTTGAAAGAACTATTTTCTTCAGTGAACTTTTGAACCTCCTTTTCCATTTGGCTAATTCTGCTTTTGAAAGCATTCTTCTCTTCATTGGCTTTTTGAACCTCTTTTGCCAATTGAGTTAGCCTATTTTTCAAGGTGTTATTTTCTTAAGCATTCTTTTGGGTCTCCTTTAGCAAGGTGTTGACCTGCTTTTCATGCTTTTCTTGCATCTCTCTCATTTCTCTTCCAAGTTTTTCCTCCACCTGTCTAACTTGATTTTCAAAATTCTTTTTGAGGTCTTCCATGGCCTGAGCCCATTGAATATTTATTTTGGATGTTTGGGATACAGAACCCTTGACATCTATGTCTTTCCCTGATGGTAAGCATTGTTCTTCCTCATCAGAAAGGAAAGGCGAAAATATCTGTTCACCAAGAAAGTAACCTAGTATGGTCTTATTTTTTTTCCCTTTTCTGGGCATTTTCCCAGCCAGGTACTTGACTTCTGAGTTTCCTCTCCACACCCACCTCGCCTCCAGATCCGTCCAGCTAGTGCTTGGCACCTGAGATTCAAATGCTGTTTCCCAGCCTCAGTGCTTTCAGTGGGGGAGGGGCTGCTATTCAGTGAGAGATTAAGTTCTGTTGCTCAGGTGGGGGCAGGGCCGCCTCACAGGGCTCAATTCCCTCAGGGGGTTTATGCAGAGACCTTCAACAATGGATCTGAGCCCCTGCTTGCTTTGGGAGCCCCTGTCTGCTGCTGCCTCTGCTGCTGCCTCCAAGGTGGTCTGAGTCATGGGGACACCTTACTCCCCCCGTGGCGAGACAAACAGGCTCTCTCACCAACCCCTGGCTTCTGTGGGTGGATGGACCTGCATGGCTGCTGGGGATTCCATTCCTGAAGCCTGCTCAGATCTGGTCCTCTTGGAGCCACACGACCAAAGGCAGGGTGGGGCTCTGCTCTGTGTCTGGTGTGCGATGGACTCCTGGTGTCGGCCCTTCAGGGCTCCCTGGAACAGAAATCTCCTCTGCTCTGTTACTGTGCAGCCTCCACTACTCCAGAACCCATTGGGAGCTCCTCCTTACAGGTATTTTATGGGCTGTGAGTTCAGAGCTAGCATATGTGAATCTTTCTACTCCGCCATCTTGGCTCCTCCCCCTAGGTGATTTCTAAAGTTTCCAGCTCCTGTTCTGGGCTCCTGGCCTCCTGATTGGCCAAAGTTCTCCATATTTAGTCTGGCCCAGTTTGACCATACTGGATTTTAGGTACCCTTGTTTCTTGCTGCTTTGTGTACATTTCCCACATTGTAATTCATTCTTCCCTCTTCCCACTTCTATCTTTTAGCTCTCAATACAGTAATCAAGTTAACCCTACCACTTTTGGAAAGAAGTTGTCAATCAATTGTGTCATGGTTTCACTTGCTCTCCCCATCACTTTCTATAGAAAAATATCTCTTCCTGGCCACAACTCACCTATATGTTGTCCTGACACATTAAAATATAAAATCCTTGAGAAGAGACTATCTTTTTTTTTGGGGGGGGGGTTGCTTTTTGTCTGGTGTGTGTGTGTGTGTGTGTGTGTGTGTGTTTGCTTCTCCAGCTTTCATCACAGTGCCTGACACATTGCTTACTAAATAAGTAATAAACACTTAATAAATCCTTTTTCTTTCATTTATTCATTCACTCATTTATTTTTACGAAAACATTATTGCTTTCAGAGGAAATATTCTATGTCAGAGGTAACCTTTCCTCTATCACTCCCAATTGTCCTTCTCAATGATAGAATGATAGAACATCATTCCATAAAAATGGAGCATGAGAAAGGTAAGCAAATAAGCATCCATCCAATTCTTGAACATTACACTCAATGGCTGTTCCAATGTTGATCACATAAGTCTCTCTCTCTCTCTCTCTCTCTCTCTCTCTCTCTCTCTCTCTCTCTCTCTCACTTTCTTTCTCTCTCCTTCTTCCACCCTCCCCCCTTCTAGCTCCCCATCTCTGCCTGTCTCTTTCACACACACACACACACACACACACACACACACACACACACACACATTGCCATCCTCTGAGATGGATCCTTCACTTATGCTCTTCCAGAAAAGAAATGGAGAACGATGTCATATGAGCTGGCATTGCAGGTTTTATAGATGTTTCTTATTGCCTTGACTATATTCACTGTACCTGGACAATGTTGACAAAATTGAAGTTTCTGGTTGGCCTCTGAAATATAAATGAAATCATAATTTTTCAGCAAGAATGGACAAATAAGCAGTGAGTTGGGGGACAGGAGTGACAGTGAAGGTATTATCAATGAAGACATTTAATGCTTTTTTATCTAGTAGAGTGATCGACAGACGGCTTGTGCAGATCCCCCATTTCTGATAAGAGGAGGGCTGCTCGTGGGATGGCTCTTACTATATTCAAAATAGGAAACCCAATAAAGTTAAAGATATATTTATAGTATACTTCTATTTCCATCCATATTTACATATTGATATAATCTATAGCTATAGCTATACTTCCTATACCTATATCTTTATCTTGTTATATATATGTATATACATATACACATATGTATACATATATATAATATATATATATATATATATATATATATATATATCCCTTACCTCTACTTCTATCTCCATTTGCCTATAGGAGAAAAGGACAAGGAATTATGCAGACAGAAAAGGAGCAGCCTGGTGATAGGAAAATAGGGGTAAATGTCCAAAAGAGAGCTATCAAACGGAAAATCAGAATAAGGCAGGAATACGGAGCTGTTTACATTTTCAGTCATGCTTTATTTTCTCCTTCCTCATTGACAGATGCCTTGCTTCCCAAATCACCCTAATTAAACTGAAGGTTCCATCATCTCTCTTCAGATTGGCTCCCCATAAATTATCTTAAATTTGAATCCTCTAGAGCACTATTGCTGTTTCAGCCTTGATGAAAATTTATTGCCTTGCTATATCCCCATTAAGCAGGGAAAGGGGAAACCATAAGGGCAGGATTTGATTTCCTCACAGGAAAAGGGGAAAGAGAGAGATGGGGTAGGGGGAACAGTTATCTGCAGGTTTATCACTGTGGGATAGTAAAGCTTTTCACTGTTTCATACAGGAATGCCTGTGGGATTAATCCAGTATCCATTTGAAGCAACTGGGAGAAAACAAAGGAAGTAGAACTTTGAAGAAATAAAAATAAATAAGTAATTAAGTAGATAGGTAGAAAAACAGACATATATATACATATATATATTATATATATATATATATATGTAAGAAAATACCTTAATGAAAGTGAAATTTGCTTTGCAAATAGTTTGTAGAAAGTCTTAGAACCTGTTTTGGTTACAATCTTCTTCCACGTGTCACAGAAAATCTGTATTCTAATACCAAGAAATTCTTTCAAGTACATCACAGGAAAATGAATAAAACAGTTCAAAGAATGAAATTCCCTAGAGTTATTTACAAAGAATATGCAATTCTAAAATTTACCAAGATTATGGGAAGAGTTGTCTTCAAATTAGTATGTTACACAGGGACAGAAAAAACAAATCTGCTTTGTTTTCTCTCCTCAGCAATACCCTCCTGTATTCCCTCTGCTTATTTAAATTCTATCTTCCCTTTAAGGCTCTGCTCAGCTCCTATCTCCCCATCAAGGCTTCTTTGACCACTCCAGCTGTATTTAGCCTACCTTTTCTCCCAGAATCAACACATAAATAATCAAGAATTCATAATTACTCCCTTTCTTCTATGATGCGTTGGAATATGTAATATTGTTTGATTTGTCTTGCCTCTCCATTAGATTAAAAGCTCCCCGGGTTTGGACAAAGACTATGTCTCATGGGTTTTCTGTGATCAGACCTGTGATTTAGTTGGGATAGAGAACTGACAGTGAGTAAATTCTCTTCTAATGTACTTAGTACTGAGTTTGCACCTTACAGTCTTACAGATTTGCTTGGGACACTTTCCCAGGATCCCCCAGCAAGTATATATTATATAAATGGGATTGGAACTCAAGCCTTACTGAATGATGGGCCTGGAGTCAGGAGGACCTGGATTCAAGTCAGTCCTCAAGGACTAGTTGTGTGACCCTCGACAAGTCACTTAACCATGTTTGTCTCAGTTTTCTTATCTGTATTGGAGAAGGAAATGGAAGAACCACTCCAGTATCCTTGCCAAGAAAACTCCAAAGGAGTCATGAATAGTCAGACAAGACTGAAATGGCTGAGCAGCAACAACGACAGTTTTCTGACTCTGAGGGTGGCTCTGTATCGGTTCTATCATAAGCTGCCCTTCAGCTTGCACATAGGAGACACTGAGTAAAAATGTCTGTTAAATATATCAATAAACACTAGTTGAAAAATTTATTATTATTGTAAACTTAACAAACAACAAATAAAATGAACATTTTCATATATGTAATAGAAAAGAATGAAGGGATTATGTAGGAAATTGTATATCTAAATTGTGTACAGCTTGCTTTTCTTTTAAAATGTGTAAGTTCAATTTATAACTTTCAAAATTTTCCTGCTTCTTTGTGTTTCTTTTGGGTCTCCTTTTCTCTACATTAAAAAAAATATCTCAATGACTTTCCCTCCTTCCTTCCTTCCTTCCTTCCTTCCTTCCTTCCTTCCTTCCTTCCTTCCTTCCTTCCTTCCTTCCTTCCTTCCTTCCTTCCTTCCTTCCTTCCTTCCTTCCTTCCTTCCTTCCTTCCTTCCTTTTTTCCTCTTTAGCCCATACCCTCTTTGTCAACCTCACTTACCTCCACTCTTGCATCTCTAACTGCCTATTAGACATCTAGAACTAAATGTCTGATTAAACTCAACATGTCCAAACCTTAACTCATTAGCTGTCCCCACAAATTTTCCCCCTTTCAGACTTCCCTATTACTGTGAAAGCTACCATGATTTCTCAACCTCCCAGGCATGCAATCTAAGTATCATCTTTAATTCCTTACTACCTTTCACCTTCCATATCTAATCTATTGTCAAGGTCAGAGTATTTCACCTTTGCAATATCTCTCAATTATTCCTTGTTCTCTCCACTGATACTGCTACCTCCTGGGTTGGGTCCTCGTCTCTTCATGTGTAGACAATTTCAATAACCTGTTGGTTTGTCTTCCTGCCACAAGTATCTTCCTGAATCAGTCCATCCTTTATAGGTTAAAAAAGCGATTTTCCTAAAGCAGAAGTAGCCTATCACTTCTAGAATTAAATACACTGTATTTATTATTCAAAGTCCTTCATAAATCTATTTTTCCAGTCTTCTTAAAACTTACATCCTTTCTACTCTCATACTTTTTGATTGATTGACCAGAACTTCAGTTAATTCCTTGTAGGGAAGGTGAAATTGTAGACTTTGTGAATGTATAGCTTCAGTGATGTTGATGTCATCATTTTAAGTCAAAAGGATATTGTAAAACAGAGATATTCCTTTGTTCCTAATCTTCCTATCTGTCTTCCCTTGTGTGTTCATGACAATGGTTCTGTATCTCCTTTGAGGGGATGACTTATTAGAAATGGTCTTACCCCTGAGGTCAACTGTTCTAAGCAAAGTTGGAGTGAGCATCTTCTACCCTAAGGTTTATAAATGAACAATTAGAATGTGATTCTCCTTGCCATTTTACTAAAATTAGTATGTTGATGACTTCCTCTCCATATAGGCAAAATAGATACCTTGATTCTACTAGCATTGATGGACAATGACATTGAATTAACACACCAGCTTCATGGGTTGATTTACACCAGATATTCATTTGCTATAGTTATATTTGGGGAAGTAGAATGCTTGACTTTCTCCCATCTCACCTCTTCTTAATCCATTACAATCTAGTTTCTGACCTTTGTCATTCCATCAAAATTACTCTCTCTAAAGTTACCAATGATTTCTTAGTTGCCAAGTCCAATGGCTTTTTCTCAGACCTTGTTCTCCTCGACACCTCTGTAATCTTTGACACTATTGATTATGCTCTCCTTTTTGATACTCTTCTGTCTATGTTTTTGGAAGATCATTTTCTCCCGGTTCTCTTATCTGTCCTTTCCTTCTTAATTTCCTTTGCTAGATTCTTATCAGATAATTCTCTCACCATAAGTGTCCCTCTTGGTTCTACACTGGGCCCTCTTCCCTTCTCTTTCTATATTACTTCATTTGTTGATCTCATCAGCTCTCATGGATTTAATTACCATCTCTATTCTGTGGACTTCCTTCTCCCTCTCTGTTGAACTCCCATTTCTTATCTCCAAAGATCTTTCAGACATCTTCAACTGGCTGTCCAGTAGAAATCTTAAACCACACACATCCAAAACAGAATTGATTATCTTTCCCCCAAATCCTCCCCACCTCGTATATCCCTCATTACTGTAGAGGACAATACCATCCTCCCAGTCTCGAACTTGCAACCTATGAATCATCACTGACTTCTCATTATCTCTTACCACATTCCATATCCAATCTGTTGCCAAGGCCTATTAATTTAACCTTTACAATAAGTCTTCAAAACACCCCCTCCTCTTCTCTGACGCTGCCACCACCCTATTGCAAGTTCTCATGCCCTTATTACCATGATTCTGGATTATTGCTACAGTCTTCTGGTGGGTATGAGTGGCCCAAGTCTCTCCCCCCTCCAACTTATCATACACTCAGCCACCAAAATTATTTTCCTAAAAAAGTAAACCTGATCACATCACATACTCCACTCCAGTGTTCCCCTATTTCCTTCAAGATAAAATATAAAATGCTCTGTTAGGCATTCAATGCCCTTCATAACCCAATGCCTCTGACCTTTTCAGTCTTCTTATACTTTAAATTGCTTTTACTTTACACACACTCCTCAATCTAGTGGCCCTGGCCTCCTGGTTGTTCCATCTCAGCTCTGGACATTTTTTCAGGTTGTCTTCCTACCTGAAATGCTTTCTTTCCTCAAATCTACCTACTGATGTCCCTAGATTTTCTTAAGTTCTAACTGAAACCCTATCTTTTACAGGAAAAGCCTTTTGTAACTCCTCTTAATTCTAATTCCTTCCCTCTATTAATTACTCCCTAATTTCCAGTGTATAGCTTGTTTGCATATGTTTATTTGCCTATTGTCTCCCCAGTAGATTGTAAGCTCCTTGAAGAAAGGGACTATCTTTTGCCTGTCTTTGTAAGCCTAGTTTTTAGCATGGTGCCTGGAAACAAAGTAGGCACTTAATAAATATTAATTGATTGAGTAATTGCCTAAGACTATAGACAATATCAGATATGGGATTTGAATTTAGATCTTTCTATTCTAGAGTCATTATCATTTCCCCTATGTCACATTGCTAATGAAGCAAATTAGTTTCCAGAAAGTCCACTTCTTTAGAGATTCTGCTAAGAAAGTCATACTACCAAATCCTTCAATCCATAAAGAAGAACTCAACACCTATGTTATCAATTGTACCACCTCTGAAAAAGATAGATTAATGTAGGATATATGTAAGGGTGAGTGGATGAGAGTGATTCCTCCCACCCTTATGCATGTGTATAAAGAGATAATATATGTGATACATTGGAGTAATGCTTCTGTGTAGGCTAGAAATTCTTATCATTCTTTTTTACTTTTGTCTTGAAATGCTTGTGTTTGCTAATATTATTAAGTTCATAATTTTAACCAAAGAGCTTTCATAGACTTAGCTCTTCTCAGCAGTTCAAGAATCTAAGACAACTCCAAAAGACTCATGATAGAAAATGCTATCCACATCCAGAAAAAGAACTATGGAATCTGAATGCAGTTCAAAGCACACTATTTGCTCTCTTCCTTTTTTGTTTTATTTTGTTTCTTCTTTCTTGTGGTTTCTTCCATTGGTTCTAATTCATCATGATTGACATCATGAATAATGTGAAAATATGTTTAATATGAATAAAAATAGAGTCTATATCAAATTGCATGCCTTCTTGCATACTATAATCCATAATTATTTTATATACATATGTATATTAATATACATATTAATATATATATATAGAGAGAGAGAGAGAGAGGGAAAGAAAGAGAGAGAAACTATAATCTCTCCCTCTCTACTGGCTCATCACCTACACATATATTCATGTCTCATGACTTTCCTATCCTCAAAAAGGATCCTTACATCCATAATTACAATCCTATATCTCTTCTGTCCTTTGAAACCAAACTTCTCAAAAAGACCACTACAATAGCTATCTTGATTGAAAATAAATGATAGAATGGGTATGAAACAGAAGGTAATCTATTGAGGGAGATGAGCTATAATAAGATTGCTTGAACAGGTAGATGGATTAGCCTTTGTAAGAGGTTAGGTCACTTCATCATGTGAGACAGGGGAGAAGGTGCAGACAGTGTCAGAGGCATCTGAATGATACGAGATGAGGAGGAAGAGAGCTCTCAGTAAATTGTTTCATTTTTTCTCTGTAAAATATGAAGCACATCTTTGCTGAGAGGGTGGGGTGAAGGAGAGGGATCCATGCAAGGTTTGAGGAAAGATGAAAAGACTTGGCAGAACCACAGTGAAGAGTGGAAGAGTGATTGACTGGGTTTGTATAGTAGGATTGCTTAACAATGGTGAGGGCCCATTTGTGGCTGCGTAACATAAATTTGTAGCACATCCAGTCAGAACAGTTATGTGATTTACTCTCCCCTTGTTCAGCAGCATGTGGAGATATTGTAGGAATGATCCAAGATCACAGCTTAGCAGGGCGTAATTAAGTGATTCAAGTGAAGATAGTACAGAGTAGAAATGGTTCATCTTATGGCCAAGATGAGAAAAGAGGAGAAAGTGCCTAATTCAGGGGAGAGAGATAAGGGGTTAAGTGATTAGAAGTCATAGTGCAAACAAAGGGCAAGGTTTTGTTAGGGAAAACAGAGGGAGAGATGAAAAACCAATAGATTATGATCTGATAAGGGGATATTTTAATTCTTGAACATGCTACATTTCTGGGTGATAACAAAATAAAATATATGAAAAATTTTTTGGGTGGATCAGGTAAGTGGAGGAGAAGCTCATAGGAAGTGAGTAGGTTGAACAACTGAGTGGTTATTGTGTATGAGGGACAGTCAATATTTATGTTGAAGTCCCCTAGGATGTGGGGAGGAGTGGAAGAGGATAGAATGATTATGAACCATGTACCAAATTCATTGTGGAGATAAGGGGAGTGATTTGGAGAGTCTGTAGACAACAGCTACAAGGATTTTGATTGGGTAGTAGATATGGGTATCATGACTTTTAAAAGAATAAAGATTACTGTGAGATAGAGATAAGAGGATAATATGGAAGTGACAATGGGGAGAAAGGATTATTCCAACTACTTTGTCTTGACCAGTGAGCCAAGGGGAATGAGTGAAAGTATACACAGTGTTGAAAAGGATAACCAGAGATGTGTCATCTGGGGAAGCCAGAATTCAGCAATAGCTAGTAGATAGGAGGAGTAGCAGAGGAAAAGATTAAAGATTAAGGGAAGTTTGCGCCAGTGGAATGGACATTTCAGATGAGAAAAAGGAGTGTGTGAGGTTTGTTTGAAATTTTGGGGTGGGAGAATTGAACAGGATGGGGATAAGGAATCAGTGGCGGTAGGGAATTGTTTCAGGATCATTGGGATGTGAAAAATATGACCAGGTATGTGACTGTTCTTCACCGAGTGGAGGGTGTCACTCCTCTTCCCAGAGATAGGGCTGGTGACAAGCACAGTATGATGGAAGCACACAGTCTAATGATCAAATGAGAGGTCTTACTTTCCTACTTCTCTTCCTTTCAAAGGGAAAGATTAGGCAGAAAAGAAATAAATGGAAGTTGAACGTACACAAGAAGAGAAAGAAATCCTTTTCCCCACCATCATTGCTCTTCTTCCCTCAATGGACAGCAACAGCAAGAGATGGAAGCTTTGAGATCCAAAGGTGGAATGCTCCTTATTATACTGAAGATTCTCCACATCCCACTTGGGAGATAGCCTGGCAGCAGGAGATAAAAATTGTTTTATGCTTGCATAGTTAAAAATCATTCCTTTGGGCCGGAGGGAAGTTCTTTGGGGCAGATGGATAATGCCTACCCTGTTCCCTTCTTCACTTTCAGAAAGAGATAGAAGACACAGGGAACTCATTAAAAGGAACTGGCTCCTATTCTCACCTGAGGAAGTTGGCAAGGAGGCAGTAGAAAGTAGTGGTAGACCCATTGCACAGGGATGGAAGGCACAAGTTCCACAATCAGAACGTCTAACCCCTCTTCTCATCTGAAGAGGCTGGTAGTCCCTTAAACTTCATATTCATTCATTTTCTCATCTGTAAAATGGAGATGAAATGGTTGACTTCTGAGGTCCATTCTAGTAGCATATATGATTTTAGGAATTTAATAGATGTTCTTCAATGATTGCTATAATCTCTCCAAAATTAACATCTAATGGTTGAGGGATCTGAAGTCTGGGTTATGTAATCTGTATGTATGTTATATACACAAGCATACAGATGCCCACAAAATCCTACTTCAATACCTCAATAAAATGTAGAGGTAAACAAGGATTCTTAAAGGCTGTGTCAAATGAATGCAAACTCTGACAGTTTTTGCTATGCTGGAACAATTTTGACTATAGTCCAAGGCAACTAATTAAGTCTGCTTAGCCTAGTGAAATATGGAAATGTTCATCTCTTAGAGTGATGAAGGCTTTAATTCTGACAACTCACGAAAGAAAAAAAAAAAGTATACACAAAATGACTCTCCTTCCTGGCCCACTTTTACTTCTGTAGTGATGGTGGCAGAGAGGCAGGAAGGGGGCAAAATGGAAGTAGCAATAACATCATTTTAAAATGATATACAAACTTTAACTTAGCTGTTGGCATTCTTAATGTGAAATCATTTTCCCTGATCAACAGGTGGACATATGACTACAGGAAATGGACTGCATTAATTTTAGTGACAGTGAATATATGATAGTTTACTCAAAACTCAGAAAAACACTGACTACTTACTGTAAGCCTCCAGACTAACATATATCCATCTCTTAAAATAGTGTACATTAATTCTGTAAGGCAAAAATAAATCTCTAAAGCCAGAGTCTGTTGAGACTAAGTTGGCTCAAGATGTAACTTCAATATATTCTCTTCTAGGTATAATATCACAATTTTCATGAACAGAAAGCATCATGAAATCATTTCTATACTATAAACAAACTTGAAAGTCTTCCCCAACATTTGATGGTGTTTGTGATAGCAGAGTGCATCCTGGTTTCTCAGTTAACCAATTCATTATTTGAGATTTTCACAACATTTAACAAGTTTTTTCACAGGGTTGTTAAGATTTTATGACCTTGCCCAAGTACAATGTCCCAAGAAATCTGGTAAGTTTACAACAAGGAGATTTTACAAGATCTCTCTCTCTCTCTCTCTCTCTCTCTCTCTCTCTCTCTCTCTCTCTCTCTCTCTCTCTCTCTCTGTCTCTCCCTTTCTCTCTCTGTTTTCAAAAATTTTCCCAGAGTAAATTATTATTATTTTTTTTCTTTTAAAACATAGGTTTTAACATTATGGCAACAGCTTCCAATAAGAAATTAATTGTTTCATGGAATCAAGATCAAAAGGGGGCTAAATTTGTCAATTGCATCATTCTCTTAACAACATTTCTTTGACAATGGTTTACCAAATTCATCATAGAAGGGAATTTAGAAATACCATAATAACTTACAAAATGTCATGCATTTAAAACATAAAACAAAATTTATTGCCAATCAAATGACACCAATTCAGTTGAATGCATTTCTAAATTATCTTATGTAGAAAATCCCTTTTTTTTTGTCGGTTTTGGCACTCTGTATTGATTTCAAGACAAGTATGGAGTAATTACACTTTAATATAATAATAAAAGACACTTATATACTGCTTATCATGTGCCAGGACTGTGCTAAGCACTTTACAATTATTATGTCATTTGATTCTCACAATAATCTTGGAGGTATTTCCTATTGTTATCCCAGTTTACAGATGAGGACACTGAGGGAAATGGGAGAAATGACTTGCTCAAGGTCACACAATTAATAAATTTCTGAGAGTAGATTTAAGCTGAGGATTTGCATATCCATACATTTTCCAAGCATATTGCTTTAATGCCAAATAACAAATGCAATTTGCATTAAATTCTGATTTACCACAATTATCCTAGTAGGAGAATATATCTCACTATAAATGAGACCACATTATACTTTGGTTTCAGAACAAACGTAAACTAAATAAAATCTGGATTTATAATCACTTATGTTAACATTCAAAATCTCAATTTTCCCAAGGGCCATTACCAGACTTCAAATTTAAAGGGTCCACTAATTTCAGATAGGCTACTGCCAAAGATTTAAAGTGATAGTCTTATATTCTTGGTTTCCTCTTTTAGGGTCCATGAGGATTTGATATTTCTTACATATGACTAAAATATACAATCTCAGTGGTATGTCAAGTATAGAATTTTCATATAAGATCCTTAAGTAATTCTATGCTGAAAATATATTTCAATATTTTCCATATAATAAAGAATAATCACATAAGGACCTTCAGAACTGACCTTTCTGATTTCCTTTTCTTATTCTGATCTGACAAGTCTTTTGCTTTCTTGTACTTTTAAAATCTTCTAGTCTTTATTTCCAAATCATATCCCGAACTATATATAGAACCAATCTTTTTCACTCCATTGAGTTTCTCCTTTACAATTTAGTATGCTTTTTTTTTAACAATGCCAATTAAGTTTAATATTTTTACTTTTTGGGTCCTTAGATGTTTACAAATGTGTGGTCCATTAAAATGTCTTTTAGATGACTTCTCTTCTAGTTTACCTAAATAATTACATTTAGTTTTATGATTCATAGAAGAAAATGAAGTGGCAACATAAAGCATTCTCCCAAATTAAATTTTCAATATAACTGTTATATAATAAATTATATATATTACATAGATTCATAAATATTAATCTATATTATATATACATCATATATTAAATACATATGTTAATGTATTATATATAATATAAATGTTAATAAAAGGTCTAAATTCTGTTTCCATGTATCTTATACAAAGTGTTATTCTTATTTACAAATTCTCTAAAATGGTGCCCCAAACTAAGATATTTCAATATTTTTTAAAAAAAAATTCAAACTACAATTTAAAAATTCACAGTAGATAAATTACATATCAGTTACTAATTCATTCTCTAGTTAGTTTGTAAAGTCATAAATTTCTGCACACCAAGAATAATGATTCCCTTATTTCTTTTCTGTGTCTCCTGTCTTCCTACCTGACTTGGCCAGAGTTAAAAATGCATAAAGAGATCTACAGATAGACAGTCAGACGCACACACACACATACACACACACACACATACACAGAGACAAAGAGAGAGAGAGAGAGGGAGAGAGAGAGAGAGAGAGAGAGAGAGAGAGAGAGAGAGAGAGAGAGAGAGAGAGAGAGAGAGAGACTATCTTTCTGAAGGCTTTGAAAGTTCTACAGCCAAGTGTTCACTCCATATAGTCTGAAATTTGGATTTTCCAAGAGCCAAAATATAGCCAGTGCTTACAACATACTGAAATTACACAAATAAAACACTTATAATTTTAAGTTCCTGAAGCATACCAGATTGACCCCTTTTTAAAACCTGTTCATATAAAGGAATTCCAGAAAGTACCTTTGACTGTTCAGATCCCCAGAATACATATAAGCAGAAGCAAAAATCCTATACAAATGATAAATAGGTCAACCATCCTTATAAGATTTTCCTTCTTTCTTCACCAGCAAGATAGTAATATTACACAGAGAATATTCCTTTTTAATTATACCGTTTTTCCAGTTTCTGGATTACTAGTTTTATTCCCTCAGTTTGGTCTTTAGACAATGGATATTGTTTAACATTCAGCCAATAACCAGTACCTTTATATTTTATAACCACAAGATCCATTGCCAATTTTCCCATGTCATTTGGACTAAAGGTTTATCAAATGTTTGATACTTCCTGAAGCATTAGGAAGTCTTCCTCCAAAGGAGGTTCATTACTAGCAGGGGTAGCCTCCAGACTGCCACGCTGCTAATTCTACATAAATCTCTCCTCTACAGAATATAATTGTTCCCGATTTATATAACGGGTCACATCATAATCTTAAAGACACATGCCAACTGGAAACATGCCTCGCTTATTGTATTTCTCAGCCATTACTGGCAGACGAGACCCCATTTATACCTGACTAGCCCTAACCCCATGATTACTCTAAGAGAAATTCACCTTACAAATGACTTAGGGTTCTTAGAATTCTGTCTTGCTTCCACCCCCATGGTGGCATTTCATTGCTGCCACTGAAATTATAAGGTCAAATCTAGACAGCAAAGATAGAGAGAAATTAGAACAGTATTTTTATGAGGTTTAACGGATAGTAATCACTCAGAGTATACATACACATATGCAGTCTGCATGGGACTGGATTATAGGGTCAAGGAGATAGGCCTTTGTATACTGGGGTAAAGAGATGAGAAACATTTCAAGTGGCTAAAAGTTGCCCCAGATTATTGGAAAGTCATGCATTTAAAGTTACAACATCTGTAAGTAAGAGCTTTGGCTATTGCAACATTCCTGGTGCCATGAAAAGGGGCAGTGCTCTGAGGCAGATAAAGACTAGGGATAAGATGGAGGGACTTACAAAGTGAAATCACATCAAGGAAACTGATGAAAAGAAATGCTAGGGAAGGTGGCCTCGTGCTACCAGACCTCAAATTGTGTTATAAAGCCGCAAGTATCAAAACCACTTGCTACTGGCTAAGAAACAGAAGGGTAAACAAGTGGAATATGCTAGGTACTCAAGACACAGTAGGCAGTGAATATGGCAATCTACTGTTTGGTAAACCCAAGGACTCTAGCTTCTTAGATAAGAACTCACTGTTGGACAAAAATTGCTGGGAAAACTGGATAACAGCGTGACAGAAACTGGGCATAGACCAATGCCTGACATTGTATGTGAGAATAAAGTCCAAATGGACACAAGATCTAGATATAAACATTGATACTATAAACCAATTAGTGAAGCAAGGAATAGTATTTTTATCAGATTTATGGAGAAGAGAAGAATTTTTGACTAAAGAAGAGATAGAAAGCATTATGAAGTGCAAAATGGATACTTTTGAACACATTAAATTGAAAAGTTTTTGCACAACCAAACCCAATGCAACCAAGATAAGGGGGGAAGCAGAAAACTGGGAAAGAAGTTTTGCAAGCAGTATCTGTGTTAAAGGCCTCATTTTAAAAATATGTAGAGAACTGAGTCAAATGTACAAGAATACAAGTCATTTCCCAATTAATAAATGGTCAAAGGATATGAACAGGCAGTTTTCAGAGGAAAAAATTAAACATATCTATAGTCAAATGAAAAAAAATGCCCTAAATCATCATTGATTAGAGAGATTCAAATCAAAACAACTCCAAGATACCACATCACACTTACCAGATTGGCTAACATGACAAAACAGAAAGATGATAAATGTTGGAGAAGATGTGGGAGAATTGGAACACTAATTCCTTGTTGGTGGAGCTATGAGTTTATCCAACCGTTCTGGAGAACAATGCCCAAAGGGCTACAAAAATGTGCCTACCCTTTGACCCAGCAATAGTGCTTCTAGGACTGTATCCCCAAGAGATCATAAAAATGGGAAAGGGTCCCACATGTATAAAAATATTTATAGCAGCACTCTTTTGGTGGCCAAAAACTGGAAATCAAGGGGATGCCTATCAATTGGGGAATGACTGAATAAATTATGGTATATGAATGTAATGGAATATAATTGTACTATAAGAAATGATGAACAGGAAGACTTCAGAGAATCCTGGAAAGACTTATATGATCTGATGCTGAAAGACTTATATGATCTGATGCTGAACAACAGGAGCAGAACCAGGAGAACTTTGTACACAGCAATAATCAGAGTGTGCAAGGATTTTTTCTGGTAGACTTAGTACTTCATTGCAATGCAAGGACTTAAAAAATTCCCAATGGACTCAAGACAAAATGCCTTCCACATCCAGAGAAAGAAATATTGAATTCAGTCACAGAATGTAGCAGATCATTTTCTTTTGTATTATATTTTTGTTTGTTTTATGATTTCTCCCATTCATTTTAATTCTTCTATGCAATATGACTATAGTGAAAATGTGTTTAGTAGGAATGTATGTGTAGAACCTATATAAAATTGTATGCCATCGTGGGGAGGGAGGGGGGTGGAATAGGGGAACGAGGGGGAAGGAGGGAAAAACATCTGAGCTATATGGTAGTGATTATAGAATGCTGAAAATAAATAAAATAAGCAAAAACAAAATCAAGTCACTTTGGTTGCTTTGCTAACCACACTATCATATAATTGAGTGTAAGAAAGGGAAAATGGAAGACACAGCTGTTTTTTGGCAGGTGCAGGAGAAATTTTTACAAAATCCTTTGGAAATGACAAATTTAATCAGCTTTCCTCTACTGGGGTCTTCCATAAAAATATCCAAAGTATACAAGATTCCTTAAATGTTCAAATAATAGAGATAACTTTATATATCTACTTCCTGGTCATTAATATCAGGAAATGTATAAAACAGGGAAATGCAGACTCACTAAAGGTGATACTATCATGGATGGCATACAGAACAGTGTCCAAATTTAAATGATATTCCCTATGGATAGAGAGGTCCCAAACCCAGGAAACTTTTCGAAAAAGCAAACATCACAATTCTTGCAGCATTTCCTAGCATATGCTCTAAGCATAGTTTGAACAATTCTGGCTGTCTAATGTTTCCTTCAGAATACTTTGAATCAAAGATGGCAGAGTAGAAGGACAAACCCATAGAACTCCCCATAGTGCACAAAATTCCTGTAAAAAAATGACTTTAAACAAATTCTAGAACAGCAGAAGCCACAAAAAGACAGAGTGAAAGAGATTTCCAACACAAAACAGTGTGAAGGGCCGAAAGGAAGGCTCTATCTCACCAGCCTTGTAGTGGAGCACAGCTCAGCCTTGGCCATGTGGTGTGGCACAGATGGATGGGAGCAGGGCTTGGGACGGGAGTCACGGACAGCAGCTGCGGTTTCCTGATTTCCTGACCTATGAATGTAGAAGACAGTTTCAAGGGTCAGTGAGAAAACTCTTTCACCTGAGTAAGAGGGAAACACGGTCTAGTCCTGGCTCTAGTGCAGCGATAGTCACTGTGGCAAAAGGGCACTTGGCCTGAAGACCCTGGGGGAATTGAGGCACTGATCTGGGTCTCAGGCCTGAGTGGCAGCCCTGGATTGAAGAAGAGCACTGGTGTGGAGCTGGTGGAGGCTCTGGAGAGGAAATTCTACTCACAGATCCTGGGCAGAAAAGCTTGTGGTTGCTTCCAGGCCACAGTGCAGACCAGGACAGAAGTAAACTCTTTTCCCTTGATTGTGCCAACTTGGAGGAACTGAGAATTTACAGGCCCCTAGAGTATACCCTCCACTTGACAAAGGAATCAAAAATCAAGTAACTGACAGTGAAAATGCCCAAAGAAGGGGGAAAAAATAATACTATAGGACGTTACTTTCTTAGTATACAGGTATTTTCCTCCACCCTTTCAGATGAGAAAGAACAAGGCATACCATCAGAGGAAGATATAAAAGTCAAGACTTCTGCATCCAAAACCTTCAAAAAAATATGCAATGATTGCAGGCCATGGAAGACCTCAAAAAGATATTTGGAAATCAAGCAAGAGGGGTGGAGGAAAAATTGGAAGGAGAAATGAGAGCAATGCAAGAAAATCATGAAAAGCAAGTCAATAGCTTGCTAAAGGAGACCCCCCAAAAATGCTGAAGAAAACAACACCTTTTAAAATAGACTAACTCAAATGACAAAGGAGGTCCAAAAAGTCAATGAGGAGAAGAATGGTTTAAAAAGGCAGAATTGGACAAATGGAAAAGGAGGTTCAAAAGCTCACTGAAGAAATTAGTTCTTTAAAAATTAGAATGGAGCAGATGGAAGCTAATGACTTTATGAGAAACCAAGAAATTGCAAACCCAAACCAAAAGAATGAAAGGATAAAAAACAGTGTGAAATATCTCATTGGAAAAACCACTGACCTGGAAAATAGATCCAGGAGAGACAATTTAAAAATTATGGGAATATCTGAAAGCCATATCAAAAAAAGAATCTAGACATCATCTTTCATGGAATTATCAAGGAAATTGCCCTAATATTCTAGAACCAGAGGGCAAAATAAACATTGAAAGAACCCATCCATCACTTCCTGAAACAGATCTGAAAAGAAAACCACCCAGGAATGTAAAACTCCTAGGAATGTTGTAACCAAATTGCAGAGTTCCCAGGGGAAGGAGAAAATATTGCAAGCAGCTAGAAAGAAACTTTCAAGCTAGAAAGAAAAATTCAAGTATTGTGGAAATACATCCAGGATAACACAAGATCTAGCAGCTTCTACATTAAGGGTTCAAAGGATTTGGAATATGATACTCCAGAAGTCAAAGGAACTAGGATTAAAAGCAAAAACCACCTACCCAGCAAAACTGAGTATAATACTTCAGGGGAAAGAATGGTCATTCAATGAAATAGAGGATTGTCAAAGCATTCTTGATGAAAAGAGCAGAACTAAATAGAAAATTTGACTTTGAAACACAAGAATCAAGAGAAGTATGAGGAGGTAAATAGGAAAGAAAAATCATAAGGGACTTACTAAATTTGAACTGTTTACATTCCTACATGGAAAGATAATATTTGTAACCCTTGCAACTTTTCTCAGTATTTGGGTAGTTGGAAGTATTATATATATTATATATATATATATATATATATATATATGTATATGTATATGTATATATGTGTATGTATATGTATATATGTATATATATGTATGTGTGAATATATATATATATATATATATATATATATATATATATATATATATATATATGGAGAGAGAGACAGAGACAGAGAAACAGAGAGAGATAGACAGAGGGCACAGGGTGAGTTGAATAGGAAGGGATGATAATCTCAAAAAATAAAATAAGGGGTGAGAGAGGAGTATGTTGGGAGAAGAAAAGGAGAAATGGAATGGGACAAATTATCTCTCATAAAAGAGGCAAGGAAAAGCTTTTTCAATGGAGGCAAAAACGGGGGATGTGGAGGGAAAATGTCAAGCTTACTCTCATCACATTTGGCTTATGTAGGGAATAACATGCGTACTCAATTTGGTATGAATATCTATCTTGCATTACAGGAAAGTAGGGGAGAAGGGGATAAATGGGGTGTAGGGGATGATAGAAGGGAGGGCAAATGTGAAGGGGGAGCAATTAGAAGTAAACCCTTTTGGGGAGGACAAGGTGAAAAGAGAAAATAGAAGAAATGGGGAGAGGAATAGAATGGAGGGAAATATAGTTCGCCTCTCACAACATGACTATTATGAAAATCTTTTGCATAACTATGCATGTACAGCCTGTATTGAATTGCTTGCCTTCTCAGTGGGGATGGGTCTAAAGTGAGGAAAAGAACGAAGTTGTAATTCAAAGTTTTAGGAACAAATGTTGAGAATTGATTTTGCACACAACTGGGAAATAAGATATACAGGTAATGGGGTATGGAAATCTATCTTGCTCTACAAGAAAGGAGAGAGGATGGGATAAGGGAAGGGTGGAATGTGATAGAAGGGACGGCAGATTAGCGGAGGGGCTAATCAGAATGCATGGTATCTTGGAGTCGGGTGGGGGAGAGATGGGGAGAAAATTTGGAACTCAAATCTTGTGGAAATGAATGTTGAAAACGAAAAATAAACTAATTTGAAAAAAAAAAAACCCAAAAAATGCTTTGAATCAGTTTTGTCTTACTCTAAATATCTTCATCATTTTAAAGATTGTTGACACATTTATCTGAGGAAATACCATTATCAATAATCTATTCACATTTTAAGCAAATCTTTATCATTTCTAATTTTATATCTATCTCTATGGCAGTCATTCTAATTTTTATTTCATTCATGCTATTCATTCTTACTTTTCCTAAATGGAAATTTAGGAAATTTTGTTTGAATTCAGATGTGGAAAACTATAACAAATATTCTTACCCCAAATTATTCAGTTCAGGTGAAAATGTTTATAAAGTGTCAGGACAAAATGTCTTTCAGTGATTAAAAAGTAGTAAAATACGTATTTGAATCAAAAAGATTTTGGGTAATTGCTATTAAAAATATATTTCAATTACATATTTAGTAGTTCAGGTAGCCGTATGATTTTGACTCTCTTTATTGTCACCATGTTTATATGAGACTATTCCTACATTTCTTTGATATGTTGCACTTTTTTTTAGTTCAAAACTCTGATACGCTTGGAAAAGGTTCAATTCCAATGTTGTCTGCTTAAGGATTAGTATACTACAGTGGACTGAATGTTAGACTTGGAGTCAAAAAGACCTGGGCTCCAACTTCATATATTTACTAGGTATCTGGATCTGGGCACATTAGTAAACCTTAATGGGCTCAATTTTCTTATCTATAAAATGAGAGACTCTTTTACAACTCTAAATCTATGATCCTATATGCAAATATATGTAAAATCCAAAATTTGGGAAATCAGAGTTCTTTAAGCCTCACCATTACTTTTCTGTTACATTTCCGGTAAGTAGGCATCCAGCTTCTCTTTGACCACCTTAAGTGATACAAGGTAGCCCACTCCATTTTAGACAATTCTTATTATTTATAGATTAAATGGAATAATAAAACTGGTATCTAGCATATCTCTGAAGGGAGCAGGAATTCTTCATATCATATTCCTGATGAGTGGGCATCTAGCCTCGGTTTGATCATCTCCAGTGATACAAAAGAACTCACTTCATTTTTATTTTTTAAAAAAAATATATTTCCATATTAGTCATGATGTAAAAGAAGAATCAGAACCAAAGGCCAAAACTACAAGGAAGAAAAAAAACAACAAAAAAGTGAAAATAGTATGTTTCAATCTTCATTCAGACCCCATAATTCTTTCTCTGGTTGTGGATAGCATTTTCCATCATGAGTCTTTTGGAATTATCTTGGGTCATTGTATTGCTGAGAAGAGCTAAGTTTATTATAGTTCATCATGAAACTCCATGTTGCTGTTGCTGTGTACAGTGTTCAACTGGTTCTACTCACTTCACTCAACATTATTTCTTGTAAGTTTTTCAAGGTTTTGCTAAAAATCAAGCGTCAGTCATCCTTAGAGGCTATCTAGAGTAATCCTGAAGGGAACAGAATTCTTTGTGATGTTCCTGATGAGTTCCTGATGAGACATCAAATGACCTCTGCTTAAAAACATACAGTCACCTGCCTGTCTTGGGAAATATATAGATAAATGCATACTTGTTGATATTCCTATAAAACACCTTCAAGATGGAAAATATGTGATCTGAACAGTGCAGAGTATATTGGAATTATAACTTTGCTCATCCTAAACATAATACCTTTATTAATACCACTTAAAATCACATAAACTTTTTTTTGGGCTGGCTTGTCATTGTTACTTACTTGAGACTGCAATACATCTAAAATCTTTGCCTTTTTCACATGTCTAGTCCAATTGAATCTCTTTTATACTAAACATGTGTAGGTAAAAAAAAACACCTCAAGACTTTTATCTTATTAGATTTAATCCTTCCTTCTAATCTGATGAGGTCTTTTTGGATCTGGATTCTGCTATGCAATATATTAGTTATCTCTCCAATCTTCATGTGGTCCATGAACTTTTAAGTATATTTTTATTTGTCATTCATTAAAATGTTGAACCATACAAGATGAAGGATAGAGTCTAGTGATGTACCACAAGAGATCTCCTTCCAGGTGATCACCAATTCATTAATTAACACACTGAATTTCCTCTTTTAATCTTGTTGATGGCTCTATAAATCTGCCAAGAGTTTGGTATCTATATATCTGTTTTATGTTTATTGTCTTTTGTATTTGCTCCTCCCTTCTCCATGAATTCTTATGCTATCTGACCTGGGATAAGTCACGTAAGTCACTGGACCTTCCTTGTTCTCAGTTTCATCATTGATAAAATGATGGAGTTGACCTAGATGACTTCTTTTGAGGTAGCTTCCAGTTTTTTATCTATTCCTCCATTATGTAATGGTCTTGACTTCTAAGGCTGCATCCAGTTCTAAATTTATGAGACTACAATGTTCTTAAAGGGGTGAGGATGGAAAGAGATATTTATTAAATATCTATTATTTGCCAGGCACCATCCTGAATATTAGTACATTATATAGTAAATATTATTTTATTTGATACAACAATCTTGGAAGATGTGTTATTGTTATCCTCATTTTATAGCTGAGGAAACTGAAACAAAGTGTGCCCAAGTTCACACAGTCAGAAAGTGTCCCAAACAAGCACTTGAATAAAACTCTTCCTGACTCCAGGCCCAGTGCTTTATCTACTGTGCTACCTTTCTGCCTAGTTTCTTTTGACTCCCAAACTGGTCCCTCTTATAGTAAAGTGTACAGAATGAATATCCTAACTATGGTGCTATATTCAGCTTATGTTCTATCTAAGCCTACAGCTTAGGACAGGAAGAATGTGTTGTAGTCTAACTGCAATATAATGAGGGTGGGCTGACTGGTGCTATGTTCAAGGGTGCCACATTTAGGGGGTTTGAATAATCATAGCATTGGGCACATTTTAGTCCATCAGCATAGAAAAAACAGATTTTAGTATCTAGCTGTCAAAGTTGGTTAAAAACTGAAAGCTACCTATTCTGAATCATGCCTGACTCAGACTGGACTGGTGCTACAGGTTATGGATTGGAATGACATTAGATATTCACAGAACATCTAACTTTAAAAAAAATAGAGTTTACTTAAAATAACATGAGAAGGATATGCAGAAAAGACACAGCATTGATTTCGCTGTGTAATTGCCTTTGCATTTGTCCTAGTGGTGTGCCTGGTAAGCAGGTTACATCAAACTTGATGAGACCTAATTACTTACATATTGAAGTTTTAACTGTATCAAAGTTTTGAGCCTTTGTCCTCTGGGTCAATTAAATCTCAAAATGTTTTCATTGCCTTTTAGGAAAAAACGATTTTAGCCTATATGGGATAGATATTTCTCCTTTCACATTAGCCGCAACACTAATGTTGCAGGGTCCTTGTCTCTCTCAGTAGAGTGATCCAGCCCTACCCTCTCAGCTGAGGGTGTTGTCTGCGGGACTGGGCACAGGAATTCCAGGTTTATAGTAACAAATTACTTTGGAATAATAACTCCAAATAAGACTAATTTTTCAAAGTCCTACTGTGACATAGTTGATTATCTACACCAGGTTTGAAGTAACTAAGGATCATTTACCTGTGGCTTTTCATTTTTGCTACTTCCTCTAGTAAAAAGAACACATTGTTTAAAATATATATACTTTCCCATATTTGAAAAAAAAGAAAAGGTGAAAATTAGCATTAGCTCAATTCCATTGTAAGTGATAAATAGGGTAATGGTTTGGAAAGGTCTGTGTGGGGGGAACCTACCCTCCCATTTCACAATTGAAAACATCCATAACAAGGCCATTTAGCCAATACATATTTTCCTCTTTAGTACATAATGGTAACCTGAATAAAAGGTTTGAATTACAAAGCAGCCTAATCCAGCACATTCTCTGAGCAATGGCTGCTATTTGTGTCAAGAAAATAAAGAGGGAGAGAAAATGAGAGAGAAGGAAGAAGAGGGGTATGAACATACACACAAGACCTATCCTTCTCAGATGAAGGGGGGGAGGGAAGTTCACTAGAAATTAGATTTTTTTTTATTGAGAAGTTAGCATTTTCTACCTTTACCAAGATTGTTATTCACAGAAGAACCAAATATTTCTGGGGTATATAAAGGTCTTTTTGCTTCATTTCTAAATGTAGAGAATGAATCCTGGTGTCCCAACTTGCCCTCTCCCTCGCTTCTCACTGCAGTCTCCCTTACTCTCTCTCTCTGGCCATGTTGTGTTACTAATGTGCAGTAATGGTGCGGCTGGAAAGTCATTTATGCTTCATTTTTTTCCTGCAGTCTTATTAAAACTGCTCCATCACCGCCTGTAATGGGGGCGTCTGTATTTTCTCTCTCGCCCGTATCCCTGACATGACATAATGCCTGCCCTCACCAAGATGCTATAACACGGAGGTAATTGAAACATAACTCACTGTAAATTACAGGCCGCTGTTCAGGCAGGGCCCCAGTGTGCTTCCCGGGGCTCATTCCAAAGAGAAGCTAAACATTTCTTTAACGGGGAGAGTCATTCAAAGAAAAACAAATAAAAAAAAAAGGAAATGAGGAGGAGGAAGAAATAGTTCCCTAAAAAGGAATCCAGTTTTTGTTCTAAAGTTATTCAAGAAAGTTTCCATGCTGGCAGATTTTCTAGATTTAAGGAGGTGAAGGAGCAGAAAAACAGAAGACTTTATTGGTGGACTGTTGGTCCAAATCCAGATGTGACTCAAGTGGTCACTCAAAGGTACTCACTCCTATTTGAGGACTATTTCTTCACTTGTTTGAAAAGAGTTGTTGATTTCCATTTTGCTTGTAGTGAGCAAGTGTCCACACAATTATGTAACTCTTGCATTAGCAGTCTTTGATAAGCCAGAATGGGACACGAAAAGATGAAATACTTCCTGACTTCCTAAATTCGAGGTGAGATTCCTATCAGGAGGAGCTTGTCTGAAAGTGTGCTCCTGATTAGCTCAATAGATAAAAACTGAAGTCTCCAAAGCTGCTCTCCTGCCTCCTCTTTTCTGTAGGAAAGTTCAGAAAAGTTCAGGTCTGAGACTGCTGCATTGTATAGCTATGGTTCATTTACGGGTTTTAACTTCTGTTGCTCCATCTGTACAACAGGAATAATTGTACCAATCTGTCCTATGTGGAAATAACATCTCATATTTGTAAAGGATGGTGTAAATTCTTATTCAGCTCTTTTTTTCCCTTTCTGATGGGGCAGAGACTTAGCAAAATACTTCTCCCCAAGAGTAGAAGAGAGCCTTCCTTCATCCTTCTTTTGAAATTTTACAAAATATTTTATAGCATGGAGTAGTAAACTGAAGGCCAGCCTTGAAGCCAGGAAAACCCAGGCCCAAGTCCTATATCTGATACATAACTGGGCAAGCTATTAATGCTGGACAAGTCACTTAACCATTTAACCATTCAGCATTCAAGGCAACTAAGAATGTAAGCTGCAGAGGTGATGCTGACGCGTATCATATAGACATAGGATCTTCTTTATACCAATAATATAATGGTTCCAGTCTCTATCTATCTTATGTCAGTGGATTATAGGATCAAAAATCTCATACTGCACAGGATGTCAAAGGCCATCTAGTCCAGAGGTAGGAAACCTGTGGCCTCAAGGCTACATGTGCCACTCTAGGTCGTCAAGTGCAGCCCTTTCACTGAATCCAAACTTCACAGGCAAATTCCCTTAATAAAAGTATTTGTTCTGTAAAACTTGAACTCAATCAAAAAGTTACACCCCAGGACCTAAAAGGCCACATGTAGTCTCAAGGCCACAGGTTTCCCATCCCTGATTCTAATCCAACTCCTTCATTTTTATGTATGAGGAACCATGGCCCAGGAGTGAGCTCTGTAATTTGATTAAATATGAACTTCAGAAAAAAAAGTATACACAGCATTTTACAAACATGATTTCATTCAATGAAACAGCACTATGAAGGAGGTAATATAGGCTTTATTATCCCCATTTTACAGATGAGGAAAGTGGGGTTCAGAGAGAATAGATGATGTTAGTTCAATTCCACAAACATTTATTAAGAGCCTACTATTTGGTAGGCACTATGCTAAGTAGTAGGGATACAGAAGAGGCAAAACACAAGTCCTTAAGGAAATTACAATCTAATGGGGAAATGGGAAAACAATATGCAAACAAATGTGTATAAAGCAAGCTATATAAAAGATTAAATGGAACTGATTACCAGAGGGAAGGCAGTGGAATTAAGAAAGATGGTTGTATGAGTAAGCACACCACCATGCACAGGAGGGCCTTCTATTATTACAGGTTCTTTGATCTACTTTTCTAAAAGGAGAGGCAATTTTTGAGGTGTAAACAATCACTTTAATCAAACACATGTATCATTCAGTTAGTTCAGGGGAAAAAGTCCGTACCCTGAACTTCAGAGAAAATACAGAGAAATTGAAAGATAACAGACATGCTTCCAAAATGTCTGACCATTAATATACATACATCTTTATCAGAGAGGGAACATCTGGGTTTTCAAAGCCAGGGGCTCCTTAGCATCTTCCCAGAGTCCTCCTCTGGCCAAACAAACACTTCCAGTCAGTAAACCCCAAAGTAAAACCTCACCCTCAGAATATTTATACTTTTCAGAGCCAGAAGTCATTACCCTGTGACCCAGTGCCTCAGTAGAAAAAACAAAAAGTACTTGGGACCTTCCTCCAAAACAATTCCCCTAATCAATCTTCCATCCATGGGTTGGTCGGACAATAGGTGGAAAAGATCCTCCTTAATCACATTATTCAGAAGCATTATACTTCTTGTTGTAAACAAAAATAGCCGAAGTATCTTACTTTGCTTGACTTCACAGATGTGGAAAGGCTTCTAGTGAGGTCAGTAGTAACAGTGGGAGAAGGAGAACATTACAGGCTTGGGTGATAGCCAGAGAAATGCCCAAAGTGGTGCATCTGGGATTCAAACCAAGGTCTTTTGTCTCCAAATTTGATGAGCTTTCCACCATGCTATAGCTGCATCCCCTCTGTTCTGATCCCCTTAAAAAGACTTAGAAGACGGAGTAGGATAGCTTTCTATGTATGTGTGTAAATATATATACATACATACACATATACGTATATGTATATATATATGCATATATATGTATGTGTATATATGTCTACGTGTGTATATACATATATATGCATGTACACACACGCACACATGCACACACACATATATGTAGGATGAGAACTGGGAAGAAGCAAATTTTGGTTTAATCACAGGAAACATTTCCTAACATTTGTATCTGTCCAAAAGTAGAATGGAGTTTCTGAAGAGGGAGTGAATTCCCCAATGGCTTAATGTTGCTAAGGGAAGGAAGGATGATCATTTTCAGGGGATGTTGTAAATTTCTACTCAGGTACAGTTTGGGTTAGATGACCTTCCAGCATGCCAGTCATCCCAGCTAGTGAGGAGGCTGTGCTTGGCATATCTTTTGAGCTCTTAAGTTTTGAGCTGCAGTGGGTTAAACAATAGAGTGCTTGTACTAAACTTGACATTAACGGTGAACCCCCGGGGGGGGGGGGCAGGAGAGACAGGTCAGAGGACCAAGGTAGGGGACCAGGTCGCCTGAAGAGGTGTGAATTAACTGAGATTACAAACAGATCAGGGCTCTGTGCCAATCGGTTCTTTGATTGCATTTATTGGTAGGTCCTGCTCTTAAAGCCTAGCTGAGACAGGGAGCTCCCATTAAAACAAAACAAAACAAAACAAACAACATCTAAAATTCTTTCCACCTGTGAGATCCAAAGCAACAGGGCACTGTGGAAACAATCCTGTATTAGATATGAAGAGATTCATTTCTTAATTCTACCACTATCTATGAATTGGATCACCTTGGGCATGACATTTTTGAGGCTGAGTCTCAGAATATCCTCATCCATAATGCAAGAGGTTTGGACTTCGTCTATAAAGAATCTAAAGCTGATTTCTTCCCCCATCATATAGTGATATTGACATCTAACTGTCAGGAAAAAAACAAACCAACAAAGCCTCAGCTGTTATATTTGGTTCGTATTGGCAAGCTTTCACCTGTTCACAGGGGGCCCTTCTGCTTGCCACTGCCCAGCCAAAGTGATCCTGGAGGGGGGCCAGCTGTGATCTCCACTGCTTCTCCCAGGAGGGCCTACAAATATAGCCCATGGTATTCATTGTGGGTGGCAGACTTCCCAGCTCTGCCTAGTTTCTTTGCTTTCTTCCATTTAACATCTTCTCTCCTCTCCTAATTCTTCTTTCTACCACTCCATTCACTTTCCCCACATGGCTCTTTCTCTTCTATTATCTCCCTGGAAGTACCCAGCTCCTTCAGACTGTCCATTCCCATTTTCCTGAGGTAAGACATCAATCTGGAACTTCCTACTCCATCCAAAACTATGGTACCTTCTCCATCTATCAATATTGTTCTGGAATGAATTGGCACTAGAAAAAGGTAAGCTATTGTTCATTAGAAGACAAAGATCATAGATCGGGGGATGGAAAAAAATAGAGGTTCACTTTCTTAGATAAAGTTCCATTAATGGTAATACTTGACATTTATATAGTACTTTCCCCTTAATATTAATGTTAGATTTCATTATGTCCTTTCATCTTTACCACCAGTTTATGACTGTCTTCATTCTTGCATCTTTCCTTATAGTATCAACAGATGAACTACCCCTTCTTTATCTCTAGAATTAAATTTTCCCTTAGCCTTATGGATCTTTGTTATTACAGTATAGTCTGAAGCACAACTCCAGTATTTTATTATTTAGAGTGTCCTAACCATGCAGTTTCAAACACACACACACACACACACACATGATTCTGAAGTTAAGAAATTAAACAAGCTTTTCCACAGCAGTAGAATAAAAAAAGATGGTTGTACATGAAAGTACAAATTTATTCTGGGCAACTTTGCTATTCCTTTTAAATATATAATAAAGTTATCATGTAACTTCTTTTTTTTCTTCCCCCCTACCCTAGAGATGGTTACCATAGGACAAAAATATAGTACTTTATAATTACATCTCTAGGACTGGGTGTAAGGGGGAGAAAACAAAGGAAAAAAAAGTTGCATGATAATTTTATTATATATTTAAAAGGAATATCAAGTTGTACATAATTTGCGTTTTCATGTACAAGCATCTTTTTTTCTCTTCTACTATGTTATGGAAATGCTTGTTTTATTTCTTACCTTCAGAATGAAATAAATCATTTATTTCAAGTAAAAAAAGAAATTACAAAACATGCTGAATTTTATCATTTGGTCTTCATAGCATTACTCTGAGGCAAGCACTACATATATCTACACAGGTTGTAATCTCCATTTTTATAGTGAGGCTAAAAAGTTCAAGTGCTGTGAATGGGGACAAATAGTAAGTAGAAAACTTAGAACAAGTTAATGTCAAATTGTCTTGAAATGAGTCACAAGTGGAAAAAAAATCAAGACCCAATCTAGGAACACAAGGAGGTCACATTGAGGAAGAAAGTATATTATTCATACACCTTGTAAACATTTAGGAGCAAAGAAAACTCTAGATATCAAATTGAAAATGAATGTTCTCTAGTAATAAGCACATCAGGAATTGGAGAGAACATGGAGAACATTAAGATGAAATAACTCAGCTGTCTAGAGAAGAAACTGAGTCCCATCAAAAGTGGCACTCTCAAGGTCATTCAATGAGTTATTAGCCAAGTCAGTACTAGATCCCAGGTCTCTTGGCACAGTGGAAATAGCATTGGTTCTAGTCTCAAATCTTACTTCTAACACTTATAGCCCACATGACTTTTGAAGTTATTTCATTTCTTTGACTCCAACTGCCTCATCTATAAAATGAGAACTCTGAAGTTCCTTCTAGCTCTGAATCCATGATCCCATTTGTTTTCCTGTATTTCACATTGTATGATCAATGACCAATTTAGATGAGTTAATTCGAGGGAAAACATAAGCTACCCATTCCCTTTTTCTATCCTGTATCCCCATCCCCCACAAGAAAATAAGGATGTTCTTTACACATACAGTACATAGCTGGAGGAAAATAAAAGAAACATCAAAATAATCTGCTAATAAATGTAGTAGGGCATAAAATTAATGTTGGTTAAAATAGTTTGTGAGGCTGAACTCATTTTTAAATCTGTCTTTATGAAGAAAAGCAGAGAAAACAAAACCAAAGGATATAAAATAGTGAAGGGCTTAAAATAAACAGCTATTGACATGAGAAAGGCAAGAGAAGTCTAGGAAAATTTGAAGATGCACCCATCATCAGTTCCCAAGGCTATTTATTTACCACTATTGATGCAATTAGCTAGCATGCTTTGGGGAAGTGCTTTTCTTTGTGAAATGATGAGGACAGAGGCTATACTTCAAAGCTATATCAAAGAACTCTCAATCCCCTCTGGTTTTCTTTTATCCTTGTGATTATCGCCCTTGTGAACTTTATGAACAAAATGCAATGCAGTAAAATCTCTGTCTGTGACAGAGAAACAGACAATATAAGTGTTGGCAGGATTTTTTTCCTTCCATTTTTAAAGGATCATGAGAATGACACAATCAAGGTTTGGCTTATCTCCTACTTTACTTCTCTTCTCCAACCTCTTATGATCCTGTGATTTTATGACACAGGGCTGAATATGCAATTTTTGTAAGGGCTTGTGTCAGGGTTTGGGGCAATGGTTGATGAGAAATAAAGTCATTTCACTAATCTTGGCCTTAAATTTTTCATTCAGCTGAATGACATATTTAAACTAGCTGATCTCTTCAATCCTATGATCTGCAAAAAGCACTATGATTCTAAACTCTTAGGAGAGCTTATCTGTTTTTCTAGTAGTCCCACCAACCAGGAGGAAATATTTGTTTCAGTTGAAGTTATATAGATCACTGTCAGGGGAGATGACATTTCTTATTTGTATTTTTATCTTCAGTTAAAGGAGATGTATTATCATTAAGAAAGTTAGAGTGGCAGAGACAAGATGGTGAACTGACAACATGTACTCACCTAAGCTCTAAGACAAACTCTTTCAGATACCTCTAAAAAGAGATTCTGAACAAATTTTAGAGTGGCAGAATCTACTAGGAGGCAGAGTGTGGCAGATTTCCTGTCCAGGACAGCTTGGAAAGTCAATGGGAAAGATCTGTTGTATGTGGCTGGAGGAGCACAGAGGGCACAGGCTGTACTAGCGTGGGCCTCCCAATAGCAAAGCAGAGGAGGAAGCACCAGGCAGTTAGAAGTAGAAGCAGCAGAGCAGATTCTCAAACATATAAGCCCAGGACAGGAGTCCCGTGGAACTGAGTGAGAGAGAAGAGCAGGACCCTTGCTAACAGTTGCAGCCACTCCTGAGATTATCAGTCCACAGATTAAATGTCTGTAAATTACCTACTTGAACCTCTGGGAGCCAAGATGGTGGAGTGATCTATAAATGCTCACCCCCTCCCCTTGTTGACCTTGAAAAATCCAGAGAATATTTCCCCAGGAAAAATCCAGAAATAGTGGAATCAGCCAAAGGCATAAATAGTCTCTCAGCTTGAGAGGCCAGAAAAATCCCTGGGGATGGGGGAGTGTTCCTTCTTACTGGGACTGAAGGGGACCAGGGAAGGACTGGAGCTTTCCCAGACAGCCCCACCTCAGCAAACCAGAACAAGATCCTGAGCCCCAAAGGAGTGGAACTCATAGGTACCTACACCAGGACTTAACACAGCCAGGGGAATTAGGAAGACACTAGCACAGATAGGAGTTCACCACACACTGAACCTGGCTGTGCTCTAGAGCAGGAAAGGAGAACTCTTGTGGTCAGACCACCCCTCCCCACACCTCACTCAGCAAGCTCCAGGGTACATCTAGGAAAACTCAGAAAAACTTCATCTGACTTCCGTTTTGGCACACCAACCAGCTCAGCACCAGGTAAGCTGCAGCATTCTCGATCATAGCTGAAGGAACCAGTGACCACAATACACAAAGCCTCAACTTCTAAGCACAAGAAGCATGGGTCAGAGGCCCCTCTGCCCCAGAAGCAGAGATCTGCTCTAAAAGCCAGGAAAAAGACAATCATCAAGAGCATAAAGCAAACTAGAAAAGACCATAGAATCGTACTAAGGGGACAGGGACCAAAACAAATGCTTACTGAAGAGGTCAGCATTGAGACTATACTCCCATCTGAAACCTCAAAAGGGAATATGAGCTGGTTTCATACCCAAAGAGCATTCTTGCAAGAGTTCAAGAAGGATTTTAAAAGCCAATTTAGAGAGATAGAAGGAAAATTGGCCAATGATTTTAAATATATGAAAAAAGAATTCACAAAGGAATTTAAAAAGAAAATTGGACAAATGGATAAAGAAATACAAAACTTAAGTGGAACAATTGGACAAATGGAAAAGGAGATACAAAAGTTAACTGAAGAAAACAATGTATTGAAAATTAGAATTGGGCAAGTAGAAACTAATTACTCCAAGAGACATCAAGAATCAGTCAGACATAATCTAAAGCATGAAAAATGGCAGAAAATGTAAAATATTTCATTGGAAAACAACTGACCTGGAAAATAGATCCAGGAGAGGAAATTTAAGAATTATTGGTCTACCAGAAAACCACAATGACAAAAAGAACCTGGACAATATCTTCCAAGAAATCACCAAGGAAAATTCTCCTGGGGTCCTAGATCCAGAGGGCAAAATAGTCATTGAAAGAATCCACCTATCACCTCCTTAAAGAGATCCTAAACTGAAACCACCAAGGAACATTGTTGCGAAATTCGAGAACTATCAAATAAAGGAGAAAGTACTGCAAGAGCCAGAAAGAAACAATTCAAATATCAAGGAACTATGATCAGAATCAAACAGGAACTTGTAGCTTCTACATTAAAAGATTTGGAGGGATTGAAATATGATATTCCATTAGGAAAAGGAGCTTGGACTACAACTAAGGATCAATTACTCAGAAAAACTGAGCATAATATTTGAGGCAAGGAGATGGATATTCAATGAAGTAAGGGATTTCAAGGCCTTCCTGATGAAAAAGGCCAGAGCTCAATAGAAAATGCGATCTTCAAACACAGGTTTCAAGAGAGGCACAAAAAGGTAAACAGGGAAAAATAACTTGCTATAATATGGGCAAACTGTCTACATCCCTATAAGGGAAGATGATGCTTGTTAATCTTGAGAATTTTATATTTATTATGATATTTAAAAGGGATAGATAGAGAGAGAGAGTCAGTATAAATTAAATGATGTGATGATAAAAATGTGACTTAAGGGTGTGCTGGGATTGTAACAGGAAATGTGAAAAAGAGGAGATGGAAAAAGGTAAATGACATCATGGGAAGAGGCACAAAAATATATTACAATGGAAGGAAAAGGGAGGGAGATGAGCACTGTTTGCAATTTACTCTCATATGATTTGGTTCAAGAAAAGAAAAACTCAGTTAAATATAGAAATCTAACTAGCTCTATAGGCATTAGGAGGGAAAAAGGGAAAGAAAAGGGAGGGGAGGCTAAAAAGGAGGGAAGAAGTAGTAAGGGAAAAGGGGAAATAAAGGTAGAGGGACTGGTAGAAGGGAGTGAAGACTGAGGGAGGTGGTGGTCAAAAATTAAAACTATATTGTGAAGGGGAAGGGAGAGCTAAAATCATAAATGGGAGGGAAATGGAATGGAAGGAAAAACACAGATATTAATCATAACTGTGAATGTGAATGGGATGAATTCTCCAGTAATATGGAGGCAGATGGCAGAATGAATTAAAAACCATGATCCAATAACATGTTGTTTGCAAGAAACACATTTGAAACAGGGGGATACAGAGTAAGCAAAGGTAAAGATTGGAGCAGAAAGCAGTGGTAGCAATCCCAATCTCAAACAAAGCAAAAGTAGAAATATATTTAATCAAAAGAGATGAGACTATATCCTGCTAAAAGGCACCATAGACAAAGAAGTAATATCATTACTAAAAACATATGCACCAAGTGGTATAGCATCCAAATTCTTACAGAAGTTAAGGGAGGTACAGGAAGAAATAGACAGCAAAACTATACTAATGGGGGACCTCAAACTCCCCCTCTCTGAATTTGATAAATCTAACCTCAAATAAACAAGAAAGAAGTTGAGGAGGTGAATAAAACTCTGGATAAGGTAGATATAATAGAACTCTGGAGAAAATTGAATGGTGATAGAAAGGACCATACCTTTTGCTCAGGGGTACATAGCATATATACAAAGCTGGATAACAGTGTGGTGGAAACTTGACATAGATCAATGCCTGACACCATACACAAGAACAAATTCCAAATGGATACATGATCTAGGTATGAAGACTGATACTTTAAAAAATTAGGGGAGCAAGGAATAGTGTATTTGTCAGCTTTATGGAGAATGGAGAAATTTTTGACCAAACAAGAGAAAGAGAACATTATGAAGTGCAAAATAGTTAATTTTGATTACATTAAATTGAAAAGTTTTTGCTTAAACAAAGTCAAAGCAAACAAGATTAGGAGGGAAGCAGAAAACTGGGAATTTTTGCAACTAGTGTCTGTGATAAAGGACTCATTTCCAAAATATATAGAGAACTTAGTCAAATATAGAAGAATACAAGTCATTCCCCAATTGATAAATGGTCAAAGGATATGAACAGGCAGTTTTCAGAGGAAGAAATTAAAGCTATCTATAGACATATGAAAAAATGCTCTAAATCACTATTGATTAGAGGAATGCAAATGAAAATAGCTGTGAGGTACCACATCACACATCAGATTTGCTAACATGACAAAACAGGAAGATGATAAATGTTGGAGAAGATGTGAGAGAGTTAGAACACTAATTCATTGTTGTTGGAGGTGTGAGCTAAGCCAACCATAGAGCAATTTGGAACTATGCCCAAAGGACTACACTGTGAATACCCTCTGACTGAGCAATATCACTTCTAGGGCTGTATCTCAAAGAAGTCATAAAAATGGGAAAGGGTCCCACATGTACAAAAATATTTATAGCATCTCTCTTTGTGGTGGCTAAGAACTGGGAATCAAGAGGAAACCCATCAATTATGGAATTGCTGAACAAGTTATGGCATATGAATGTAATGAAATACTATTGTACTGTAAGAAATGAATACTTCAGAGAGGTCTAGAAGGACTTATATGAACTGATGCTGAGTGAAAGGAGTAGAACTGGGAGATTATTGTACATGGTAACAACTACAGTGTGTGAGGAATCTTTCTGGTAGACTTAGCCCTTCACATCAATGCAGGGACCTAGAATGTTCCCAAAGGACTCAAGGCAAAATGCCATCCACATCCAGAGCAAGAACTATGGAATTGGACTTATATAGGTTTATAAGTTTATAGCACCACCCTGAGTAGAGTACTCTAAGACAAAAAACAGTCAAGGTGAGTAGGAAACTTCTTGATTCTCTAGCAACCCCAGATGTTTGGCCCTTGTGGAGTTTACAGATGTTCACCCAGAATAGTCCTATAAGTCAAGAGAAGATCTAGATCCCTCCTTTGTGCTTCCAAACTCCTAGGAAAAGCTCAGTTTTCTCAGGATGAAGCATTTAGGTTTCCTTTGATGACGATCCATTTGCTTACAACCCTCTATGTTCACAGGATAGTCCAGAAACAAAGCTCTAGAGTCACAGGAATGAGATTTGCTCTTGGAGACTTCTCAGTAGTTATCTCATTGGTTTGTGCTTCCACCCAGGGAGACATTAGGATTTGGATTATTTTTAGGTCTTCACAAAAATGAAAAAGAGCCCTCAGTTTCAATGAAAGAACTCAGGCTAAAAGTTAATAAAATGTAGAACAGACTTTATCTAATATTATTAAAAAATACAAAGGTTATAGTTAGTATTTACTCTCTAATGGAATTAGAAAAAAATACAATTCATTTGGAGGAACAAAAGTAAAACATATCAAGAGGATCAATGAAAAAAAAATAGAAGGAAGAGAACCTAGCAGTATCAGATCTCAAACTATGCTACAACATTATAAGCATCAGAATAATTTTGTAATGGGTAAGAAATAGAGAGATTGATCAGCGGACCAAATTAAGTACCCATTATTCAAAGTCAAATGAGCCTAATAATCCAATGTGTGATAAGCTCAAAGATCCTAGTTATCAGATCAAGAACTCACTATCTGACAAAAACTCTTAGAAAATCTGAAAAGTAATCTTACAGAAACTAGGTTTATAACAGCATCTCATACTCCATACCAAGATTAACTCAAATGAGTTCATGATTTAGATATAAAATGTGACATCAAAGCAAACTAATGGAACATGGAGGAAATTAGCTATCAGATATATGGATAGAGAAAAGTTCATGACAAAATAAGAGATAGAGGAGGCAAAATGGACAGTATTTGATTTCATAAAATTAGAAAGTTTTTATACAACAAAGTCAATGCAGCTAAAATTAGAAGAAACGACAGACCCTGGGGAGTAGGGTTGGGGAGGAATATTTGCAGCAAGTTTCTCTGCTTAAGGTCTTACATTTAAGATACATAGAGATCTGAGGCAATTTAAAAAAATCAATTTTCAGTTGATAAATGGTCAAATCATATGAATAATTTTCAGCAGAAGAAATACAAGCTATCAACAGTCATATAAAAATGCTCTAAATCACTAATAACTAGAGAAATGCAAATTAAAACAACTCATCAGATTCACTGAGATGACAAAAAAGGAAAATGAAAAACACTGGGGAGGCAATGGGAAAATAGTCACACTAATGCACTGTTGGTGGAGCTGGGAACTAGTTGAACCATTCTAGAAAGCAATTTGGAACTATGCTCTAAAAGCTATTAAACTTTCCATACCCATTGATCTAGCAATTCCACTACCAGCTCCACTACCAAAGAGATCAAAGAAAGAGGGAAAGGACTAATATGTACATAAATATTTATAGTGCTTCTTTTGTAGTTGCAAATAATCATAAACTGAGGAGATGCCCATCAATTGGGGAATAGTTGAACACTTTGTGGCATATAAATGTGATGGAATATAATATATATGTATATATAATAAATGTATTATATATGTATAATGTAATAAATATATTATATTATAATATAATAATAATAGAATAGAATAAATATGCTGCAAGTTCTATAAGAAATGATAAAGGGAATGTTTTCACACAAACCTAGAAAAACTTGTAAACTGGTGAAAAGTGAAACAAGCTTAATGAGAAGAGATATACAATAACAGAAATATTTTAAGAATAATCAGCCATGAAAGACTTAATAACTCTGATCAACAAAATGTTCAACATGATTCCAAACACTCATGATGAAACATGTTCTCCACATCTAGGCAGCGAGCTGATGGAGTCAAGAGTACAAACTGAAGCATATTTTCTTATCTTTCTTTTTGAAAATTGTTTTTATTTTTATTTTTGGAACATAGCTAATGCAGAAATTTGTTTGGCATGACTATATATATTTGTAAGGGATTTTGTTTTTCCTCCTTTATCAATAGGTGGAGGAGTGGATGGTGGGCTATAATTTGGAACTGAAAATAAAATGAAATTAATTTTTTAAAAAAGAAGGTAATAGATAAATGAAGCATATGAAAAGCAATATATTATAATATAAAAAGCACTGTATTGAGTGTCATGCTTGAATTTCAGGTCTGTCACTATGTATATAACCTGTGAAGAGTCATTTAACCTCTCATGGTCACTGTTCCCTTCTCTGTAAAATGAAGAAGTTGGACTATATGGCTTCTAAGTTTTATTCCCTGGATGACCAGTGATTCTACGTATACATGAGCTTTGAATTACATAATGTCAGAGACAAATTCATATAGGTTGTTTTTCTGAGAACATGTTCTTAATTGACTGCAACAGAAAAGGGAGTAGGTAAGTGAACTTTAGTAAGGGAAAGAAAATCACACCTTTTTCCATTTTACTTCCAAACCTAGTTCAAATGAGTTTAGATGGAGGGAAAATGAAGCTGAATGAAAATTTGCTAAAAGATCATAGACTCATCTGTTTGATCCATTTCAAATAGAAGAATATGTGCAATTGGATACCACTAAAGTAGGCTTTACTCCTGTTTATTTTTTAATTTTGATCAATACCTAAAAGACTAAACAGGGTATTAACCCATATTGAAATGGCACAGAATTACAGGAGAGTCACGAGGAATATTTTCTCTGAGAGAAAAAGAATTCAAAGGAGTTTTGTAAAGATAGACCACTGGCTTCTGCGCACTGTGAGGACAAAACTCCTAAGTGCAACCAGAACTAGAAGAAAACATAATTGAGAAATGCTTAACAAAATAAATTAAAATATAATTCAACATATTTAATTTTAATTTGTTGTTTTGTAAGTAAATATGTAGCCTGTGGGAATCCTATTAACACTGCTAGTGCAGAGAACAGTGTGAATTAGGGGAGTTGGAGTTGACTCTCAGTTGTATACTAGGTTATTTAAATATTCAACTTCCTCTTCTGTTAACCTTGGCAATTTATATTCTTTAAAATAATCATCCATCTCATTTGTATTGTCTAATTTATGGCCATAAAGTTGGGTCAGTTTTATAGTAGGAAGAAGTGAAGGAGTAGGCCCATGAGAGCAGGAAGGGACTGCACCACTAGCTTTTGTGGGCTAGCAAAAGACCCCAATTTAAGATTCAGTGACATTGGTTGTTTGTCAAAAGCTTACCCTCCAGGATAACAGGCACAATCGCTGGGCTGGAAGCATGCCCCTCCTCCTTTTGGTGACTTGGGGAAAAGCCCTGTTTCCCTTTACTGAAAAACTGACAAGTATAAATATTGATATTGGGCTTCAAGAAAGATGTTACCATAAAAAATTCAGATAAATCTAGCCCTCTGACCCAACATCTCAAACCACCAAAGAGAAAAGGGCTAAATAAAAAGAACAATAATCAACTCTTCATTATGTATATATTAAGTGCCTACTATGTGCTAGTCATTGTGCTAACACTTGCAACAAAAGTACTTAAAATGAAATGATCTGTATTCACAATGAGTTTGAAATATACTAATTTATATTCTAATGGGGAGAGAATGAGTACATATTAAAATGCATAGACTGTAAAGGTAATAAATAAATCTAGATATAGAAAGTTGTTAAATACTGGGTACTATAGGAGGAAGGACAACAATTAATAGACAAGGAATGGAAGATATTCCTTCACAGAAAATTTCCCCACTTCCAAAATTACCCCACATCCCCCAAAGGGGAACACCATCTCGGCAAACCCCTATTCCTCTAAACTTCTCCCAGCTTCACAGCTGAGTCTCCAAAGTCAAAAAAAGAATGCACATGGGATAGAGCATTGCTAAGGACTTCAATAGCTAAGTAAACACTTATTGATTTCCTGCTTCCCACTCTACCTAGGCCCATGCTGCTGGCTCCATATGGCAGCAGCTTCAGGGGTTCCAGAGTCTAAAGACGTTTTCCACTAGCAGCAGGTGGTGCTGGGCAATCGCTAAGGACCTTCCATGTAGATAATGAGGAGGAAATTACTTATCTGGAACTTGAAAAGGTTAAAAATATGGACCCAAATCAAAATGAGATTAAATTGGAAAATGAAAACTATTACATCTGGGAAGAGATTGAATCAGAACCACGGGGCTCCTGAGAAACCTGGAAAGGGGCAACATCAAAAGAGACACTAGGAAATGGCAGACTAGTAATAATTCATTTGCAGTGGAATATTAGGGCAGAAAAAGTCAATGCAATTTGAACTGGATGAAGAAGGGCTTGGGGAACAGAAATGGGAAGCAGTGATAGCTCCATATACACCAATGCCCTTTAGATTTTGAAATTTAACTCATCCAATAGATTTTAGGTAATTTGGTTATTTGGATTGGTGGGAGTAGAAGAGATGTCTAACCAAGTCAGATGATAGAAGTAATAGAATAGTAAGAAAACACTTAAATATATAAAGATGTTTGATGCAATAGTATATTATATTCCTCATCAGTAACTCAATGACCATTCTCTTCATTACGTCAAATCTTTTCCTTGGTTCCTACAACATGAATTTAATTTCACTGTCTAAGTCTTTTGGGTGACTCAAGGGTATGCTGATCTGAGCCCAGAAATATCAGGATAGTGTGTAGTTATTCCTATAGCTCGGTAATGCAATGGATAGATTGCTGCACTTGCAGTCAGTAAGAGCTGAATTCAAATCCTGCCACAGATCATACTAACTATGTAATTCTGGGCTGGTCAGGTAACCTCTCTTTACCTTAGTTTCCTTATGTGGTCAATGGGGATAATAGTGGCATCCATCTAACAGGGATGCTATGATGATCAAATGAGATAGGTTATATAAAATGCTTTGTAAACCTTTATGGAACCATATAAAACTATTAGTATTATTTGCTTTAATGATAGGATAATCTATGTGATTACATTACTTAAGAGTAAAATGTTCTAAGCTGATAGTATCCTAGCTTTAGAGAAATAGAGGGATTCCAGAGGTCATTTATATTATATATGTATATTAACTTTACTGTCTTCTGATGCCTTATTATGACATGGGGAGATAGCAAGGTGGTGTAGCAGATGCAGTGATGGACTTGAAGTCAAGATCTGAATTCAAATCCCAAGTACAAGATGGAGGAGGTATGATTAGGCAAGAGTTTGGAAAAAGTTCAGTATATGATAGAAAAAAAAGTCAGTATGATTTTGGATTGCATTAAAAGGGTATATTTTTCCAGGATGAAGGAGGTTATAGTCTTTCCATACTCTATCCTCAGGGTATGTGGGTGTTCAGGGAAGACTACTACCTCTGGTGCAAAGGCTGCCAAGACTTTTTAAGACTTGTTTCCACTGTTAGTGTCCACATGCTACTCAACTCACACTGTGGCTCCAAGAAGCTACAGATTTGCAGGAGCCACACCTTAGTAAACCATTTTGGCAGTCTAAGCTGGCTAAAGGAAACTGAGGAGCCTCTGACCTGTTGTTGAGTTATGGGGTTTCTATTCCAAATATGTGAGAACATTCCCTGCAGGATAGACTATGAACAATTTGTTCCAAAGGACCTTGAAGAAAGCAGAAGTTCTTTGCTGGAGAGTGCATAGAACTTGGCTAGACATCAGACACCAAGGTCACCCGCTGCATCCCCAGCCATCACCACTCATTTTGATTTTTCTCTTGCTACTTGACTCCCATGACTCTGGAAGAGAGGTGAGGTCAGCAACTTTGCTTACTTAAACCCAATTTATCTGGCAGTCAAAAAGACTATTTTACCATTTTTACCTACCTTGGAGACCTGTGGTGACAGGCAAATGATAAAGCAGCAGGTGGATACACTGGGAGCTGTAGTCTCAGCTCTGCATACAGGTAGCATAGAATATAGGTTCTCTTCTTACTGAACTGAAGTAGCAGTGGGATTTGGCAGCTCCCTGAGTGTCGGGGTAGTCTTTTCTTAAGGACCACACTGCTCACCTTCTGGTATGAGGAAGGGACTAGAAAAAGTTCCCTAAAAATTATCTGCTTCATCTTACCTCAGCTTAGCCTGCTTACCACACCACGTGGTGATACTGTCTAGTGGTCAAAACAGATACATACACACACACACACACACATAAAAACTTTTGCAAAGATGATTCCACTCACCATTGATACATGGAATGCAAACATGCTTATGGACAAGAAATCCAATAGACCTGAAGATGAACAGCTCTTGTTGTAAGAACTCAGCAGCAGTCACATCCAAATAGCAACCCTGAGTGAAACAAGGCTGCCAAATGAAGGCTCACTTACCAGAGTTGCAGTTGGATGCACATTTTTCTCAGAAGTAGTGAGAGGGAGTGCCATGAACCCAGTGTAGATTTCACAATCAAATCTAATCTATTCAACAAGTTTGTATGACTCACAAAAGGAGTGAGTGACAAGCTCATGATAACAGGATTGTCACTTGCAGGAAAGCACCATGACACCATCATCAGTACATATGCTCTCCATGACATACCTTGGTGAGGTTAAAAAAAAAAGTTTTATGAAAACTTGGAGATCTTCATCATCAAAGTGCCAAAAGAGGACAAACTGGTAATTCTGAATAATTTTGATGCCAGAGTAGGCATAAACTATCAGACATGGCAAGGAGTCCTTGGGAGGAATGGAATAAAAACAGCAACAGCAATGTTACTAATGTTACAATGTTACTATGTTACAATGTTACTATTGAAGAAATGTATCTTATGACCTTTTTATCACAAACATTGTCTTCTATTTACCTAAATGAAGCAAAACTTTGTGGGTGCAACCCTGTAGCAAACATTGGCATTTAATAAACTATTTCATAAGGAAAAGAGAGGGACAGGATATGAGAATGACAGAGGTGCTATGTGGAGCAGAGCTCTGGACAGATCGTAGACTTAGCTCCCCTAAGTTAAACATTTGCTTTCATCAAAAGTGGTGACCCAAAGCAAAATGACTACCAGCAAACTTAATATCAACATATTAGAGCATTTCTCCATGAGAGCAGTTTCTTGATAACTTGGAGGGAAGGTTAGCCAACACACAGTTGGCAAGACTGGGACAGAAAAGGAGTGAGTAGCTTTCAGATATTTTGTGTACATTGCCAGACTGAGTTCCTTTTCTATCTCTTTCTTTTTATAGGTTTCAGAGGTTTGGCATATATCACCACACCAAGTCTCTTTTCTATTTTCCAATCTTTATCCTGCTTCTCACTTCACTGTTACAGTTTCTTTTCTTTTTCCCTTTCTGTCTTCTCTTCTTGACATTATATTTCTGTTACCTCAATATACCTCATCATTTATCCTGCCTGCCTGTCACATCTGGACCAGAACACTCACAAATATCAGGATTTGTTTGATGAAAATGATGGGGAAATTCAGAAGCTGCTAAACAAAAAATGAGAACTCCACAGGATTTAGCATTTAACTCCATCAAAAGTTAAGTGCAAGTGAGTCTTAGATGTAGGATTCTTGGCTCAGTAAGAAGATAGATAAAATTCAGTTTTACACTGATAGTAGCAATACAAAGCACTTTTGTGATGCCCTGAAGGTATTTATTGATACATCTCAATTCCTCAGTGCTGATAGAACCACAGTGATGAAGACATGATCCTGGATATATGGACTGGACCCTTACATTATGTTCTCTGGGTATATATGTATGGATATAGATAGATAGATAACTTGTGTATGTGTTTGTATGTATGTATGTACTTATGCTTGTATATAGAAACAGAGGGCCCAGAGTGAGCTCAATATGAAGGAACACTACCTAGAAAAATAAAATTAAGTGTTGAAGGGAATTTACTGGGAGAAAGAAAAAGGGAAAGGTAGAATGTAATAAATAATCTCACATAAAAGAGGTGAAAAAGAGCTTTTGCAATAGAGAGGAAGAGGGAGGAGGTGAAAAGGAATAAGTGAGCCTTACTCTCATCAGATTTGACTTAAGGAGAGAATTGAGTACAGAAATATATCTTACCCTGCAGGAAGGTGGGGGAGAAGAGGATAGGAGACAGAGGATAATAGAAGGGATGGCAGATTGGGAAAATGCGATAATCAGAAGCAAACACTATTGTGACAGAAAAGGTCAAGGAAGAGAATGGAATAAATGCAGGGCAGGACAAGATAGAGGGAAATGTGGTTAGTCTTTTGCAACATGACTATTATGGAACTATTGTGCATGGGTACACATGTATGAACCATATTGAATTGCTTGCTTTCTTAATGACGGTAGGTGTAGAGGGAGAGAGAGAACGTGGAACTCAAAGCTTTAAAAATGAATATTAAAAATTGTTTTTGCATGCAATTGGGAAATAAATTGTGCAGGCAATGGAGTATAGAAATCTATCCTGCCCCACAGGAAAATAGAGAGGAGGTGGATGGGAGAAAGGGGTTGGTGATTGAAGGGAGGGCAGATTGGGGAAAGGGGTGGTTGGGGTACACACTGGCCTGGGGTGGGGGAGGGGAGAGATGGGGAGAAAATTTGGAATTAAAAATCTTGTGAAGTTGAATGTTGAAAACTGAAAATAAATAAATTATATTTTTAAAAAAAGAAAGAAAAAAAAAAGGGCCAAGGTATGGTCAACAAGGTGTTTGCGGCCTGATAAGTCCAAAAGAAATTCTGTGAGCAGAACAGAGGTCTGCACACATTTGTTGATCTGACCAAGATCTTTGATGGGGTCAGTTGTGAAGGCTTGTGGAAGATCATGGTAAAATTTGGCTGCCCAGAGAAGTTCCTCAATATTTTATGCTAGTTCCATGATGGCATGCTTGCTAGGATTCTGGATAATGGACAATGCTTTTGTATTTTCCCAGTCAACAACATATGAAGGATGTCTGTGTGCTTGCTCTCATCCTTTTCGGCATGATGTTTTCAGTGATGTTGTAAGATGCTTTCAATGAGGAAAACATCATCAAGGTCAACTACTATGCTGAAGGTAAATTATTTAACTGGAAAAAGGCTCTAAACAACACTAAAATGAGGGGAGAGTCAGTGCATGACTTTTTGTTCACAGATGATTGTGAACTTAATGCAGCCTCAGAGTACAGATTGATTCTTTGCCACTTGCACTAATTTTGGCCTGACAACACCAACTTTCCACCAACCAACAGCACACCATTCACACATGGAACTATCAGTTATAGCAAATGGACAAATTTCGAATGCTGTGGATAAGTTAACTTACCTTGGCAGTATACTTTCCAGGGATGTACTCATAGGGGATGATTTTTGACACATGCATTGCTAGAGCTAGTTCAGTTTGGGAGACTCCAAAGGAAAATTTAGGAGAGAAGAGGTATTAGGCTACCTACCAAACTGAAGATGTCTAGAGCCATTGTGCTGACCTCAATATTTTATGACTATGAAATCTGATCAGTGTACCAGCACCATGCCAGGAAACTCAATTGCTTCCATTTGTACTGTCTTAGGAAGATTCTGAAGACCACCTGGCAAGAAAGGGTACTGAACACTGAGGTCCTTTCTTGAATTGAACTGCCAAGCATTCAAGCTCTATTGCAGAGAGTCTAAGAAGGCCATTGATAAACTTCAATTTTTCCATAAGACAACCAGAAGGGTAATGGGTGTTGAGTCTATGTAATATGAAGATCAGCTGAATGAAGCAGAAGTATCTATTCTGGAGAATAGAAAACTCAGGAGGGACATGATTCCTATCTTCAATTATTTAAAGGCTATCATATAAAGGATGACTTACATTTGTTTTGTTTGGCCCCATAAGGCAGTATTAGGGAAAACTGGTGGAAGTTGCCAAGAGGCTAATTAAGTATCAATATTAGAAAAAAAAATTAAATCATAATAATTACAGTTATACAAAAGTGGAATGGGATTTCTCAACTGATGTTGGATTATTCCCACTTGAAGGTCTTTAAGCAAAGTTTGGATGTTCACTTGACAGTTAAATCACAGAGGGAATTTCTTTTGTGTATAGATCAGAAAAAGTGACTTCTTAGTACCCTTCCAATTTTCAAATTCTTTGATTGTGTGATTCTAATCCCCTCATTGCAAAACAGGCCAAAGAGATAAAGTGATCCTTTCTCAAGGTCACATAAATAACAATTGACACGCCTGGAATTTGAACCAAGGTTCTCTGAGTATAAATCTGACATTCTTTAGAATTCATCATTCTGGCTCAAAGATCTCAAATAATAACGGTATGAATAGGATGGCACAAAAGCCAAAAAGACTCAGAATTTCTTTCTTTTTAAAGCACTTTTCTTTGGAATGAGAAAATTAGCCACACTCACCAAGGTCACCTGTATAGTTGGGTCTTTTTCAATGGTTTGAAAAGAAGGCAAGAGGTTGGGCTGAATTAGAATCACTTGGCTGCCAAAATGGAACAAAGGAGCACCTCCCCCACTTGTGCAAGATATATCAGCATTCTTGGAAGAGTGGGAGGTTGGGTGATGCTAGTCAGCTCAAGAGTTCTTTTGCTTCATCTTTTCCTCTATGGTAATCTTTGTTATAATTAGAAACTCTATTCTTTCATCTATAAAGTGAGATGGTTCAATGAAATGATCTCTTCCAGCTCTAAATCTGTGATTGATGAACTAGGAAACTAGCAAGAAAATAGTTGGGTTAAAACCAGCAGTGTAATGTTGGTAGAATTTTATTTTATTTTATTTGGCTTCAAGAGTGAACCAGTTAAAATTCTGGCTTCAACTTTGTATTTTTGTCCTTTTGCCAATAGGGCAAGTCCCATAGCTCTAAAGTTCTGAGATGCACTTCTTAACATTTGCACTCTGTCTCAATCTGTCAGATTTATTTATAGACAACACTTAAATCCTATTATTCTATGACCTACAATCTTCTTGTAAGTCTCATTAGGGGATCATAGATCTAGTAAGAAGGGCCATCAAAGATTAACAAGCCCAAACCCTTCCAAAACGGAGACCCAAAGAACCCAAGATTATTCAAATAGTGCTCATCTGAGTTGAGATTTGAACCCAGTACCTCTGATTCCTGAATATCTGCTTTTTTATTGTATCCCAGTAATTCTACCAGAGGGAAAATTGACTCTTTCAAAGCTCATTCAAAATCATTCATAATGACAAATATTTTTCAACTTTCTTCTCTGGAGAACTATGTTAGTTTCTGGGAAAGATATAATTATACTGTCACTTCACATAGCTTAACAATTAGGAAGAAATTCAATAAATATGTATTTAGTGCCTATTGGAGAAAATAAACATTTATTAAGTACCTACTAAGCGACAGGCATTGTACGTAGGGCTTTACTCTATAAAGTTTTACATATGTTATTTCATTTGATTCTCAAAACAACCTGTGGAATATAGGTGTTATTATGTTTCCCATTTTATTGTTGAGACCAAGGCAAACAGATTAAGTTACTTGTCCAGGGTCACACAATTAATAAGTGTCTGAGGGCAGTTTTGAATTCAAGATTTCCTCATTCCAAGCCCAGTCCTCTAGCCACTATATCACCAGTTGCCTCTAAATATTATAGACAAGCATTATGGACAAGTCAGTGAACCACTGCCATAACAGCTATATGACAGAGCGGATAGGATACTGGGTGTGGAATAAGGAAGACTTGGATTCACATCCTGTTTTAGACACTAAAAACTTTATGACTTTGGGTTAGTCACTTAACTGTTCTTAACTTCAATTTCACTGTCTGTAAAATGGGGATAGCAATAGCATCTACTTTGCACTGGGTTGTGTTGGATAAAACAAGACATCATATAGAAATTTCTTTGATGACACAATGCTAATGAGGTACTAAAGAAGCTTACATTCCATTGGAAAGGGTAGGGACAGTGAAAAATACCACGTACGCAAATAAGTAAATATAAATAATGCACACAAAATTTGTTTGAGGGATGTCATTAATAAGTGATGGAATAAGGAAAAGTCTATAAGAAGCATAGTACAATGAAAAGAATAGTGGATTTGAAATCAGAGGATCTGGGTTTGAATTTCAGTTTTCTATTTGCTACCTGTATCACAATTGGCCAATCACTTACCAGCTTTGAGCCTCAATATTCTTATCCATAAAATAAAGCTATTTGGTAATATTACCTCTATGTTCTCTTCAAATTCTAAACCCACAATTTAAGATCCTAGGAAGGAAATGCTACTTGAGAAAAGCTTTAAACTATGTTAGACATTTGCCAACCATTTTCCACAGGTAGAAAAAAATGTTCAGTATTCAATTTTAAACTCTCTATTCCTTATCCAATACCAAATTTTTTTCATGATTTCAGTTTCACAATATCATTTGAGATCTGGTACTTATATGCCCCTTTCCTCACATTTTCCCTCCATTGATTCCTTTGAGATTTTTGACCTTTGCTTTTTTCCAGATGAATTTCATTATTATTCCTTCTCGTTCTGTGACAAAATTGATTGTTTGTTTGATTGGTATGGCACTGAATAAGTAAATTAATTTAGATAATATTGTCATTTTCATTTTTATTGGCTCAACCTACCTATGATAAATTAACATTTCTCCAAAAATTTAGATCTTTCTCTATTTGTGTGAAAAGTGCGTTGTAATTGTATTCCTACAGTTTTTGTGTGCGTCTTGGCAGGTAGGCTCCCAAGTATTTTGTACTGTGTTTAATTATTTAAAATGGAATTCCTCTTTCTGTTTCTTGATGCTGGTAATATATTTTGTTGGCAATATACAATAATGTAGGTGATTTGTATGATTTTATTTTATATCCTATAACTTGGTTGAATTAGTCAATTGTTTCAATTTATTTTTTAGTTGACTCCCTAGGGCTAAGTAAACCATCATACCATCTGCAAAGAGTAACTTTGTCTCCTCATTGCCTTTCTTACTCCTCAATTCCTCATTTTTCCCCTTGTCTTAGTTAGCATTTCCAATGCATTATTGAATGATGATGGTCATAATGGACATCCTTGCTTCACCCCTAAAAAGACTTCTAGCTCATCTGTTTTACAGATAATGCTTGCTCTTGGTTTTAGAGAATGATTATTATTTAAAGGAAAGCGCCACTTATTTCTATGCTTTCTAGTCAATAAGTAAATAAAATAAGTAAAATAAAATAAATGAGTTTGCTATTTTATCAAGTTTTTCTATAATTATTGATATAATCATATGATTTATTATTGTTGTAGTTAATTATGCTTATAGTATTCTTTTCTTCCAATATTAAGTGAGTCTTCAATTTATCGTATAAACCTAGCCTGAAAATAGTGTATGATCTTTGTGATATGTTGTTACAATTTTCTTGTTAGTATCTTATTTAACTTTCCCCATCAATACTCATTAGGAAAATTGGTCTATTGTTTTCTTTCTATGTTTTGATTTTCCTAGTTTAGGAATACCATTCACAAATCATAGAAGGAATTTATTAGTACTCTTTTTTTTTCTCTCTTTTTAAAAAATAGTTTATGTAGTATTTAAATTAAATGTCTGGTAGAATTAACTTGTACATCCATTTAGTCCTGTCCTTTTTCCTTAGGGGTCTCATGTATGACTTGTTCAATTAGGGTTTTTTTCCCCTAAAGATAAAGTTATTTAAGCATCCTATTTTCTCTTCTCTAAATGTAAGCTATTTATATTTTATCATTATTTATCCATTTCATTTAGATGATCAATTTATTGACATATAGTTGAGCAAAACAGTCCCTAATAGTTGTTTTCATTTCATCCTTATTGATTGTGAGTTCATTCTTTTCATTTTTTTATATTGATAGTCATTTTCTTCTTTTTAAAATCAAATTAGTCACATTTATCGCTTATTATTTTTTTTTATAAATGCAGTTTCTAGTTTTGCTTATTAATGTTTTACTTAAGTTTTAATTGATTCTGATTATTTTATAAAATTTCCATTTTGCTGTTCAACTGAGTATTTTGAATTTGTTTTCCATTTTTTTTTACCATGCATGCCGGATTTGTTGCTCTGCTCTTTCTTTTGTTTTTAAATTGATGTAAGTGTTTAGAAAGGTAAATATTCCTTTGAGCACTTTTTTGACTGCATCTCCAAAATTTTGATATTTTTTCTCATTGTTGTTATAATCTTTAGTGAAATTATTGACTATTTCTATGATTTACTTTTTGACCCATTCATTCTTTAGGATAAAGTTATTTGGTTTACAATTAATTTTTAATCCATATTTCAAAGGCCATTTTCAAAGATAATTTTAATTCTATTAAGACCAGGAAAATGATTCACTTAATAGTTATGCTTTTATGCATTTGTTTGTCAAGTTTTTATGACCTTCATATGTGGTCAATTTTTGTAAAGGTGCAACATACAGCTGGAAATATGCAGATTCTTTTGTAATTCCCATTAAATATTCTGCAAAAGTCTATTATGCCAACCTAAAATTCTATTCATCTTTCTTGTCTATGATTAGAATTAATCAAATCTGAGAAATTGTGGCTCTCCACTATTATACTTTTCCATTTCCTCCTGTAAGTCATTTAGCTTTTCCTTGAAGAATTCAAATATTGATATTTTGTTCAAATATGTTAAATATTAATATTAGTTCAATGCCTATGGTGCCTTTTGGAAAAAAATATAGTTCTTTTATTATCTCTTTTAATTATGTATATTTTTGCTTTTCCTGTGTCTGATATCGATGATTACTAGTACTGCTCTCCCATGCCCACCTTTAACCTCAACTGAAGCATAATAGATTCTATTCCAACCCCTTATTTTAAGTCTTTGTGCATCTTTCTCTTTCAAGTGTCTTTCTTTAAATAGTATATTGTTGGATTCTGGTTTCCAGTTCATTTGTTATCCTCTTTTAATTTATGGTTGCGTTTATCCCATTCACATTAACAGTTATGTTGATAACTGTGTATTTCCCTCTATCCTATTCTTTTGTACTTGCTTTCGTTTTGTACACTATCTCCAGCTCAGGATTCTGTTTTCCTTTCAACCACTGCTTCCCTTAATCTATGCTCTCTCTTAGCCTCTATCCCTTTCTTTTATTTCCTTTCCCTCCTATTTCTTAATTAATTTCTATGTCCAACTGGGTATGAGTATATTCTTCCTCCCTTGAACCAGTTCAAATGAGAATGATGCTCAAGTTTTACCTGACCCTCTTCCTTTTTCTCTTAAATTGTATGTGCCTCATTTATGAGAGACAATTTCCCCTAATCTTCCTCTCCCTTTCTCTCTTTCGTAATGCATCTTTCTTTCTCAACCTTCCATTCTTTTGAAGTCATCCCAACATAATAGAATCATCCCTAAACCTCTATTTAATTGTACTTCCTGTCATAACTGCACGATGGTAAGACTCTGAGGGGTTACATGTATCATCTAAGATTGTAAGCCATTCAATATTATTTAGTTCCTTGTGATTTCTCTTTCATGTTTCATTTCTTAATGCTTGTCTTGAGTCTTGTGTTTGAATGTCAAATCTTTTGTTCAGCTCTGGTCTTTTCTTCAGGAATGTTCAAAAGTCCTCATTTCATTATTTATATATACCCTCCCCCCACCTTCTCCATAGAATTACACTCAGGTTATTCTAAGTATGTTATTTTTGGTTATTATCCTAGATCCTATGCTTTCTGGGATATATTTTACACCCTCTTTTCCTTTATAGTGGTAACTGCTAAATCTTGTGTGATCTTTACTGTAGGTTATAGCATTTTATATTTTTTTCTTGCTGCTTTCAATATTTTCTTCTCAACCAATAATCAGTGGATTTTGGTTATAATGTTTCTGGGAGTTTTCATTTGAGGATTTATTTCAGGAGATAACTAGTAGTTTTTTTTTTAATTTGTATTTTTGTTCCTAAGATATTTGAGTAATTTTCTTTTATAATTTCTTGAAATATGTTGTCTAGAATTTTTTTTTTTTTTGCTTTTGCCTTTCATGTAGGCCAATGTCTCTTAAATTCTGTCTCCTCCATCTATTTTCAGGTTAGGTTTTTTTTTTCTATAAGCTATTTCACATTTTCTTCTATTCTTCTGTCTTTAAAAAAATCATTCCTTAGTATCTCTAACTTCCACTTGGCCATCTCTAATTTCTAAAGTTGTCTTCTTTAGTGATGTTTTCTTCCTTTTTTCCCCAAACCATTAGTTCTTCCCCGCAAAATACATTTTCTTTGGTAGCTTTCATTTCTTTTCCTCAATTTTCCTCTATTTCTCTTCTTCAATTTTTAGAATGATTTTTTTACCCATTAAATTTTTTCTTTAATTCTTCTAGGAATTCTCGTTGGGATTGTATTCGATCTGTATTTTTTTTCTTTGAGGCTTTGTTTGTATCTTCCAGTAATTCTTCTTCTGTGTTTATATCTTGAGTTTCTTTGTCACTGCAGTTACCTTTTATTGTCAGCTTCTTTTTTTGTTTGCTTATTTTTTTAGCCTAATTTTTGATTTTGGTCTTTATGTTAGTTTGGTTTCTGCTTGCCTGTCAGGGGTGGAGGTAGGTTAATGTTTGGCCCAGGCTTCTGTCTTTATGACCTTCTGTTGCTTTTACAACTTTGTCTAGAGTGTGCAAGTTTTTGGTACTTCCAAAATGGTGTGATTTCAGGAAGGGTCTCTTTATTGTCTCTTGATTTGAAATTTCTGACCCACTTTGTGTCTGTTAGCTTGCATATAACTGAGTTTCCTTATTCTGCTACTGAACTTGATCACTGTTAGCCCAATGGAAGGTTCTGCAAATTCTGAACTGCTGAATCCCTCCTGGTTTTAGTCTCTTGCTGTGATTTGTTTCACTGTAGGATTGTGTGCTGGACTTAGGGTTAGAACTACTCTTGGGCTCAGAACCACACAGCTCTGCCTCTGGAATTTGTATCTTTCTTCCTACAAAGTATGGCCTCTATTTCCTTGTGGCCACTCCTCTTAACCATGGAACTATGTCTTGAGACTCCATAAGGAGCCACAGAATTGCCAGATGGCACTCATCCCCTGCTTAGTTATAGTTCAGGGGTGCCCTGAGATCTCTTAATGCCTAGATATTTCTTGTCCTTGTGTTCATTTCTCCCATTCTCCCTGGGTACCGGAACGTTCCCCTTTACTGCTCCTACTTACAGCTTAAAGCCCTAGCCCCTGGTCATCCCCTACCTCAGTGTCCATAGACCTCCCTGTCTATCTTTCTGAGCAACCCTGGGCTGGAAAAATAGCTCACTGTGATTTTTCTTAGTTTTCCCAATCAGAATTTCATCCAGTACACTCTCTGGGATTTTTCTTTTTGAAGGAGATTGTAGAGGAATTAAGGCAAAGATGCTATTTTTCACTCCTCCATTTTGACTGTAACTTCCCAAATAATTATGTCTAATAAACTTCACAGAAGCAGAGCAAGATCAACTAATATGGGTTCAGGCCTTCTTCCCTTAGGCTAGAGTTGGCAGACAAGGTCCTTGTCTCTGCTTTGTAAGCCTATCCAGCCAGCTAAGGATGGATCTTTACATTTTAAAATATAATAAGAATGTATTCAGTATGAGAAAAGGTGGTAGAATTTGACCAAAGGGCCTGGTTTGCTATCCCCTGCTCTAGGCTAAAGGAAGCTTGAGTGTAGGAAAAAGCAGCCTGACTGTGTTTCTGATGGGGTTATACTATGATGATTACATGGCCTTTACTCCATCTTTTTCCCTCCACAAATATTCAAAGAAGATCCTAGTGGTTGAAGGTTGGGGAGAGAGTAGAGATCCTGTCCAGTGGCAGGAGAAGTAGTTAGAAAATTCTGGCAATGTCCTCATTCTGAGGGTAAGGGACACTCAGGAAGGAGGAGTTCACCTATCTCTTCATCTTACACAGATGACTTCACACTGGTGACAGAGGCAGAGTTGGACAAGCAAGGATCTATATGGAGAATGGCAGGTAGGGTAGCCTGTTTGAAATATGGGGAGCATGAGCAAAAGAAATATGAGTGATTTGGGGATTCTAATTTGTAACAAGACACAGTTATATTTCCCAGAATTATATGTAAGAACACAAGAGATTTGCAGTCCAAAATTCTATGTGAATGGGGCAAATTCTTAATGACAGGATTCTGGAAATCTTTATGGAAGAACTGACTTTAGATAGATACCACAGAAGACAGAGACACTTTTTATTCCTGTTTTATTTTTTTTGTAAAATCAGCAGTAGAAAACTATAGTGTGCCCTCTTCAGCTTTCTAGAAATACCAGAGCCTAGTGCTAAGAAAGAGAATACTATTATAACCTGGAGCCATCCAACATAATTTGGCTTACTGAAAAAGATGATCAGATTCATTGACAAGGACACTTTGAATAATTTCAAGGAGAAAAATTCAGTGGGAGGTACAGGACATAGAAGAAGGAAATGTATATGAGAGAGAAGCCTCTCAACACTCTGCCTCCATTTGAGTTCTTTCTTTAAGTTCACTGTACTGGGGGGATGGGAGGAGAATGATGACTTTCTCCTTTTCAATCAATAATTCCCACATAGGTCGTGCTAGTCTCAGTCTATATTTAGAATAACCACAACCATCTCAGAATGCCTTTGGAAATTACCTGGAGCTCAGATCCCTGGAAGTCATCTGAATAATACCTTGGATAGATTTGTGTTGGAAGGGTGGGGGAGGGAGTTTAAGAAGAACTGGAGGGCATGGAAGGTGAAAATTGGTATGCTAATGCTGTACAATAAGTAAGAGGGTTATGGTTGAATACCTCCAAACCAGAGAAGTCTAGGAATATAAGACATTTCCTTGCTGGTTCACTTCATTCTTTTGCAAACATAAGAGGTTTGGATGGCTTCCATCCTTTATCCCTCAAACAGTGGCTGTTATTAAAGCACAGCATTAGCTTTAGCCATTTCTAGAGAGACAAGAGTGCTGAGTTGTTTCTCCCTCCTGGGGAATAGTATAGGGTCACATGAGGAGATTCAGTCCCCCTGCCTCCCTCCTTTCTGGGATGGCCGGACCAAGCTGATTGCTTTCCATGAGGACTGCCACATTCCCTTTGGTAGCATTTCCATCAGGCCTCAGCACTGAAGTTTCAGTGATCTCAGCTCTGCACTGCTTGACATTATTAGTTTATCCTTGTCCACTGGCAGGGCTCCCAAACAATTCAAAAATAACTGTTGTTTCTGTGTGACTGCAAACGTTGCCTCTAGATCTGGGAGTTATTGATCATGTTGCAAAGAGCCAATGCTTCCTGATACATTTTTCATTTATTATGTATGCATTTGGCTGTTGGGAGGTCTAGTTTAGTGGTTATTAGATTCAGAACTTAATTAGATGGACCAGAGATGGGAGTGGCTTCTCCTTGCCCAAAGTATGGAAGCCCTAGCTTGTCTTCCATGCTCTGTTGGCCTGGCCCATACTTTCTGAAAAGCTCTCAATTCACACAATCTGCTTCCTTTTTCCATTTATCATAGCAAGAGGAACTATATTACTTTAAGCTGAAGTGCTTCGTTGGTATTTGTGGAATTGAATCAAATAGCATAGTTGTTGGATCTCTAATTCTAGAATGAATGATTGGCTGCTCCTAAATTAGAATAGCCTCAGGCCTTCCAACATTGTCAGGCAGGATGGGATAAAAGAAAAAAAGAGCTTTTGACCATTTTCTAAAAAAAATTCAAAACCCCCAACCCTCATGGCAAGGGAACTAAGGTAAATTGAACTCAGATACAGCTTCCTCCTCACTCTTTTAATTTCTGGAGAAAGGGATCATTTCCTAGCAGATACTTCTTAGACATGTGCTAATTAGCCATCAGGTACTACTTGAATGATCTTTGATAAGTCAATTTCTGCATCTATAAAATGAGAGGATTGGACTAGATGACTGCATAGGTCCACTCAGGTTTTTAATCTATGATACTATAATCCAGTTAATGACAATAATACCTCATATTTTTATAGCACATTGAGCAAAGTGCTCAAAGTGCTTTACTTATGTTATCTATTTCACTCTCCATCTGCAGCTTTGCCTGGTTTCAACTCTGCATTGCATTTATAAGTTCCTTGAGGACGGGGACTATCTTTCTGTTCTTTGTATCCACTGTACTTAGCACAGTGTCTGGCACATAGTAGGAACTTAATAAATGCTTATTGTATTGTATATTTCATTTCAGGCCTGGACAGCCCTGTGGGATAGACACTAATATTATCCCCATTTAACAGATAAGAATACTCTGAGACTTGTTAAATGACGATGTGAGCCACATAGTTGAAAAGTATCTGGAGTCAATATTTGAACAATCTAACTAACATATTACTTAGGTGACAATGATGGGAAGAGTCAAAGGAAAAACCACTATAAGGAGCTCTCATATTCAAAGGTCCACAGGAGGAGGAGGGGACAGTGAAAGAGACATGGCTATTGAGGCATGTGAACCAGGAGAATGTATTTCAGGAAGCAAGGAAGGAGAACATTTCAGAAAGGAAGCTAGTTGTCAATAGTGTCAAGTGCTTTAGAGAGGTCAAAGAGATTGAAGACTCAGAAAAGACAAGTAAATTTTGGAACAAGAAGGTCAATGATGACAATTGGGGAAAAGTTTTAAGAGCAGAGTGGGAATAAAAGCCAGCTGGCAAGAAGTTGAGGAATGAGTGGGTGGTGAGGAAATAGAAATATCAATTGAAACAAGATTTTAATTAACTTTAGCTGTAATAGGGAAAAGAGAAATGCACAGAATACAAAGAAAATATCAAGGAAAAGAGATTAGGCAGGTTTAGGAAGTGAAGGGCTGGTGCTCTGAAGAATCAAGAGAAACATGAGATGATATGAATTCATATGATACAAAGAAAATAGGCAGAACCAAGAAAATAAACAGCAACAGTATGAGTAGAAAGAAAAATAAAATGAAGCTAGACCCTGTACATAATGGCACTGTGAATGATGACAAAATGGTACTGACATTTACCCCATTCCCTTTATAGTGGAAGCAGGTTGGAAGATTTTTGGTGTAAAATATTGCATATAATATCAGACTAGGTTGATGTATTGATTGATTTTGTGGTATATCTTGTTCCTTATTACTTAGGGATATGTTTCCACAACTGTCTTATAGACACAGATACCATGTCTCCAGATGTCAATATAGCTTTTCATCAAGCTTTTATGGAATACTTACTATGTACCAAGCAAGAGGGAATGTAGATGTAGAACTGGGCTAGAAGCCAAGAAGTCCTGAATTCAAGTCCTATCTCTGATATATAATTACTATAAATACTATAATTTCTTTTGCAAGTTACTTAAACCTCTCTACTTTGGGCAATTTTCTAAGACTATAAGGCACAGAAAAGGTGCCAACTTGTATTCCTAGAGAGAATTTCCTCATTTGAGAATTCGCTATACCAATGAAATCTCAAATTCTAAAAATCTGTCCTTGTAATTCTTCCCAATTTATCAAATTCAGTCACTAAATCCTGTTATATTTTTTAATTGGTTTTTTGTTTAAATGCACACAAACAAAAGAATAAAAAAATTAAATAATATTTCTATATATACTATAAACAATATAAAGTCTGTAAAATTGTGCATACTGTTTGAACCAGCAATACCACTTTTTAGGGCTGTATCCCAAAGAGATCGTAAAAATGGAAAAAGGACCCATATGTGTAAAAGTATTTATAGCAGCTCTTTTTGTGGTGGCAAAGAATTGGAAATTTAGGGGATGTCCACCAATTGGGGAATGACTGAATAAGTTGTGATATATGAATGTAATGGAATACTATTGTGCTATAAGAAATGATAAGCAGGCAGACTTCAGAAAAACCTGGACATATAAAACTGATGCTGAGTGAAATGAGCAGAACCAGGAGAACATTTGTATACAGAAACAGCCACATTGTATGATGACTGACTTTGGTAGACTTAGCTGTTTTCAGCAATGCGAGTACCTAACACAACTCCAAAAGTTGTGTTACTCACAACGTAAAGTGCTATATACTTCCAGAGCAAGAACTTTGGAGTCTACATACAGATAAAAGGATACATTTGCTCTCCTTTTATTGTTTTGTTTCTTCTTTCTTGTGGTTCCTTCCATTCTAACTCTTCTTTATATCATGACTAATATGAAAACATATTTAATATGAACGTATAAATAGAGCTTATATCAGCTCCCTATCTTGGTGTGGGGGAGAAGAGAAGAAGAGGGAGAAAATGTAAAACTCAAAATATTAAGGAAATGAGTGTTGAAAACTAAAAATGCATTAATTATATTTTAAAAATGCAGTCTAGGTCCTTTTCCTTTTATTCCTTTTTCTTTAATCACTTTGGAGAACAAACCTAGTAGTCAAAGGGTATGCACAATTTGATAGCCCTTTAGTTCCAAATTGTTCTCAGAATGGTTGGACCAGCTCACAACTCTACCAACAGTTTACTAATATACCCACTTTTTTCTCATTCTCTCCAGTATTTTTCATTTCTGATAGGTGTGAGGTAGTACCTCAGAGATATTTGAATTTGAAATTTAATTAATTGGCAATGAAATTTATGTTTATAAGTTTGACTCAGTTCCCCACATATTTGAGAAATGAAGCTTTTATCAGAGAAACTTGCTATGTGAAGTTTTGATAGAACTTCATTGTCTATGGTACCTTTTAGCAAAGTTAGTTGCTCTGATTATCTCTTTTTATAGGTCTATTTTTGGTCTTGCTTTGTCTGAGATCATGATTGATACTCTTGCCTTTTAAAAAAATAGCTTAAGCATAATAGATTCTGCTCTAGCTCTTTATTTTAACACTGTGTGCATCTTTCTTTTCAAATGTGTCTCTTGTAAATAACATATTGTTGGATTATGATGCTATCTATTTAGCTGAGCTTATCCCATCCACGGAGTTATGTGAATTTCTCTTCATCCTATTTTAATCTTTTCTTATTCTTACTCTTCTCTTTCTCTATTTTTATCCTCTCCCTCCTCAAAAGTCTGTTTTTCTTCTGACCACTGGCCCCTTAAGCTAACTTCCCTTTTGTTACACCCCCACCCTTAACTCTTATCACCTTTCCTCTTAATTCCCTGTCAATTAGGATCAATTCCTATGTGCAATTAACATGTGTGCATATTCTCCCCCTTTTTGAACCAAGTACAATGAGTGATGTTTAAGAATTTCCTGCCAATCTTCATTTCCCTCCTAAATATAAAAGCTATTGTAAGCCTCTTTTATGTGAGAAAACATTGTCCCCATTCTACTTCTCCCTTTCCTTTTCTCCCAATGCATACCACTTTCTCACCTCTTCACTTTTTTTAGATCATCCCCACAATCAACTATTCCTTCTGTCTATATAGGCTCCTTCCAAATGCCCTCATAATAATAAAGTTCTTAGGAGTTACATCTATTATATTAATATATAAGAATGCAAAAAGTTTAACTTCATTAATTCTCTTATGATTTCACTTCCATGTTTACCTTCCTATGCTTTTCTTGAGTCTTGTGTTTGAATGTTATATTTTCTATTTAACTGTGTTCTTTTCATCCAGAATGCTTGAAAGCAGAGTTGGAGCCAAGATGGTGGAGTAGAAGCATGGGCCTGCTGTATGTCTCCTCTTATAGCCCTTAAAATACTTGTAAAAATGGCTCTAAACAAATTCTAGAGCAGCAGAAGCCACAAAATGACAGAGTGACACAGATTTCCAGCCCAAGACACCCTAGAAGGATGACAGGAAAAGTCAATTGCATGGGGGTAGGAGCATAACAGCATGAACAGGATTGGATCAGGTTTCAGGGCTCTAAATCATGGGCAGCAGCTGCATTATCCAGATTTCTGAACCCACAAATGGCAAAGACAACTTCAAAAGTCAGTGAGAAAGCCCTTTAACCTGGGTGAGAGGGGAGCTTGGTCAGGCCCTAGCCTTGGCACCAAGATGGCACCAAGCTACTGTGTCAGCAGCATATACTTCTCAGCCTACAGACCTTGGGGGAATCAAGCAGCTGATTTGGGTCTCAGCCCTGAGTGTCAGTCCTGGGTTGAGGAGGAGCACTAGTATGGTAGAGCTGGTGGTGGTAGTGGAGAGGGAATCCTCCTCACAGTTCCAGGGCAGAAAAGAATGCTTTTGGTTGTTCACAGCTCAGAAAACAGGCCAGGAGAAGAGAAAACCCTTCTTACTTGACTATGTCACTATGGAGGAACTGAAAACTTACAGTTCCCTAGAGATATCTCAGAGAAGAGCTGCACAAAACCTCTGAAACCTAGGGTAGTATGCCCTCTACTTGACAAAGGACTCAAAAGTCAAGTAATTGGCTGGAAAAATGCTCCAAAAGGGTAAATAAGACTATGGAAGGTTATTTCCTTGATGAAAAAGTATTTTCTTCCATTCTTCTGGATTAGGAAGAAGAAAGTATACAATCAGAGAAAGATAGCAAGATGAAGGCTCCTACATCCAAAGCCCCCCCAAAATATGCAGTGGTCTTAGGCCATGGAAGAACTCAAAAAGGATTTTGAAAATAAAATAAAGAAGTGGAGGAAAATTTGGGAAGAGAAATGAAAGCAGTGCAAGAAAGTCATGAAAAGGGAGTTAACAGCTTGCTAAAGGAGACCCCAAAAGTGCTGAAGAAAATAATACTTTTTAATACCTTTAAAAATAGACTTACCCAAATGGCAAAAGGGTTCCAAAAAGCCAATGAGGAGAAGAATGCTTTAAAAAGCAGAATTGGACAAATGGAAAAAGAGATGCAAAAGCTCACTGAAGAAAAAGTTATTTAAAAATTAGAACGGAGTAAATGGAAGCTAATGCCTTTATGAGAAACCAAAAAATTGTAAAACAATACCAAAAGATTGAAGAAATGGAAGACAATGTGAAATATCTCATTGGAAAAAAAATAGCTGACATGGAAAATAGATCCAGGAGAGATAATTTAGAAATTATGGATCTACCTGAAAACCATGATAAAAAACCTAAACAGTCTAGATTTCATCTTCCAAGAAATTATCAAGGAAAACTGTTCTGATAGTCTAGAACCAGAGAGTAATATAGAAATAGTCCACAGATCATTTCTTGAAGAGTTCCCACAAGGAAAACTCCTAGGAATATTGTAGCCAAATTCTAGAATTCCCAGATCAAGGAGAAAATTTTACAAGTAGCCAGAAAGAAACAATTCAAGTATTGTAGAAATACAATCAGGACACACAGGATTTATCAACTTCTACCTTAAGTGATCAGAGGGTTTGGAATGTGATATTCCAGAGGTCAATGGAGATAGGATTAAAACCAATAATCACCTACCCAGAAATACTGAGTATAATATTTCAAGGAAAAAATGGAATTCCAATGAAACAGAGGACTTTCAAGTATTCCTGTTGAAAAGATCAGAGCTGAATAGAATATTTGACTTTCAAATACAGAAATCAAGAGAAACATGAAAAGGTCAACAGGAAAGAGAAGTCTTAAGAACTCATTAAAGTTGAGTTGTTTACATTCTTTCATGGAAAGATGATATTTATAACTCTTGAGACCTTTTTCAGTGTTAGGGTAGTTAGAGGGAATATGTGTGTGTGTATTTGTATATATATATATATATATATATATATATATATATACATATATATATATATATATATATATATATAATGTGTGTGTGTGTGTGTGTGTGTGTGTGTGTGTATACACAGAGAGAGGGCACAAGGTGTACTGAATATGTAGGGAGATTACCTAAAAATAAAATGTACTGTTGAATGGAATGTACTAGGACTAAGAGAAAGGGAGAGGTAGAATGTAGCAAATCATCTCACATAAAAGAGATAAGAAAGAGCTTTTACAATGGATAGGAAGAGGGAGGAGATGACAGGAAATAAGTGAGTCTTACTCTCATAGAATTTGACTTAAGGAAGAATAACACACACTCAATTGGATATGGAAATTTATTTTACCCTGCTAGAAGGCAGGGGGGAAGGGATAGGAGAGGGGAAATAATAGAAGGGACAGCAAATTGGGCAAAGGGGTAATGAGAAGCAAACATTATTGTGGGAGGACAGGTCAAGGGAGAGAAAGGAATAAAAGGAGGGAAGGATAGAATAGAGGGAAATGTGGTTAGTCTTTCACAACATGGAAGTGTTATTATGGAAGTATGTTATGGAAGTGTTTTGCATGGCTACAAATCTATGACATATATTGAATTGCTTATTTTCTTAGTGAGGATGGGTGGAGGGAGAAAGGGAGAGAATATGGCACTCAAAGGTTTAATAATCAAAGTTAAAAATTGTTTTAGCATGCAACTGGTGAAAAAGATGTACAGATAATAGGGTATAGAGATCTATTTTACCCTACAGGAAAATAGAAGGGAAGGGGATGGAAGAAGGAGGGGTAATACAAGGGAGGATAGACTGGAAGAAGGGGTGAATGGGGTGCATTTTGTCATGGTGTGGGGAGAGATGGGAAGAAGATTTTGAATTTAAATTATTTTGGAAGTTAATGTTGAGAACTGGAAAATAAATAATGCATACATACATTCATATATACATACATACACACATGCACACATGCACACACACATATATGAAGAATGTTTGAAAGCCTTTTCATTATATATTTCTTTTTCCTCCCTAAAGGAATATACTCAGTTTGGATTTGTTGGTTATTCTTGATTGTAATCCTAGCTCCTTTGCCTTCTGAAATATAATGTTCTAAGTCCCCTCCTCTTTTAATGTGGAACTGCTATGTATTGTGTGATCATAACTGTGATTCCATGATATTTGAATTCTTTCTTTCTGACAGCTTGCAATGTTTTCTGCTTGACTGGGAAGTTCTGGAATGTGGCTATAATACTCCTGGGCATTTTTATTTTGAGATCTCTTTCAGAAAGTGATCAACAGAGTCTTTCAATTTCTATTTTGCCCTCTAGTTCTCGAATATCAGGGCAGTTTTCTTTGATAATTTCTTGAAATATGATATCGAGGACCTTTTCTTTCTTTCTTTTGTCATGCATTTCTGGAAGTCCAAATAATTCTTAAATTCTTTCTCTTCAGCCTATTTTTCCAGGTCAATTGTTTATCCAATGAGATATTTTACATTTTCTTGTGTTTTTTCATTCTTTTGATTTTGTTTTATTGTTTCTTGATTCCTATGGAGTCATTAGCTTCTACTTGCCCAATTCTATTTTTTAAGGAATTATTTTCTTCAGTGAGCTTTTACACATCTCTTTCAATTTAATCAATTCTGAGATATTTTATGTTTATGCAGTTCTTTTCTTCAGTGAATGCTTGTTTTACCTTTTACCATTTGGTCAATTCTATTTGTCATGATGTCATTTATGTCAATATTTATTTGAACCTCTTTTACCAACCTGTTAATTCTCTTTTCATAATGTCCATATATCATTCCCACTTGTTTTCCCATTTTTTCCTCTACCACTCTTAAGTCTTTCTTTAACTCTTCCAGAAATTCTTACTAGATTTTTTTTTTCCAATTAGCATTGTTCTTTGAGGCTTTGCTTGCAGCTTTTTTTTCTTGCAGCATTGTCTTCTGTATTTATGTACTTTTCTTCCCTGACACTATAATAGATTTTTATGACCAAATTATCTTTCTCTTTTTTTCTCTCATTTTTTCCATCCTATTTCTTGACTTTGAACTTTATGTTAAAATTGGGTTCTGCTCAACTATAACTGGTGAGACACTATGTGAAACTTCAGTTTTGTTCTGTTGTTTTCAGAAGTAGTTCTGAAATTCTACAAGTTTTTGGTGCTTCCAAGGTGATGTGTAAGGGGAGTAGTGTAGTCACTGCTTTTCTGGTTTGTACTCTGGTCTTTATTTGTGAATGGCCCCTGATCCCCACAAAATACTCTTGACCTTGGAACTGTGTCCAGGACCCTGCTGCCCTGCAATCACTATCACTTGTCTCTGCCTTGAAAAAGTGACCAGGGCTCCTGTTCTTTTATGACAAGCTCTCCTTTCTGTTCTTGAACTGTGACCCAGATCTTTCTATGGGCAACAGATTTGCCAGTTTGTGCTTCCTGTACTCTGTGACAGGAAAGGTTCCCTTCTAATTTTTTTCTGATCAGTTGTCCGGCCCTCTTACCATCTCTGGTCTGAGTGCTCCCAAATTTTCTGCTTTTGCTATCTCATCTACCTCCAAAGTGGATAAAGCACCATTGCAGGAATCAGGAGGACCTGAGTTCAAATCTCACCTCAGACACTTGGCACTCATTAGCTGTGTAACCTTGGGCAAGTCATTTAACCCCAACTGCCTCATCATGGGTCATCTCCAATCATGCTGATGAATACGTGCTCATTGGATTCAGATAGCTCTGGAGGAAAAGTGAGGCAGGTGACCTGCACAGCCCTCCCTCACTCAAAACAAAGTCAAGTGCAAGTCATGTCATTATTTCTTTGATGGCATTGTCTTCTTTGGGGCAACTAGGTAGTACAATGAATACAAGTAGGAGTCAGGAGGATCTGAGTTCAAATCTCACTTCAGACACTTGACACTCACTAGCTGTGTGACATCGAGCAAGTCACTTAACCCCAATTGTCTCATCTTGGTGCTCCTGCTGCTCTCTAGGCCAGCTCCTACCACAGTGTCACAAACCTTCCTTGGCAACCTCTTAAATTGTTTTATATTGGAAAAAATGTCTCATTCTGATCTTTTGTTGATTCTTTTGTTTTAAGGAGTTATTTTAAAGTTGTTTGGAGGGGAATACTGAGAGAGATTGGCTGGGTTGCTGCCTCTACTTTGCCATCTTGACTCTATTTCCCACTCTCTTCTTAACTCCTTATAATTTAGGCTCTGACCTTATTACTCCACAAAACTTATTCTTTCTAGATTCACCAGTGATCTCTTACTTGCCAAATCTAATGGCCTTTTCTCAATCCTCATTGTCCTTGACCTAGCTTTTGACACTGTTGAACACCCTCTTCTCCCTGGTGTTCTTTTCTCTCTACATTTTTGGAAGATTGTTCTCCCCTGCTTCTCTTTCAACATATTTTCCCTCTCTTGGTCACCTTTGCTGGATCCTCATCCAGACAACTCTCTCTAACTAAAGGTGTCCCCCCAGTTCTCTCCTAGACCTTTTTCTCTTTTCCTTCTGTTCTGCTTCACTTGGAGATCTCATTAGAGTTCATAGGATTAATTACCATTTCTATCTGATGATTCTTAAATCTACTCTGCCCTGAGCCTTCAGCTGATCACCAATAGTTCAGTTCAATCACCTTTTAGACATTACAAACTGGATATCCAGTGGACATCATAAACTAAACATGAACAAAACCATAATCATTATCTTTCCCCTGAACTGCCCCCCTTACTTCCCTATTACAGTAGAGGAGAATAATATTCCCCCTTTTCCTCAGGTTCTTAACCTAGGAGTAATGTTTGACTTCTCATTATCTCTCATCCTCCTTCTGTCGCTAAGACCTATTGATTTCTCCTTTGTAGCATCTCTCAAGTGTGCTCTGTCCTCTGACATTATCACGACTCTGGGGGAGGCCCTCACTCTCATGCTTGACATTGTAAAAGCCTGCTGCTGGCAGGCTATTGGGAGGCATGTATTATAATTATTCCTTATGCCTCTTCCCACTCCAATTCCTCCTCTGTTGAGCCACCAAGGCAATTTTACTAAAACATAGATCTGACCATATCACTCCCTTCCCCTTCTCAGTAAATTCTAGTGGCTCCCTATTGCCTCCAGGATCAAGTATATAATCTTCTGTTTGGCATTCAAAGCCCTTCATAACCCAGAGTCTTGTTGCATCTTACTTCCTTCCATGCACTCTTCAATCTAGTGGCATTGTCTTCTTTGCTGTCCCATGAACAAATCCTCCATCTTTTAGCTCTGGAAATTTTCTCTGGCTGACCTTATTCCTGGAATGCTCCCCCCTATTACCTTTGTCTCCTGGCCTCACTAGCTTTCTTCAAGTTCCAACTAAAATCCCATTTTCTACCAAAAGCCTTTCCTAACCCTTCTTAATTCTAGTGCCTTCCCTCACCGCTCTTGTTTACTTTCTATTTGTTGCAGATATAACTTGTTTGTATATATCTGTTTACTTGCTACCTCCCCTATCATATTATAGACTCCTTGAGGGTAAGGATTGTCTTTTGACTCTTTCTATATCCTCAGCAGTTAGAGAGTGCCTGATAAGCATTTCATACATACATACATACATACATACACACACACACATACACACACAAAAAAACAAATCATAAAGTTGCTTTGGTGAACATCTAATTTCTAAGATGTATTAGAATTTGATTCAAATTTATAAAAACAAGAGTCAATCATAAATTAATAAATGGTCAAAAGATATGAATAGGTAATTCACAAGGAATGAAATGTAAGATGTCTCTCTTTCTATATATAAATAAATATATATACAATTGTATAAATGCAAATTATGTAAAATGCAAATCTTTTTCAGTATAAAACTATTAGACACATCATTGGCAAAGGATATTAACAGTATAGTGACCTTGGGAGCATAGTTCCAAATTGCTTTCACAAACGTGCAGTTCGTTCTCATTTCTCCTTATTGAATTAGTCACCAAATTCTGTTTATTCTTTCTTAATATTTTCTCTTCTACCAATCCTTTTTAATAATTATCAGTGCAACTACATTCTTCTAGATCCTTTCAACCTCTTGTCTGTACTATTGCAATAGTCAGTTGATGTTTCCTTACCTTTATTAACTTCATATTCTTATATACCACAGCTAGATTAGTCTTCTAAAAACAATTTTTAGTTCAGGCTACTTCTTTGTTAACAAACTTCTAATGATTCTTTGTTGGTTACAAAATAATGGTCAAACTCAAGGCCCCCTACGATCTAATTCCAACCCAATTTTATATGTTGGTAGTATAATACGGTGTCCATCAGGAACACAATGGTTTTTGCCATCAAAAGCATACTAAAGCAGTCTATCTAAATTTTTAGTTTTGTTTTTGGCTAAATAACCTGCCTCCCCAACTATGATATAAGGTCCTCCAGGGCAGAGTCTGTCTCTTACATGGCTCTTTTGTGTGTGTGTGTGTATGTATATGTATACATACATAAACACATATGTATATATACATACACATACATAAATGCCTACATACACACTTCTATTTATCAGTTCTTTTTCTGGATGCAAATAGTATCTTCCTTCATATGTCCTTTGTACTTAATTTGGGTATTTATAATATTCAAAATGTCTCTGGAGAGTGCTGTGGGCCACTTTTTTGACTTGTATGGCTTAGAGCACTGACAGATTCAGTGAATTTTCCAGCATCACATAGCCAGTGTCCTCAGAGGTGGAGAAAGAACTGAGGTGTTCCTGTGTCTACACCAGGATGTCTCTCACTGGATACACCTGACTTAATATTGTGTGTATTTCTATCAAGTTCTTGGTCATGAACAAGACTTTTCTTGGCACCCTGGAGATAAGCTGCCATAGCTTAATTGCTTTAGAGATCTCTACTTGTTTGCCATTTGGGTTCTGTTCATTCTGGGCCTATTGGGAGTCCTTTATACTATTCAGTTAATTGAAAGTGTCTAAAGCTGAATGAGGAGGCAGTAGTGCAGGTGGCATCTTTGGGATCAATTTGAAGAGACTATTGAAATCCGTTTGCTTAGTTTAACAATCAGCCCTCACTGAGGTAAGGGTTTAGACTTGAGGCTATCAGGCAGTTCTAAAAAGTGTCCCATTGGCTGTAGAGAATAACTGTGCCCTAAGCAATTAGCTTTTCCTGGAGGGCATTTCTACTAAGTAGTGCAGTTTATAAAGACAGAAAGGGGAGTAGGAAAGACACATGAAAGAAGTGGAAAGAATGAAGGGACAGATATAAAAAAGACAGTAAAAGAGAGAAGGGAAACAAGGCTAAAGAAAATAACTGAAGAAGTAACACCATGGGAGGTATGGTAGAACAGAAGGGGGTAAAACAATGAGAAGAAAGGAAATTAAATCCATAAGCCTGGGAAAAATATAGTTAAGGGAAAAAGTAGGAACCTCTTATTTAGAAGGACTTTAAAAGGAAGGCAGGAGTGAGAAAGGAAAATGAGAAAGAAGAAAATTCAAGAGTAAAAAAATAGAAAAATAAAATGGAGTTGAACTAGATCTTAAAGGCCATCTGGATCAACCTACTTATTTTACAGAACAGGAATGCTTTGGCAATGGGAGGTTAAGTGATTTTCTTTAAGTATTTAGATAGAGAGTTCGTTGATTAGCACTTAGAGTCTTTCTATGCAGTGCTAAATAAAGGAAGCTGAATCTATAAGTAAGAAATTTGAAATGCTTCTCTTATGTCTATGAAAGTCAAAGTAGAGAGTTGAAGAAATAATATTCCAGCAGAAGAAATAATAATTCCAGAAGAATTTCCTAATCAGGAAAGAATATAAGTATTAAGTCTCAGTAATCCCAAGTGGTTTTGTCCATACTATCTTTACAGCTTTGTGATATCTCTTCTATTGTTCTTTTGGGATAAGGTTAAATATTTCTTTATTGTTTAACTTTTAATCTTTCTAAGACTCAGTTTCCTCATGTGTAAAATGTGATAATAATACCACCTATCTCTCAGTGCTGTGAGGGTAAAATAATAATTGTAGAATATTATGCAAACATTGAAGTACTCCATAAATATTAGTTATTTTTTCCTTTTGCATCCAACTAGAATAAAATCTTGAATGAATAAGTCTTTAAAAAAAATCTCATTGTATATGCCCCACAGTGCCTAGCACAGTGCTTCATACTTAGTTTATAGTCAATAAATTCTTGTTGATTTGGTTTGATTAATGTTTACCTAATGCACTAGATAATTGCTCCACTCTCACTAACTGTGAGTATAGTCTCTCTGACAAGGAGAAAGCGTAACAGCAAATGAAGCCAGCTGAGTTTCCTGAAAATAATGACATCAACCTTCTAAAAATATGTGGCCAAAATTGTGTCATTCATTTGGAAGCAATACCAAGAAATGAGATGCCCTTGTTGGAATGACCTTAACTGCCCTATGCCTGAGCCTATTATGTACTGTAGGAGTGGGGTATAAGGGATAGAACAGATAGAATAATTCAGAGGTAGAAATCAAGGAAGATGTATTTAGTTTCACTAAGTAGTTTTCACTAAGTCAAACTTTTTGGTTACTCTCATGATCTCAGTGGTCAACACAGACAAATCCCTTTTTTTGTCTTTTAAGGTGACAAAAGAGGTTATGAGGTTTATCCCAGATATCTGGACACTTGCAACTTCACTGTCTGGTCTATTTAGGAGCCAAAAAAAGCATCACACAAATTAGAGATAGGAAATGAAGAGACCTCCAAGGAACAAGAAACACTACTCAATGAAGAGTGAAAATCAATGAGAGCAAAACAGTCTATTTTCACTTCATTCAGTTTGGGGAGCAAATCATTTTTGCCTCATTGATTCTTGATGTTCACTGCACTATTTCCCCTGTTCTTTTTAGTACATTTCATCATCTTTTGTACTTCTTTCTGTCTCTCCCTGCCTCGCTCCCTCCTTCCTTTCTTCCTCCCTCCCTTCCTCCCTCCCTTCCTTCCTTTCTTCCTTCCAAAAAAGGCAACTCTGCACTTCTTCCTCCTAGTGTTTTCTTTTAAACTTTTGATTTTCAACTATTGATCAAATGTTTTATTCCATTCTCTGGTCTTGTTTTTATAACTAGGATGAACCTAAACAACATAGACAGCAAATTCATTTAATTCAGGACAAAAATGCTGTCTGGAATCTCAGTGATCAGAACTATGCGTATTGTTTAAACTTAACATATACTAACTCAACTTCTTCCTGACATTTGACTTAATTTAATAGGGTTTATGTGTAAGGCATATTCCTAGATATTGCTTATACCTTCAAAGACTCTATGCTTGTGATTACAGTAGATTTGATTGGGTAAATGTTAGTGCCCTGGGTTAGAGGGCTCAGTCATGGCAAGTAAGCTATCCCCCACGCCAGGATCCAGAGATAGTATAGAGAAGTCACTCAATAATATTTTGTATAAAGGGTATTATTATTTATTAGAATAGCAGTGAAATTCTGTAAGTACTTTTTATATGAGTTTTAGAAGGAAGGAATATAATAGGGAGCAAGATTTAAAGAGATAGGACTAAATTTACACTGACTCTTTTTCTCACTTTAAACTTCCAATGTTGTCAGTCACTTCCTATTTCAGTCTAATTGCAGTATCTCACTAAGCCTAAATTGCAAACATACTTCTTGATTCATAGATATCTGATGTTTCCGATCTTCACATAGGTTCCTAATAACAAAGGAATCAAGGTATCAGTTTGGGTCTCTCACTTGGTCAGCTCCAATATGGTAACAGCTATTCAGCTATTAACAAAGCTCAAAGCAAGAAATTAAGGTTCTCACTTGACTCCCTTCCTATTTTGTGATTGCTTCTCCATCCATTGCTTCTTGTCCTCCCCCTTCCTAAGTATGGTTGATTCTCAATTTTGGTTCTTTGTTATTTTCTCTTTTTCAGCTTTTTCACTTTACTATCTCATTAGCAACCATGGTTTCAATGACTCCTAAAGTTATATGTGGCCACATATTATTCTTTATGGTTCCAAATTTTTGTGCTATTTGATTGACATTTCTACCTGGCTGTCCCATTAGAACTTCAAACTCAAAATACTCAAAACTGAATGAATGCCTCATCTTCCCTTATGACATAACCTCTCTTTCCTCCTAATCATTAGGTTAATTGATGATCTCCCAGTCTTGAATTTGTGAATAATAATTAAAATTTCACTCTTCCTTGTTGTCCAGACCAAATCAGTTGTCAAATCCTATTACTTCTACCTTGATATTATCTACTCTTTTCATCTCCTCTTCAATCATTTTTATACAGGGCAGAGGATAGAGCTCCAGGGCAGGAGTTAAGAAGACTTGAGTTCAAATCTCATCTCAGACACTTGACACTCACTAGCTGTGTGACCTTGGGCAAGTCATTTAACCCCAGTTGCCTCATCCTAGGTCATCTCCAGTCATCCTGATGAATATCTGGTCACTGGATTCAGATGGCTCTGGAGGAGAAGTGAGGCTGGTGACCTGCACAGCCCTCCCTAACTCAAAGACAAAGTCAAGTGCAAGTCATGTCATCGTTTCTCTGATGGCACGGTCTTCTTCAGCAATGAAGGACTAACACACACACACACACCACCCTAGTTCAGACCCTTATTATCTTTCATCTGAAATAGTGTATTAACTTACATAATCTCCCAACTCAGAATATCTCTTACTTGTATCTCACCCTTGACATTTCTACCAAAACAATGTTCTTGTTATACAATTTTGACCCATGTCATTCTCCACTTAGAAAACTACATTTCTTTCCTACTACATTTAGGATAAAATAGAAGTATTTAACCTTGTATTTAAGATCTACCGCAACATGACTCTGATCAATGTTTCCATCTTTTTTCAGGTTAGATATCTTCATATCTTCAGTTTTACAGGCAAATTGTACTACTAGCTCTACTTTGATCTTGCCCTATTTTCTATCTTTTGTAAAAGAGTATTATTACTTATTAGAATAGCAATAAAATTATGCAAATACTTTGTATGTGAGTTTAAGAAGAAAGCAATATAATAAGGGGCAAGATTTAAAGAGGTAGGACTAAATTTACACTGGCTTTTTTTTTCTCACTTTAAATTTCAATATTGTACACGGTACCCTCCCATGTAGAAAAATTTGCTCCTTATCTCTTCATCTTTAGCTGATAAAATTCTTCTTTTCCTTCAGGATCTAACCCAAGTGCATAGAGGCTTCTCCAATTTCCCTGGCTAAAGGCTCCTATAGAACAATTTGCCTGCAGTTTTGTAAATCTAATCAAGAGGGCTTTAAAATAATAATGAATGGAAAGGTGCTCACATATATCTGTCAAAGTACTACAACATGGGACTAATGATATCAGTGGTGGGGAGGAGAGGAGGAAACTAGTATTTCGGAGGAAAAGTGTCCAAGAAGAGAACCAGCAATAAAGTGCAGAACCTTGTCTATCAACAAATAAATAAATCAAGTGTGGAGAAATGGGCACCAAACAAGCTGGATTAGAGATGTTAAAGCAAGAAGGTAAATTTAGCCTCATAATTATGACTGAGACTTGGTGATATAGTAATTGTGACTAAAATATGGCTGTGGAGGAGAACATGTGGCTATACAAAAGACATGCTACAAAAAGAGTAAAACACTTGGAGTAGACTTGGTTTCAAATTCTGTCTTAGGTAATATATGACTGTGGGCATAACTTCTCTGGGTCTGAGTTCTCATTCATAAAATAAGAGGGTTGGATTGATGAATCTTATGGACCCTTCTAGTTCTAAATCTATGATTTCATCGTCATCAACATAGGGAACTTCCACTTTCTGATAAAAATTTCAACTCTTCTGTGACTGAGTAGATAGCTGTGAGGGAGTTACTTGAGGGCTACAGAGATTAAATGATTTTCCATGGGTCCCACAGAGAGTATGTTTTTTTTTTTAATTAATTAATTAATTTATTTAATTTTCTTACATTCATTTTCACAAATTTTTGGGTTCCAAATTTTCTCCCCTTTTATCCCCTCCCCCCACCCCAATACCCCAAGCAATCTAATTTTCCCTATCTCCAATCTGCCCTCTCTTCTGTCATCCCTCCCTTCTCTTGTCTCCATCTTCTCTTTTCTCCTGTAGGGCCAGATGACTTTCTATTCCTCCTTAACTGTATGTCTTCTTTCCTAGTTGCAACAACAATACTAAACAGTTGTTCCTAAAACTTTGAGTTCCAAATTCTCCCCATCCCTCCCTCCCCACCCATTCTCTTTGGGACAGCAGGCAATTCAATATAGGCCATATCTGTGTAGTTTTGCCAATGACCTCCCTGATAGTCGTGTTGTGTAAGACTAACTGGATTACCATCCCTCCTAATCTGCCCCTCCTTGTTTCTCTTCTGTCTTTTGATCCTGTCCCTCCCCAAGTGTTGACTTCAAATTGCTCCCTCCTCCCTTTGCCCTCCCTTCCATCACCCCCCCTTGCAATATCTCTTTCTCCCCCACTTTCTTATACTGTAAGATAGGTTTTCATACCAAAATGAGTGTGCATTTCACTCCTTCGTTTAGTCAAATGTGATGAGGGTAAGGCTTCTTGTTTTTTTTTTTCTCAGCTCTCCTCTTTTTCCCTCCACTAAGAAAAACTCCTACCTGCCTCTTAAATGACATATAGTTACCCCCTTCCCTTTCCCTCTCTTTCCTCCCCCTACATTTATCTCTCACAATTTGCCCTAGTTTCTTTTAAGGTATGGTCCCATCCTATTCAGTTCAATCTGTGCTCTCTATCTCTGTATGTGTGTGCATGTGCGTATGTGTGTGCATGCATGTACATGTGTGTGTGTGGTCCCACCAACTACCCAGATACTGAAAAGTTTTAAGAGTTAGAAATATTGTCTTTCCCTGTATGAGTGTAAACAGTTCACTTCTGGTAAGTCCTTTAAGACTTCTCTTTGCTGTATACTTTTTCATGCTTCTTCTCATTCTTGTGTTTGAAGGTCAAATTTTCTTTTCAGCTCTGGTTTTTTCATCAAGAATGATTGAAAGTCCTCTGTTTCATTGAAAGACCATATTTTCCCTTGAAGTATTATACTCAGTTTAGCTGGGTAGGTGATTCTTGGTTTGAGTCCTAGTTCCTTTGCCTTCTGGAATATCCTATTCCACACCCTTCGATCCCTTAATGTAGAAGCTGCTAGATCTTTAGTTATCCTGATTGTATTTCCACAGTACTGGAATTGTTTCTTTCTAGCTGCTTGTAAGATTTTTTCCTTGAGCTGGGAGTTCTGGAATTTGGCCACAATGTTCCTAGGAGTTTCTCTTTTTGGATCTCTTTCAGGTGGTGATCGATGGATTCTTTCAGTACTTATTTTGCCCTCTGGTTCTAGAATGTCAGGGCAGTTTTCCTTGATAATTTCATGGAAGATGATGTCTAGGCTCTTTTTTTGATCATGAGTTTCAGGTAGTCCCATAATTTTTAAATTGTCTCTCCTGGATCTATTTTCCAGGTCAGTTGTTTTTCCCATGAGATATTTCACATTCTCTTCCATTTTTTCGTTCTTTTGGTTTTGTTTGGTGATTTCTTGGTTTCTCATAAAGTCATTAGACTCCATCTGTTCCATTCTAATTTTGAGAGAACTATTAAATTCCGTGAGCTTTTGAGCCTCTTTTTCCATTTGGCTCATTCTGCTTTTGAAAGCATTCTTCTCCTCATTGGCTTTTTGAACCTCCTTTGCCAATTGAGTGAGCCTATTTTTCAAGGTGTTAATTTCCTCAGCATTTTTTTGGGTCTCCTTTAACAAGGTATTGACCCGGTTTTCATACTTTTGTTGCATCTCTGTCATTTCTCTTCCCAGTTTTTCCTCCACCTGTCTAACTTGCTTTTCAAAATCCTTTTTGAGCTCTTCCAGGGCCTGAGACCACCCACCACCCCCCTGGGGTGTCTGGGGTACTGAGGCCCCGCCCTCCACGTCTTTCCCTGATGGCAAGGATATGTCCTCATCATCAGATCCGAAGGTCGGGATCATTTGCATTTGTTGGAAAAAACTCTCTAAAGTCTTATTTTTCTTCCCTTTTCTAGGCATTTTCCCAGCCAGTTACTTGACTTCTGAGATTCCTGTCCACCCCCGCCTAGATCCGCCCAGCTAGTGCTTGGGCTCTGAGATTTAAATGGGCTTTCCTCCTGCCAGCTGTCAATCAGTGAGCTTTAGTTCAGGTGCTGGTGTGGGGCCAGGGCCACCTCTGAGACTCTGATCCCTCAGGGGCTTTATGCAGAGACTTTCAGGAATGGAGCGGGTGGGGGTGGGGTGGGGGGCCCGCCTCCTAAACCCCGCTCCCTTGGGGGCTTTAAGCAGAAGCCTTCAGTAACAGAGCGGGGTGGGGGCAGGGCCGTCTCCCAGGCTCAACTCCATCAGGTCCTATGCAGGAATCTTCCGTAATGAAGATCCTGCCTGCTGCTGGGGGATTCCTGGGTCCCGGTCCATTGCCGCCTCAGCCGCCGCCCACACCTCTGCCTCCGCCGCTTCCTGCCCCCGTCTCTGCGGCCGCCGCTTCCTCCCGAGGGGGCCCGAGTCATGGAGACGCCCTGCTTCCCCTCTCCTCCAGCCCGGCCTCTCTCACTGACCTGTAGCTTCTGTGGGCAGAGGGACTTTCCCGGCTGCCGGAGCTTCCGTCTCTGAAGCCTGCTCGGATCAGCTTCTCTGGGGCCGCGGCCAAGGCAGCGTTGGGGGTGGGGTCCACTTTCCGGGGCGCGCTGGACTCTGGGGATGGGTCTCCAGGGCTCCCTGGAACGGAAATCTCTTCCACTCTGCTTCTGCACACCTTGTATTAACCCAGAAGTTATGGGGGACTCTTTTTACATTAATTCTATGGTCTTTTGGTTTCGGAGCTCGTAAACATGCGTCCTTCTACTCCGCCATCTTGGCTTCACCCACCAAGAGTATGTTTTTTATGTGGGATTTGAACCTGGTTCCTTTAGACACCAAGTCAAGTACATTCTTCACTAAGTCACTTTGCCTCTGAAGGAACAGGCTTCATTCAAAAGAAATACAATAGCTGAATAGGGTAGTAAAATAGTTGTACATGTTAAGAAATAAAGAGGAATCATCATGGAGAGTTTTGAATATCAATGAATAGAGGAGAAATATAATTTCTATTATTATGGGCTAATACTACCAAGTCAAAGTAAATTTTTATTCAATAAGCAAATCACATAACTGGAATAGATGAATGGTATAGCAACAAGAAGACACTAAGTATCTGAATATCTAGTGGTTATGATCTTCTGGTGGCCCATAACAAGGGAGGTGCAAAACCTGGTGACTACATATATATGTGTGTATATGTGTGTTCATGTATATACACACATGTGTATATGTAAATGACATATATGTGTGTATGTATGTATAAGTATACATGCCAAAGGTTTATGGTATTGGCACAAAATCAGAATGGAAGAGAAATTCCCAACACTGGTGATGTTCTCCAGTTCCCTGCTTGCAAATGTCCCATGCTAATTTTACCAAATTCTAGAATACTAAAAGGAATTCCTCAATGGACTACGTATTAACTCAAAAGATATTGGATTAGGAACCCATAAAGGGGAAAAACAAGCAAACAAAGGAATAAAAAACACCTATTATATATGTCATCACATGTAAAATTATTTGAAACTATCATATAGACAAATATTCAACCAGTAGAATAGAATGAGCTGGATCACATTTGGGAAATTGATTTCAAGTTTCTCCGTACCACTGAAGCATATCTTTTTAACATTAATATTCTCCTGGTGATGCCATATAACTATGACTCATGAAACATTATGATTTCTAATGAATCAAAATTGCAGCTGATACAAAGGACAATGAGTGATGTCTGTGAGTGTAAGTAGACTACAACATAATGTCAACGACGATAGTTTTTACACAGGATGTGACATAAAATAGAGAACTAGGGGTATGAATTATTGAAAATATTGGAATGGTAGTATTAGATAATAAATAGGTAGATTCCAAACCAGGAAAAGCTAGGTTCAAGTTCCCACTTTGACATATATATGACCTATAATGACCTTGGACATTAGTACTCTAGACAACTTTCTAAGACTATATGTTGCAGAAAGGAGCTGACTTTTATTGGCTGAGGATTTTCTTCACATAGCATTTCCCTATAATAATGACATTTTTAATACAGTCCTTATCCCTGTCCTGGGCAACTAGGTGATATAGTGGATGAAGTGCTAGTGCTGAAGACAGAAAGACTCATTTCCTGTGTTCAAATCCAGCCTCAGATACTTACTAGCCCTGGTTGCCTCAGTTTTTCACTTGTAAAATGAGCTGGAGACACAAATGGCAAACCACTCCATTATCTGCCAAGAAAGTCTGAAATAAGACTCAGACATGACTCATATGACTGAACAACATATTCCTGTCCTTATGCCTAGAAAAGAATATGGGCTATTCATATTGAGAGGGAAAGACAGCAGACAGATAATCCAGTAATTAGTTTGGTATCCATGAAATAGTAACAGGGTCTAAAGGGAGGGCTCACAAGTATTGGTTAGATGTTTCTCTGGGGATTTCTTTTAAAGAAATGGAAAAGAAACACATAAAATTCAGTAAACAAGCATTTATCAGGTGCTCATTATATGCCAGGAGTATGCTAAGTGTAGGAAATACACATGGTTGATTGGTTGTTGTCCTTCATTTTTGAAGGGACCAAAATGACATCGCCATGGTAAAGTGAAGTTTCCGTGTGTCCAACTATGGCTGATCAGACCAATACAAGCTCGAAATGGAATGCTCTACCACAGGTTGGGCACAGACAGTCTGTAGAAAGCACAAAATAAACACAAGATGTGCAAATTTGGGATATTCACCCCAATATTCACATGGACTATCTGTGCCCAATCTGTGGTAGAGCATTCTGGGCTCATTTTGGTCCTCTTCCAAGAGGAAGGACAACAACCAATCAACCAACCAACTCCAAATTTGAGCATCCTGTGCTGTCTCAATTCTGCTTTGCTGAGAGAGCACAGCACTCTTTCTGATGTGGGCAAGCCATGCTGAGCAGCCCTGTGCTAGTCTTTCCCATGTTGCACAGTCAAATCCAAAGTTCTTGAGAGAAACCTTGAGAGTGTCCTTGTATCACTTCTTCTGACCACCATGTGATCACTTGCCCCATGTGAGTTCTCCATAAAATAGCCTTTTGGGCAAGTATATATTTTGCATTCAAACAACATGGCTATCCCATTAGAATTGCACTCTCTGAAGCATAGTTTGAATGCTTGGCAGTTCAGCTTGAGTAAGTGTCTGGTACCTTATCCTGCTAGGTGATTCTCAGGATCTTCCTAAGACAGTTCAAATGGAAACGATTCAATTTCCTGGAATGACACTGGTAGAGCGTCCATTTTTCACAGACATATAAAAATGAGGTCAGGCCAGCTCTGTAGACCTTTAGTTTGGTAGTCAGTCTAAATACCTCTTCTCTCCCAAACTTTTCCTCAGAGCCTCCCAAACATTGAGCTAGCTCTGGCAATGTGTGTATCAACCTCATTGTCAATGTGTACATCCCTGGAAAGTACACTACCAAGGTAAGTGAACTTATCTAAATTCAAAACTTCTCCATTTGTTGTAATCAATGGTTCCATATATAGATGGTGTGGTGTTGACTGATGGAGCACCTGTGTTTTCTTGGTGTTAATTATTGGTCTAAAATTAGCACAGCCAGCAGAGAATTGATCCATACCTTGCTACATCTCAGCTTCAGAGGCTGCATTGAGTGAACAATCCTCTGCAACCAGAAAATCATGCACCAACACTCCTTCCACTTTGGTCTTGGCTTGTAACCTTTTCAAGTTGAAGTACAGTACCTGACCTTGAAGCCTTGTTCATCCTCATTGACAGCATTTGACAACATAACTGAATGATGAAAACATCATCACTCTACACCCCAGGGAATACACATAAAAGAAAAAAGACAATTTCAAGGACCTTACATTCTAATGTGAGGAAGACAATACATAAAAGGAACTGGAAAGAGTATGTGTTAGTGGGTGCATGTGTGAGTGGGTGCATGTGTGTGTGTACATGTGTATGTGTGTGTGTGTGTGAAGATACCTGGCACAGGAGCATGATGGGCAAAGTCCTATGGAGAATCATTAGGACAACTTGCAGAAAAATGAAGAAGTAGTTGGCCTGGTCCTTTTTCCTTAAGATGGAGAGTGTGGTAAGAACTAACTGATCAGAGAGAGAAGACTTGGGGTTAGAGAATATTTCATTTTTTAAAAAAAAAATTCACTTCCAAAATCTCTCCTGCCCTCCCCACTCTCCTCACCCACTGAGAAGGCAAGAAGTATGATGCCTATTATACATATTGTCATGCTAAACATATTTTCATATTAGCTATTTTGCAAAAATAAAATAGAAAAATGAAGTGAAAAAATATGCTTCAATCTACACTTAGGGTTCATTAACTCTCTCTACAGGTTAGACAGTATTTCTGATGTGAAAAATCATTCAGTGATACTTTGAGTTTCCAGAGAAAAGAGATTTCTACAGTACGGTAGAGAAAGTCCTATAGAGATGGGTCAGCAGGGCATCCTAGAGAGGGATGAAAATGATACCACATAAGAAGATGTGGATGATTGAAATTTATATTGAGAAAACAAGGCAATGAGATCATGATATTGATGGAGATGCAAAATTCTACACCTGATTTCAAGATTATCTTCACCAAGGCAGAAGTATGGCTATCATACAAATTATATGAAATAGGTATTTGGTGGACTGCTAGCTTAATATGAGTCAGCAGTGTAACATGGCAACTTCAAATGGAAATATCATCTTGGACTATGTAGTTAGTGAATCAACAAACATGTGTTAAGCACATACTATGTGCCAGGTACTTTTTCTTCCCCTCAAGGAGAATGAAAAAAAAAACAGCCAGTCTTTTTGTATTCAGCCTCACTCAGACATAAGCATTATTGTGTTTAATACGTTTTAGGAAAGTCAGTGATAAACTAGAGGACACTTAGACTAGGGCACAAAAGATAGTGAGGGAACTGGAACCTATCCTATGGTAGCTCCAGGTGATCAAGGAAGTATTTTTAGCCTTCAGAATGGATGGATGTTGGGTATGCATGATGAATAGGTATTTAAGCATTTGTTTGTATTTGAAGGGCTATCATATGGAAGATGAATTACATTTATTTTGCTTGGTTTAGGGGGATAGAGTCAGAAGTAGTGGGTGGAGGTTTCAGAGAGGCATATTTTGCCTTGGTAAAAGGAAAAAATAGTTACTAACAAATCATGGTTCTAGAATTTACTACCTTTGTGACATGCTGGCTTTTATCTGTGTCATCCTATGCAAATCACTTAACTTTATCTAGGCTTCAGTTAACTTATCAGTAAAAAAGGATGTTGGCATAGATAATCTGTGAGGTCCCTTCTACCTCCAAATCTTGTTTTACATGCCTTTAGCAGTTCTTGACAGGAACGTCTAGATGGGAGAACAATATAATCTTGGAAAGAGCATGAGTTTCAGAATCAGACAACCTATGAGCAGATCTGAATCTTTCCCCTGACTACTCATGTGATTTGGGTAGACTACAGAACCTCTTAGGACCCCACTTTCCTCATTTGTAAATTGATTGGTGGGTGGACAAGACAATCTCTAAGGTTTCTTCTAATTCTGAATCTATTATCTAAAATGGCTTTATAAGTCTTCAGAAAATAGTTGCTTGTTGGTGGCAGTTGTTATTTTTTTCATGAACTCTGTTTTTCCCACCTATAAATAAAATTCTCCTTGCTCAAGCTTTGTGAACTATGTACTTGTAAGGGGAAATGGAGAATGTTCTATAGTGTGGTTCACAGATTTTCTGTGTGGATGCCTTGAGCTAAAAAGTTGAGAAATCCCTCAAAGTATATTTGGTCCTTTAAATTATGTGAGAAACTCTAATACAAGGATTAAATTAGTCCTACTGTAACTCCAGCCACTGCCAGTCTAGTGAGAGATTCTAAATTAGTTATTCTCAGCCTTTTCAGATTTTAACTCCTACTTAAAATAAAAAAAAATTCAAGCCATCTTTCATTCAATTCAACAAAGACTGTGTTAAGCTTTTACCATGTGAAAATAAAGTTTAGGTACAGCAGAGATCTAAAACTACAGTAAAAGAACATTAATAGCCTTGCCTTCAAGGAACTTACAATATAGTAGAGAAGCTTATTATCTAGCAAGCCTCCCAAAAACGTTGCACATTTTCATTTAAAACTAAAGTGACAGAATTTATTTTGTTTTGTTTTGAGAATTATTCTCTACAAAACAGTGTAACCTGGTTATCATATAACTATAGTTGGGAACTCTAAAGAGTTCTAGGGCCTGCTATATAGTAATCATTCAATAAATGCTTATTGATTGAGTGATTTGAGAAAGAGATTTGAAGTAACAACCAAGCTCCCTGCTATTACATAGCTGGCTGATTGTCATATAGATAATGATAGATGGGTAATGTTTGAGATAAAAAAGGCCATCAAAAGGAATTGGGTGGGGGGAGGGGGTTACAAGAAAGAGACAAAAGATTTGAGAAAGGGAGAGAAAGTGAGGGGGGAGAGAGAGAGAGAGAGAGAGAGAGAGAGAGAGAGAGAGAGAGAGAGAGAGAGAGAGAGAGATTGTGCAAATGGTGTTTTGTGACCAGAGAAAAGCAGCAGGGAAGGTTTTCTAGAAACCTTGGTGTGTGAGAAAAAGTGGCGTTGTTGAGTAGTTTGTCAAGTGTGATGTCCAGGAAGCTTGTAAGGATTGAGATACAGGCTAATAACAGGTCATTCTACTCTAGTGAATGAGAGGATTCTACTTAAATCATTCCAACCTAGTTTGAAATTCAGAAAGAGGTGTTTTTTGAATAACAAAATACAAAACCCTAAAGCAACACAGGCTTAATATTTCAGAGCAGATGGCATGTTTCAGAGAATCAAAGTGTGTGTTTGGTTAAGTACTACCTCATACTGGGCAGCTCTTGTTCATTATGCTAATAAAATTAATTATTACATACTTACATCAAATCTTTTGCTCCTTTTCATATTTTTAGGGATTTTAAGTGTGAACTTTCTATATAACCTAAGATGTAGCCTTTATTTTTCCCTGTACCTATCTAACATGTTCTCACCTTCCCTCACAGAGTCATTCTTTCCACACTTCTTTCTTTACCTTTTTTCCCTTATAGGTTGAGATTCATTTGCTTTGGACCTCTTCCCAGAAATACAGAGTGTTTCACCTGAGAGAAGTTGCTGGTTCTATGACCCCTTGTGTGGTGCCAAGGCTACCATCACGATGACTATGTAGTGAATTGGTAGAAGGCTAGGGTAAGGCAACTGGAGCTGTTTTCCAGAATGCTAATATGTGTCATTGGCTTATGGTGGTGGCTTATGGCCTGGAATGCTCCCACCTCATGGTTTCTATTAGGCTATCCTAGGACACCATCCTTAGGATTAATTGGGCTTCTCTTCCAGGACTTGCCTTGCTCTTCCTTCCCTTTCTACCTCTACCCAGAAATTAAAGGATTTATGGTCATTATTTCCTTCCCCCTTCTGGAAAAGGTTTTTTTTAAGGCATTAATATTCCTAGGTCCAGTTCCAACTCTGTGTTGTAGGTTGGTAAGCAGAGAAGAGCAGAATAGTTATTCAGAACCAAGATAGCGCTGCTTTCTCCTTTGTTAAGCATGAAGTCATCCTGTTCAGGATTCCCAGGCAAAGTTGATTAATTTCCTTGTCAGTCTCTAAATATAAGCTTATGTGGGCTGGTGTGCTGCAGACACTGAGTAATTAGATTTAATATTCATTATATATATATATATATATATAATATGTGTGTGTATGGTGTGTATATATGTAAATTATATATGTGTGTATAGATATACATATGTGTGTGAGTGTTGTGTGTGTGTGCATCCCTTCAATAGAAACCTGGACTACCTTGGAAGATAATTAGACTTATAGTAAATAATTTATGGGATATGTTTTACTTTCTTATTTTTCAAGGCATTGAATGTACTCCCCCCACTCTAATCCCATAAAACAGCCAATCCTCCCACTTTTCTATGGGTATCTTTGGGATTAGGAGACATGGATTTGAATCCAGACTTACCAGCTGAACAATCTTGGATAAGCCACTTAAGTCACCTGCACCTGCACTTAGCTATAATTATACAAGCTATTTTACTTGGTGACATCAAAGGTCCTTTACAGCTCTAAGACTTGGATGGAATTTGCCATCACATTTCTCTGTACTTCTGGCCTCCCACCACAAGGGGGTGGAGAAGGAAAGGCATGAGGACAGAATTATAATCATTCTGCATCTGTGTTTTTTTTCTTTTCCCCCCTTACCTACCATGTGTTTTGGTGAATTTGCCAACTGTGCCTGCTAATATTACTATGGAGTTAATTCAAAATATTGAATTCTGAAGGAGAAAGGAAAAAAAAGTGAGTGGAATTATTATGAATTTAACACTCAATCCTTAACATTCACTATGAGTGTTCCTTGACAGGGAGAAGCTAGAAAACTTAAATACCACCCTATCCTCCATTATCTAATTGTCAAGTTTAAAGACATTATATATATACATACTGTACACATGACTGTGTTTAAGGATTCCTACATACATGCAGTATATGTGTGTGCCACACACAAATATCTGTTATGTATCATGCATGATACACACATGTTGTTTAGTATAATTATGCTACATGTGTGCTTTAAATGTACACATGCATAGAAATATGCAAGCAAATACATGAATATTAACATGCACAGATATACACCAATGTGTTTATACACATGCATATATACATACACATATAGACATATATGGATGCATGCATACACACATAAATGTACACACAAAGGGAGGCCTCAGAAGAAACTAATCAGTGAGAGAAGGGTCCTGGAGTGTCAGAATGATGTTCCAGGGTGAGAATGCCCAAGTGTGTGAGAGAAATTTCAGGGTGAAAAAGTAAATGTGTTGTGGTAAAGTAAGCCAGAGATTCAGAAGTACAGCTAAGTGAGTTCATCCCCAACAAAAACAATTACAATCACGTCATTCTGATCTATTAAATTAGCTACTACTGATCAAAATTAAGAAATAGAAAAAGTCAGAGATATTGACATACTTCGTCAGTTTTCTTTTTAAAAAATTAAGTGATATCATGTGGTTATCACAGGGAGGTCAAAGAACCAGAAATCACTTTAATCAGAAAACCTTTGGTTTCCTTGGCAAGATGGCAGGCAAGGGCAACGTCAGTTAAGAATATAGAATTATCTATAAAAACTGTGGAGAGTAGAATGACAGAAGATCACGCATAAGTATGAACTTAGAAAAATAGTGCAGAGCAGTAGAAGTGAAAACAAATACAAAGAAAGCTTGGAACAAGATCCAAGTGGGTCCTATCATCTCCAGAGCATTTATAGATGATACTGGCAAAAGGACAAAAGAGGACATAAAATGAAACAATTCAGTTATTATTTCTATAATGATCTATTTTCCTAGACAGATACAGAGGAACCATCACATTTGAGTTATGATACCCTGGTCTCCAAGGTGCTATACAAAGAAGTAGGAATGACAGGAAGACAACATCAGGAAAAGTATCTGGGAAGAGAACATATACAAATGTGCTAAAATATGTGCATGCGTGTGTGCGTGTGTATGACAGAGAGACAATATTAAAAATACTTAAAGATTGATTTACAAAATATTTTTGAGAAAGAGAAATACCAAAAGAATTAGGGGAAAATTACATATTTCATTAATATCCCCAAAGGTGACAAAGGCAACACCAATAGTTACTGATCTATATGCTTTAATATCATTATAAAATCTTCATAAGAATGACCTGCAAGCATATAAAGGACATTATTGGTGAAATATTAGAAAGGAAAGCCTTTCACAAACACAAACACACACAAATTCTGTAGAGCAGTAAACATCTTTACAATCACACAACTAATTGAAAGATGCAGGTAATGGAAATGCTTACTATGTTTCTGCTGACCAAAATAAAAGCATTTGCCTCAGTAGAAAAAAAAATGCTGGTAATAAATATCAACAGGTCTCTTCTTGAAAGGAGAGTCTCATGCAAATGTTGAGATCAAATAAGATTTGATTTCTTTATTAATGCAAACATAGAGATAATGATATTGGATGACTCTCTGATTATGGACATTAAAAGAGACAAAAAACTAGGAAATTTATGCTCTTTGTAGTAATAGAATGTATTTTATGCAAAGTTCACATTGAATAGGATTTTCCTGTATGGTGAGTTCTCCCAGATACAGGTCTTTTTCCCCTTCATGACATTATGGCCATTATATCAAGCCTATGTATCTACACATACACACACATGCACACACATACATACAGAAAGAGACAGAGACACACAGATTTGTTAATTAGATCAATAATTATTTAAAAGAGATTGAGATAACAATCTGTATAGGAGAAACTAAGTGGATAAAAATTGCCTACTGTTCAGATTATAAATTGCAATTATATGCCCAATCTATTGAGTTAGTGCATCAGTACATATATTTAGGAGACATACTGCACATGCAAATTGATTTGGACACAGAATTGGATAAGGGGAAGAGAGTGAAATAGAATATATAGAAGAAACTATGCAGGGCTTTTAATGATCTTGGCTGACCTTATTCCCGTAATGCTCTCTCTCATCTCTGCCGCCTGCCTTCTATAGCTTTCTTTAAATACCAAATAAAACCCTGGCTTTTTATAGAAAGCCTTTCCCAAACCCTTTTAATTCTAGTGCCTACCCTTTCTTATTTCTATTTTCCTGTACCTACCTTGTTAATTTGTTTTCTTTCTTATTAGATTGTGAACTTCTTGAAGGCAGAAACTGTCTTTTGCCTCTTTTTGTTTCCCCAGTACTTGGCACATAGTAAGTGTTTCAAAAATGTTTTCTGACTGACTTTTTGATCCTAAACAACTCTCCATTGAAAAGTTTTTTCTTTTCCATACAAATCTTTTCTCAGTAATTCTGAATGATTTGGAAAAACACAATTGTGGGAGTAGTCAAGCAGAAAGTGTCCCAGAGGGGGCAATTAAGAGATACATAATGGACTCAAATAAATTACAGAGCAGTACCAATGATGCCCCATGCAATGATAATTTAAATGGGAAGATCTTTCCCATCCATTAACAGGCCCATTTGACCTGCCTGAGTCACATGTAAGTCTGACTTACATGGAGCCTGTGGTGGAAGGAGGTTGCTGAACAGGTGCAGCGGGAAAGGGTGAAACAGGAAATAAGTCAGAGCAGGGAAAGAGAGAGCAGGCAGCAACTAGCGTGAGTGGGAGAGCTTGTTTGTGATTTTTTTAAGGGAGCTGATTTGTGGGAAGCCTAACAGAAGGAAGGCTTGGGAATGATGGTTCCCCCTGCATTGTTATTGTGTATAGATTTCTTGGTTGCTATGATGAATTTGGTTTTCTGGTGCTGGGAATCCTCTTTCTGGTGTCTGAATAAATGTTCTGGTTCTGTCTTCCATGTGGAGAGTCTGTTAAATTTTGCAGTTCAGAAGTATGCTGCCATATTCATAGCTACTGTAGGAGCTGTGAATATCACATTGGTACTACAACCCATCATCAAAAAATGTCATAAAGGCTGCCAACGAGGAAATGTACCAGAAAAGAAAACTGGACCCTCATGTAGTGAGATTGAAGGATAATGTATTAAAATCACAAGTAGTCCGTTGGTACCCTTGACATGTGAAATCATCAAGGGGGAGTTATCAGTTATGTTTGGTGGCTCCTTTCTAGACAATCTATGGAAGCACATACACAAGATTTGCACAGAACCAAGAGGTATGGCCATGTTGTGAAATGAATCTGGAGGAAATATCCACATCAATGAGACCAGAACCATAGAAACACAGAGTGTGAGATTTGGATATGTATGTTGTTATTTAGCCATTTTCAGTCATGTCCAAGTCTTTGTCACCTAATTTGTGATTTTTTTGGCAAAGATACAAGAGATACAAGAGAAACAACGTACTGTTTCTTTCTCCAGCCCATTTTACCCATGAGGAAATGGAAGCAAACATAATTAAGCAACTTGTTCAGAGTCACACAGGTAGTAAGGATCTGAGGCCAGATTTGAACTCATCAAGATGAGTCTTCCTGAATCCAGGCCCAGTACTTTCCTCTGTACCACCTAGCTACCAAGATATATATCCTTTATTCTAATTTTTAAAATAAGTTATACATATCCAAAACACAGTTATAGAGTCATGCATTTTGTTCCCACTAAGTTTCAGTGCTATCTGTGAAGTCAATTTCCCTTCTCTCATTAGGATCTCTAGCTTCTCTTGTTTGTTGTCTAAACTGTGAGCCTGCAGGTTTGAGACTGTGAGTTTCACTACTGAATCCCCTCTTAAATTTTACCTTCTGTGAACTTTTTGGCTTCTCATTTGTTATTCTTTTTCCTTCTTTGTAGTCACTCTTGTGAAATCTAACTTGGGGTCAAAGATGAGTATATTAACGTTGCCTGAGTATAAAAAGTCATGAGCTCCTTGATTCTTAACCAGAAAAGCACCAAAGGCAACATCTAAGTAAAGGATCTGTACTCATCTGAATCAAGGTGTTGTCTTTGCTGAATAGCCTTCTGATGCTATGGATTATTAAATCACCTTTTGTTAACTGTCAGGTCTTCCAAAAGTGTTTCATTATGTTCCAGTATCAAACTTCATCTACCAAGGGAATAGATTAAGTCAGGCCTTTCTTATAGCAGTCCTTATGGTCTTCAGTTTTTTGTCCAAGGCTTCAGAATTGTTGATAATATTTTCGGGTTCCTCCTGAAGTGTTATTTGTGTCCACTTTAATCACTGAAAGTGTTTAGTTGTCATCTGTTCTGATTAAGTCTTGGGATTTGTTTTGTTGTCATTATTTGTTTTTGGTCGTAGATATGTACCTGGTCAAGACAGTAGACTTCCCTATTGTTATCATGTTGAAAAAGAGCTGTCTCAATAACTCCTGGATACAGTCACCAATTATTAATAAACTTCTCTTCTTACCCTGCCCGTTGATGAATGATTGCTCACCGGCTACGTTCTGTGACTTTATTATATCATTCTTTGAAGAGCAGGCAGCTTCTTCCCCCAGGACCATATAGTTCCATTATCTATAGAAAGAGTTTCAAATCGGCTTTTATTCTCTGATTATACAGCTTCTAGTTTTCTTCCTTTTCTCTCATGTGTAACACTCTTCTTTATCCCAATATCCTTGAAAGAATTGTCTTCTCTTCCCCCCTTCCCCCACCAAAATTTAATTTTGGTTTCCTTTACTTCCTTCGTCTTAATAACTTCAGGGTGGGGTGGGATATAGAGAGAAGTTCCTCAACTCCCTGTACCTTTTCCTCTAAGAGAGGGATTAGTCTATGGTTGAGACATAGATAACAGCTATTCAACTACTACAGAAACAGAAATATACATACTTGATAAAGGTCATTGAATAATTTCCTCTACTCTCCATAATGCTTGAAACTTTCATTTCTAAAACCATCGTGAGTGTTTAAACTTAAACCTTAAGTACATGATTAAAACTTTTGTAGTCAATTATCATTTTTAAAAGCTTGCTGGTTCCACTCAAGTTCCTTTACTTAGCCCAACAAAAGCTCCACATCCATATTCACTTTTCCTTCACCCCAGCACCAATTTACTATCTATTCCAACTATTTCTTGCACCCTGCAACTCACTCTCAATTTTCTTTCTTTCAATTATTCCATTTCCCTCTTCTTATTTCTTATTTACCCTGCCTTTTCTTGCCTAATACTTTCTCCTAATCCTATTTGAAATTCTAAATCCTAATTTTCCTTTCTTCTCCCAAGGTCTATTATTTTTAACATTTTTTAAAATTTTCCTTGATTCTATTTGTATTTTTAGATTGGATATAGGATATAACTTCATCAGAGCCTGGAAATGCTTCCTTCATATTTTTCTCAATCTCTTCCAAATTTCACCAGATTTTTCCTTCCTAAACTAAATATTTATCATTTGACTCATCTACACCTCTTCAAATTATTTGTGTGAACATATTCTCATCATATACTTTGTTATTTTCCTTTCTCCCTCACTCTTCTCCCTAGAATACAGAAGTAGAATGCAGACCACAGAGTCACCGAGGTATATTGATTATCAGAGGAATTTACAAAGTAAGGCCTTAATATGCACATATATATGCATATACATATATACATACATATATTTGTTGAATGACTGCATGATTTCATGGATAATTCTATGTACTTATTTTTCATTGTATAAGTATATGTATTTTATATAACAAAATCAAAAGACTGAAAAAAGTAGAAGAAAATCTAAGTTATAGAAAAAACAACTGACCCACAAAACAGATTGTAGAGAAAAAAATTAAGAACCATTTTACTCCATGAATTTCATAGCCAAAAATAGAGACTGGCAATCATATTTTTAAAATAAAGTTGTAAAAGAAAACTGCCCTGGTCTTTTGGAACCAGAGAGCAAAGTGGAAATTCACTAGTTACTTCCTGAAAGAAAACTCCAAATGAAAACTCCTAGGAATCTGATAACCAAAATCCAGAGAATCTAGGTCAAAGAAAAATATTACAAAATGTTTTCAAGAAGAAATCGAAATACTAAAGAGCAACTGTCAGGATCAAATACAATTTAGCAGCCTTCACTATAAAGGAGGAGTGGTATTGGAATCTGATATTCCAGAGGCAAAGGATATGGGCTTATAGCCAATAATTTATTGTTGCTATTTAGTCATTTCAGATGTGTCCTCTTGGTGACTCCATTTAGAGTTTTGTTGGCAAAGATATTGGAGTGATTTGCTATTTCCTTCTCATTTTACAAATGAGAAACTGAGGCAAACAAGGTTAAGTGACTTGCTTAGGATCACTCAACTAGCAAATGCCTGAGGCAGGATTTGAAGTTGGTTCTTTCTGACTGTAGACCAGGTGCTGTGTCCCACTAAACCATCTAGCTACCTTACAGCTAATAACAATACCTAGAAAAATAATGTAATTACATGTATGTGGGAAAAATTGATTTTTAATAAAATTGAAGCTGTCCAAGCATTCCTGACGAAAGGACCAGAGAGATTTTGAAATTCAAACACAGAGGTTAAAGAATGATAAAGAGGTAAATATGGATACTCATAAGGGACTAAATAGGGCTAACCTGTTTCCATTCCAATATGGTGAGATATGTATAACCTCTGTACCCTATAATCAGCAAGGATCATAAAAATAATCCAATTAAACAGAAGACTTAGGAATGTCTCTGTTATGTCTTGGTGATTGTAAAAGAAAAACTGATAGAAAAGTGAAATAAATATACTGGGGCAGGGAAAGGAAAAATGAAATATAGATAAGTTATCACACATAATTGAGGTATGTAAGTTTAAAATCTATATAAACAATGAAGAAAATGTGGAGGAAATTACTGACAATTGAAACTCTTTCCTATGAACTGGTCAGAGTTGGGTACAGAGATACATTTCGCTCAAAAGGGAAATAGGAGGGAAAGGGAAGAATGGAGAAAGGGAAATGAGAGAGGGGGTAGATTAAGGAAGGGATTAGTGCTAAGCAAAATTAACTCTAACTAAAGACATACGAATGTTTTTATAGCTCCTTGTGAAGTGGCAAAAAATAGGAATTTGAAGCTGTGTAATCAGTTGTATAATGGTTGAACAAGTCAGGTATATGAACATGATAGGATACTATTGCACTGTAAGAAATAATAATAATAGTATTAGAAAATAATAAAGGGAATGTTTTCAGGGAAACCTAGAAGGACTCATATGAAACGATACAGAGTGAAGCACAAAGCAGAGGAGCAGTTTATACAATGACAACATATAGTAAAGACAAACAACTTCAAACATCTTAGGAACTATGATGAAAACAATGATTAACCATAATTCTGAAGGTCTAATGTTTGTGACTAACAAAGTAAAATGATACTGAACAGGGTGCAGAATAACATATGTATTTTTTCTCATTTAATATTTATTTTCACCCAATTATATGTAAAAATGATCTTAACTTTATTTTTCAAATTTTAAATTTAAAATTCTCTCCCTCCCTCCTTCCATCCATTGAGAAGGAAAGCAATTTGATATAGGTCATACATGTGTAGTCATGCAAAACACATTTCCATGTATGTCATGGTATGAAAGAAAGCACAGTCTAACAAAAGCAAACAAAATAAAATTTAAAAAGTATGCTCTGTGTATTCAGGCTTCACCACTTCTTTCTTTGGAAATAGCATTTTTCATCATAAATCCTTCAGAATAGTCTTGGATCACTGTATTGTTGAGAAGAGCTAAGTTATTCGTAGGAGATGATCATAAAATATTTCTATTACTGGGTACAATGTTCTAGTTCTGCTCCTTTCACTTTGTATCACTTCATATAAGTTTCTCAGTCATTCCCCAATTGATGGACATTCCCTCAATTTCCAATTCTTTGCCAACACTAAAATAGCTGCTATAAATATTTTTGCACACATAAGTCTTCCCAACCCCCCTTCTAAAATCTCTTTGGGATACAGTCTATTGATATTGCTTGGTCAAAGATATGTATGCATGGTTTTATAGCCCTTTGAAAATAGTCCCAAATTGCTTTCCAGAGTGGTTGAATCAGTATAATAACTTCACCAATAGTACATTAGTGTTTTAATTTTCCAACATCCCCTCCAATTTTTGTCATTTTCCTTTACTGGTATATTAGCCAATCTTACAGGTGTAAGATAATAGTTCAGAGTTATTTTAATTAGTATTTCTCTCATCAAGAGTGATATATAGTATTTTTATATGACTATAGATAGTTTTGATTACTTTGTCTGAAAACTGCCTGAAAACTGTCATTCGACCATTTATTAATTGTGGAATAGCTCTCATTTCTATAAATCTGTCTCACTTTTCTAAATATTTCTATATGAAAGCTTTATTAGAGAAACTCATTATAATTTTTTTCACAGTAATGATTACCAATATTTCCTTCCATCTTTTTTCCCCCAGTTTATTCTATTCTCTCTCTCCTTTTACCCTGTCCATTCTAGAAGTCTTTTGCTTCTGACTTACCTCTTGTAAACTATCTTCCCTTCTATCAGCTCCCTTTTCTTATCCCCTTCCCTTCCTACTTTCCTGTATGGTAAGATATATTTCTATACCCGACTGAGTATATATATTATTCCCTCTTTGAACTAATTCTCACAAGAGTAAGGTTCATATGCTCCCCTCCCCACTTCCCCCATTTCATCCTCTACTATAAAATATTTTTCAGCCCTCTTTTATGTCAGTTAATTTATCCTCTCAGTTTTGTTTTTTTCAATCATGTCATCACATTCAATTCACACCTCTGCTTTCTGTATATGTATACTTTTTCTAACTTCCCTAATAAGGAGAAAGTTTTTAGGAGTTAATAAATATAATTTTCCCATATAGGAATATAAATAGTTTAATCTTATTATGATTGTCTTTTCTGTTTATATTTTTTGTGCTTATTTTACATCTTGTATTTCAGAGTCAAATTTTCTATTCAGCTCTAGTCTTTCCACTGGAATGTTTGAAAGTCGTCTGTTTTATTGAATGCCCATTTTCCACATAAAGGATTATGTTCACTTTTTCTGGATAGGTGATTCTTGCCCTCCTGATTATCATATTCCAAGTTCTTCAATCCTTTAATGTAGAAGCTGCTAAACCTTGTGTTATACTCACTGTGGTTCCCTGATATTTGCATTGTTTCTTTTTTTCTGCTTGAAATATTTTCTCCTTGATCTGAGGAGTGGGGGGTTTGGAATTTGACTATAATATTTCTTAGAGTTTTCATTTTGGAATCTCTTTCCAAATAATTGGTGTATTTTTCCATTTTTATTTTACCCTCTGGTTCTAGAATATTCAGGCAGTTTTCCTTGATAACTTCTTGAAAGATGATGTTTAGGTTCTTTTTCTGATCATGACTTTCAGGTAGTTCAACAATTCTTAAATTATCTCTCCTGGATCTATTTTCCAGGTAAGTAATTTCCCTGAAGAGACATTTAATATTTTCTTTCATTTTTTTCCCCATTCTTTGGACTTTGTTTGATTGTTTCTTGAAGTCTCACATAGTCATTAGCTTCCACTTACCAATTCTAACTTCTAAGGAATTATTTTCGTTAGTGAGCTTTTGTATCTCCTTTCGCATGTGGTCAATTGTAATTTTTAAGGAGTTCTCTTCAGTGAATCTTTGTGTGTCTTTTCCCATTTCCATTCCTAGTCTGTTTTTTGAGATGTTATTTTCTTCAGTGTATGTGTGTGTGTGTTTGTGTGTATGTGTATCCATGTGCACATATGTCCTTTACCAAGCTATTAACTCTATTTTCATGATTTTCCTATTTAACTCTCATTTCTCTTACCAATTTCCCCCTTCCTCTCTTACATGATTTTTAAAATTCTTTTTGAGCTCTTCCATGGCCTGAGACTAATTTATATGTTTTTTTGAGGTTTTGGATGCAGGAATTTTGACTATTGTCTTCTTCTGAATGTGTATTTTTATAAAACTCTTGTCATCATAGTAACTTACTATGATAAGAAATTTTTCTGGTTTTGGTTCATTTTCTAGTCTATTTCTTGACTTTTAACCCTATGCCAAAGTGGAGCTCTACTTCTTAAGTGGAGCGACACTGTCCCAAACTTTAGGATTATTGTGCAGTTGTTTTCCAAGGTAATTCTGGGGATCTGTAAGTTTTGGGCTTTTCCAAGGTGGTACAGTCTATGTGTGTTTACTATTCTGTACTGTTCCCTTCTGGTTCGTGAGTGACCACAAACACTCTTTTCTGCCATGGAACTGTGAACCCAGTATTCCTGTTCCCCTGAATCTACAAACTCTTCTGTCTAGTGTCCCTCCTCACAACAGGACTAAGACCCACATTCAAGTATAGGTAATGCAACAGAGCCCTGCCCCTTGTGCCAACAAAAGATCCCCTGTAAAATTCCTTCTGACCTACTGTCTAGGCCCATTACTTTCTGTGGGTAGAGAGGTCTGGAACCACCACTACTGCCATGGATTAAATCACCCTGAGTTCTGCTCCTGATTTGTTGGGGCCAGGTTTGCACTGACATGACCTTTGCTCCTCTTTCACCCTGGTGCATCAGACCTTTGCTATCGATCTTCTACGTTGCCTTGGCCTGAAAAATGCTTATCAACTGATAAATACTCCCCCACCAAAGCAGAACAGTTCTTGAAGTTAAAAAATAAGTTATGAAGAAGGGGGAGTGACAGAAAAGAAAGATGAGTATAGAAGAATCTGAAACTTGAATTTGCTAAGGCCACCTCATTGTGATCAGCACGGAATTCAATTATATGCTTGAGAAAAATATAAATGGCAAAGTCCTTGACCCACCAAATGAAATTACAAACTAGGATAGGAAGTAGCACAAGACAGAAGTGAAAACACATGCATGTTTCTGTACGTATGACAGAAGGCTACAAAGTAAAATGGGTGAATTAAAATGCTTGCCAGAGAGTGAGCACCTTGAAATAATTGACATCTCAGTGAGATAATAGAAGTAGGGTACCATTGGGAGATGCTGCTGCCACGATATATACACTGTAGAAAAGACAGGGACAAGAGACAAGAACAGGAAATGGAAAGATGAGTAGTTGAAATTATGCATACAGAATGAAAAAAAAACACTTATAGGTTAAAAAAAATTTCTTACCTGACAACAGTATAATCATGTAGTAATAGAGATATTTAAATCAGACAGTATGACAGTGGAGAGAGTGTTTTAATATAGAATACTTGGGTTTTGAATCCCAGCTCTGTCTGACCTTAGACAAGATGTTTCACGTATTTGGGCCTCAACTTCCACATCTCTAAAATGAAGGTATTGGGCTAGGGGAGAGCTAGATGGCACAGAGGATAAAGCACTGGACCAAGAGTCAGGAAAACTCATCTTCCTTACGTTCATATCTGGCTTAAGACACTTACTAACTGTGTGTTTCATGGCAAGTTACTTCATAAGGTTTGCCTCAATTTCCTCAGCTGTAAAAATGAGTTGGAGAAGAAAATGGCAAGCCACTTCAGTATCTTTGCCAAGAAAACTCCAAAATAAGGTTACTGAAGGTCATACATGATTGAACAATGACTTAGTAACAGAATTGAAGTAGGTGATTTATATTTTCCAACTCTATTACCTCTAACCAGGACAAGGTGACGGACTTGGGAAGGATTTGAAGTCAAATCCTGCCTGTGCCATTTACTCTGTGTGTGTCCTTGGACAAGTAACTGGCCTTGTTTAGGCCTTCATTTCCTTAGATATAAAATGAAGGAATGGGGATAGAAATTTTGAAGGTTTCCTCTTCCTTAATCTATGATCTTAATATTATAGGCAGAACTTATTATTTTCATGTAGATTGGGGAATAACTAATCACAAATATAACATAGAAGTAAGGTTTTTGGATGTGACCAATGACTACAAAATCCCTAAAACCAGAAGATAGTCTTAGAACCCAGAGAAAAAGGAAATATATTGGCCTTAGAGCTCAGCATCACAATTATGAATAGATGCACTGCAGTGGAAATGTAATTGTGATATTCTTGAGGGGAAAAGAAAAAATAAGAGAAAAAAATCCATCATTTGTTGATGCAATTTTTAAGTGAAAATGATGGCAAAGGGAGGATATTAGCTTGGAAAATATTTAAAGGAAATTTCTTTGTTTTTGTTTTAGTTTTAGTAACTAAACCATAGAAAGTCTGAAAACCAGGCATTTTAAAGAAGTAATTTACTTCATTTTACCAAATAAGTGCCTACTGTGTTCAGAGTATCATGAGGTCTCTGGAGATATAAAGGTGTGGGAGTCCCTGCCCTTGTGAAGATTGTAATTTAATAGAAGTCTATGTAAAGAAAAACCTTGGTAGAGGGAAAAGATGACTTTTTTTAAAAAAAATGGGAAACTATCCTAAGGGAGGAAGTAAATCTACAGAGTAGTTACAGGTTAGGTGCAGCCTAGAAAAATAGGCAAGAATAAAAAGAATTTGGGGTACAGCTCATGAAGAACTCCATAGTCAGTGATAACAGGTTTTTACAACATAAGAAATGCAAAAAAGACAGCTAGAGAAGTGGTAAAATCACTTGATGATCCTGCTACAAAAACTATACTTAGCAATGAAAAGGAGATAATAGAAGGAAGAAATTAATTCCTTGTCTTGTGATTTACTGAAGAAGACATTAAGGGAGTTCCACTCCCAAATTATTTAACAAAGGTAGATCAATGATCTCAGGTCAAATGCCAGGAAAGGCAGAGGACATTCTCAACTTGTAAATCCCAATATGTAGATTTCAGATGCCTTGCCAATGAGGCAAAGATTTATTATAAAAGGTTTGTGAATCCAAATATACATAAAGTATTGTTATGCAATCTTTATTTTGCTCCAACTAGATAAGTAACATGACTCAATATGATAAATATGTAAACAAATCTGAAGGTAAAATTGTATTTTATATGTAGTAAGGAGGAAGAAAAGAGCGCTAACAAGGAAATCTCATGAACACATGATCACTTTTCACACCTATGTATTACTTTATTTTAAAATATATATGATTAACAAAACACAAATTTGTTGGAAAGTGTTATTGAATTCATAATAACAGAATGTTATTATGAAGTTTCTCAATTAATGAATAGTGATCAATTAATTTATCAACAAATACAAATGCTGATTATATGCCAGGAAGAGAGGTAGGCACTGGGGATACAGATGAAGAAAATGAAACAAACCCTATTCACAAGGAGCTAATGAGAGAAATATTATACTGTAATGACATTTTATAATAGTAACAACAATAACATGTACATAGTATTTGAATATTTGCAAAATACCTTCCTTATATCTCAATTAACCCTCTGTTTTCCCTCTTTTTGTACCTTCCACTGCTTAAGCGTAATATCTGGAAGAGAAGGAAATTAGTAAATATATATTAAGTGACTAATTATCCTCGTTGAGGAAACTGAGAAAAACAGAAGTTAAGTGACTTGCCCAGGGTCACACTGCTAGTAAGCATTTGAGGGTAGAATTGAATTCAAGTCTTCTTTACTCTGGATACAGTGCTCTAGGTCAAAAAACTATTGTTCTAAAGTTAAATATCTTATTCAATATATACTTTTCCTTTCCCCACTTTTATCTTTTTCTGTAAAAGGTAGAAAGTATTCCTTAATCACCTGTCTTTGTCACCAGGAGAGACATTCATGGCCCTTTCCTCATCCTCACTACTCCCATTGAAACTCTTCAGTATCTTTTTTATTTATTCCCTCCTCTCAACTTCCTGGATTATTTCAAGAGACTCCTGGTTTGTCTCTGTATTATTTCTCTCTTCTTTCATCCATCCTCCATACAACTTCTAAGTTGATATTCTTAAAACACAACTCTGACCATGTCACTCAGACAACTTCAGTGACTCCCTCTAGCATAAAATACAGACTTCTCGGCTTCACATTTGAAGTATTTCACATTCTTATTCTGGCCTAACTTTCTATGCTTATTGAATATAATTCCCCTTCACTCACTTTTCATTCCAGGCAAATTTGCCTCTTTGTTATTCACTGATCTTAATATTGCATCTCTCACTTTCATGCTTTCACAGAGGCTGTCCCATGTCTGTGGAAGCCACTCCCATCTGATCCCTGCTCCTTAGAAAACCTTCCTTCAGCCAGCTGTTATGTCACTTCCATTGAAAAAGTTTTCCTTATCTGTTTTGTGACCAAGAGATTTCCTTGTTAGTGCTCTTTTCTTCCTCTTTAAATTTTGTAAATGATTATCAGTTTACATGTTATATTTCCCCTAGGAGAATGGTAAACTTTGTGTGGGAGATACCACATCTTCTATCTCTTGTTTTTGCTTCGAATTCACAGAATACCTTATGCAAAGTAGACCTTCATTCCTGAAAAGTTTCCATAGGATGTCTTTGGAGCTAGAGTCCAATGGACGTTACTTCCATGTTGAGTAAGTTTGTAGAATCCAACGTAATTCCTGTTCCCTTTGTTCTCTTTCAAATAAAAGGAAAACTAGTCCTCTAGAGGACTATATCTAAGGCGGTGAATAGAAAGAAAAGACCTCCTCTAGCCAAGAATCTTAAGAGTAATTGGCCAAGAGTAGCCCTACCCACAGATGGTAAAGTCCAGAAGTAAGGAGAGCCTCATCCTTTTTAACCACAGGTCCTCATAGCATTGCTACATCAATAGCATTCCTGCTAAGGTCACCTCCTGGCTTCTCCTTAGGTAGAGTTCATGTAATACATGGGCCTCAGAGAAAGGGAAGTATTAGTCACCTTTGTGGTTCTTTCGTTTTTCCCCTTTCAGTATGAATATCACCATTTTCAAATAGTGTTGCATTCTAGCTAAAAGTTTTCCTACATTTAGTACATTCCCTCACTTTCTTGTGTGGAAAAAGTTCTCCACTTCCGTAAGTCTTTCTCTGTTGGCAGTAGTTCCTGAAGTCTCTCATCTTTCTCCCTCTTTGCTACTGCTGCTGTTTTTTTCTTCCTGTGTTCATCCTATGCCTAACTCTTCTCTTGCTCCTGCAAGTTCTGCTTAGCCAAGAGCTGCTTCTCTAAAGTCTTTTATATTGTTTTTCTGTAACCCTTTCTCTTCGTTTTTCTCTAGTTCCCTGTCTTACTCTTTCCAGGACATTTCCCAATATGCCACTCTCCTTTTCAATTTCTTGTTCTTGTTCTTTTCCTTTTCCCCCTTTCTTCTTTTTCTTTTAGGCAGAACATATATCCTTATTTTATTTTCACACCTTCTCCAACTCAGAGCTTTTTCTTGCTCTTCCTCTGAATTGCCTTTCTCCTAAGGCATTGGATGCTACTGTGGCAGGACAGAATCAAGACAGCTGGCAATGGATCAGGATGTAAAGGATGACCTTGGAGTCTTGGGTGTCTAACCAAGCTCTAAGCACTCCATGCATGTTGCAGCTTCTTTGAGCCACAGGTGAGAATTAGGCACAACAGGTGGACAGTAAAGGTAGAAGGTGCCCCAAAAAGGGATAGGCAGCCATCACACTAAAGGTACTGGTCCTCCCTGAACACACACTACATGCTGTGGATAAGTTCACTTACCTTGGTAGTGTACTTTCCAAGGATGTATACATTGACAGTGAGGTTGATGCATGCATTGCCAGAGCTAGCTCAGGGTTTGGGAGGCTCTGAAGAAAGGTTTGAGAGGGAAGAAGTATTAGACTGACTACCAAATTGAAGGTCTACAAAGCCATTGTGCTGACCTGATTGTTATATGCTTGTGAAACATTGTGGACAGTCTACCAGTGCCATGCCAGGAAACTGAATTGTTTCCATCTGAACTATCTGAGGAAGATTCTGAGGATCACCTGGCAGGATAAGGTACCAGACACTGAAGTCCTTGCTTGAGCTGAGCTGCTAAGTACTCAGACTGTGCTTCAGAGGGCATAACTCCGATGAGCTGGTCATGTTGTTTGAATGCAAAATGTATGCTTGCCAGAAAGGCTATTTTATGGAGAACTTGCATAGGGCAGGTGATCACATGGTGGCCAGAAGGAATGACACAAGGATATACACAAGGTCTCTCTCAAGAGAGATAGTGTTGATGTGCAACATGGGAGACACTGGCAAGGACTGCTCAGCATGGCATGCCCACATAAGAAAAGGTGCTGTGCTCTTTGAGCAAAGCAGAATTGAGAAAGCACAAATTAAATGTAGGATGTGAAAATTTGGGATATTCACCCCAAATAGTCATATGAGCTATCTATGCCCAACCCATGGTAGAGCATTCCAAGCTCACGTTGGTCTGATTAGCCACAGTCAGACCTAGTGAAATTTTACTTTACAATGGTGATATCATTTTTGGTCCTCTTTTGAGATGAAGGATGACAACCAATGGGTGCTACTGAGGAATAGATCGAGTCTTGCCTCAGCTTTCTAGGCAGAAATGTCTAGATCTATTTCTTCTTATGTTCTTCCTTATGTTATGGCCTCCCTTGGAGAAAGCAGGATTTTAGTTTTCTCTTTTCCAATCTCAAACCTGATTTTGGGCATCAGAAGTCTCTTCCCTCCAATGACCTAAGTTTTAGGCTCCTGCTTTCTCAGAGGTTTAAAGGATGGTGACTAAGCCCACTTCCTCTGTGTTTGCTGAGATCCCCTATTGAGACATTGGCACAACACCACATGCAAGTGACTCTATCACTTCTGATGGCCACGCAGAAAACATAAACACAGGCCAAGAAAATTCTGGTATTTCTGTAGTATTGGAGATATGATTCTAGGACCAAGAGCACAGCTCAAATTACTGCTGTAATCACTTGTCCCAGCCTTAAGTCTTGAAAATATTTCCAGTGGTCCAAATTCCTAGACATTCTATTAGAATAACATTCCTCATCTCAATTCATATCTTTTTCACATTTTTTAATTAATTAATTTTTAGTTTACAACATTCATTTCCACAAGCTTCTGAGTTCCAAATTTTATCCTCCTCCCTCCTCTCTCCCTTCTCTCCCCAAGACAGCTTAAAATTCAATATAGGTTCTAAATATACATTCATGTTAAGCATATTTTCACAATATTTATATTGCAAAGAAGAATTAGAACCAATGGAATAAACTGCAAGAAAGAAGAAACAAAAGAAAAAAAGAGAGAGAAAACAGTATATATCGATCTACATTCAGAATCCATAATTCTTTCTCAGAATGTAGATAGCATTTTCTATCATGAGTTTTTTGGAGTTGTCTTAGAACCTTGAATTAATGAGAAGAGTCAAGTCTATCAAAGTTAGTCATTGCACAATGTGGCTATAGCTATGTACAAAGTAGTCTTGGTTCTGCTCCCCTCACTCAGCATCAGTTCATATAAGTCTTTCCAGGTTTCTCTGAAGTCTGCCTGCTCATCATTTCTTATGGCACAACAGTATTTCACTACATTCATATAGCATGGCATATTCACCCATTCCTCAATTGGTGGGCATTCCCTCAATTTCCAATTCTTTGCCACCACAAAAAGAACTGCTACTGATATATTTGTACATGTTGGTCCTTTTCCTATTTTTGTGATCTCTTTAGGATATAGCCCTAGAAGTGACATTGCTGGGTCAAAGGGTATGCATAATTTTGTAGCCCTTTGGGCATAGTTCCAAATTGCTCTCCAGAATGGTTGATTCAGTTCACTATTCCACCAACAAGGAATTAGCATTCCAGTTTTCCCACATCTTCCCCAGCATTTATAATTTTCCTGTTTTGTCATGTTAGTCAATCTGACAGGTGTGATGTGGTACCTAAGACTTGTTTTGATTTGCATTTCTGTAATCAATAGTGATTTAGAACATTTTTTCATAAGACTAGGTAGCTTTAATTTCTTCCTCTATGAACTCCCTGTTCATATCCTTTGACCATTTTTCAATTGGGGAATGACATATCCTTATAAATTTGACTCAGTTCTCCATATATTTTAGAAATGAGGCCTTTAGCAGAGACACTGGTTATAAAACTTCTCCCTCAGTTTTCTGCTTTTCTCCTAATCTCAGTTGCATTGGCTTTATTTGTACAAAAAATTTCAATTTAATGTAATCGAAATTATCCATTTTTCATTTAGTGATGTTCACTGTCTCTTGTTTGGTTGTACATTTTTCCATTCTCCATAAATCTGTTGTCCTTTTCACATTTATCCCTTATATAGATACACCTCTCCTTCTTTTCTTGTAAACATGAGTTGGTTCCTGAGATTTCTTCTAGGTGCCCAGAAAGACTATTTTCCACCATTGTCTTTAATAGTAGCTATGAGGGCTTGCAAAATACTTCTTAAATTAACCTGAGATGGGGCAGAGGGGTAATATTTGGCATTTGTATATCCCTACAGCTTCAGGTACACTACAAGAATCTCTTTGACAGCAATCCCTGGCTCTAAAAATAGCTGGGATACTTGGAACACCTTGGGAATATATATTCACTATCTGGGTGAAAATTAATGAAGAAAAATAAGCTTTTCTGCATAACATCCTTTTGTAGCTTTTGGAAACTGAAAATTGAATTAGATTCAGAATGACTCCATTGGATAGTATTATATTGTTGAGTTTATTTTTATTTTATTTTATTGCCATTCATTTTATCTAAAAAATGGCAAATGTAAGTTGTGAGTTTATAAGGGGATCTTGAAGCTAGGTGAATTTAACTTGGTTTTGCTGCAAAATATTTATACAACTTTAACTTAAGCTCAGCAGAACTTATTTATACATCTATTATGAAGAATAACATCTTGGCAATCAGGAAGGGAAAAGCAACTTAAATCAATTAGAAAGATGCTGATTCATAAAATGTGAGAGTTTAATGGAGACTTTGGGAAGCACATTAAATGTTATTAAGTGCATGGCGGTAGTATCATGCTAGGTAGATTAGCTGAGTTGGTTAGAAGAAAGATAGAGAGGAGGAACAGGGGAGGAAAAACATGAGTAAATCAGGACAAAATATTTTAAATAACCACAAGGGCTTTTTCCCACTACAAGTAATTTGATTGCCACCATTTTATGACTCTAATTATGTGGATATAACTATAGAACTCCAGAATTCTAGAATTAGAAGGTCTCTTAGAAGTCATTCTAGGGTGTCACAAATCCCCTTGGGAGTCTAGTGAAGCCTATGGAACCTTTCTCAGAATAATATTTCTAAGTACATAAAGTGAAATACATAGATTTATAATGAAATTTATTATATTGAAAAAGGTTATCCAAATAAATGTATATTACATTAATATATTATATGTTCATAAACTACACACACATATATATATATACATATACACACACACATATATATGTATATACATATATACGTATATATATATATATTTGGTTTACAGATCCCATGTTAAGAATTCTTATTCTAGGTCAAATGTCTCACCTACTTTAAGAATTTTTTCAAAACGTCTTTCAATAAGAGTAGACTGTCCTTTGCCTTTCACTCACAAGGAACTTACCAAAATGATCACTACCATTTTTGGAAAGTTCTAAGTATTACAGGTTCAAAAAGCACAGATTTTATATCTGAAAGGAACTTTGTTATTGCCTAGTTCAGCCTCTTTAGTTGACTATTGAGAAAACCTCAGACCCAGCAGATTAGTTGACTTGTTTGTGTAACAACAGTAGCAAGTAGTAGACAGCCTTCAAAACCACATCTTATTACTACACATTAGGTAAGGTTTTTTACCTTCTAGTGCACCAAAATCTGCATTGTTCTAACTTGTACCATTTGGTCTTTAGCCTATTTTATATTTTGGGTAACTCTGAGAGAGGTTAATTGATTTTTTTTTTTTTTTTGTGGTGAAAAGGCTAATTACATATTGGATCTACTGTCAGAAAGACATGAGTTAAAATTTTGCCATAGATGTTTACTAACTGGATAACTCAGGAAAAGTAATTTGAAGCCTTAGTTTCCTCATCTGTTAAATTAGAATAATAATAGTACTTACCTTGCAAAGTTGCTGTGAGGATAAAATGAGATAATATGTAATTTGTAAACCTCGAAGTGTTTTATGTAAACTAGTGATGATGAGATAATCAGAACCAGGATTACAATTCAAGTCTTGTCTCCAATACAATAGTTTTTCCACTATATGGAATCACACCATCTTAGCAGTCTTAAAGGTTTTAGGAATTATCTCAGCTGATCTAGAATCTTTCCTATAATTTTGCTCACATATCTTTGCTGTTGTTGAGGCATTTCAGTTGTGTCCAACTCTTTGTGACCCCATTTGTGGTTTTCTTGGTAAAGATCCTGGAGCTGTTTGCCATTTCCTTTTCCAGCTCATTTTACAGACTGATGAAACTGAGGCAGACAATGTTAAGTTACTTACCCAGGGTCACACAGTTAACAAGTATCTTAGGCTGGATTTGAACTGAGATTTTCCTGACTCCAGGACCAGCACTCTATTCACTGTGCAACCTAACTGCCCCCACTCACATATCTAGCTAATTAAGGTGCTCCAAGGAGAAGGAACCCAATGATTCCTGAAGAAGTTCTTTTTTATAAAGCTTTTAATAGTTGGGAAATATAAGTTGGAATCTAACTCTTGGCAATGTCTATCCGTTTCCCCTAGTTTTACTTCTTGGGACCCAGTACAACTTGTCTTATCCCTCAAGTATCCCTTTGAATACTTGAAGTTTACTAGAATGCTTTTTTTAAGAGTCTCCCCCTGGAGAGGATTCTGGGAAGATGGCAGAGTAGGTCAGAAAATTCCAAGCTCTCAAGATTTTCCCCACACAAAACAGTTCAACTAGCACCCCAGGGCAAATAAATGGTGGCTGGAGACAGAATAATTGGGGCACAACCTGGGTTTTCCTGGGACAATAGGAAGAAAAATCTCAGGAAAAGTTTTGGTCCCTGTGAAAAGCAAGCACCTCTAGGCTAGGTTCCATTTTATTAACTAGAGGCAAGACACTTCAACAACATATCAAGCCCTGGGGTTAATTGGTTTGAGAGGATGCCCAACCTCAGGAACTTTTGCCCCCAGGATAGTGGGGGGAATTAAGCATTTGAGCCAGGGAAGATAGAGGGAATCTTTGCTGATATAAGAAACCCCAGACCAAGCTTGGCTGTGAAGAGCAAAGAGCAGCAGGGGCAAGGAGGAACCAGCACATGCCAGGTGAGTACAGCCGCAGTAGGGCAGAAAGCTGCTGGATACAGGTACTTACAGGAGGTTGACAATTTGGCTTTGGTTCCAAGTTAGAGGGGAGAACTGAAGATCTAGAGCAAGTGGCACCATTTTCCACACCCCAGGGCTAGGGTTGATTACAAAAATTAAGCTATTGCCACAAAAAAATAATTCATAGGTAAAGGAGAAAGAATCCACCCATAGAAAGTTATTATGGGAAAAGAGATGACCAGGGTTCATCTTCAGAGGAGAATACTGAAGTAAAAAATAAATAAACCCAAAAAGAATTCATAGAAGATCTTAAAAAAGACTTTAGGGGAGTGGAGCCAAGATGGTGGAGTGAGAGCAAAGACTCACCTAAGCTCTCAGACAAACTCCTTCAGGTACCTCTGAAAAGAGAATCTGACCAAATTTTGGAGGTGTGGAATCCAGTGGGAGACAGACGGTGACATATTCAGAGCTCAGGTAGGACTGGAAGGTCCACAGCACACAGCGCAGCGAGGCCAGCACAGTGGAGCAGAAGAGACCTGAGAAACCTGAGTGGCAGGCAGAACCAGTGGAGTGACACTGAGGGCAAGAGATAAGCCAAACTGAGTCAGTGAGAGCCACTGAGCACCAGATACCAGCGCAGCAACTCCTGAGACCCTCAGCCCAAAGATCAAACTTTGGTAAGTCACCTACTCGAACTTCCCAGAGCCAGGATGGTGGAGTGATCAGTAAATGCTCTCTCCTCCCCCCTCGATGATCATGAAACAACCATAAAATATTTCCCCAGAAAAATCCCAGATCAGCAGAAACAGCAGAAGAAGACCAATAGTCTCATAACACCTGAGACGAGGAAAATAGCTAAAGGGGATTCCTCCTACGGTGGCAGAGGCAAACAGGAAGGACAGAGGACCCGGGGAGGGAAAACTTGCACTAGGACCCAGGAAAGCCTCAGTGCCAGGAGAGGAGCCCCAGGAGGGGTGGGAACACACATCAGGCGTGCCTCAGCTGTCCAAAGAAATCAGAAAGACAATAGGGCAGCTGGGATCACCATCCCTTGAGCCTACCTTTGCCTCAGTTCAGCTGAGGAGATCTCCTGTGACCAGACCACTCCTTCTCCACACTTAACAAGCTAAACAAGCTAAACCCAAGGCTGATCAGGGAAACACCAAACAAAAACCTGCTTTTAGCTTTTTCACACATCAGCTCAGCACAAAGTTCTCTAGCTTTGGACTGAAAGAACCAGAAGCCACAACACTCAATCAACATTATGAACATGAAAAAGCAGAGGACCGAAAGAACCATAGAATCTTTCTATGGGGATAAGGATCAAAATACAAACACCAAAGAGGTCTGAGCTGAGACTGTACTTCTATCTGAAACTTCAGAAGGGAATATGAACTGCTCACAAGCACAAGCAGCTCTCCTGGAAAAGCTGAAGAAGGAAATAGAAGATAAAATGGCCAATGATCTTAAAATTATTTTTATTTTTTTTTTCTTTTTTTCTTCTTTTTTTTTTCTCTTTTTTTTAATTTATTTTTTTAATGTTTTACAATCATTTCCTTAAAGTTAAGATTTTATTCCCCCCACCCTTCCCCCAATACCCCCCCTCCCTCCCCATGACAGCATACAATTCTGTTTAGGTTCTACATATACTTTCCTATTGAGCACATTTTCGCTATATTCATGCTATGTAGTCGAACTAAAATAAATGGAAGAAATCATATAACAAATCAACATATAATACACTGAACCCCACCCACATACAAACATGATCTGCTACATTCTGCAAGTGACTTCCACATTTCTTTCTCTGAGTGTGGAAGGCATTTTGCCTTAGAAGACCGACATTAGGATTTTTTTTTTTTTTTCTCAGTAAGTTCTTGTATTATTACAAAGTTCCAAGTCTACCAGAAAAAACTCTCGCACACTGTGGTCGTTGCTGTGCACAAAGTTCTCCTGGTTCTGCTCCTTTCGCTCAGCATCAGATCATATAAGTCCTTCCAGGCCTCCCTGAAGTCTTCTTGTTCATCATTTCTTATGGCACAATAGTACTCCATTACATTCATATACCATAATTTATTCAGCCATTCCCCAATTGATGGGCATCCCCTTGACTTCCAGTTTTTGGCTACCACAAAGAGTGCTGCTATAAATATTTTTGTACATGTGGGATCCTTTCCCGTTTTTATAATCTCTTGGGGATACAATCCTAGTAGCGATATTTCTGGGTCAAAAGGTATGCACATTTTTGTAGCCCTTTGGGCATAGTTCCAAACCGTTCTCCAGAAGGGTTGGATGATCTCACAGCTCCACCAACAATGAATTAGTGTTCCAACTCTCCCACATCCTCTCCAGCATTTATCATTTTCTTGTTCTGTCATGTTTGCCAATCTTACAGGTGTGATGTGGTACCTCAGAGTTGTTTTGATTTGCATCTCTCTAATCAATAGTGATTTAGAGCACTTTTTCATATGATTATAGATATTTTTGATTTCTTCCCCTGAAAATTGCTTGTTCATATCCTTTGACCATTTATCAATTGGGGAATGACTTGGATGTTTATATATTTGAGTCAGTTCTCTATATATTCTAGAAATGAGGCCTTTATCCCCGAGCTTAGCTGTAAAAATTTTTTCCCAATTTACTACATCCCTCCGAATTTTGGTTGCATTGGGTTTGGTTGTGCAAAAACTTTTCAGTTTAAAGTAATCAAAATTATCCATCTTGCATTTCAAAATGCTTTCTATCGTTTCTTTAGAAAAAAATTCTTCCCCTCTCCATAAATCTGATAAATACACTATACCTTGCTTCTCCAGTTTATTCATGGTATCAATCTTTATACCTAAGTCATGTACCCATTTGGACTTTATTCTTGTGTACGGTGTCAGGCATGGGTCTATGCCTAATTTCCGCCACACAGTTAACCAGTTTTCCCAGCAATTTTTGTCGAACAGTGAGTTCTTATCCCAGAAGCTGGGATCTTTGGGTTTGTCAAACAGGAGGTTGCTATATTCCTTGCCAACTGTGTCTTGAGTGCCAAGCCTATTCCATTTGTCTACCCCTCTGTTTCTTAGCCAATACCAAGTGGTTTTGATAATTGCTGCTTTATAATGCAATTTGAGGTCTGGTAGCGCTAGGCCACCTTCCCAAGCATTTCTTTTCATTAGTCCCTTTGATATTCTGGACCTTTTGCTTTTCCAAATGAATTTTGATATTATTTTATGCAGCTCTAGAAAATAATTATCTGATAGTTTAATTGGTATGGCACTAAATAAGTAGATTAATTTAGGTAGAATTGTCATTTTTATTATATTAGCTCGGCCTACCCATGAACAACTGATGTTTTTCCACTTACTTAAATCTGACTTTATTTGTGCAAAAAGTGTCTTGTAATTGTGTTCATATAATCCCTGGGTTTGTTTTGGCAGGTAAACTCCTAAGTATTTTATAGTGTCTACTCTAGCTTTAAATGGGATTTCTCTTTCTATCTCTTGGAGTTGGACTTTGTTGCTAATATATAGGAATGCAGAAGATTTGTGTGGGTTTATTTTGTAACCTGCAACTTTGCCAAAGTTGTTTATTATTTCAAGTAGCTTTTTACTTGAATCTCTGGGATTCTCTAAATATATCATCATATCATCTGCAAAGAGTGATAACTTAGTTTCTTCTTTGGCTATTTTTATTCCTTCAATTTCTTTATCTTGTCTAATTGCTACCACTAACATTTCTAGTACCATATTGAATAATAATGGTGATAATGGGCATCCTTGTTTCACCCCTGACCTTATTGGAAATGCCTCTAGCTTATCTCCATTGCATATAATGCTTGCTGAAGGTTTTAGGTAGATACTGCTTATTATTTTATGGAAGGTTCCCTTTATTCCTATGTTCTCCAGTGTTTTTAATAGGAATGGGTGTTGTATTTTGTCAAAAGCTTTTTCTGCATCAATTGAGATAATCATGTGGTTTTTGTTGGTTTTCTTGTTGATATGATTGATAATGCTAATAGTTTTCCTAATATTGAACCAGCCCTGCATTCCTGGTATGAAACCTACCTGATCATTATGTATTATTCTCTTGATAAGATGCTGTATTCGTTTTGCTAAAATCTTGTTGAAAATTTTTGCATCTATATTCATTAGAGAAATTGGTCTGTAATTTTCTTTTTCTGTTTTTCTCTTCCTGGCTTGGGTATCAAAACCATATTTGTATCATAGAAAGAATTTGGGAGTACTCCTTCTTCCCCAATTTTCCCAAATAGTCTATATAGTATTGGAATTAACTGTTCTTTAAAGGTTTGATAGAATTCACTTGTGAATCCATCTGGTCCTGGAGATTTTTTCCTAGGGAGTTCATTGATGGCTTGTTCAATTTCTTTTTCTGAGATGGGGTTGTTTAAGTATTCTATTTCCTCTTCTGTTAATCTGGGCAATTTGTATTTTTTAAAATATTCATCCATCTCATTTAGATTATCGAATTTGTGGGCATAAAGTTGGGCAAAATAATTTCTAATTATTGTTTTAATTTCCTCCTCATTGGAGGTGAGTTCACCCCTTTCATTTTTAATATTAGTAATATGATTTTCTTCTTTCTTTTTTTTAATCAAATTGACCAAAGGTTTATCAATTTTATTAGTTTTTTCATAAAACCAACTATTGGTTTTATTTATTAATTCAATAGTTTTCTTAATTTCAATTTTATTAATCTCTCCTTTGGTTTTCAGTATTTCTAATTTGGTATTTTCTTGGGGATTTTCAATTTGTTCTTTTTCTAGCTTTTTCAGCTGCATACCCAAGTCATTGATCTCCTCTTTCTCTATTTTATTTATATAGGCATTCAAAGATATAAAACTTCCCCTAAGAACTGCTTTTGCAGTATCCCATAAGATTTGGTAGGTTGTCTCATTATTGTCATTCTCTTGAATGAAGTTGTTAATTGTTTCTATGATTTCTTCTTTAACCCATTCCTTCTTTAGGATTAAATTATTTAGTTTCCAACTGATTTTTGCTTTATCTTTCCATGGCCTTTTATTACATATAATTTTTATTGCATTATGATCTGAGAAGGATGCACCGATTATCTCTGCCTTTCTGCACTGGATTTTGAGATTTTTATGTCCTAGTACATGGTCAATTTTTGTAAATGTTCCATGTACTGCTGAGAAAAAGGTATATTCCTTTCTGTTCCCATTCAATTTTCTCCAAAGATCTATCATATCTACCTTATCTAGAGTTTTATTTACCTCCTTAACCTCTTTCTTGTTTATTTTGAGGTTAGATTTATCAAGTTCAGAAAGAGGGAGGTTGAGGTCCCCCACTAGTATAGTTTTGCTGTCAATTTCTTCCTTCAACTCCCTCAATCTCTCCTCTAAGAATCTGGATGCTATACCACTTGGAGCATACATGTTTATTAATGATATTGCTTCATTGTCTATGGTGCCTTTTAGCAGGATATAGTTTCCATCCTTATCCCTTTTGATTAGATCTATTTCTGCTTTTGCTTTGTCTGAGATTAGGATTGCTACTCCTGCCTTTCTTACATCAGCTGAAGCACAATATATTCTGCTCCATCCTTTAACCTTTATCCTATGTGTATCCCCCCGTTTCAAATGTGTTTCTTGTAAGCAGCATATTGTTGGATTATGGCTTTTAATCCATTCTGCTATCCGTCTCCGTTTTATGGGAGAATTCATTCCATTCACATTCACAGTTATGATTACAATCTGTGTATTTCCCTCCATCTTCTTTCCCCCCATTTGTGCTTTTAGCTGTCCTGTCTCCCTTCCCCTCCTCACTAGTATTTACTTTTCACCACCTCCTCTTGCCGCCTTCCCCTCTTTCTTTTAGCCCCCCTCCCTTTTACTCCCCTTTACTCTTATTGCTTCTTCCCTCCCTTTTGCCTCCCTCCCCTTTCTCCCTCTTCCCCTCCCACTGCTTATAGAGCTAGTTAGGATTTTCTACTTAAGTTTATTGATCCGTCCTTTAAACAAATCCAATGAGAGTACCCCTCACACAATGCTCATCTCCCTCCCCTCTTTCCCTCTACTATGATTTTGTACTTCTTCTTGTGATATAATTTGCCATTTCCTGCTTCCTCCTTTTCACACCTCCTATTACACTCCCTTCTCATACTTAAATCACATTTTTTATCATGATATCATTTACTTTATATCCGTTCCCCCTATGCTTATCCCTTTTATATTTCTTAATAGACGCACAGTTCTTGAGATAAACAGATATCATCTTCCCTTATAGGGAGGTGAACAACTTGCCCTCATTGAGTAGCAAGTTGTTCCCCCCACCCCCACTGTTTACCTTTTTATGATTCTCTTGCGACCTGCATTTGAAGATTGAATTGTCTATTAAGTTCTGGTGTTTTGGTCAGGAAACTCTGGAAATCCCTTACTTTGTTGAATGACTTTCTCCTTGCCTGAAATGTTATGCTGAACTTTGCTGGGTAGTTGATCCTTGGTTGCAGTCCCAGCTCTTTTGCCTTACGGAATATTGGGTTCCAGTTCTTTCGATCTTTTACTGTAGAAGCTGCAAGGTCCTGTGTAATCCTAATTGTATCTCCTTGATATTTAAATTGTTTCTTTCTGGCTGCTTGTAATATTTTCTCCTTCACTTGATAGCTCTGGAATTTGGCAACTATATTTCTTGGGGTTTTGAGTTTGGGGTCCCTTTCAGGAGGGGAATGGTGGATTCTTTCGATGACTATTTTGCCCTCTGAATCTAGTACTTCTGGGCAGTTTTCCTTGATGATTTCCTGGAAGATATTGTCCAGGCTCTTTTCTCCATCCTGGGTTTCTGGCAGGCCAATAATTCTTAAGTTTTCCCTTCTGGATCTATTTTCCAGGTCAGTTGTTTTTCCAATTAGATATTTTACATTTTCTTCTATCTTTTCATTCTTTAGATTTTGTTTGACTGATTCTTGCTGTCTCATTGAGTCGTTAGTTTCTACTTGCCCAATTCTAATCTTCATCACATTGTTTTCTTCTGTTAACTTTTGTATCTCTTTTTCCATCTGCCCAATTTTTCCTTTTAATAAGCTATTTTCTCCATTTAATTTTTGTACTTCCTTTTCCATTTGGCCTTTCAGGAATTTATTTTCTCCAGTTAATTTTTGAACTTCTTTTTCCATTTGTTCAATTTTCCTTTTCAGGGAAATGTTCTCATCAGTGAATTCTTTCTTAATAATTTTAAAATCATTGGCCAGTTTATCTTCTATTTCCTTCTTCAGCTGTTCCAGGAGAGCTGCTTGTACTTGCGAGTAGTTCATAGTCCCTTCTGAAGTTTCAGATGGAAGTACAGTCTCAGCTGTGACCTCTTTGGGGCTTGTGTCTTGGTCCTTATCCCCATAGAAAGATTCTATGGTTCTTTCGGCCCTCTTCTTTTTCCTATTCATGATTTTGATTGAGTGTTGTGGCTTCTGGTTCTTTCAGTCAGAAACTGGAGAACTTTTTGCTGAGCTGATGTGTGAAAAAGCTAAAAGCAGGTATTTGTTTGGTGTTTCCCTGATCAGCCCTGGGTTTAGCTTGTTAAGTGTGGGGGAGGGGTGCTCTGGTCCCAGGAGATTTCCTTAGCTAAACTGAGGCAAAGGCAAGCTCAGGGGCTGGTAATCCCAGCTGCCCTATTGTCTTTCTGATTCCCCTGGACAGCTGAGGCACGCCTAGATGCTAATGCGTGTTCCCACCCCTCCTGGGGCTCCTCTCCTGGCTGTGAGGCTTGCCTGGGTCCTAGTGCAAATTTTCTCTGCCCTGGGTCCTCTGTCCTTCCGGTTTGCCTCTGCCACCGTAGGAGGAATCCCCCTTAGCTATTTTCCTCGTCTCAGGTGTTATGAGACTATTGGTATCCTTCTTCTAATTCTACTGATCTGGGATTTTTCTGAGGAGATATTTTATGGTTCTTTCACGGTCATCAAGGGGGAAGGAGAGAGCATTAGCTGATTACACCGCCATCCTGGCTCCCGGAAGTTCAAGTAAGTGACTCACCGGAGTTTGATCTTCGGGCTGAAGGTCCCAGGAGCTGCTGCGCTGATCTCCGGCACTCCGAGGCTCTCACTGACTCGGTTGGGCTTGTCTCCCGCCCCGGGTGCCGCTCCTCTGGTTCCGCCCGCCACTCAGGTTTCTCGGATCTCCTCCGCTCCGCTGCACTGGCCGTGCTGCGCTGGCCACGCTGCGCTGTGCGCTGTGGGCTCACCCCCGCGGATCAGATCCTTCCCGTGGACCTTCCAGTCCCACCTGAGCTCCGAATCTGTCACCGTCTGTCTCCCACTCGATTCCGCACCTCCAAAATTTGGTCAGATTCTCCTTTCAGAGGTACCTGGAGAAATTTGTCTCAGAGCTCAGGTGAGTAGCTGCTCTCACTCCTCCATCTTGGCTCCGCCCCCCTGATCTTAAAATTATTAAGAAAGAATTCACTGATGAGAACATCTCTTTGAAAAGGAAAATTGAACAAATGGAAAAGGCAGTTCAAAAATTAACTGGAGAAAATAACTTCCTAAAAGGGCAAATGGAAAAGGAAGTACAAAAATTAACTGGAGAAAATAGCTTCTTAAAAGGAAAAATTGGACAGATGGAAAAGGAGATGCAAAAGCTAACTGAAGAAAACAATTTGATAAAGATTAGCATTGGGCAAGTAGAAACTAACGACTCAATGAGACAGCAAGAATCAGTCAAACAAAATCTAAAGAATGCAAAGACAGAAGAAAATGTAAAATATCTAATTGGAAAAACAACTGACCTGGAAAATAGATCCAGAAGAGAAAACTTAAGAAATATTGGCCTGCCAGAAACCCATGATGGACAAAAGAGCCTGGACAATATCTTCCAAGAAATCATCAAGGAAAACTGCCTAGAGGTGCTAGATTCAGAGGGCAAAATAGTCATCGAAAGAATCCACCATTCGTCTCCTGAAAGGGATCCCAAACTGAAAATCCCAAGAAATATAGTTGCCAAATTCCAGAGCTATCAAGTGAAGGAGAAAATATTACAAGCAGCCAGAAAGAAACAATTTAAATATCAAGGAGATACAGTAAGGATTACACAGGACATTGCAGCTTCTACATTAAAAGATCACAAGAATTGGAACCCAATATTCCGTAAGGTAAAGGAGTTGGGAGTACAACCAAGGATCAACTACCCAGCAAAATTCAGCATAACATTTCAGGCAAGGAGAAAGTCATTCAACGAGGTAAAGGATTTCCAGAGCTTCCTGACCAAAACGCCAGAACTTAATACAATCAGGATAACACAAGATTTAGCAGCTTTTACATTAAGGGATCAAAGGGCGTGGAATAGGATATTCCAGAAGTCAAAGGAACTAGGACTCAAACCAAGAATCACCTACCCAGCAAAACTGAGTATAATACTTCAGGGAATAAAATGGTCTTTCAATGAAAAAGAGGACTTTCAAGCATTCTTGATGAAAAGACCAGAGCTGAAAAGAAAATTTGACCTTCAAACACAAGAATCAAGGGAAGCATGAAAAGGTAAACAGCAAAGCGAAATCATAAGGGACTTACTAAAGTTGAACTGTTTACATTACTACATGGAAAGCCATATGTGCAACTCTTGAAACTTTTTTCAGTATCTGGGGATTTGGTGGGATTACACACACATACACACACACACACACAGAGACAGAGAGAGACAGACAGCACAAGGTGAATTGAATAGGAAGGGATCATATTTTTAAAAAAATGAAATTAAGGGGTGAGAGGGAAATATATTAGGAGGAGAAAGGGAGGAATGGATTGGGGCAGGTTATCTCTCATAAAAGAGACAAATAAAGACTTTTCAGTGGAGGGAAAAAGAGGGGAGGTTCAAGAAAAAACATGAAGCTTACTCTCATCACATTCGACTAAAGGAAGAAAAAAAATGCACACTCATTTTGGTAGGATAACCTATCTTATAATACAGGAAAGTAGGGGAGAAGGGGATCAGCAGGGTGGGGTGGATGATATAAGGGAGGGCCATGGGAGGAGGGAGCAATTTGAAGTCAACACTCTTGGGGAGGTATAGGATCAAAAGAGAGAATAGAAGCAATGGGGAGCAGGAGAGGATGGAGGGAAATACAGTTAGTCTTACACAACACGACTATTATCGAAGTCATTTGCAAAACTACACAGATAGGGCCTATATTCAATTGCCTGCCTTCCCAAAGGGAATGGGTGGGGAGGGAGAGATGGGGAGAATTTGGAACTCAAAGTTTTAGGAACAACTGTTTAGTATTGTTGTTGCTACTAGGAAATAAGAAATACAGGTAATGGGGAATAGAAAGTCATCTGGCCCTACAGGACAAAAGAGAAGATGGGGACAAGGGAAGGGAGGGATGGCAAATTACATCACAAGAAGAAGTACAAAATCAAAGTAGAGGGAAAGAGGGGAGGGAGATGAGCAGTGTGTGAGAGGTACTCTCATCGGATTTGTTTAAAGGATGGAAAAATAAATTTAAGTAGATAATCCTAACTAGCTCTACAAGCAGTAGGAGAGGAAGGAGGAAGAAAGGGGAGGGAGGCTAAAAAGGAGGGAAGAAGCAAAAAGAGTAAAGGGGAGTAAAATTAAGGGGGGCTAAAAGAAGGAGGGTAAGGTGGCAGGAGGAGGTGGTGAAAAGTGAATACCATTGAGGAGGGGAAGGGAGACAGGACAGCTAAAAGCACAAATGGGGGGAAAGAAGATGGAGGGAAATACACAGATTGTAATCATAACTGTGAATGTGAATGGAATGAATTCTCCGATAAAACAGAGACAGATAGCAGAATGCATTAAAAGCCATAATCCAACAATATGCTGCTTACAAGAAACACATTTGAAATGGGGAGATACACATAGGATAAAGGTCAAAGGATGGAGCAGAATATATTGTGCTTCAGCTGATGCAAGAAAGGCAGGAGTAGCAATCCGAATCTCGGACAAAGCAAAAGCAGAAATAGATCTAATCAAAAGGGATAAGGATGGAAACTTTATCCTGCTAAAAGGCAACATAGATAATGAAGCAATATCATTGCTAAACATGTATGATTCAAGTGGTATAGCATCCAGATTCTCAGAGGAGAGGTTGGAGGAGTTGAAGAAAGAAATTGACAGCAAAACTATACTAGTGGGGGACCTCAACCTCCCTCTTTCTGAACTTGATAAATCTAACCTCAAAATAAACAAGAAAGAGGTTAAGGAGGTAAATAAAACTCTAGATAAGGTAGATATGATAGATCTTTGGAGAAAATTGAATGGGAATAAAAAGGAATATACCTTTTTCTCAGCAGTACATGGAACATGTACAAAAATTGACCATGTACTAGGACATAAAAATCTCAAAATCCAGTGCTGAAAGGCAGAGATAATCAATGCATCCTTCATTTCTTGCTACTTAAAGTACTTTTTCCTGACATGGGAGCTCTGGACTTCGGCTATAATATTCCTGGAAGCTTTCATTTTGGGATCTCTTTCAGGAAGTGATCAGTGAATTCTTTTCATTTTTATTTTACACTTTTCTTCTAAAACATTGGGACAGCTGTCTTATACATTTTCTTGAACTATAACATATAGGCTTTTTCTTTCATCATAGCTTTCAGGCACAATGATTCTTAAATTGCTTCTCCTCAATCTGTTTTCAAGGTCAGTTGTTTTTCTGATGAGGTAATTTACACTTTCTTCTATTTTTTTTCATTCTTGTGACTTTGTTTTACTGTTTTTTGATGTCATATATAGTCTTTAGCTTCCATTTACCCAATTCTAATTTTTAAGGAATTATTTTTTTCAACTAGTTTTTCTACTCCTTTTCAATTTGGCCAATTATACTTTTTAAGAAGTTATATTTATCAGTGAAGTTTTGTACCTTTTCTTCTATTTCACCAATTTTGTTTTTTAAATTACTTTCTTCAGTATTTTTGTACTTCTTTTTAGTAAGCTTTTAATTGTATTTTCACATTTTCCCCCTTCATTTTCTTTAGCTATTTTCTTCAACCACTCTTACTTGATTTTGAAAATCATTTTCTATATCTTCCAGGAATTTTTGTTGAGCATGGGAGATACATTTTTTTTAAAGCTTTGCTTGTAGCTCTTTTGCCTTCATTATCTTCCTCTGAGTTTGTGTCTTAATATTCTATGAGACCACAGTAGATTTTTATGACAAGATTATTTTGTTTGCTTATTTTCACCTCCCTATTTTCTTGATTTTGAATTGTTGTATTCCGTTCCTGCCCTGGGGTTGAAGAAAGAGTTTCTGTCTCAAGCTTTAGGCTTTTTTCACACTGCTGTTTTCACATCTAATTCTGGAAGTTTGGAAGTATTGAGTACTTCCAAGATGGTTTGGTCTGGGGAGAGGTATGATCCCTGCTTTAGTCTGTTCTAATCTTACCCAGGAAGGTCCCCTGACTACTTTGGATTGCAATCAATACTGTTCCTCATGGTCCCCCCTGCTCTGTTAGTACTGAAAGTACAGAGGTCTGTAGTTCTTAGTAATGGATTCTTAATGTCCTTTGTGTTCTAAAGAAATACTGCCTTTCAGAGTCCAGACTCTCTCTTGACAGAATATATACTTCTCTACCCTTGAACGGTAAGCCATATGTGGCTTTAGGTAATGTCGTTGCTAAATTACATTCATTCCTGCATTCCATGCTAGCACAAGATTCCCCTGTAATCGCTTTCTGAGAAGTTGCCCTTTCTTCTTACCATTTCTGGCTTGAAGCTGCTCCTGCTTCTGTCATCACCACCTAGGTTCATTGCTGCTGATTCATCCATATGGGTTCTGAGTTAGCTTCCTCTCCTGTTTCACAGGTTTCTCTTTCCAACTTTTTAAGTTGTCTGGATCTGGAAGAATATCTCACCTGAACTTTTGTTGACTCTGTCACTCTAGAATTCAATTTGAAGTCTTATTTTAAAATGGTTTGGAGAGGAATGTTGAGAGAACTCAACTGAGTGCTTTCTCTACTTAATCATCTTGGCTCAACCCCAAGAAATTCCATGGTATATTCTCATAAATGGAGCTTAAAACATATTAATTTTCTTAGTTGCTGTAGTACACTGTTTGATCATATTAAACTAATTTGTCATTTAAGCTTCCTTACCCTCTACTTTTACCCATGAAATTTTAGGCCAAATTTCCTCTAAACCTATAAATACAATGTTTCAAGTTAAATATATTTGTTTTTATTGTATTGTTGTTCAGTCATGTCCACCTCCTCATGACTCCATTGTCTATATTGTCCATGGAATTTTCTTTGCAAAGACACTGGAATAGTTTGCTATTTCCTTCTCCAGTGGATTAAACCAAACAAAGGTTAAGTAACTTGTCCAGGGTGACACAGGTTACAAGTATCTGAGGCAAGATTTGAACTTGTCTTCCTGACTCCAGGTTCAGTGCTCTATATACTGAGCCACCTAGCTGCCTCCTTCACTTTTATCCCCTTTAAATTTTATCAAGGATGTATATCTCTGAAAAAGAGAGCTGATTTTACTGTAAGAGGAAAGGAAATATATGGGAAATCTATATGGTGTACTGGTGTTCAGCAATATATATATTAAAAAAAACTGAACAAAGGCCTGTAGCTCAGTGGTTTCAAATTCAAATGGAAACATATCTCTGCGTACCACACATTGACTTAGAAAACCATAAATTATCATTTCATATGGATATGTACATATCTATATTTATAGCTATCTATAGTACTATATTGTAATTTGTTTTGCTAAATATTTCTCAAATCCACTTTAATCTGGCTTTGGCTGCACTAAGGAGTTCATGGACAGCATGTCCAAGGAGCATGAATTTGACACCAATGCCATAGCATATTGGGTGGGGGATCCAGTATGGTGGGTTTATAGAAGGATAAGTATAGGAATTTCAGAAGGAAAAAAGTCATGGAAGTGGTATGGCATATAGAAGTGGAGCCTCTACCTACACCCACCTAAGTACCAAATGAATTTCATCTTGTTGTTTTCATTCCATGTTTCTATTTTGCCAAGAGCTTTCAAAGCAATGGTTCCTCTGTGTGTGTGTGTGTGTGTGTGTGTGTGAGATTCACCTATTCTGGTTCACCCAACTAGTGAAATTATGGATTCCTTCTCTGCATAATGTTTTAAATGCATAAAATAAAATACATAGGATTACACAGAAAACCAATTATATTGAAGTAGATACATACATACATATGTACATACATGCATACATACATACATACTTATACATATAAATTTATGGACACCAGGTTAAGAACACGGGTTTAAAATTATCATTTCTGTTACCTATTATATTACTGATCACTTTCGCTTTCATATCATCTATAAATGTGATAAGTATGACTTTAATGCCTTTATCAAAGAAATAATAAGAATGCTGCACAGAAAGATTCTAAGAAGAAAGCCCTGAAATATGCTACCAGAAGTATCTCTTGTAGTTGAATCCATATACTGAATAATACCCTGGGTATGATTCAACAGTATATGAGTAGAGCTAACTGTATTATTACCCACCTTACATTATCCACCATACTTCCCAATATATGTTAGTAATCATGGCAACAAATGAGATGCTGTTAGCTGAACATTATTCTTGCTTAGTGAATGCATTCTGGTTTCCAGACATTATTGTCTTTTGTTGTAGGATGGAAATAAAGACTGAACCTATAAATTCATTGGTATAAAGAACTGCCAGATGAGAAAAATCCTTTCACCAAGTAGATGAGAAAACTCCTGGCACCTTGTCCACCATTTATTGTCTTAGAGAACTACCAAGAGAACTTAGAGGTTAAATGACTTGCCCAAGATCATATAGCAATTGTGTGTCAGAAATGAGAAAATATGGTTATCTTCCTGGACCTAGGATTCCATTCTATATCCACTACTTAACAGTCTTTAATTTTCTAAGTACTCAAAAAGCTTCTTTGTATAATGTTCGTTTTAGAATTTTGGCAAGAGAATTGGTGTCAAGTTCACTGGTCCATAATTTTTAGACTCCCCGTAGTTTCTCATTTTTGAAAAACAGAACATTTTATTATTAGTATTCATTTGGTACTTATCCCTTCTTTGACTAAAAATTCCAAGCTAACTATATGTTTTTCTACCCTTTCCAGTTTAAAGATTGTTCTCCTTGAAGGATAAGGCAAGAGCCAAATAGAAGTTGAGTATTTCTACTTTGCTGCTGTCATTTGTTAACATTGCACCATCTGTTCCAATCAATGGGATTGTCCCTTGTTCATTCTTCTTCATACTCTGAATATAGCTTCACAAAGCTGGTTGTATTTGGCATGTTTTGCATGCCTCACTCCTATCATTCTGGGTTTTAGCTTGCTGACACTATTCTTACAGGTCTGTGCCATTATTTTATATTCATCCTTGGCTTTGTGCCCTTCCTGCCTTCTTTTGCATAAATTCCTCTAAAATAACAAAGTTACCAAAAAGCTCCATTCAAGATTACATTGGTTTCTTTACATGCTTCCTTTTCTTCTTTATTCCGTGGGCCATCTGGGATTAAATTGACTTAATTTTGTTTTTGAGAGCTTTTTTATTTGATTTGAACTATCTTCAAGTTCTTTGTTTATGGCCTTAGAATAATACCAATATTTTCTCTAAAATTTTTGAAGCTTGCTTTCTTAAAATCTGAATATATAAATATAGACACACACATATATGTCTACATATATACATATGTAGACGCATTTATACACATATATATCTCTGTGAATTATACATATGTATATATAACATAATGTGTGTATGCATGTGCTATATCTCTATCTGTCTGTCTGTCTATCTATCTCTATCTATACGTCAAATGTTTTGTTTCTTTTACCTTATAAACTCCATAGTGATAGACACTTTCTACTAAGATGTCTATCATTTCCATATAACTAGATTTTCACTTTTGGCCAGATTTAAGTCTGGAGAAACAATTTTTCTTATGGTGCCTTTAATTTTTAGGAGATAAAGTTATGAGCAATTCAAGTGAATTCTTTTTGCTTGAGATGTATGAAAGCCCTGGTCCCTACTAAATATTAAACCTTATTGCTGTGTCATTTTTGTGGAGCACTGCCCATATCCTCTCTCTGGACCCAGAGTCTCAAGTATAGTATTACAAACATAATATTTTCATTTGTGGTATCATTGTTTCTTCACTCAAATGCAATCTAGCAATACAGTCTTCTACTTGCAAGTGGATTACCATGAAGATGTAGAAATTATTGACCCAAAATACAATTTCCTCAGATAGGAATTTAAAGCCCTTAATACACTGAAACTATTATATTGCTGAATATATTTTCTATTAGTTCCCTCCACTTATCCCATGTTCGATTATCCCCATCATTTCCGATTTCCACACCTTTGCACAGGCTGTCCCCAGTACTTGGAACACAAATTCTCCTTACCTCTGCTTTTCACAATACTTATTTTTATTCAAGGCTCAGTTCAGGTGCTACATCCTGCACAAAACCTATAGAGATAATGGCGAAGCATGTTGTCTGTTCACCTGTTCATTCTTCACTTTTTTCTCTTATTCATACATTTCTTTGATGACTTTGTTTATTTTGGTTATCCATCAATGTTCCTTGGTTGTCATATGTTAGTCTATTCATACCAAGAATTTTTCTACCACCATTTTTTTGAGTCTTATTTTAAAATCTTAAGAAACCACGACTCATAGTCACAGAACACCACAAATAGAATATTCATATTAAAAAGATGGGCTTTTGCTTCAGGTGGAGTTTATGTTCATTAAAATATCTATGTAATTTCACAAAAGACAATCAGTTTGTTCTCCTTTTCCCTTTCAATCCTGGGACTCGTTCATCGTCCCTTTAGCAATCCATTCTAGAAATTCATACTTTATATGTGTCAGAGTTGTTTTACTTCCATGTCATGGGTTTTTGTCATCTATTTTTTTCCCCTGAGGTTTGTATTATTATTTTGTTCTAACAAATTGGTGATCTCTACACATATAATAGATTAAGAAATGACTTTTCCACAGTAATGCTATTTCCCATCTGTTAAAATGTAATGTTTCATCTTTTATAATGTTATTTGGTACTCACCATGTCTAGATTCTTCTGATTCCCTGTATTGGTGTTAGCCTTCTAGTTCTCTAGATGAATTTAGACTCTGCCCTTTCTTATTCTTGATCCTTATTTTCTGACATTTTTCTCTGCTTTTACCTGTTCCCATCTTCTCATTAATGTCATTAATATCAAAGTATATGTTGTCTAATTTGGAGGGTCCCATTGATATTTTTGCATAATTTCCCTACCTCTCTATCCTATATAACAAATGCAGGGGCATAATTATTTTCAAATTTTGGCAAATGAGTATAGTATAACATGAAATAACCATATATTCATGAAATGGTTTTTTGTTACTTTGAACACATGAGAAAACAAACCATGTAAGTTTCTTTTATTTACTTCTACAAGGAGAATCTATAACATTCATTTCCAGTTGGGTACAACTTTGCTCTATGATTTTGTTTCCAGCAAGATTATCAAAGTTGATAAATTTATTTATTTCAGTGTTATGTCTTATTACTAGTCAGTCACTGGACAAAAATCTCACATTTAGCATGCCAGTGACCAAATTAAACTTAATAAATGGTCCAAAAATTCTGATTCTTTGCCTTCTTTGCTCTCTTTTTAAAAAAATCCTTTAAACTTGAAGGGGAGACACATTACTATATACATAGATGCCATAAGAATTTAGAATCTTAAAGGCAATCTCTGAGAATTTCTACTACACTGAGAAAGAAGGCTTTGAGTTTGATTAGGTCAGTTTTCTGAGGACCAGTCTAAGTCAATACGGAAAGATTCATCAATAGTAAGTGGGATAGTTAGTAATTCATGCTTTGATCATGGAAAAATATGGAATACAAGAAAATACAATATGACCCTAAGTCTTTTGTAGTTCCCTTACATTTTAGTCAGTCAATAGATCAATGCACATTGTTAGTAACTATTACATTCTAGGTACTGTGTGAAGCAGGAGTGATACAAAGAAAGGTAAATGATTGTCCTTGCTTTTCGCAAACAACTATGTACAAGCTATATACACTATAAATTGGATATTCAAAGGAAGGAAGACACCAGCATTAAGGGAGAATTAGGAAAAGCTTCCTGTAGAAAATAGAATATGAGCAGAGAATTAAAGGAATCCAGGGGATCTGTAAAACAGAGATGAGAAAAGGGAGAATTCTGTGCGTGAGGAAGAGTCAATGGAAATGTGCTTCTGCTGTGGCAAAAAGACACCAAAGTGGGGCAAGAAAGCTAAATTAGACATTTTTTTAGATTTTGAACATTTATTTAACTGTTGATATTTTGATGAAGCACAATTGAATGTGCAGAGTTCTACACATGAAGTAGGAATAGCTCTGGGTCTAAATTCAGTCTCTGATATTGACTGTAAGACAGCGAGAATTTCCTTTTAATATTCCAGTTCTTCACCTTTAAAAGCAAAATGATAGTTTTAGTACCCTGCTCATGTTATTATTATGAAACTTTAATGAGCTAATGTATAAATAACTTACAAACTCTTAAATTTTGTATAGATATTTGTTGTTGTTGCTACTAAGGTTATTGTTATTGTTACTGTAAACCTTAGATCACTGTCCAATGACCTGTGAGGTGACATATATATATATGTATATATACATACATACATACATACATATATAGAACAACTGATTCATATTAGTCTTGATATTCTTGCTAAAAAATTTTCTAGAAAGTGAAAGGAAGATGTAGTTAAATGGAAGGATATCTCAGATTTGTTCTACAGAGGGAAATGAAGGAATTAGTGGAACTCATTTCATCATTTGTCCAAAGAAAACAAGAATGATCATTTCACAGAATGCTCAGTTATCTAGTATTCCAATGCTCATTATGAGCATTTGCAATTAGGCCACCATAAAGATAATTGTAACTTTGTATGCCAATATCTGTTGTAGATGATAAAGAAGTGGAAGAATTCAGTAAATATCTCAGTAAGTTTTACCAAATTAATTCAACATTATTTAGTGCAAAGTTGGGCATGGTTGAAGATAGTGAAAAGTATTTTGGAAGACACAGATGAGTAAAAAAAAATGTCAAAGACTTATGCATTATAGAATATACGGAAGTCTCATGCCTATATCGTATACATAGTTTCTTTCTGAAGAAGTGAATTGAAAAGTACTACATTTAGCAAGCATAAAACATCACAAAAGTGAAACTGATTATGTAATAACACAGAGAAACAAATGATTATTGATGATGTCTACCAAAAATATTTATCAGTCTGCTATTGACATCAGCTTGTTATAGCAATGATCAAAACTAGTGTAACATTGGTAGAAATAATAATGTCTGGTATTTTATGCTGCCGATGTTCAGAATCTTCCTAAGAAAATTCAAATGGAATGTCTTACATTACATTGCAAATGTATACAAAACAAATCTGTGAATACAAGATAATGGAAGAGGAGACAAGGGATGAACAGCAGAATGAGTGAGGAAAAGTCTTCTTGAGATGGTGGCATTTTAACTGAGTTTTATAGGGATTTAGGAATTTTAAGAGGTTAAAGAGAATAAGGAATTATATGCAAAGGTACAGAAAGAGGTGGTGTTGGAACGTTATATTTGAGGTGGAGCAAGAAGATAATTTTAATTGACTTAACCATAGAGTGTGTAAAGAGGAGTAATATATAGGCTGTATTACTATATATATATATATATATATATATATATATATATATATATATATATATATATGTATGTATGTATGTATGTATGTATGTATGTATGTATGTATGTATATTAAGGCTGGACAAGTAGGTTTGATCCAGAGTGTAATAGGCATTAAATAATAATAATAATAAATCTCTCTCTCTCTCTCTCTCTCTCTCTCTCTCTCTCTCTCTCTCTCTCTCTCTCTCTCTCTCTCTCCCTCCCTCCCTCCCCTTAGAGATCATAGGGAGTTATAAGAGTTTATTGAGTAGCAAAGTGAATTGGTTAGACACTTGCTTTAAAAATAATTTTGGTAGCTCTGTAGAGAACAGATTATACTGGGAAGAAACTTGAGAAAAGGAGACCAATTAAGAGACTGTGGAAGTAGTCCAGTGGAAAAGCAATGAGACCTTGAGCTATGGTGGTATCCATTTAAGTAGTAAGAAAGGGATAATAAGATTATGTTTTATATATGGGGTATAGAAGTATGAAAGGCTGGTCTAAAACTAGGTAGCTAAAAAAGTGGTGGTGGTGGTGGTTTGGGAGGGGAAAAATAAATTCTCTTTTGTATATTTTTAGTTTTAGATGCTTATGGTGTATTGGTTTAAAATGTGGCCTAAGCAGTAGTGATGTGGAACTGGAGGTCAAGAGAGACTAGGATTTGGACATATCAATTTGAGAAGTAACCTCCTTAGGAGTATTTAAATCCATGAGAGCTGATGACATCATAAAGAAGGGTGTGGAGAGAAGAAAAAAATATTAAGGAATTTGATCTCAAGACAAAGCTTCTGGATATACTTTCAGTTAAGGAGCAAGATATTGATGATAATCTAACAAAGAAGAATGACGAGTGGTCAGAAAGGTAGGTGGGGTGCTTAGAGCAAAGTCATGAAAGTCCAGAGATGAAAATATCCAGAATGGTAAGATAGTCAACTATGATAAATTTCTCAAAGCATAAAATGCCATCAAGAAGGATGCAGATTGAGGAAAGATCATCCAATTTGCCAGTTAAAAGAAATCATTGCTAACTTTAGAGAGACCAATTTCAGTTGAGATTACTCAACTTTAAGAAAATAATGAGTAGAGAGGAAGCAGAAACAGTTCTGGTAGTTTGACTGGGAAAGAGAGAAGAAATATTGGACTTGAGGGGAAGAGAGAGTCAACTTAAGGTAAGGGCCTTGGCAAAGAGAAGGGTAACTCAGGGCTGGGAGTATAGGAGGAAAGGATAAGGGATATTTTTATGTTTTAGGAAAGGAAAAGAAGGCACTCACTAAAAAAAACTTCAGTTTTGTTGTTAAAGTACAGAAGCAAGGTCCACAGCTATGAGAATGGGGAAGAGGGTCTTGTGGGAGATTTGAGGATAGGAAAGTTAGGAAATCCATTGAGGGGTAGTTAATAGGGAACTGATTATAAAAGAGAGATGCCAAAAGATTATCTTATGGCACCACCATGTAACTTAAATTTCCCCCTCCCCCCTTGCTTCTCCCTCCCGCCCTGAGACTACACACAATTTTATATAGGTTCTACACATACATTCCTATTAAATACATTTTCACTATAGTCATGCTCTATGGAAGAATCAAAATGAATGGGAGAAATCATTTAACAAACCTAAACATAATACACAAAAAAATGATCTGCTACATTCCGCAACCGAATTCCATAGTTCTTTCTCTGGATATGGAAGGCAATTTGCCTTAAAAGACCATTGGGAATTTTTTAAAGTCCTTGCATTGCAATGAACTTCCAAGTCTACCAGAAAAAAACTATTGCACACTGTGGTCATTGATGTACACAAAATTCTCCTGGTTCTGCTCCTTTCAGTCAGCATCAGATCATATTTTTTTCCAGGCCTCTCCAAAGTCTTCCTGTTCATCATTTTTATAGCACAATAGTATTCCATTACATTCATATACCATAATTTATTCAGCCATTCCCCAATTGATGGGCATCCCCTTGATGTCTTGTTTTTGGCTGCCACAAAGAGGGCTGCTATAAATATTTTTGTACATGTTGGACTATTTCCAATTTTTATGTCTCATGGGGATACAGTCCTAGAAGACATATTCCTAGGTCAAAGGGTATGCAAATTTTTGTAGCCCTGTTGAGCGTAGTTCCAAATTGCTCTCCAGAATGGTTGGATTAGCTCAAAGTCCCACCAATGATGAATTAGTGTTCCAGTTCTCCCACATCCTCTCCAACATTTATCATCTTCCTGTTCTATCATGTTTGCAAATCTGATAGGTGTGATGTGGTACCTCAGAGTTGTTTGGATTTGCATCTCTCTAATCAATAGTGATTTAGAGCATTTTTTTTATATGACTATAGATATCTTTAATTTCTTCCTCTGAAACCTGCCTGTTTCTATCCTTAAACATTTATCAATTGGGGAATGACTTGTATTTTTGCACATTTTACTCAGTTCTCTGTATATTATAGAAATGAAGCTTTTACCACAGACACTGGCTGCAAAATTTTTTCCCCAGTTTTCTGCATCCCTCTGAATCTTGATTGCATTGGGGTTGGTTGTGCAAAAGCTTTTCAGTTTAAAGTAATAAAAATTCTCCATCTTGCACTTTGTAAGGTATATTCCTTTCTATCCCCATTCAATTTTCTTTTTTTTTCATTTCATATTTATTTATTTATTTACTTATTTATTTATCTATCTATTTATTTATTTATTTAACTTTTTACATTTATTTTCACAAAATATTAGGTTCCAAATGTTCTCCCCTTTTATTCCCTCCCCCACCCCAATACCCCAAGCATCTAATTTTCCCTATCTCCAATCTGCCCTCTCTTCTGTCATCCCTCCCTTCCCTTGTCTCCATCTTCTCTTTTCTCCTGTAGGGCCAGATGACTTTCTATTTCTCATTAACTGTATGTCTTCTTTCCCAGTAGCAACAACAATACTAAACAGTTGTTCCTAAAACTTTGAGTTCCAAATTCTCCCCATCCCTCCCTCCCCACCCATTCCCTTTGGGAAGGCAGGCAATTCAATACAGGCCATATCTGTATAATTCTGCAAATGACCTCCCTGATAGTCGTGTTGTGTAAGACTAACTGGATTACCATCCCTCCTACCCTGCCCCTCATTGTTTCTCTTCTGTCTTTTGATCCTGTCCCTCCCCAAGTGTTGACCTCAAATTGCTCCCTCCTCCCTTTGCCCTCCCTTCCATCATCCCCCACCTTGCTTATCTCCTTCTCCCCCTCTTTCCTATACTGTAAGATAGGTTTTCATACCCAAATGAGTGTGCATTTTATTCCTTCCTTTAGTCAAATGTGATGAGGGTAAACTAATTGTTTTTTTTTTCTCAGCTCTCCTCTTTTTCCCACCACTAAAAAGTCTCCTACTTGCCTCTTAAATGACATATAATTATCCCATTCTATTTCACCCTCTTTCCTCCCACTACATTTCTCTCTCACCATTTACCTTAATTTCTTTTCAGCTATGGTCCCATCCTATTCAATTCTCTCTGTGCTCTCTGTCTCTGTGTGTGCGTGCATGCGTGTACGTGTGTGTGTGTGGTCCCACCTACTACCCAGATACTGAAAAGTTTTAAGAGTTACAAATATTGTCTTTCCATGTAGGAATGTAAACAGTTCACTTCTGGTGAGTCCCTTAAGACTTTTTTTGCTGTTTACTTTTTCATGCTTCTTCTCATTCTTGTGTTTGGAAGTCAAATTTTCTTTTCAGCTCTGGTCTTTTCATCAAGAATGCTTGAAAGTCCTCTGTTTCATTGAAAGACCATATTTTCCCCTGAAGTATTATACTCAGTTTAGCTGGGTAGGTGATTCTTGGTTTGAGTCCTAGTTCCTTTGCCTTCTGGAATATCCTATTCCACGCCCTTCGATCCCTTAATGTAGAAGCTGCTAGATCTTGGGTTATCCTGATTGTATTTCCACAGTACTGGAATTGTTTCTTTCTAGCTGCTTGCAAGATTTTTTCCTTGAGCTGGGAGTTCTGGAATTTGGCCACAATGTTCCTAGGAGTTTCTCTTTTTGGATCTCTTTCAGGTGGTGATCGATGGATTCTTTCAATACTTATTTTGCCCTCTGGTTCTAGAATGTCAGGGCAGTTTTCCTTGATAATTTCATGGAAGATGATATCTAGGCTCTTTTTTGATCATGGCTTTCAGGTAGTCCCATAATTTTTAAATTGTCTCTCCTGGATCTATTTTCCAGGTCAGTTGTTTTTCCCATGAGATATTTCACATTCTCTTCCATTTTTTCATTCTTTTGGTTTTGTTTGGTGATTTCTTGGTTTCTCGTAAAGTCATTAGACTCCATCTGTTGCATTCTAATTTTGAGAGAACTATTATCTTCAGTGAGCTTTTGAACCTCTCTTTCCATTTGGCTAATTCTGCTTTTGAAAGCATTCTTCTCCTCATTGGCTTTTTGAACCTCTTTTGCCAATTGAGTGAGCCTGTTCTTCAAAGTGTTATTTCTTCAGCATTTTTTTGGTCTCCTTAACCAAGGTATTGACCCGTTTTTCATACTTTTCTTGCATCTCTCTCATTTCTCTTCCCAGTTTTTCCTCCACCTGTGTAACTTGCTTTTCAAAATCCTTTTTGAGCTCTTCCAAGGCCTGAGCCCACCCGACACCCCCCTGGGGTGTCTGGGGTACCGGGGCCCCGCCCTTTACATCTTTCCCTGATGGCAAGAATACGTCCTCACCATCAGATCCGAATGTCGGGCTCATTTGCATTTGTTGGAAAAAACTCTCTATAGTCTTATTTTTCTTCCCTTTTCTAAGCATTTTCCCAGCCACTTACTTGACTTCTGAGATTCCTGTCCACCTCCGCCTAGATCCCCCCAACTAGTGCTTAGGGTCTGAGATTCAAATGGACTTTCCCTGCTGCCGGCCGCTAATCAATGTGAACTTTAGTTTTGATGCCTGGGGTGGGGGCAGGGCCGCCTCCCAGGCTCAGCTCCCTCAGGGGCTTTATGCAGAGGCCTTCAGTAGTGGAGCAGGGCCATCTCCCAGGCTCAGCTCCCTCAGGTTGTTTATGCAGAGACTTTCAGTAATGAAGATCCTGCTTGCTGCTGGGGGAGTCTCGGCCACAGCCGCTGCTGCCCCCGCCTCTGCCTCCACCGCTTCCTGCCCCATCTCTGCCGCCACCACTTCCTCCCGAGGGGACCCAAGTCATGGAGACACTCCGCTCCCCCTCTCGTCCAGCCCAGCCTTCTCTCTCACTGACCTGTAGCTTCTGTGGGCGGAGGGACTTTCCTGGCTGCTGGAGCTTCGGTCCCTGAAGCCTGCTCGGGTCAGCTTCTCTGTGGCCACGTCCAGGGGTGGGGTCCACTTTCCGGGGCACGATGGACCCTGGGGACGGCTCTCCAGGGCTCTCTGGCATGGAAATCTCTTCCCCTCCATTTCTGTACCCCTTTCAGTGGTCCAGAAGTTATGGGGGGGGGGGTCTCTTTTTACATTAATTCTATGGGCTGTGGGTTGGAGCTCGTAAACGTGCGTCCTTCTTCTCTGCCATCTTGGCTCCGCCCCCCCCATTCAATTTTCTCCAGAGATCTATCATATCTACCTTATCCAGAGTTTTATTTACCTTATTAACTTCTTTCTTGTTTATTTTGAGGTTAAATTTATCAAGTTCAGAGAGTGGGAGGCCGAAATCACCCAGTAGTGTAGTTTTGCTGTCTATTTCTTCCTGCAACTCCCCCAACCTCTCATTTAAGAATGGGCAAGCTATACCACTTGGAGCCTACATGTTTAGTAATGATATTGCTTCATTGTCTATTTTGACTTTTAGGAGGATATAATTTCCTTTCTTATCTCTTTTGTTTAGATCTATTTCTACATTTGCTTTGTTTGAGATTAGGATTGCTACCCCTGCTTTTCTTATATCAGCTGAAGCCCAATATATTCTGCTCCAACCTTTTACCTTTAACCTGTGTGTATCCCTCCATTTCAAATGTGTTTCTTGTCAACAACATATTATTGGATTATGGCTTTTAATCCATTCTGTTACCCATCTCCATTTTATGGGAGAGTTAATTCCATTCACATTCACAGTTATGATTACAATCTGTGTCTTTCCCTCCATCCTCTTTCCCTCTATTTGTGATTTTAGTTCTCCTGTTTCCCTTCCAGGCTAATCAATAGAGTTTTAACTTTTGAGCACCACCTCTTGCAGTCTTCCCTTGCTTTTTTCAGCCCCACTCCATTTTACTCCCCTTTATGCTTACTACTCCTTTCCTCCCTTTCAGCTTCCCCTCCCCTTTCTTCCCCCTTCCTTTTCTACTGCCTATAGAGCTAGTTAAATTTATATACTTATTGTTCCCTCCTTGAACCAAATCAGATGAGAGTACCTCTCAAACAATAGTCATCTCCCTCCCCTCTTTCCCTCAACTTTAACATAATTTTGTCCTTCTTCCTATGATGTGATTTGCCATTTTCTGCTTCCTCCTTTTGACATCTCCTGTTAGAATCCCGTCACATGCTTAAATCACATTTTTATCATCACATCATTTACTTTCTACCCATTCCCTCTATCTATGTATATCCCTTTTGTATTTCACAGTAGATGTACAATTCTCAAGATTAACAAGTATTATCTTCCCTTATAGGGAGGTAAACAGTTTGGCGAAATTGATAACAACTTTTTCTTTTCCCCTGTTTACCTTTCTATGCCTCTCATGAGACCTGCATTTGAAGACCGAATTTTCTATTGAGTTATGACCTTTTTGTCAGGAAGGTCTGGAAATCCCTTATTTCTTTGAATATAAACCTCCTTGCCTGAAATATTGGGCTGAACTTTGCTGAGTAACTGATCCTTGGTTGTAGTTGCAGCTCCTTTGCCTTATGGAATATCATATTCCAATTCCTTCTATCTTTTAATGTAGAAGGTTCAAGGTCTTGTGTGATCTTGGGTTTAGTTCCTTGATATTTGAATGGTTTCTTTCTGGCTGCCTGCAGTATTTTCTCCTTCACTTGATAGTTCTGGAATTTGGCAACAATATTTCTAGGTGTTTTTAATTTGGGATTCCTTTCGGGAGGTGAAGGATGGATTCTGTTGATGACTATTTTGCCCTCTGTATTTAACACTTCTGGGCAGTTTTCCTTGACTATTTCTTGGAAGATATTGTCCAGACTCTTTTTGTCATCAGAGCTTTCTGGTAGGCCAATAATTCTTAACTTTTTTCTCCTGGATCTATTTTTTAGGTCAGTTGTTTTTCCAATTAGATATTTAACATTTTCTTCTATCTTTTCATTCTTTAGATTTTGCTTTTTCCTTCTTCAGCTGTTCCAGGAGAGCTATTTGTGCATGGGGATAGTTCATAGTCCGTTCTGAAGTTTGAGATGGGAGTATAGTCTCAATACTGACCTCTTTGGTATTCATGTTTTGGTCCTTGTCCCCATAGAAAAATTCTGTGGTCTTTTCCTCCTTGCTTTGCTTCTTGCTCATGTTGGTGAGACTTTGTTTATTGTGGCCTCTGGTTCTTTCAGTTAGAAGCTGGAGAACCTGTTGTTGAACTGAGTGATGTGAAAAAGCTAAGGGAAGGTGCCTTTCTATTTGTTTTGCATTTCCTTGTTCAGCCCTGGGGCTAGCTTGTTAAGTATGGAGAAGGGGTAGTCTGGTCACAGGAAATCTCCTCAGCTGAGCTAGAGCAAAGGCAATCTCAGTGCTTGGTGACCCTGGATTCCGTAGTGTCTTCTCTTTTCCCCTGGAGCACTTAGTCACACCTGGATCCTAGTGCCAGTTTCCACCCCCCTGGGACTCCTCTCCTTCTGGTTTGCCTCTCCCACAGTAAGAGGAATATTCTTTAGCGATTTTTCTAGCCTCAGATACTACGAGATTGTTTTCTCCTTCTGCTGATCCCACTGATCCAGGATTTTTCTGGGGAAATATTTTATGGTTCTTTCAAGGTCAATAAAGGGAGGAGGAGAGAGCATTTACTGATCACTCTGCCATTTTGGCTCCTGGAAGTTAAAATAGTCAACTTACAGACATTTAATCTGCGGGCTGAAAGTCTTCACAGTGGCTGCAGCTGATGCCTGGGGCTCAGTAGCTGTCACTTGCTTGGCTCCCACTGGTCTCTACTCTGGGTTGCCACTCTGCCTTTTTTCCGAAGGTTTCCTGCTCTGCCATGCTGGATATGCTGTACTGTGTGCTGTGGGCTCACCCCTATGGGAACTGATCCTTCCCATTGAGAACTTCTAGTCTGCCCTGGACTGTGAATCTTTCATAGTCTGTCTCCTACTGGATTCTGCACCTCCAAAATTTGGTCAAGTTCACTTTCTAGAGGTATCTGAATAAGTTTGTCTAAGAGCTTAGATGAGTAGGTGCTCTCACTCCTCCATCTTGGCTCCAACCCCCTCAATAATATAGATTTGTAGTTAATGCGGTTAACATGATTTCCTCCAGCTCTGTTCAGCAGCATTTAAATAGGAGAAAAGGAGGCAAGTGTGGGAATGGTCCAGGGTTGAAGTTTGACAAGGAATGGGCCACAATAAGACCACCAGGCAAGGGATTTAAGAGTACGAAGACAGCAGAACTGCTTAATTATAGAATTGGAATTGGAAAGCAGAAATGAAACCAAAGTAAGAGTGATAGCCTAGGAAAATATTGAGAAAGTAAATTAATTAAAGTTCACAGTAAGAGTGAGAAATAATAATAAAAAGAATAAGACAGTGAGAGATGGAATGTAGAAGATTACTAGAGGGGGAACAATTCACAATTTTTGATCATGAAATTGAACACTTGTAGCTGATAACAAAATTAATTGTATGGCCACCCTTGTATTTGTCTTAGTGGAGTAGTGTAGGAGTTTATGGAAGTTAAGAAGACTGGAAATAGGAGGTGATTGAAAGAACATCAAAATATATGTCGAAGTTCCCTAGGTATGAGGATAGGGCATTGAAGAGACTGGTCTAGATCAGTGCTTTCCAAGCCAAAGTAAGTGGCATAATAATTAAAATTTGTACTTCAGACTCTCCATATAGCCTTTGTAATTCTCCTTCAGAGGCTTAGAAAGTAGAAATTAAGTATTGGGAAATAAAAACATTTTAGTGTTAGAAGGAGCAGGATGGAAGGAGGGAAAACGTTGATTTTTTTAAAGTCAATAGATTTTCAGAAGCAGGGAGTTTTGGTAGTAAAGAAAAACAAAATAAAACAAGCTAACAAAAATCAGCCAATGTGAACAGGTAAAAATGTGCTAAGTGTCAGAACTAATCCTGGACTTTCAGTTGGGAAACACTGAACTATAGGATACCTAAAACTCCCTCATAGTCCTAAAATTCTGTGATTTTTATCTTAAAATTTCTAAGAATTTTACAGTAGAACAGGGAAAGAGCAAATATATTATAACATTATTTTGGAATAAGTAGTAATAAAACCTTGTCAATGAGTTAAGTGGAACCAATAGGGCTTTTTTCCCATTTCCTCTCAACAGAAAGGTTAATTGTAAGGGGAATACTTCGGAGCCTGGAAAGTCAGTCAGTCCAAAAGCATTTAGAAGGACTGAAATTTAAGAATATCTGAAAAGACCAAGCTATGTCAATTGACACATTGCAATTTTTAAGATCTATAAAGTAAAGAAAATAGAGGAAGTGGAATACACACTTTTATTTGAAAGTAAAATTAAAAACATTTTTCATTAGCTGATATGTCTGCACGTTCTGGTGCTAAACTCTTACTATGTGTCCAGCACTTGCTAATCACCAGACAAAACAAGGAACGTAAAAACACAGTCCTTGCCCCCAAGTGCCTTACATCTGAATCGGAGAATCAAATGGTAAACAAGTAGGTATCAAGTGCATTGTTTCTGCTGAGTTATTTTTTAGTTATGTCCAATTTTGGGTGACCCCATTTGGGGTTTTCTTGGCAAAGATGTTTGAATGGGTTGCCATTTCCTCCTCCAGAGTATTTTACAGATGAGGAAACTGAGGCAAACATAGTTAAGTGACTTGCCCAAGGTCGTACAACTAGTAAGTGTCTGAAACAAGATTTGAACTCATGAAGTTCAATCTTCCTGAGTCCAGACCTGATACTCTATCCACTGGGCCTCCTAGTCCCCCTACAAGAGACATACAAAGAAAATAAAAGATAATTTGAAAGGAGAAGGTGCTAGCAGCAGGAGAGACCAGGAAGGGCTTCCTGTGGAAGATGAGACCTGTGCTAAGTCTTGAAAAAAGTCACTGAATCTTAGAGACAGAGGTAAAGGGGCAAAGTCTCCCAGATGTGAGGGAGAACCAGTATAAAGAGCATGGAGATGGTAAACGGAGGGTCATATTTGAGGAGCAGTCAGTAAGCCTTAAAGAAGAAAACTGAAAAGGGAGGACAAGGTCAGCTTAGGAAGAGCCAAACCAAAGGTTTTCTATTTGATCCCAGGCATGGTGGGAAGTCACTGGAGTTCATTGTACCGGGGCACAGGGGGTTGGGGACATAGTCAGACTAGGTTACATGGAAAGGTTATAGAATTTTCACTGAAATATTTACCTGCATTGCCCTGGTCCATTTCTTTCTAAACAGTCATAGGAAAGTTTTCTCAGAATAGCTCCTTTGTCACCATTATAAGCCATGTATAAAGAAGGAGAATGGGTAACAGTCAAATGTCAAGTGTGTATCAGCTGGCAGGTGTGTTTATAAAGAATTGCCAAACTAATGCAGTAAATTACCACCCTGTGGGCCAACTTACACTAATACCGATGAGAGCCCAACCACAGAGGCGACAGAGAGCATCTTGTCAAATATTTTGTGTCCCTGTTAGAATTCAACACAGCAAACCAGCTGAGGGAGAGCAGGCAGCAAAGGTACAGAACTGAGCACAAAATGAATAACCTGCAATGAAACAGAATATACTAAAATAGCATCTGAAAGTGAGAACTCCTAAGGGGCAGGGAGAAAGTCAGGTGGCCCCTTCCCACACACCCCATCTCAGCAGTCAGTGACAGGAGAAGGAGCTGAAGTGAGCTAACAGCCAACACCTGGGAAAGGTCCAGTCACTACCCAGCTTGGGGTTCCTATGGAAACAGCAGGCTTGACTCCAGCCTATGGGATTGCAGCATCAGGGGTAGGAGCCCCACCGGAACCCCACAGCAGGAAACACAGTGGAGAAAGCTGCTTGTTGGGGGTACTGGAGGCCTTTAATCTTGCTCTGTGAGTGGAGGAATATAACCAAGAAGGGCCAGACCTGGCAGGCTGGAATGGAGGAGGGGAGAAGGAAAGAAAACAATTATTTATGTAGTGCCTACGATGTGCCAGGTGCTGTGCTGAGGGCCTTACAAATACTATCTCATTTTATCCTCAAAAAAAAGAAGCTATTAGGCAATAATACCTTTGAGGAATTATTGTCCCTATTTTACAATTGTGGAAACCTAGGCAAGCAGAGGTTAAGTGATTTATCCAGAGTCTTTCATGTTTGAGGCTGGATTTGAACTCAGTTCTTTTGGACTGCAGGCTCAGTGCTCTGCTCAGTGTATCACCAGCTTGCCTCAATCTGTCCTTGTCTTGAAGAGCTTCAGGCTAACCCTGCAAAATAGTAAAAACTAGGAAGTTACAGTTTTCAGAGCCCAATCAGTTGATTCGGGGGATATAGGGAGAAAAAAAACAAAACTAACTCAAACTAAAGTATAGGCCATAGCAACTTAAAATGGAAAAAAAGCTGGGTTTGGAGTCAAAAGATATGGTTTAAACATTACTTGTGCTTTTTGCTACATGTGTGACCTTGGGGCAACATCACTCACACTTCTAGAATTTCTTTTTCTTCCTCTATAAAATAGATGGTTGAAATAGATAACTTCTGAGGTCCCTTTCAGCTCCAAATCTATGATCCTATAATCTTACCACCTCCACAAGTCAAGATATGAGTAATTAAAAAATCAATAGGATATCTAGAGAACCCTGATGAAAAAACATGCTTATCTTCAGTTGGCTGAGAAGTGGGAGAATATGAGAAAGAAGGTTCCATATACCGTGTTACAAGAGATAGTTATGATTAGACAAAAGGAGTTGGAGATATCTAGAAATGACTGTAATTTTGAAACAAAAAAAAATGAGTAAATCCTAAAACAAATCTTCATATTATGGTAAAACACTTAGACATCTCAGCTTGCCAAACTCAAATAGATTGAAAACTGTTCTGTGTGTTGCCTGGTTTTTCTATGTCCATATATTAAAGTGATAGTTTTGAGGCATTGCTTGGGGAAAAAAAGAGTGTAATCTTTCTTCTCTTCAACTTACATTCACCTGATTGGGAGGCTTTCTTTCTTGTGAGGGCCTCCTTTCCATATTCATGAACTCATGTCCATGAGTTCAGATGCTATTGTTTGTTTAGTATTTGTAACTCCTCTAGCCCTAGCATATTGTTCTGTACAATGTAGACATTTCACAATTTAGGGTGACTTGTGTTGTATAGAATGCATGTCCCATCACCTATTACCTATTTATGTAGTGCCTGATACATAGTAAGTGCTTAATATATGTTTAACTATTACCTGATCTTGAAGGGGGAGGGAGAGTGGAGCAAGGAGACGTGAGGTGATGATAAAGGCCAGTACCAGCCGTATTCCCTATTCCTCTAAATGCTCAACCACAGAATAGAATCAGAGAAACTCAGAGTTGGAAGACAAGATGTCATCTAGTTAAGTCTACCTGAAGCATGGCTTCCCTCTAAAATATCACAGAAAAGTGATTCATAATGTTTTTAAAAAATCTATTGTATACAAGGAATTGTTTCAGACACTAGGGACACAAGATGAATTATGATCCAGTCCTTACTATCAAGAAGCTAGCATCTAATAGATCATCCTATTCTTGAATACCCCCATTGGTGAAGAGGCCCCTACCTCATAAAGCAGCTTATTCTGTTTCTGGAGAGCTATACCTGTTGACACAGTGGGGTGTAAGACATCAAATAGAAGCACTGAAATGAATATAAGTCGAGGAGCAATAGAACAGTGTCTTGGAAGGAAATAACAGGATTGGATATGTTAATTTTAGTTCTTTTAACTTGCTACCTGTGTGATCATACCAATTGCCAAATCTTGTGTTTCTACTTCCATACAGCCTCTAACATCAGATCACTTCTTTCTACTTCCATAGACACAAACTCAGTTCAGTCTCTTGTCATCTCTTGCCTAGACTAATACCTTGGTCTCCTAAATGTTTTCTCTGCCTCAAGTCTTTCTCAGTTCCAGTCAGTTGCAATGCTACTAAAAGGATTTTCTTTAAACAAATATATCTCTCCTTTACTTAATACATTTCAGGGGCTCCCTATTACTTCTAGAAGTTTTCTGGCCCTAAAAGCTTTTAAAGCCCCCTATCATCTGTCCATAATTTATCCTTCTAGCCTTATTATACCTCATTCCCCTTCTCACAAGCTGTGATTCAGCCAAATCAGCCTTCTTTGCCCCTCACACGCAGCACTTGATCCTTTGTCTCTGTGACTTTGCACTGTCCCATTTTCTTGAGATGCATACCCTCTTCACTCCTACCTCACAGAATTTCTCCCTTTTTTAAAGATGTAGCTCAAACACCAGTTGATAGTTAAAAAATACTTGTAGATTGATTAACTTAACTTTTGTAAATTTCCTCAGTTTCCATATCTGTAAAATGATGAAGTTGGATTAGATGACCTTTAAGAGCTCTTCAAATTCCAATATGGTGTTTCATATGCTAATCTTCAACCATCCTTAAAATGTAAGGGGTGGACCAAAAACTGTCAAAGGTTTTTCTAGCTCTAATTTTTATGATCCTACAATACTTGAATTTAAGAGATCCTAATATTGACATTGGAAGTTATCTTAAAAGTCTTTTAGTTTAATTCCCTCATTTTATTTAGGAGCAGCTAGGTGATTCAATGGATAGAGAGCTGGGCCTGAAGTCTAGACTCAAACACTTATTAGCTATGTGTCTCTTACCAGGGCAAGTCACTTAATCCTGTTTGCCTCAGTTTCCTCATCTGTAGAATGGGTCAGAAAAGGAAATGGCAAACCAGTCCAGTATCTTTTCCAAGAAAACCCCAAATGGGGTCATAAGGAGTCAGACACAACTGAAAATGTCTAAACAATAACAGTAAACAAAATCTAAGACCCAGAAAAATTCAATGTCCAAGTTTACACAAGTGAGGTGGCAAAATCAAAATTCAAATTCAGATCTTCTGACTCCAAATCTAGGTGAACACTTTCCATTGGACAATTTTTCCTTCAGTTGAACAAGTATGTTTTTTGAGAGCTAACATTTTCCAGTGCCATGCTAACCATATTCATGTGTTGACTGGGATAATAATTAATACTTGGGAAGGAAAAACAACATCAGTCATAACTGTTTAAAACCTGTTGCATTCACTATCTCTTTGAAATGTGATTCTATTTAGTGCAAAAATATTTTGGACTTAGAGAAAAAACATGAGGATCTTCTTTTGAGATCAGAGGTTAGTGATTAATGTCTTACTACATTTTTAATTCAACATTCCTGTAGAAGAAGAGAAGTGAGTGAGCACACATCTTGATAAAAAAGAAGTAACAAAAGAAGTAATGGTATGTTTCTCCTTAATCATCCCATCCTTAGTGAGGAGAAAAATGTCATAGGTGTAAGAAGGTTTAGACAAATGACATCTTCCCTCACATTCCCACTAAATTAGAGAAAGATATGTTTTAAGCCAAAATCCAGACAGAGTTCTCTTCTCCAGCACATGTTTGTTTCAAATGATGAGAAGATCTGGATAGGGAAATAATATTTAAGTACTATGAAGGAAATACACTTTCATTTGTCACTTGTAAAAGGGAAGATTGCAGAGTCTCAGTTGCAGAGTAAATTTGGACAGGCCTAGAAGACTTGATAAAATTTTAAAGACAATATTAAGTTAAAATGCAAGAATATGAGCATTTATTTATAAATTTAAAAATTACAGAATAAAAACAATATTGGTTATAAAATGCCTGTTGTATATATAATGAAAGTATATAATGAAAGTAATTATTTTCCAAATTAAATTTTCTTTTCAATTAGCAAACATCTATTTTTCTCTTCCTCTCAATTTCCTCCCTCACTTTTATTATTTTTTTTAGCAAAATAGCATTTTGTGACATTCATACATCATAATTTGTTTATCCACTGCCCAATTGATAAACTATTAATTTCCAGTTTTTCGCTACCAATTGTTTTAAAAGAATGTCCACAAATTTTCTTGTATGTATAGTTCTTTTCCCTATTTCTCTAATTTCTTTGGGAATATAGGCATAATTGTGGTATCACTGGGTCAAAAAGTGCACTCAATAACTTTGGGAGCATAATTCCAAACTGTTATCTGAATGGCTAGAGACATTCACAGCTCCATCAACAGTGAATCAATGAGCCCAATTAAATTATTTCTAATGTGTTATTTTACATTTTTTTCAACTTTTCTAGTTTATTGGGCATTGGGTGAGATCTCAGTTGTTTTAATTTGCATTTATCTAATTATTAGTAATTTAAAGCTTTTTGTTCCCAAAGGGTATCAGCATCTTGGATTTCTTTGTTATGTAAGAATTCTTGAACAAAAAAGGGATACAGATCTTCAGAAAAGATAAAATAGACTCTTTTCAATTCCATGGAAATTTAAAAGCTTGTGCACATACAAATGCAATTAAAATATGAATGGGATCCATTGCCTAGGAAAAATAATCTTTGCAACAAATATCTGTTAGGAGTCATATCTAAGATATGTAGGCAATTAGCACAAATATATAAGACCCAGTAACATTCCTTGATGGATAAATAGTCAAAGAACATGAACAAAGAGTTCTCCTAAGAATTGCAAACTATTAACAACCATAGGCAAGATTTCAAAACATGAATAATAAACAAAACACAAATCAAAGTAACTCTAAAGTGTGTGATCCCTGGCAAGTAAATTAACCTCTTTGATTCTGTTACCTCATCCTTTAAATGATGAACTCTTTGGTTCCTTCCAGTTCTGAATTAATAATCTTTTAATTCTATTAATTTTTGTCTCATCCTTAGAAAACTGATAAAGCAGAAAAAAGATAGGAATTTTCCATGATGGAGGGACTGTGAAAATGTAGGTACACTAATATGTTTGTGATGATTTGTGAAACTAAATTTTCCCAATCATTTTGTAAAGCAACTTGGAATTACATTAAGAAAATAATTAAAATTTTAATACCTAAGGACACGATTTTTTTTTTTTACTGATAGTCAATATTCCAAAGAGGTCAAAGACAAGAAGAAAGGTCACATGTGTAACAAAATATTTATAATAACTTTTTGTGATGTCAGAGAACTGAAAATAATGTAAATGCCCTTCACCTGGGGAATGGCTAAACAAAATATGGTAAATGAATATTACTCCACTAAAGTAAATGATGAAAGGGAAGAATTCAAAGACTCTTGGAAAGAAATTTGAATCAATAAAAATTTAAGTAAGCAAATGTAGGAAAAATAGTACTAATTAGTTAATATAGTAACAATTATGTGCCAACTCTGTTTGGTAATTTACAAATATTGTCTCATTTGATCTTCACAACAACTCTATAAGGTATTATAATTATATCCATTGTATAGTCGAGGATATAGAGGGAAAGAGAGGAAATGACTTGCCCAGAGTCACACAGCTATTAAGTGTTTGACACTGGATTTGAATTCAAATGGTTTTTACTCCATGCCCAGCACACTTATTCTCTGCACTATCTAAGCACTGACAATAACAAAATAAATGAAAAACAATGACAACAATAAAAGTGGAATTGAATGTGGTGTAATTGTAATGACCCAAATAGTTCCACAAGAAGAATTGATATGAAATTTCCCTTTTCCTTCTTTGCAGAAGCAAGAAACTATGGGTGTGTGCTACTGAGTATAGCATCAGACTTAGTTAATATATTTGTTAATTTTGCTGAATTGTTTTCCCCTCTCTTTCCTTTTTTACGCTTTTTTGCAAGAGATGGATCTCTGGAGAGGGGAGGGAGGAGACTTGTATTCAGAAATAAAGGTGATGTAAAGAATGATGATGTCAAAAGAACGTAAAACAAAAAAGAGGTGTCTGTTGAATATAGAAATTTTGTTCCAGAAAAAATGCTTCATTCAAAAAGGTGGGAGGTGGAGCCAAAACAGTGGAATGGGAGCAACTACTCACCTAAGCTCTTAGACAAACTCCCTCAGATACCTCTAAAAAGAGAATCTGACCAAATTTTGGAGGGGCAGGATCCAATAGAAGGCAGACTGTGGCAGTTTCATAGCCCAGGACAAACTGGAAGATCGACAGGAAGAATATGTCCCACCTGAGTGGAGAAGCATACAGAGCACAGCACAGCATATCCCAGGCAGCCTTGGCAGGGCAGAGCAGGAAAGCCCCAGGGCAGTCAGAGGAAGCAGCAGCACAGTGGGCTAGCAGCTCAGAGTGAGAGTCAAGGGAAGTGAGAGTCATGCAAGGAGGACCAGGTATCTGCAGCAGCTGTGTCCAAAATTTCAGCCCACAGATTAAATGGCTGTAAGTCACCTACTTGAACTTTCAGAAGCCACAATGGTGGAATGATCAGTAAATGCTCTCCCCCACTCCCCTTATTGACCTTGAAAGAACCATAAAATATTTCCTCAGAAAAATCCTGGATCAATGGAATCAGCAGAAGGGGCAAACAGTCTCGTAGCACCTCAGGCTAAGAAAATCACTAAGGGGGATTCCTCTTACTGTGGCAGAGGACTAAGCTGTCTCACACAGCAAGAGCTCCAGGAGGGTGGAGCCTCTCACTAGGACCCAGGTGTACTTAAGTGCTCCAGGGGAAATGGGAAGACACTACAGCACCAAGGACCACCAAGCCCTGATCTTGCCTTTCTTCTAGTTCAGCTGAGGAGATTTCCTGTGCCCAGAGTACCTCTCCCCCACACTTAACAAGCTAGCTCCAGTGCTAATCCAGGAAAACACAACAAGAATTCACCTGCCTTTGCTTTCTCACACCAGCCAGGCCAGCACCAGGTTCTCCAGCATCTAGCTGAAAGAACCAGAGGTCACAACACACAAAGCCTCACCATCATGAGAAAGGAGCAAAGCAAGGAGGAAAAGACCATAGAATCTTTCTATGGGGACAAGGACCAAAACATGAATAACACAGAGGTCAGTATTGAGACTGTACTCCCATCTGAAACTTCAGAAGGAACTATGAACTGCTCCCATGCACAAAGAACACTACTGGAACAGCTGAAGAAGGAAATAGAAGAAAAAAATGGCCAAGATTTTAAAAGTATGAAAAAAGAATTTCATGAAGAGAACAACTCTTTAAAAAAGAAAATTGGACAAATGGGAAATGAAGTACAAAAACTAACTGTAGAAAATAATTCCTTAAAAGGAATAATTGGACAGATGGAAAAGGAGATGCAAAAGTTTATTGAAGAAAACAATTTGATGAAAATTAGAATTGCATAAGAAGAAGCTAATGACTGTATAAGACATCAAGAATCAGTCAAACAAAATCTAAAGGATGAAAAGATAGAAGAAAATGTAAAAATCTATTTGGAAAAACAACTCTCCTAGAAAATAGATTCAGGAGAGAAAATTTAAGAATTATTGGTCAACCGAAAAACCATGATGAAAAAAAGACAATATCTTCCAAGAAATCATCAAGGAAAACTGTCTAGACGTGTTAAATCCAGAAGGCAAAATAGTCATTGAAAGAAACCACCAATCACTTCCCGAAAGGGATCCCTAACTAAAAGCACCAAGGTACATGGTTGCCAAATTCCAGAACTATGAAGTGAAGGAGTACAGGCAACTAGAAAGAAAGTATTCAAATATTGAGGAGCTACAGTCAGGAACATATAGGACTTTGTAGCTTCTACATTAAAAGACAGAAGGAATTGGAATATGATATTCCATAAGGCAAAGAAGCTGAGACTACAACCAAGGTTCAATTACTCAGCAAAGTTCAGCATAACTTTTCTGTCAAGGAGATGGGCATTCAATGAAATAAGTGATTTCCTGACCTTCCTGATAAAAAAGGCCAGAACTCAATAGAAAATTTGGTCTTCAAATGCAGGTCTCAAGAGAGGCATAAAAAGGCCAACTGGGGAAAAGAAAAACGTGTTACTCAATTTGGGCAAACTGTTTTACCTCCCTATAAGGGAAGATGATACTCATTAATTTTGAGAATTGTATATTTATTATGAAATATAAAAGGGAGATACTTAGATAGAGGGAATAGGTATAAAGTAAATGATGTGATGTTGAAAATGTGATTTAAGGGATTGTGACAGGAGATAGGAAAAGGAGGAAGCAGAAAATGGTAAATTACATCACAGAAAGAAGTACAAAATTATATTACAGTAGAGTGAAAGAGGAGAGGGAGATGAGCATTGTTTGAGAGGTACTCTCATCTGATTTGGTTCAAGGAAGGAACAACAAATTTAAATAAGTACATAAATCTGGCTAGCTCTACAGACAGTAGGAGGGGAAGGGCGAAAGAAAGGGGAGGGGAGGCTAATAGGGAGAGAAGAAGTAGTAAGGCCAAAGGACAGTAAAAGAGAGGGGGGCTGAAAGAAAGACAGGGAGACTGCAGGAGGTGGTGGTAAAGAATTAAAACTCTATTGTTGAAGGGAATGGAGAACTAAAAGCATAAATGGTGGGAAAGAGGATGGAAGGAAAGACACAGATAGTACTCATAACTGTGAATGTGAATGGGATGAATTCTCCCATAAAACAGAGACGGATAGCAGAATGGATTAAAAAACATAATCCAACAATATGTTGTTTACAAGAAAGACATTTGAAAAAGGGGGATACACACATGGTAAAGGTATAAGTTTGGAGCAGAATACATTGTGCTTCAGCTGATGTAAGAAAAGCAGGAATATCAACCTTAATCTCAGATAAAGTAAAAGCAGAAGTAGATCTAGTCAAAAGAGATCAGGAAGGAAAATATATCCTGCTAAAAGGCACCATAGAAAATGAAGCAATATCATTATTAAACATATATGCTCCAAATGATATAGCATTCATATTCTTAGAGGAGAAGTTAAGGGAGTTACAGGAAGCAATAGACAGCAAAACTATACTCGGGGGTTGGATAGCAACCTCCCTCTCTCTGAACTTGATAAATCTAACCTAAAAATAAACAAGAAAGAAATTAAGGAGGTGTATAAAATTCTGAATTAGGTAGATGTGATAGATCTCTGGAAAAAACTGGTGAAGAAGAATGCTGGCTGGTGTGGTGGAGCTGGAGGAGGCTCTGGAAAGGGAACTCTATTTCCAGTTCCTGAGCAGAAAAGCTTTTGTAGCTCCCAGAGCAGAGCACAAGCCAGGAGAGGCGTAAACTTCTTGCCTTTCATTCTGCCACCTTGGAGGAACTGAGAACTTACCCTTCTCTTGATAAAGTTAGGTAACTGACTGGGAAAATTCCCCCAAAATGAAAAAGAATAATAAGACTATGGAAGGTTGCTTTCTTGGTGAACAGGTATTTTCTTCCATTCTTTGAGATGAGGAAGAACAATGCTTACCATCAGAGGAAGACATAAAAGTCAAGATTTCTGCATCCAAAACTGCTAAAATACATATGCAATGACTTCAGGCCATGGAAGAACTCAAAAAGGATTTTGAAAATCAAGTAAGAGAGGTGGAGGAAAAATTGGGAAGAGGAATGAGAGTGATGCAAGAAAATCATGAAAAGCAATTCAACAGCTTGCTAAAGGAGACCCAAAAAATGCTGAAGAAAATAACACCTTTAAAAATAGACTAACTCAAATAGCAAAAGAGGCCCAAGAAGTCAATGAGGAGAAAAATGCTTTAAAAAGAAAAATGCTTTAAAAAGAAAAATTAACCACATGGAAAAAGTAGTTCAACAACTCACTGAAGAAGATAGTTCTTTAAAAATTAGAATAAAGCAGATGGAAGTGAATGACTTTATGAGAAACCAAGAAATTACAAAACAATACCAAAAGAATGAAAAAAAATATAGAGGGTAATGTGAAATATCTCATTGGAAAAACAACTGACCTGGAAAATATATCCAGGAGAGATAATTTTAAAATTATGGGACTACCTGAAAGTCATGATCAAAAAAAGAGCCTAGACATCATCTTTTATGACATTATCAAGGAAAACTGCTCTGAACCAGAGGGTAAAATAAATATTGAAAGAATCCACCAGGTACCTCCTGAAAGGGATCTGAAAAGAAAACCTCCTAGGAATATTGTAGCCAAATTCCAGAATTCCCAGGTCAAGGAGAAAATGTTGCAAGCCACCAGAAAGAATCAATTTGAGTACTGTGGAAATGCAATCAGGATAACATAAGATCTACCAGCTTCCACATTAAGGGATTGAAGGGCTTGGAACATGATATTTTAGAAGTCAAAGGAACTAGGATTAAAACCAAGAATCACCTACTCAGCAAAACTGAGTATAATACTTCAGGGGAAAAATAGTCATTCAATGAAACAGAGGACTTTCAAGCATTCTTGATGAAAAGGCCAAAACTGAATGGAAAATTTGGTGAAGAAAGGATGATATCTAAACAAATAAAATTAAGGGGTGAGAGGAATATTTTGGGAGGAGAAAGGAAGAAATAGAATGTGACAAATTATCTCCCATAAAAGAGGCAAGGAAAAGCTTCTTCAATAGAGGGGAAAAGTGAGGACATAAGATGGAAAATGTGAAGCTTACTCTCATCACATTTGGCTTAAAGAGGGAATAACATGCACAGTCAATTTGGTATGAAAGTCTATCTTACAGTACAGGAAAGTATGGGAGAAGGGGAAAAGTGGGATGGCAGGATGATAGAAGGGAGGGAAAATGGGGGGAAGGAGTAATAAAAGTAATCACTTTAGGGGAGGGACAAGGTCTAACTAGAGAATAGAATAAATAGCGGTCAAGATGGGATGGAGGGAAATATAATTAGTCTTTCACAGAATGATTATTGTGGAAGTCTTTAGCAAAACTACACATATATAGCCTATATTGAATTGCTTGTTTTCTCAGAGGATGGAGGAAGGGAGAGAAGTTGGAACTCAAAGTTTAAGGAATGAATGTTGAGAATTGTTTTTGCATGCAACTAGGAAATAAGAAATACAGGTAATGAGGTATAGAAATCTATCTTGCCCTACAAGAAAAGAGAGACGATGGGGATAAGGTAAGGGAGGGGCGTGATAGAAGGGAGAGCAGATTGGGGGAAGTGGTAATGAAAATGCACAGTGTTTCATGGTGGGGAAGGGGAGAAATGGGGAGAAAATTTAGAACTTAAAATCTTGTGTAAATGAATGTTGGAAACTAAAAGTAAATTAAAAACAAAAAACAAAAAACTGTTGTTGCTTCTTAATAACATCTGATCCTCCTAAAGGAACTGGAATCAGAGTGGAAACTTTGGAGATAGTAACAAACTCAAATAATTCTGTATGTCAAATGTAAATGATTCTAGTGGGGCTCTTGCTTTCTTTCTTAGTTTTCCCCCATTCTGACACTGCTTTTAATTCTCTCTGTATTTGGAATCTGCACATTAAACTTGCTTGCCAGGTTTGTATCTTCTAGACTACAGACCATTCACTTACAGTTGGTAGCAAACAGTGGGTACTAGCTCATATCCTCCCATTATCCCCTGGATGAAGCCTGTGGTTGGTTCCAATGAATTTCCTCTCTGGGACCCCTCCAAACCAGGAGTAGATATATGACCCTTTCCACCAAGAAGCAGTTTCAGAAATGGAGACTTTCACCCCTTACCCCAAAAGATTTTCTCATTTGTTTGAGGAGGGAATGATCTGGCATCTGGGTAGTTGAACTTTCCCATATATTTCAGCAGACCAGATCCCTGGTATTGGGTTGAGGCATCTGGCCCATCCCAGTAATCCTTTCAACTGTCCTTTCATTGTGACTGCCCAATCCAGCCCAGTCTTTCATTTCTGTTGCCATAGGACCACCCCCTAACTCCCATCAAGATCTTTGCATTGACCTTTTTTCTCCTTTTTCTATATAAATGTATCATTCTCACCACCATTAAGAGTAGATTCATTAGAAATTTTGCCCCCCTAACTAGTGTTATAGAACCTCACTACTCTTACTGAAAGAAGACTGGGGTAGTTGAAACCTTTGAGGCAGACCTGCCCTGAATCCTTTGCATTTCAGGGTTCCTGGCATCCCCTAATAGCAACAGCAGCACTGGTAGTATCTAGACCTTTCAGCCCACTGACACCAAAGATAACTTGGAAGGTTGGCAGGAGAGATCTGTTGCACCTGGGTGAGAGTGGAGCACAGTTCAGTGTAGTAGGGCTTGTCAGCACAGTTTCACAACAAATGAATGGTGTCAGCAGCAGCAGGGGCCTCAGGTATTTCTGGTGCTCTCAGCTCACATACATTAAGAAGGTCAGTGAGAAGGAAATGACAAGAATCTTTTTGCTACCAATGAGGAAGAACTCTGTTGCTTTGCCCATATTTGTATCTGGGTTGCAGTCCTGGGGGCCAGTCCCAGGGCAAGGAGTAGCATTAGCAGAGTAGAGCTTCTGGAAGCAGTGGAGCAGTACCCTCCTCATCATTTCAGGGCAGAAAAGAGTGCTTGTGGTCACCCCCAGATCAGAGCAAATGCCAAGAGAGTAGTAAACAGCTCTCCTTAGATCATACCACCTTGGAAGAACTGCAAACTTAGAGGTTTCTAGAAGTATCTCTGAAATAGAAGTTATTTGGCTAAAGCTTTGTGGTGGAAGGGTTGAGAGAAATGGGGATAACGAATTGGGTGATAGGAGATGGGGAACTGGATTTGGGTGATGATCTCAAGGGATTAAGAATCCCTTGGGCATGAAGGATATGACCAGGTGTGAGAATGTTCAGCACTGAGCAGAGGGTACCCCTCTTCTTTCCAACAAAGTTTAGAAATTGAGCCGGAGGCAAGTGTACCACAACATGAAGGCAGAGTGCCTGGCATATAGCAGATCTTTAATAAATGTTTATTATTTGGTTGTTTGATGATGTATTTTTTAATAGATTGAAAACTCCTTGAAAACAGAAAGTTCCTTTTCTGTCTATCTTCAGTGCTTAGCACAATGCTTGACACAAAATTAAGTGATGATCCTAAAGCCCAGAGAGGCCATTTGCTCAAGGTCAAACAACTGTTAAGCTTTGGGGTTGACATTTAGCCCATATCTCTCCTAACCTGAAGTCTAGCATTCATTCCACTACAACATACCACCAATAGAGATTATTTAAACTCTCCTGAATTCTTTCTCATCTTTAAAAATGAGGAATTAAACTAGATGTTCTCTAAGATCAGTTCCAGTTCAAATATTCTATCAACATAAATTCCATTTACCTTCCAGCTGAGAGTTTCTTATATCAATATAATCACAGATCTAGTTCTTCATCCCTATCCTTAAGTTGTAAAATATTATTTTGGTCTTTCACTGTGACTTGGTGGTAATGTTGAGTTCTCAGAGGTTAGAGAAGTCCAGGAATAAACCTGTAAATCCCACCAGGCAGGAAAGGCATCCATTCCATGCTTGAGTATATATAATGTCTAGTTTAGCAAGTGAAGAGAGGCTCATAATTACAGAATTGAGGATTATGTGTCTTTCTTTTTGATCTAGTAACTCATGGTACCCATCTATTGAAGCATGGAAGACTGTTAGTTTAAGGGAGTACTCAAAATGATGAAATAATGAACCCTAAAATTGTTGAATAAACCAAAAATATAAAAAGAAGATGGAAACAAACACATTAAAATTAGTAGATTGATGTGCAAATTGATTCCACAGATGCTCCATATAAACCCATAGAATCACTCAGTCAAATCACAAATTCGCCACCACTAAAAATGAAAGAGTTCCATCTAGCTGTACCCTGCTCAGTCTACAGACACATGAGCTCAAAGAGTCTGGAGGAGTGAGTTGGAAATATTAAACCAATAAATTGGCAGATAAAAAATGTCACAAATCCCAAGGTTAGAATCCCTATATCAACACTAAGTGGTAAATCAATTTTTATAGCGGGAAGAAAACATTGGACATTATTTTTTCTATTTAGAAGTTGGTTTCTATCTTATACAATGGTGTTTAAAAGGTCCATGGTGGAGAGAAGTCCTTTCTGGTCCCTTTGGGGGTAAAGTATTCTTTATGTTGGCAAGAACTAGGTTATAAAAAGGAGATGAATTATCAACCAAGAAAGAGGAATTGCTGACTGAATTAGAAGTTATGCTATCTAGGCAAAGCTACTGAATCTCTCATCTTGAAGGTGTCTCCATGTAGTTACAAGCCAGAGATAACCAGCTTGAGGGCTTGGAACTTGGCAGACTAGGAAGTAACTTTGCTTTAAAAAACTTAAAGAAATCTCTCTCTAGCAAAGGGAGGTATTTAGAGCAGGAAACGTTTAGAAATAACAGTAGGGCATCAAAGAGATAATTAACACTTTTACTTTTGCAAGCAGCTGAAAATAGACTGGAACAGCTAGCAAGTGACTAAGAGCTATGAAAAAATCCTTGGGTAGTCATGAAGATAAAAGAAAATAATTTTGTAGTTAAATTGGATTAGTTGAGTTTAGTGCCCAGCATGTGTATCTTGTACTTAGGTGTTCGTATTATTTTGAACCTTGTTGTAATTTGCTATCTAGCACTGTGTGTTAAGAGAAATATTAAACCTATCCTCTTAATTTAATAGAATTTTACAGCTTTAAAAGGAAACTATATTACTCAATGGATTGGGTGCTACATATATACATTTCTAAGTTATTCATACCTAAGAAAAGCCTGAATGTGATGCCTATTTACTCTTAAAGGCAATGAGGCAGAAAAATGGTGGAGTATAGAGTCATGAAGACTTGAGTTCAGATATAGTCTCAGATATTTACCAACTGTGTGACCCTGGACAAGTAACTCAATTTCAATCTTCTTCAGTTTCTTCAACTGTAAAATGGAGTTATTGACAACATTTACATTTCAGAGTTGATGTAAGGATCAAATGAGATAATAGCTATAGAACACTTAGCAGAGTTATTACCACATTTTGTTGTTGAATTGATTTAGTTATATCCAACTTTTCATGATTCCATTTGAGGTTTTCTTGAAAAAGATGCTGGAGTTGTTTGCTGTTTTTTCCTCCAGCTCATTTTACAGATAAGGAACTGAGGAAAATAGGGTTAAGTGACTTGCCCAGGTTTACATAATAGTAGGTCTCTGAGGCATGATCTGAACTCATGAAAATAGATCTTCCTGATTCTAAATTCAGGCTCTATCCACTGTATCAGCTAGCACATAGTTGTACTAGTTAAGTGTTAACTTTTATTATTCTTTGACTATTTTCTGTTGGCTTACTGAGTGATGATAAAAATTCTTTTAATTGACTGCTTAACCAGAGTGAGGAGGGAGAAATGCTCTGGGCTTTCCAATGAGAATAGAGGTTGTGGTAGCTGCAGAAACTGTTACAGATGCCTCATCTCTCCATGTGGGCTGCCAGGTGGTCATGAATGCACATCACGTGTTGTCCATGACATCAAGAATTGAACTTCGTAGAGACTCAAAGCATCAATAAATACCTCCCTCTCTGACTGTGGAAAAGGAGTATTTTGTAGCAGTCGTGCTAACTTTGATTTCACTCTCTCTTGAATTTGAAAGACTGTGCAAAGGAGTGTAGGCTGCCCATCTTGTCTGTATGTGTTATCCTTTTTATTATACTTTCTCAGTAAATATCCTTTGGTAAAAAGTAATTGATGCTAATTGGTTAATTGATATCAAAAAGATATTGACTGGTCCAATTACATTGGAGGAACGTAGAAGTTGAGAGCTTGAAAACAATAGTGTTAGAGACTTCCTCTCTCAAGTATTCTGTTTTGCCCTAGAACCCTTCAGGAAAAAGTAGTAGCTAAACTCTAGTGACCTAACCCATCAGTGCTGTTAGTGTTTGGAAGAGTGAGACAGGCAGAGAATGAACTTTGCTAGAAAGAACTAATCAGCCTACATGAAACTTGTCTTGAAAAGCCAAATGAAATTTGTATTGATTAATTTCACAATATGTAAATGGATTATCTATTTTTAGGGATTAACTGTAAGTAAATTTTTAATCCCACTATTATAGTCTAAGACCCATGAGAGCAGAGACTGTGACTCATCTCCACTTTGTATCATCCCCAGGAGTCAGTACACTGCTCCTGCTCTGAGCGCAGGAGACATTTGATAAATGTTTGTTATCATTCCCTATGCAGGCTTCTGCATTTTCTCTTCCAGTACTTCCTTATTAGAAAAGCTCCAATGAGATAAGTGTGTATTTGGAAAATGCAAGCTAATTTTAATAATAACTCAATGAAAACAAAATCAGGAATTCAAATCAGTTTAAATGACAATTCTGTTCTTTGAGCATGTGATTTCATCTATTCCTTCCATCAAAGTAGAAAAAAAGGTTAGCAACTTACTATCATAGGAACCTTGGCAAATTTTAGTGTTAGAGACTTCGGGGCAGCTAGGAGTTGTAGTAGATAGAATACTGGGTCTCATCTTCCTGAGTTCAAATCTGATCACAGACACTAGCTTTGTGACACTGGACAAATCACTTAACCTTGTGTAAGAGCAAGCACCCCGATATCACAGGAGGGCCTGCTATCACAGGTTCTTAGATCTACTTTTCTAAAAGGAAAACAACTTTTGAGAGGTTAACAACCACTTTAATCCTGCACATACATCATTCACTTAGTTCAGGGCAAAAAGTTAGAACCCTGAACTTTAGAGATAATAGAAACAGAGAAATAGAGATCAACAGACAGGGCTTCCAGCTACCTGACCATAAGCAATGGATACACCATAGATCAACAGACAGATACAGCTCTCTGACCATACATACATAGTTACCAGAGAGAAAAGCACCAACATCTGGGTTTTCGAAGCCACGGGACTCCTTAGAGGTTGCCCAGGGTCTCATCCACCCAAAAAAATGCTCCCAATGAGTAAGCCCCAAAGTAAAACCTCACTTTAGAGTATTTATACATTTTTCAGAACCAAAAAGTATCACAATCCTTGAGAACCAGTGCCTCATTAGAAAATTACCAAAAGTTGTAAGCTTCCCCTAATCAAGTTTCCCTTAATGGTCAGGCCCATCAATGGGTGGGGAAGATCTTTAATTCATTAGCATTACATCTTGGTTGTCTCAGTTTCTTCATCTGTAAAATGAACTGGAGAAAGAAATGGCAAATCACTCCACTATCTTTGTCAAGAAAACCCTGAATAAGGTCAAGAAGAGTTGGATATAACTGAAATAAATGAACAACAACAGTTCTTAGAGAGCTTGATCCCTGAGTGCACTGCGAGTTGAAATGACTTGCTGTTGGTCATACAATTAGTATTTGTCAGAGACAGGACTTGAAGCCAAGTTCTTCTGATTTCTATATTAGACCACTCTCCACTATGCTCTTCTGCCATGTTCCATCTCACAATGCATTCCCAAGCTAAATATCAATGATGTTGACTACCTGATGTGTTAGATTGTCTTGACCAATGTTCTTTATGAGTACAGATGATGATAAATTATAATAGAAGTGCTCCTTTCAAATCTTACGCTTCCCAGATCCTATCACTCTACTTCTCTTAGTAACTTGCTTCACATCTGGTTTTTCTCAACTTTCTATACTCTGCCTACAACACTTCTCCATTTATTTGAACTTTTGAGGTTTGAGGAAAGACTTGGTAAGGATTTTAGTTTCCTTTCTAGGAGTTTTCTTTCATTATCTGCTCTTAGCAGATGTGAGAGGGTGCCATTCACATTAATAGTTCAGTTTCTCTACTAATTTTAGGGACATCAAACTGTCTATTCTCCTTCATCCCCCCAACTCTTTCTCTTTGTTTCTTTGTCTTTCTCTGTCTGCCTCTCTTGTCTTTGTCCATCTTTCTTTTTCTGTCTCTCTGTTTTGTCTGTTTGACTCTCTCACCACTTTCTTTTGGCAGGTTCAAATGCAGACACATTTTTTAAGCATTTCATGCTCTACTGGGCCTGTTACCTGTTTGTTTACAGTTTTCTTAATAAAGCCACAGAGGAGAGACTTTATCAGAAGCACAGGACGTTGTACATATATCTCTCTGACACCTTTCCATTCTACACTCTTTTATCAACTCAGAATGCTACCATTCTCAAGGTATATTTTAAAGTCAGCAGTGAAACTTAAAATATCTCTTTGTTCATATGAACATGATCAAAAGTAGCCCTGGTCACAAGAGACAGATCTTTCATTTTTGGCATCAAGATTTTCAATCATCTAACAAATATTCTATCCTTACCAAAGTTAGTGTGTAGTTCCTATGAATAACTTTTTTCGTGGATGGATTCTAAGTTTATTTTATTTGTAATTACACAAACTTTTTTCCCCTGTTCCTATTGATGTAAGGTTAATTATGAGAAAGTTTGCTACTATTTCATTCCCACTTAAAAATTTGCCATTTATATTTAGCATTCACTTAGATATGAATACATTTCTGCTGAGAAATGTAAACTTCTTAAGGGCAAAGACTTTCATTTTTTCCCCATTTTTGTCCTAAGCACCTACTACGGTGTCTCCTATATAATAGGATCATAATAAATGCTTGTTGATCAGTGAGTAGTTTGATCACACTACAGTTTACCCCAATCCCAGCAACTAGACTAGAATTTTAGTTGCCCTCTTCTAGCTCCTTGGTTACAGGAGAGACTTATCGCATAAAATTATGATTTATTTATTGTTCTTTCTATCCCATGTCCTACCTCCCTTTTAACTAATCTTTCTTTTTGAGGGGCATTTCCTGACTGTTGTTGGCCACATTTCTGGCATCTTTTTCTTTGAATAGCATAGCAAACTATCTTATTTCTCTTAAATCTCTGCTGTGGAAATGAATTCCACAATCACATGTAGTCTCTACAGTGGTATTATGAAGAGAATACTGTATTCTCCCCACACATAACAGAGAGCAAGTTGCCATAAATCCAGTGTGGGTATTTGGAAGGAGGGTGTAGGAAGGTAAATAAAATATCCGTGAGGAAGCAGGAGCGGAGATGTGCTGTTGAATTTCTCAATTTCCTGTGCAGTTTGGAAATAATCACAAAGTTAGTGGGATCTGGGGCATAGCATAAAGAACATGGCATCGATGTGATTCTTTTGTGGTGTGTACCTAATTCCACAGCACCTGAAATATGCTACTTACTTGTGTTCTTTTCGATTATGAAACAAAATATTTGGCATATACTGAGGCTCATACATCTGGGGAAAAAAGAGCCATTAGGTATAAAAATTAGTACCTTTTTGTGTAGACAAAGAACTGGAAATTGAGGAGATGCTCATCAGTTTGGGAATGGCTGAACAATTGTAGTGTGTGATTGTGAGGGAATACTATTGTGATATATGAAATGGCAAACAGGATGCTTTCAGAAAACCCTGGGAAGACTTAAATGAATGGATGCAAAGTAAAATGAGTAGAACAGAAGATCATTTCACGTAGCATCAGAAATATTATAACAGTGATCAACTATGAAAGATTTAGCTATTGTCAGCAATATAGTAACCCAGGAGGGGGCCATCTCCAGTCATCCTGATCTGTATCTTGCTACTGGACCCAGATGGCTCTAGAGGAGAAAATGAGGCTGGTGACTTTACACAGGCCTCCCTCACTTAAATCCCATTTACTTCCAAGTCATGCCATCACCTTCAATGACCCAAGATAATTCTAAAGGACTGATGATGATAAACGCTATCCATCTGAAGAGTAACAATTGATGAAATTAGTAGAGATTGAGGTATTATTTTTCATTTTATTTTTTGTTGCTTTTTTCCCCAACATGGCTAATATAGAAATATGTTTTGCATGATTTCACATGTGTAATTGATATCACATTTATTGTTTTCTCCATAAGTTGAGGAGGGTTGACAGGAAGAAAGAGAATTTGTAATTCAAAAATATTTTAAAATAAAATTTTTAAAAAATATAAAAGTTAAAATAAATAAATAATGTATTTTAGAATTTTTATTCATGTTGTTTCTAAATTATGGAATAAAACAAACATTTCCATGATGCAGTATAATAGAAAAGATGATTGCATATGTAACTGCAAACCTATTACGTGCAATTTGCTATGTATGTCTTTTAAATAAATATGCCTTTTAAATAGTAGTTATGTGATTTTCTTTTTTCTTTCCTTTTTTCTCCTCTCATCTGCCCAAGAGATGACTACATCACACACACACACACACACACAAACCACACACACACATACACAGATTCATATATGCAAACTCATACTATATATATTTCTATTCATCAATTATTTCTCTGGATGCAGAGATTGTCTTCCTTTATATTTTTTTTATAGTTTATTTGGCTATTTATAATAGTAGAAATGACTTTATCCAAAGTTGCTCTTAGAACAATATTGCTATTATTGTATACAACATTTTCTTTGTTCTGCTAGTTTCACTGTTTATTATCTCATGTAAATCTATCCATGTTTTTTTCTAAGATCATTGAACTCATTTCTTATAACATAATATAGTACTCCAGCACAATCATATACCACAATTTGTTCAGTCATTCCCTGATTGATGGGCATCAGTACAATTTCCAATTCTTTGCCACCACAAAGAGAGCTGCTTTAGAACATTTAAGTTCTTTTCATTTTTCTCTAATCACTTTTTGAATTAGACCTAGGTAGTTTAATAACTCTTTGGGTATAATTCCAGATTGCTCTCCAAAATGGTTGGATCAGTTCGCAATTCTACCACCAACAAATTAATGACTCAAATTTTCCACATTCCCATTTAGCATTTGTCATTTCCTTCTTCGATCATTTTAGACAATCTGATAGCTATAAAAGAATGTCTCAAAGTTGTTTTAATTTGCATTTCTCTAATCAGTAAATTAATATATTTTAAAAAGAGAGAGGCAAGAAAACACCACAATATAACACCACCGCTGTCTGGTTATGTCTAACTGGATTTCTTCTACATACACTGGTGATTATAGGAATCAGAGGAAAAACATATATCATCTCCCCATATGTGTATGTAAGCAGTTGCTTCACCAAGGCAATATTCACAGCACTAATTGTGACTATGAATATGCCATCATAGTTCTAAATCTCAAAGTTTAACAGGCTCTCCATATAGAAGGCAGAAGTGAAACGTTTATTCATACACCAGAAAGCCAAATCCATCACAGTAACCAAGAAGTCAATACATATTTGCAAGGAAGGAACAAAGCCATTCCCAAGCCTCCCTCTGTCCACCTCCACCCAGGCCTTCCCACAAACAAACACAACTAGCTGTCTGCTTTGCCTGTGTCCTTTCCTCTCTCTGCCCTAGCCTTTCTCACCAACCTCCTCCCAGTTCTGCTCCACCCTTCCCGTTCCACCTGCTCAGCAAACTATTCCCACCACATGTGACATAGGCTTCCGTGAGATTTCAGCAGGTCACATGGGCCTATTCCCACATGAATGGGAAAGCTCTTCACATTTAAATTACCATTATAGCATCTTATCTTTGTTTAGTCCTTTGTCATTGTTCTTTTATATTTATCTTTTAATTTTTCTCCTCACAATATTTGATTTTCAAAATTTCTTTGCAGTTCTACATTTTTTTTCATCAGGAATGCTTGAAAGTTGTTAAACATCCATTGTTTTCCCTGTAGCAGTATCTGTGCTTTTTTTGAGTCAGTTATTCTTGGCTCTAAACCAATATATTTGCTTTCTGGAATAACATATTCTGATATAATGGTAGTTGGTATGTTGTGAGTGACTGTGACTTTCTTTCTGACTGCTTGTAATATTTCATTTTTATTTTATCTGGAAGCTCTAGATTTTGGCTATGGTATTCCTGAGAGTTTTCATTTTGGTACATCCTTCAGGAGATGATCAGTGGCCTTTCTCTATTTTCTCTTTGTCTTGTGCTACTAAAAGATGCAGCTTTCTTTTTAGACTTTGGGTATATGATGTCTAGGTTTTTTTTTTTCTCATAGTATTCAGATAATCCAATAATTCTTAAATTTTTTATGACCATGATCTGTTTTCCAAGTCAGTTGTTTTCCTTATGAGATATTAAACATTTTCTTTTATTTTGACTTTGTCTTAATGTTTCTTATTGACTCATGAAACTATTGGCTTCTATTTGGTCCATTCTAATTTTCAGGGAATTTGTTACTTTGTCACAGTTTTATACCTTTTGTGCCAAACTGTTAATTCCCTTTTCAGTTCTTTCTTCCATAACTCTCATTTCTTTCCTCCCTTTTTCTTAAGTATTGTTCTTCCATTTATTAAATAAAACATTTTTAGTTCTTTAGAAAAGGACGAAACAGGGGGGAGGAGCCAAGATGGTGGAGTAGAAAGACTCACATATGCGAGCTCCAAACCCACAGCCCATAAATTACCTTTGGAAAGAACTCCCAATGGGTTCTGGAGCAGTGGAAGCCACACAGCAGCAGAGTGGAGGAGATTTCTGTTCCAGAGAGCCCTGAAAAACCAACCCCAAAGGTCTGTCGGGCACCGGACATGGAGTGGAGCCCCTGCCCTGGCCACACAGCCCCAGAGGAGCAGATCTGAGCAGGCTTCAGGGACTGAATCTCTGGCAGCCTCGAGGGTCCCTCCACCCACAGGCGCTACAGGTCAGTGAGACAGCCTTCTGGACTGGCCGAGAGAGGAGCAGGGTGTCTCCGTGGCTCGGGCCCCCTCAGGAGGAAGCAGTGGGGGAGGCGGCAGCCAGGAGCTCCCAGAGCAGCCAGTACCCAGATCCATTACTGAAGGTCTCTGCATAAACCGGCTGAGGGAACTGAGCCTGGGAGGGGGCCCTGCACCTGCCTGAGCAGCAGTACTTAATCTCTCACTGAATAGAAGCCCCTCCCCCCACTGAAAGCCCTGAGGCTGGGGAACAGCATTTGAATCTCAGACCCCAAGCACTAGTGAGGCAGGGGTGGAGAGGCATCTCAGGAGTAAAGTAACTGACTGGGAAAATGTCCAGAAAAGGGAAAAAGAATGAGACCATAGAAGGTTACTTTCTTAGTGAACAGATGTTTCCTCCTTTCCTTTCTGATGAGGAAGAACAATGCTTACCTTCAAGGAAAAACATAGAAGTCAAGGCCTCTATATCCCAAACATCCGAAATAAATATTCAATGGGCTCAGGCTATGGAAGAGCTCAAAAAGGATTTTGAAAATCAAGTTAGACAGGTGGAGGAAAAACTGGAAAGAGAAATGAGAGAGATGCAAGAAAAGCATGAAAAATGGGTCAATACCTTGCTAAAGGAGACCCGAAAAAAGGCTGAAGAAATGAACACCTTGAAAAATAGGCTAACTCAATTGGCAAAAGAAGTTCAAAAAGCCAATGAGGAGAAGAATGTTTTCAAAAGCAGAATTAGCCAAATGGAAAAAGAGGTTCAAAAGCTCACTGAAGAAAATAGTTCTCTCAAAATTAGAATGGAACAGATGGAGGCTAATGACTTTCTGAGAAACCAAGAAATCACAAAACAAAACCAAAAGAATGGAAAAATGGAAGAGAATGTGAAATATCTCATGGGAAAAACAACTGACCTGGAAAATAGATCCAGGAGAGACAATTTAAAAATTATGGAACTACCTGAAAGCCATGATCAAAAAAAGAGCCTAGACATCATCTTTCAAGAAATTATCAAGGAAAACTGCCCTGATATTCTAGAACCAGAGGGCAAAATAAGTATTCAAGGAGTCCATCAATCAACACCTGAAAGAGATTCAAAGAGAGAAACTCCTAGGAAAATTGTGGCCAAATTCCAGAATTCCCAGGTCAAGGAGGAAATATTGCAAGCAGCTAGAAAGAAACAGTTCCAGTATTGTGGAAATACAATCAGGATAACTCAAGATCTAGCAGCTTCTACATTAAGGGATCAAAGGGCATGGAATAGGATATTCCAGAAGTCAAAGGAACTAGGATTCAAACCAAGAATCACCTACCCAGCAAAACTGAGTATAATACTTCAGGGGAAAATATGGTTTTCAATGAAACAGAGGACTTTCAACCATTCTTGATGAAAAGACCAGAGCTGAAAAGAAAATTTGACTTTCAAACACAAGAATGAGAGAAGAAGCATGAAAAAGTAAACAGCAAAGAGAAGTCATGAGGGACTTGTCAAAGTTGAACTGTTTACATTCCTACATGGAAAGACAATATTCGTAACTCTTGAAACTTTTCAGTATCTGGGTAGTTGGAGCAATTACACACACACACACACACACACACACGTATGCACACATGCACACACACATGTACATGTGCACACACACATACACACATGCATGCACACACAGAAACAGAGAGCACAGAGTTAATTGAATAGGATGGGATCGCATCTTAAAAGAAATTAAGGTAAATGGTGAGAGAGAAATGTATTGGGAGGAGAGAGGGTGAAATGGAATGGGGTAAATAATCTCTCATTCAAGAGGGAAGCAGGAGACTTTTTAGTGGAGGGAAAAAGAGGAGAGCTGAGGAAAAAAACATGAAGTTTACTCTCATTACATCTGAGTAAAGGACGGAATAAAATGCACAGTCTTTTTGGTATGAAAACCTATCTTACAATACAGGAAAGTGGGAGAGAAGGAGATAAGCAGGGTGGGGGGGATGATGGAAGGGAGGGCAATGGGAGGAGGGAGCAATTTAGAGTCAACACTAGGGGAGGGACAGGATCAAAAGAGAGAATAGAAACTATGAGGGGCAGGATAGGATGGAGCGAAATATAGTTAGTCTTACACAACATGACTATTATCGAAGTCATTTGCAAAACTACACACATATGGCCTATATTGAATTGCCTGCCTTCCCAAAGGGAATGGGTGGGGAGGGAGGGATGGGAAGAAGTTGGAACTTATAGGAACAACTGTTGAGTATTGTTCTTGCTACTAGGAAATAAGAAATACAGGTAATGGAGAATAGAAAGTTGTCTAGCTCTAAAGGACAAAAGAGAAGATGGAGACAAGAGAAGGGAGGGATGATAGAAGAGAGGGCAGAATGGTGATAGGGGAAATTAGAATGCTTGGTGTATTGGGGTGGTGGAAGGGGACAAATGTGGAGACAATTTGTAACCCAAAATTTTGTGAAAATGAATGTAAAAAAAAAAGTTAAACAAATAAATAAATAAAAAGACAAAACAAAACCTCGCTTCATCTCTTCCAGGAATTCTAGTTGTGCTTTCCCATAAGGCATTGCTTGTGATTTTTTTTTAAGTTATCCTTTTCTGTGTGTTTACCTTGTACATCTCTCCCACCATAGTAGCTCATTATGGATGAGTTCTTTTTTTGTTTGCCCATTATTACAATTAACTTCCTGGCTTTGGAAATGATGTTAGGGATAGGCTCTGACCCACTTCTTGAGACAAAGTCTGGGCTGGTTGTATTGCTGCTTTTTTGTGTGGTATGTTATTTCAGTATCTCTGGGACAGGTTGAGGACCTACAAGAAGTACTCCCAGAGTTATTAGATTCAGGACAAAGTCTAATTGTTGCCTCCCATCCCCTTCCCTTTGTCTAAGCTCTTAATGTTCTGATCTGAATATGTATTCGTGCAAGAGTGGACTACTGGTAGACTTTCCCCACATTACCTCTTATCAATCAGCTGAAAAGCTCTATTGTTTCAAAGTAAAATATATATAAACTCTGCTTTGATTTGGGATTCCTATCTACGTTATTCCTTTGAAAGTTTGCCTACGTGCTGGAGGTGACACCCCGTTTATACTTTGGAATCTGGGCTACACTATTGCTATTTACTTCTGAACTTTTTCCTTTCTCTATACAAACCCCAGAGCTTCCCTAACCAAGAACACTACTCCCTTGCAGAGGTCCCCTTCTCAGTCCACCCTGAATCTGTAACTCAGAACTGATTATTGGATGATAAAACTGCCAGTTCATACCCACCCTATTGCAGTGCCCTGGTCTGAGGTCTAGAATCTCCTGGTGCATTTTCTGTCCCAGGATATTGGAGTACTCATTAGAGTGTTCCTGGCCCAATTTGCTGCCCATCCCCAGTGTCCGCAGGCCTCTCTATCTCCCTATGCTGAATTGGGCTGCAAAAATCATTCCCTATTATTCTCCATCAAGATTCAGTCTGACACAATTTTCTAGAATTTTTTGGAGGAATTTACTGAGGTGAGCTCATTAAATTATTCCCATTATGCCACCATCTTGGCTCTATTACTCCAAAGTAACTTTTAAAGATAGATTCCTTTAAACATGGATGGGAAAGGTTCATTATTCTTATGAATCAGCTAAGTAATGAGAGGAATAATGGCTAAGTGGATAAAGGATCTGAGTCATAACCAGAAGAACTTTGTTTTGAGATCTATTTCTGTCATATATTGATTGTGAGATGCTAGGAAAGTCACTTGACAATTGCTGATCTGGTTTTATTCCACACTGGTAGATAGAGCTTCCTTACTAGGAGTTTACTATGCCAATAAAGTCAGAAGTCCACTCAAAAGGGAAAAAAAGTCTTCTTAGTAGAATACTATGTTAGTCATTTCTACTAAAGGAATGTAAGCATAGTCAGTGACACTTTATTTTTAGTACCCTAGGGCAAATAACCAATCACTCTATCCTAGTTTTTTTCTCTAGCCAGGAAAAAATCTGGTGACTTTTGTAATTAGGCATTGAAGATGAGGTAGGAGATTCTAGTTTGTCCTATGCCTATTTCTCAAACCATTAGACACTTTCATGTCTGATTAGGTTCCATAGCAATGAACCATTATTTGGTGATGTTTATGAATTTTGGTTTGAAACCCAGTGACAGCCATCTACACCACTAATGTTTTTAAAATAGTCAGCAAAAGAAGTTATATTTCTCTATATCACAGAAAAAATATTCAACAAGGTTATATTACCCTTGCTTTCATATGGAACCTAGGCTAGTCAGCAGAGTAAGAATACCTACTAAGTCTGAATGGGCTAGATTCTATGGTGATAATCATCATGCTTGAAATGAAAAGGAAAGCAAGTCAAGGCAACAAGCATTTGTTAAGTACTTAATATGTACTTAGCACTGTGCTAAGCATGAAAATACAAATGAAAGTAAAAAAAAAAAAAGATAGGCCCTGCCCTCTAGGAGATTATATTCTAATGGGAGAAGATAACCCACAAGAAGAAGGTGAAATGGTGAAGGGAAGGCCTTGAGAGGAAGGTACTTGAGTGGTGCTGGAGAAGGGCAGGCTGGGGAGTGATGTTAAAGTCTGGAGAGTCAGAAGCAGAGAGGGGAGGGAAATGAAAAAGATGGTTATCCTGGGCCACTTCACCAAAATAAAGTCTCTGAGAAAAACCCACTGATGGGAGAAGGAATGTGTCAGGGATTAATATATGGCCAAGTTACTGTCCCCAGTACTATCCTATAAATGTTTTTCTCTAAATGAATGACAGCAATGTATGTTGAGTTCCCTACGAAACTGTCAATAGTTAAGCTACTTGAGTCTTAGTCCCATGAGCCAATCAAGTCTTGGGAGCAACTTCCTTGACTTTTAGGAAAAGAAAAAGCCTAGCTTATGTGTGAAGGGATAGGAGGGAACTATATCTATGAACATAATATAGGTACCTGTAAGGAAGGTTATTATTATATACTATATATATGTAATATATGTATATACACACATATATGTGTGTGTAGCAATAATAATATTATTATTTCAGTTTTATTATTAATTTTATTATTTTATAAAATTATTATAATTTTATTATTTATTAATTTATTAATAATAATAATTATTATTATTTTAGAAGCATTTATACCTCAGAAATAAGAAAATTTACAAATCAGGGTTTGATTATTTTGTTGATTATCTGGGCTTAAGAAAGTGATGTAGAAAGAATTAATGATAGAGGTCAAACTTAAAATTAAGTCTTCATTCTGGAGAGCAATTTGGAATTATGCCTAAAGGATGACAAAAATGTGTATACCTTTTGACCCAGCAATATCACTTCTAGGACTGTATCCCAAAGAGATCATAAAAATGGAAAAGGGTCCCACATGTACAAAACTATTTATAGTAGTTCTGTTTATGATGGCCAAGAACTGGAAATCAAGGGGATACCCATCAATTGGGGAATGGCTAAACTAGTTGTGGTATATGAATGTAATACTATTTTGCTATAAGAAATGATGAACAGGGAAGACTTCAGAGAGGCCTGGAATGACTTATATGAACTGATTCTTAGTGAAAGGAGCAGAACCAGGAGAATAATGTACACAGTAACAGTCACAGAATTTTTCTGGTAGACTTAACACTCCACAGCAATTCAAGGACCTAAAAAATCCCCAAATGGAGTCTTGAGGCAAGATGCCTTCTACATCCAGAGAAAGAACTATGGAACTGTATCACAGAATGAAGCAAAGTATTTCCTCTTTTGTTATGTTTTGTTTTGTTATGATTTTTCTCATGGTTTCTCCCATTCACTTTAATTCTTCTATACAACATGACCAATATGAAAATGTGTTTAATAAGAATGTATATATAGAACCCCTATAAGATCGTAAACTATATCAGGGAGGGAGGAGAGAGAAAAGGAGAAGGGAGCAGGAGAAAATTTAAGACTTATGGAAGTGATTGTAGAAAACTGAAAACAAATAAATTAATAATAATAAAAAGGTGTGTCTTGCCTACATCTTTTTTTCAGAGAATTGGTTGTTAAAAATTTGTCAGTGTACCACTGTAGGGGAAAACAAAGTATGATCTTTGGCTGTTTTTGTTTTAGTATAATCAAGTGTTTCTGATTGAATCTTGCCTTTATCAACCAAGACTCTTTACTAAGAGTAAAGTACAGAAAGAAGAGTTTCTTTAACTAGAAACAGAATATGTATTTGCATTGTTGATGTGATTTAAGATCTTCCTCACCCATTAATGGATCTGCCCATTAAAGGGAGTTTGATTAGGGAAGATTTGTAGGAAAACCCACACCATTTGTCAACGAGGCACTGATTTTCAAGGGTTAGGATGTCCTCTGGCTCTAAAAAAAGGTATAAATATTCTTAGGTTGCCATTTTACTTTGTGACTTGGTTTTTGGAACAAACTTTGTATACTAGATGACACTCTGGGAAGCCTCTAAGGAGCCTCTTGGCTTTGAAACCCAGATGTTGTTGCTTTCCTGATTGGCAACTATGGTCTGACAGTAGGACCTGTCTGTTGATTTGTGATATATGTATTGCTTATGTCAGACAATTTAGAACTAAGTAAATGATATATATGCTTGATTGAAGGAGATTATTAATCCCTGTTAATAGCAATAAGTACCCCAACATACACAGGGGGTCCTGCTATCACAGGTTCTTAAATCTGCATTCATAAAAGGAAAGGCACTTTTGAGGGGTTAACAATCACTTTAATCAAGCACATGTTTCATTCTTTTAACCAAGTATATGTATTACTCAGTTAGTTGAGGAGTTAGTATCCTTAACTTCAAAAAAAATATAGAGAAATCAAAGGTCAATAGATATGGCTTCCTCTGCCTGACCATAATTCAACAGAGAGGTCCAATTGTCTGACCATAATTACCAGAGAGGGAAGCACAGACATCTGGGTTCTCAAAGCTGGGTGCTCCTTAGTCACTTCCCAGAGTCCTTATCTGGCCAAACACTTCCAGTCAGTAAGCCTCAAAGTAAAGCCTCAATTCAGAACATTTATGCCTTTTTTTAGAGTCAGAGACATCACAGACCTTGAGAATCAATGCCTCATTAACAAAAGGCGTGGGTCTTCCCACAGATCTTCCCTAATCAAACTTCCCTTAAGGGGCAGATCCCACAACCCCTCAAAAATTTCCTTTCCTTTTAGAAATGCAGACCAAAGAACCTGTGATAGCAGGCCTCCTTGTGTATGTCGGGGTGTTTACTGATACAACCACTGACTAGACCCCTGATTTTTTTGCTAATGAATTTAAGATGCAGAATTTTTCATTTGTGTGCGTTAAAATTTCTGGTGTGAGATGTGGATTTCTGCTTAATCAGTTTTTTAGAGGACATTTCTTGATTAATGATGGTAGAAAAGAAGTGTCTGATCCTACGATAAATTTCCTGACCAACAACCTCCCCTCCCATTCAATGTTTTTGCTTGCATACAAAAAGACCAGTTACTTTTTGAAATAGATTGTAGAAGCTTGTTGGTCTTTGAGAGAGATAACATCATGTGAGTGAATACGTTAGAAATTTTCTGGGAGGCATGCAACAGTCACATGGATCCCTTAGGGTTAATGCCCTTAAAAATATCTATCATTTATATTAGAGGCTATTTATTCTGACAATGATGGGGTTTCATTCCTTTGGGCACCCATTTCTTGTGACCTCAACTTCCTTTGATGAAGAAAGTTTCAAAAATGTCAGCTATTTCCACTGATTCCTCCCCTCTTCCCTCTCTCCCTCTCTCAGTAACTGACTAATGTTCCCTGGGAGGCTCTGGTGTTAGGCACACCGCTCTTTCAAGAATAATGCCTTAGATACAGGCTAGTTTTGTAGTCATCTCTCAGTGGGAAATATATGGTCCCTTATTGGATATTGGCCTGTCTTTATTTTTAGGAGGTAGTTACTGTCATGCTATGTCATGCCATATATGTGCATATGTATACACACACATGTCAGTGTTAAAATCTACAAACCATGAGTCCTCAGTGTAGGCTAAGACAACAAAGCACCATAATAATAACTGCCATTCATGCAAGACTTCAAGGCTTGCAAAAGCAAACAAACAAAAACTTTACATACATTGTTCCCTTTGTGCTTTAAAAGGACCCTATAAAGTACAATACACACTCTTACCCACATTTTATAGAAACTAAAGAGAAGTTAATTGACTTGCCTCATATTACACAGCAAGTTAAGTGTTTGATTCAGGATCTGAACCCAGACCTTTCTGACTCCACGTCGAGCATGTTGCCCACTAACTACTACCATCTCTCTTATTACCAACTCCTCTCAAATCCTCATGAAGCTATCTCAGGACTCTGAATCCAAGAGCCTTGGGAACAATAGTATCCCCACACACTGGCCCTGCTTCTATCTCAGGCCCTATATCCATTAGTGAGAGGAGCAATTACTGAAGCGAAGTCACCCTACCCTGACAAGATCAATACCAGCTGTTGACTAATTTGCACTGATGGGCATATAAGTCTAAGAGACTTAACATGTCAGTATTCTGCTCCTTTTTCTCCTCAGACCTCCAGACCTCCTTCTAGTCCAGCTTCCATTGCCATATAATCTGGTAAGTGTCCTGGAAATGCCGTAACCCCTGCCTCCTTAGCAATCACAGATGCCAAAAGAAAGTTCTTGCCCCCAAAGTCCTTGGCATTCAAAAATAGTTCAGCATTGGAAATGGATATGGCTTTATCAGTAGAAATGACACTAAAGAAGATGGTAGCTATGTGGTATTGGAATGTTGTGCCTAGAGTCAGGAAGACCTGAGTTCAAATCTAGTCTCAGATACCTAATAGCTATGTGACCTTGGGCCAGTCATATAATCTTTGTTGGCCTCAGTTTCTTGTTCTGCATTTATTTCCCAGGGTTTTCCCAGGATCAAATAAAATAATAATTGTAAAGCACTTATCACAGTGCCTTGCACACAAGATGCACTATATAAATGTTAGCTATTACTATTATTAAAGAAGATTCTTCCTTATGTTTCCTTTCCCACCCAAAAGCCCAGGGTATCTTTCCATCTGAGCTGTAGCTGACCCTTCATTAGAATGGGAGATTCTGGGGATCATGAACATTCTTGCTGCTCCATTTGCATTCTCAGCGCTTGGCACAGTGCTTTGCACATGGTAAACACCTACTGAATATTTTTTTTCCATTAATTCAATGACTAGGGTTAAATTAATGCCTCAGCAGGAAAACAAAACAAAACATTAACTTATAACAATAAATCAGGACAGAGCTCTTTCTCACCACCTTTGTTCTGTGTTAAAATTTGTGGTGGTAGTGGTGGTTGGTATTTTGATCCACTTCTTGACTTTTTGGCCACCTTTGCTGTGTCTTCTTACCTAAGCCATCTCTTTTCTTTTGCCTGCTAAATTTAGATATCAACTAAGATTCATTTAGGAGCTTCAATCTTCTACTTTCTATACTCTCTCCCTTGCAAAACTAATCTGATTTGTTGGCTTTAACTATTACCTGTAAGGGGATGATTCCTAAATCAATATCTATAGCCCTCCTCTGCTAAACTCTAATCCTATATCGACATTTGCCTATTGGGTATTTTTGCTTAGACATCTCACCATCATTTCAAACTGAAATGTCTAAAAGTGAGCTCATCAATTTTTCTGAAAACAAAACAAAACAAAAAAACAAAAACAGTTCTCCCTCCTAACTCTTTTTTCCTCCAAAATACTACCACCATTCCCTAAGCAATCCAAATTCTAAATCTGGAAATTGTTTGAGTCGTTGTTCAGTTATATTTGACTCTTCATGAGCCCATTTGGTGTTTTCTTGGCAAAAATAATGGAGTGCATTGCAATTTCCTTCTCCCATTCATTTTACAGATGAGGAAATTGAGGCAAACAAGATTAAGTGACTTGCCCAAGGTCACACAGCTGGTAAGTGTCTGAGGCCAGATTTGACTCACAAACATGAATCTTTCTGACTTAAGTACTGCATTCTCTCTACTTTGCCACCTAGCTGTCCCATCTAGAAATTATCTCATATCAATTCTTTTCATTTGACCTCCCATATCTGATCATTCAATAAGTCCAACTGATTCCTTGTCACATCATCTCTTCCTTCACTCTCAGTCCTACAACCCTAGTTCATTTTGCCTCCTATCTTACATCTGGATAGACTGCTACAAGAGTCATCTAATTTTCAGTGTCTACTGATTTTATTCTCACCTCCACCACTTTCTAATTCAACCTATAGACAAGTGGCCTGAATAATCTTTTGAGAAAAGTGCTTTTACATTACCCTCCTGATCAAAAGTCTTTAATGACTCCCATTGCTTATAATACAAATGCAGAATTACAGAATATAAATTTCTGTTCTGAAAAGGAACTCAGTAGACACATAATCAAATTTCTATTCTCAAAGGAATGCACTATTCAACCTCCCTGATTGACAAGTGGTCTTCCAACCTTTGAATGCAGACCCACAATGAAAGGAATTCACTACTTCCTAAGACAACCCTTTCTCTTGCTCAATAACCCTAATGTTGAGCAATCTTTTTCTTGACATCAAGCCTACATTTGCCACTTTGAAAATTCCACTCATTTTTCCTAGTGATGCCCTCTGGAGCAAAATAAAACAAGACTAATGTCTCTTCTGTATAATAGCCCTTCATTTACTTGGATACAGCTGTCCTTTCTCCTCACTGAATCTTCTATTATTCAGGATAAATATTCCCATTTTATATGACATGGATTTTAAGTCTTTCCCTGGTTGGCTTCCAGTAAACCCTCTCCATCATATCAATGTCTTGACCAAAATGTGACACTCTGACATGAATACCATAATCCAGACAATGTCTGACAAGCAGCCCAGTATAGTGGGATTGTCACCTCCTTGTTTCCAGAAACTAAACTGTGCTTAAGGCAGCCCAAGATGACATTAGATTATTTTTTTAATTTGTCTTACACTTCTGACTCATATTGAACTTTAAATTGATCAAAACCCTTCACTCCTTTTGAGAAAAATTGTCTAAGCAGTGATCCCACACTGTACTAGTGAAACTGATATTTTGAACCCAGATATAAGCCTTGTGTTTCTCTCTATTTTATCATATTCATCCCTGTTTTATAAATTGTCAGGATCTTTTCTGGATCCTAAATTTCTTGGGCAATGAGTTAACCCTATCTCTATACCACTTAAAATTGTTTAGGATCAAGACAATATGCCTGGGGCACTACATTGGAGATTTCTATCCCAGTTGACAATGTCATTAATTACTTTTGTGCATCTGACCATTCAATCTATAGTTAGCATTTATGTAGTGCTTTAAATTTTGCAAAGGGCTTTACAAATACAATTTCATCTTATTCTCACAACACTTCTGGGATGTAGATGCTATTATTATACCCATTTTGCAGGTGAGGACACTGAGGCTGAGAAAGGTTGAGTGACAAGTGGGCATGTGTGTTAATAGCTAGTATTTGAGTCCATATTTTTCTCAGAATTTTCTAACTCTAAGTCCAACAATCTATATCCATTGGGTCACAACTGCTTGAAATGATTTTGTCAAATGCTTTGCTAAAATCTAAGTAACTTCACTATCGGATTAGGTTAAAACAGGTCAAAAATGAAATAAGAATTGGGGGACATAGCAATCTAGCTCAAACTATGCTGGATTTTTGTGGCAAGTGCTTCCTTTTCTTTAATAATACATTCTAGAATTTTGCCAGGGATTAGTATTATCCTTACATAGTTTGTTGATTTTGTTCTTTTCCATTTAAAACAAACAAACCAGTAACAATAAATCTGAGACAGTGTTTTCTTCAGCACCATAGTATCCATCTCCTCCTTCATTATCCCTCACATATCAGTGACAGTGGCTCGGCAATCACATCTGAAAACCAATATGTTCGGTACTTGACTGAAATGACCCTGGCCTTCTTTTTTTCTACAAACAAGATACTATCTCTCCTCTGTAGGAATTTTCTCTGGTTAACCCCCTGCCAGGAATGCTCTCCCTTCTCATCACTGTTTACTGACTTCCTTTAAATCTCAACTAAAATTCTTCCTTCCACAGGATACCTTTCCCAATCCCACTTACTTCTAGTGATTTCCCTCTCTTATTTCCTTCTTATACTATGTCTAGCTCGTTAGTACATACTTGATTTTTGATGTCTCACCTAATAAACTGTGAGCTACTTTAGGGCAGGAATTTTCTTTTCTCTTTTTTTTAATTCTTCAGTGTTAAGCACAGTGTCTGGTACATGGTGGGTACTTCATAAATGTTTATTGACTGATTGTCACTACTTGAAAATACAGTGTATGTGGACCTGCTAACTTTATCTCATGGATTTCTATCTATTCTCTTACTATCTCCATCCACAATATCTTCTAAAAATAAGAGTAATGAAAAGATGTCACTAGCTATAGGAAACCTCTCTTCAGTACCTTTACTCCACGGATCTCCTTACTCCATTGATCATGTTACCAGCCCAGCTTCTACAGTCATCATCCAGGAGGTAATTCCTGTAAAAATGAGACCAACTAACTGCTCCACAAAGAGCAGGCAAGTTGGCCTAATTGAAGCAAGGTGCCCTGGGGGAGACACAGAAATGTGCTGAGCAGCTCAGGCTACCACTACTGTCTTGAACACCATTTTCATGTCAACTCTTAAGAAGTCATCTCAGAACCTGAAGTCAACAAGGTAATGTTTCCATCCCATGGCCTGTAGCCATGATCTTTATTTGTTTTGAAAGTAAAAAAAAAAAGAAAAAGAAATAGGCTTCAGTCTGTATTCAAAGTTCATCAGTTCTTTCTCTGGTTGTTGGACAAAATTGTTCATCATGAATCCTTTGCAATTGCCTTGTGTCATTGTCTTGATTAGAGAAGCTAAGTCTTTCATAGTAGATCATCCTTAAAATATTGTTGGTACTGTGTAGTGTTCTTCTAGTTTTATTCACGTCACTTTGCATGCAAATGTTCTCAGCTTTTTCTGAAACCATCCTGATCATAATTTCTGATAGTATAGTATTATTCCATCAAAATCATATACTATAACTTGTTCAGCCATCCCTCAATTGACAGGCAGTTCTTTGCCACCACAAATGAGCAACTATAATTTTTGTACATATAGGTCTTTTCCTTTTTCTTTGATCTCTTTAGCATACAGACCTTGTAGTGATATCACTAGAAAAAAAGGGTATGCATAATTTTAAAGCCCTTTGAGTATAGTTCCAAATAATACTCTTAAGTGGTTGAACCAGTTTACAACTTCACTAAAATTTCATTAGTATGCCAATGTTTTCACATCCCCATCAGCATTTGAAATTTTCCTCTTCTGTTAGGCTGGTCAATCTAGTGGCATTTGAGAGTTGTTTAATCTTTATTTCTTCTGGGCAACACCAAGATGGGGAGGAAAAGCAGGAACTTCTCTGAGCTCCCTAAATTCCCCTCCAAACACCTTTAAATAATGACTTAAAATGAATTTTGAGAGGGGTAGAAACCACAAAAGGCTGAAGTGAAACAATTTTGTAACCCAAAACAAATTAGAAGATCAACAAGAAAAGTTTTTGCATTGGTGACAGAATAAAGTTCAGCCCTAGCAAACCAGTAGTAAGCTTTGGGGGCAATGGTAGCAGTGGCTTCCAGCATTAAAAGTAAAGAGATAGGCTATGAAAATAGTGAGCAAACAACAGAAAAGGAACCACACCATAGGAAGTTACTCTGGTGACAGGGAAGATCAAAACACAAACTCAGAAGAAAACAATGAAGTCCAAACTGCTCCATCTCAAGTTTCAAAATAAAATATAAATTTGTCTCAGGTCTCCTAAAATTTCCTGGAAGAAGTCAAAAAGGATTTGAATAAAATCAAATAAGAGATGTAAGGGAAAAATTGGAAAAAGAAATGAGTGATTCAAGAAAATCATGAAAAACAGTCAAAATCTTGGTAAAGGAAGTACAAAAAATACTGAAGAAAATGACACCTTGAAAAACAGAGTAAGTCAAATGGTAAAGAAGGCGCAAAATACACTGGAGAGAACTTCTCATAAACTAGAATTATCCAAAATCAAAAATATACACAAAATTCACTGAATAGAAGAACTCCTTAAAAAGTAGAATTGGTCACATGGGAAAAGATGTATAAAAAATTCACCGCAGAAAAGAACTTATTAAAAAGTACAGTTGGCCAAATGGAGAAGTACAAAAGCTCAATGAATAAATAATTACTTAGAAATTAGAATTGGTACCAAAATAAAGTCAAAATAAGTACACAATTTAGATATAAAGGCTGATACCACAAGCAAATGGAAAGAGCAAGGAATAGTTGACCTGTCAGATCTATGGAGAAGGAGAGTATTTATGACCAAGCAATAGATAGAGAATATTCTAGATGTAAAATGGATAATTTTGATTACGTTCAATTAAAAAAAAGTTTTAGCACAAAGAAAGTCAATGCAGTCAAGATAAGGTGGGAAGCAAAAAATTGGAAATTTTTACAACCAGTTTCTGATAAAGGCCTCATTTGTAAAATACATAGAGAACTGAGTCAAATTTACAACAATAAGTCATTCCCTGATTGATAAATCATCAAGGTTATGAACAGGCAGTTTTCAACTAAAGAAATTAAAGCACATTTATGGTCATATAAAATGCTCCAAATCACTATTGGTTAGAGAAATGCAAATCAAAGCAACTCTGAGGTACGATATTATACCTATAAGATTAGTTAACATGACAGAATGGAAAAATGATAAATGCTGGAGAAAATGTGGTAAATTTGGAACATTAATACATTGTTGGTGGCATTGTGAACTGATCCAACCATTCTGGAGAGTAATTTTTAAACTAAAAATAAATAAAGAAATTAAAAAAAATCAGTTTGGCAAGCAGATGTCAGTGACTCTACGAAACTTCAAGAAGCAATAAAACAAAATCAAAAAAAGAAAAAAAGAAGAAAATGTGAAATACCTTATTGCAGGAAAACTGACTTAGAAAACAGATGATTAATAAAAGAACCTAGGCATTATATTTCAAGAAATTATCAAAAAAACTTTCCTGATACTCTATAATGAGAGGGTATTATAGAAATGAAAAGTGTTTACCAATCACCTCCTGAAAGATATCTAAAAATGAAATTCCTAGGAATATTATAGTTAAATTCAGGTGAAGAAGAAAATATTGCAAGTAGCAAAAAGAAATAATTCAAATACTAGACAGCCACAGTCAGGATAACACAAGTGTTTACAGTTTCTACATGAAAGGATACAAGGACTTGAGATATGGTATTCCAAAGGACAAAAGAGCTAAGAATCACCTACCCAACAAAACTGAGTGCACTCCTTTTGGGGGAAAAAAAATAAATGAAATAAGGGACTTTCAAGCATTCCTGATGAAAAAACCAGCACTAAACAGAAAATTTGACTTTCTAATGTAAAACTCAAGAGAAGCATAGAAGGTAAATAGAAAAGAGAAATCATAAGGGATTTAATAAGATTAAACTATTTACATTCCTACAAGGGAAAATGATGTAAGTCCTAAGAATTGTCTCATTCTTAGGGCAGTTAGAAGGAGCCTGCATCGACATAGAACACAGGTATGAGTTGAATGTAATGAAATGATGTCTGAGAAAGGAAAATTAAGAGGTGAGGACTACACTGGGAGAAAGGAAAAGGGACAAGGAGACATGGAAGAGCTTTTACAATGAAGGGGAAGATATAGGAATTCAAGATTGGGAGTACCTTAACATTATTCTCATTGAAAATGGCTCAAAGAGAGAATGACATACACATTCAATTGGATTTAGAAGTCTGTCTTACCCTAGAGAAAAGTAGGAGGGATATGTCAATAAAAGTAGATGGGGTCATAACAGGGAGGGTAGATTAGGGGAGGCAGTAATAAGAAGCAAAACACTATGAGATTGGATAGGGCGAAAGGAGAAAGAAAATAGATCAATGGAGAAAACTTGTATAGAGGCAAAAACAGAATTAACAACTATAAAAATGCACAAGATGTTTTTCTCATGAAGATCACTTCATATATATATATTGAATATATATTATATATTATATATATTAAATATATATATATTTATACATGCGTGAAAAGGATAATGATATATTTATGTATGTACATATATATTATATATTTATGTATGTACATATATATATACAGATACAAAAAATATTCATAGCAGTGTTTTTAGTGGTGCAAAGAATTGGAATTTGAGGGGATTCCCATCAGCTGGGAAATGGCTGAACAAGTCATATTTGATTGTGATGGAATACTAAGAAATGATGGACAGCATACTCAGAAAAACCTGGAAAGATTCATATGAAATGATGCAAAGTGAAATGAGCAAAACCAGGAGAATACTGTATGCAATATTTTATGTAGTAAGCACAATATTTTATGATGATCTACTGTGAATGACGTAGGTATTCTCAGAAATACAAAGATCCAAGACAATTCCAAAAGACTTATGATGAAAATGCTATTCATCTCCAAAGAGAGAATTGATGAAGTCTGAATACAGATCGAAGCAAACTGTTTTTCTTTCTTTTTTTCTCTGTTTTCTTTTACACTATGACAAATAAGAAAATATGTTTGGCATGAGTGCACATGAACAACCTATATAAAATTGCTTTTTTTCTCAATAGGTGGGGAAGGTTAGGGAGAGAGATAATTTGGAACTCAAGTTTAAGAAAAAAACAATAAAATTTGTTTTTACATGTAATTCAAGAAAATAAAATATTGACCAAAAGAAAAAAAATAATTTCATTTCTCTAATCAGTAGTGATTTAGAGCATTTTCATATGACTAGTGATAGATTTGATTTCTTTTTCTGAATACTTCCTGTTCATATCATTTGATCATTTATCAACTGATGAATGGCATCATCATCATCTCTGAAAGCAAGCCCTGTAGACATGTAGCCTGGCATCTACACCTGCCAGTGCTACAGTTACTGAAGATCAAGAAAAAAATATTCTTGTCATCAAAATCCTTGACACTATCAAATAGTGCAACTGATCAATCATGTTAGAGACTGATATGGTTTTATCAGTGTAACGTTCCATTAAAGAAAAGAAATTATTATCCAATTTACTGCTTTACTTAAAAACCCTGGGACATTTCCATCTGATTTATAGCTAAAATCTTTGTATATGTTATGTCTCCCATTAGAATAGCTCAAGAGCTGATATAAATTTCCTTTTCTATTTGTATCCCCAGCACATAGCATAGTGCTTTGCAAATAGTAAACACTTAATAAATGCTTCATTTTTTCCTCTATGATAGGGATGAACACTACATGCATGTGTAAATAGATCTTCTTTAAAAACTATTTAGGAACCCACAGAAATCATCAGCATTCCTACATATTATCAACAAAGCCCAACAGTAAAAGATAGAAAGAGAAATTCCATTTAAAGTTACCATAGACATTTTAAAATATTTGAGAGTCTACCTGCCAAAACAAACCCAGGAACTATATGAACACAATTACAAAACACTTTTCACAAAAATGAAGTCAGATATGGAAAAAAAGTCAAACCTGGAAAAAAACAACATCAGTTACTTTTGGACAGGCTGAGCTAATATAATGAAAACGACAATTCTGCCTCACTTATTCAGTGCCATATCAAACTGCCTAAATATATATTATAGAGTCAGAAAAAATAATATCGAAACTCATCTGGATGAAAAAAAGGCTAGACCATTAAGGGAATTAATGAAATGAAATGCTAGGGAAGGTGGCCTAGCCATGCCAGATCTTTAATTGTATTATGAAGCAGCAATCATCAAAACTATTTGGTACTGGTTAAGAAATAGAGAGGTAGATCAGTGGAATATGTTAGATACACAAGACAAAGTAATCAATGATTATAAAAATCTGCTTTTCCACAAATCCAAAGATGATGTTTCTGGGATAAGAACTCACAATATGACAAAAATTGCTGGGAAAACTGGAAAGTAGTATGGCAGAAACTGGGCATAGACCAACATCTGACATCATATACCAAAATAAAGTCCAAATGGGTAAACGATTTAGGTATAAAATCTGATACTAAAAACAAATTAGGGTGGCAAGGTATAATTTATTTATGAGATTTATAGAGGATAGAGACATTTATGACCAACTATGAAATAGAGAACATTATGAAATGCAAAATGGATAATTTTGATTACATTAAATTGAAAAGTTTTTGTCCAAACAAAGCCAATGCAATAAAGATTAGGAGGGAGGCAGAAAACTGAGAAAGAAGTTGGGGTTTTGGGGTTTATCAAACAGTAGATTGCTTTCTTCATTGACTACTGCGTCTTGTGTGCCTAAAATATATAAAGAACTGGGTCAAATTTACAATACAAGTCATTCCTCAACTGATAAATGATAAAAGGATATGAACAGGCAATTTTCAGAGGCAGAAATTAAAGTTATATATTTTAGAAATGAGACCTTCATCAGAAACATTAATGCCCTATCCACAGTACCATTTAGCTGCCCCTCTATCTTATTGCTACATAATACTATACCTCACCTCCTTAGACCCTCTCTGCTCCTTCAATGTGGCCTGTTTCTTTAGAAGAAGTCTTGTCCATATGAAACCTGAGTTTTGTCATAGATTTCCCTCCATTATGTTTCAGGGATAATTGTGAAATCAAATTGGCTCCCTTCTATCAGGAGCTCTAGTTCATTTTGCTGTCTTCTAATTGAGTATAAACATTTAACACCGGGTACTTAGCCACTAGTTTTTCCTGGATTTTGTTCCTGCAGTCTTCAGGGTATTTCAACTGCTATTCTTTCTTTTATATTGTAGTCACTCTGATACCTAGCTTGATGCATATGCAAAGGTACTTTTCTCAATCTTCCTTTAAACTTACTGTAAAGAGGTTGTTGGGGTTGGTTTTTTTCTCTTTTTTAGATTTTTCAATACATCACCTCTTATTAGGTGAACTTGATCCCTAACCAGAAGTCTGGAATTCCTATATTTTAATCGAGAGTCCAGAAAACTGGATCTCATTCAGAAACATCATCTTAATTGGCTGTTTACTTCTACTATCTCATTTTGTCTTCTCCGTCCCTCCTCTCTTGAATAGTAGTGATGAAGGAATCTCCTGTGACCTTATGCTCTTCACTTTTTCTCCTAAGGCTTTTCAGTGTTTTGCAATGCATTCCCAGTTCTGGTTTGCAGTATCTTTTCTGCCTGCATGAATCACCACAAGTACATAATAGTCATCTGTTTTGACAAGTCTTGTGAGGTTCTCTGTCAGGTCTTTGATACATGCTCCTGGAAGATAATTGATCTCTACTGTTATGAGTTTGACAAATAGCTGCCTCAGTACCCCTTAGCAGGAAAAAAATAGCCATCACTATTTTCTTCTTTCTCTGACTTTTATTAAAAGACCTCTCTTCTTACTATAGTTGGGAATCTATTGTTATTATTCCTTGGAGGCCAGCAGTTCATTCCTGTTCAGAGAATCTAGCTTCCTTCCTTTTAAAAATAACATATACACATGTGTGTATATGTGCACACATACATATACATACACACATACATCATAGATATATGCATAAGTGTGTGTATACACACATGTAGCCCCAAGGGTTTAATCATCCATCTTTTTCCTCACACTTTGTATCTTTATATTTTCTACTACCACTCCATTTGTCATCTTCATTTCCCTCCTACTAAAACTTTGCACTCTGATACCAGCAAGCCAGGCTATGAGAGATGAACTTTTGCCTCATCCTGAACCAAGCCTCCATGTCATTCCCTAGTCAGGCTCACACCATGCTACCTGCCATTCCATCATCATTCTTTGTTCCTTTTCACCAGAATCTTGGGCTACCTGGATATCAACACACTGTGGCCTTAGGTGATTAATGTTCTCTCCTTCACAGCTTCCCTTTATGTGTTGTATTCCTCATCAACCTGTAATTTCTTAACTTGTAAGCTCTTTGAAAGCAGCACATTTGCTATGTGCTAACTTGTTTTTATAACAAACACGTAGGTCAGTGACTGGCAGAATATTTAATAAATATATGACTCCCTTCCTTCCTTCCTTCCTTCCTTCCTTCCTTCCTTCCTTCCTTCCTTCCTTCCTTCCTTCCTTCCTCCCTCCTTCCCTCCCTTCCTCCTTCCTTCCTTCCTTCCTTCCTTCCTTCCTTCCTTCCTTCCTTCCTTCCTTCCTTCCTTCCTTCCTTTTCCTTCCTTCCTTCCTTCCTTCCTCTTTCTTTCCTCCTCATCCTCCTTGTCGTTGTCATCATTGCTGTCGTTATCTCCCTCCTCCTCCACCTTCTCTTTCTCAGCTTTCTAATTTTTTCACTCTCTAATGTCTGGTGTGGTCAGAATTTTCTGCTAGTTCCTGATCTTTTATATCTTTGTTTTGTCGTTAAAATACAACTTTACATTTTTGTTTGTATTTGTTTTGTTTTGGGACCTCTTGATACTCCTTAACACCATGGGGGAATGGAGAACCCCTTCACATTTTATTCTAAGAACACTTGAACTTTTAGTATAGATACCAGTCACTTGGTTGTCTTGAAAAACATAAACATCAAATACTCATTGAAAATTGCTAGATATTTTTACTGCTTTCCATACTTATTGAACATGGAGCTCTCAATCCTTGTTTTTAAATTGCTTATGATTCATTACAATGCAGCATGTTAGTATTTTGGCAACCATATGTCTCCTTTTTACCCTTTCTTTTATTTCGTTCTACTAATTTGCTTTACTAACCTTATCTTATTTAGGCAGTTTTATCATCTCATTCTCCTTGAGTCTTTTCTCTTTTCCTCAGTTATTCTCGTTCATATTGAGCCTTTGTCTTAAGTTTGGAGAGAGTCTGAGTCAAATATGCCATTATACCCCAAATCTAGCATTGGTATTGATCCTTCTCCTAAGGAAGTAAAATGATCATTTGTTTAACTTATAGCCCTGTGGGAAATGTGCAGGTTAATCATAAAGCTCACCCAGGGTGTGTTAGCATGCCTGGACACATCTGCTCTCCACTTTATAGTCACCCATGGTATTCCTTCAGGTTGACCCCTTTTCTTCCTTCAGTTTGTTGTTCTCCTTCAACAATTTTTTTAAGTTCTTACTAACTGATCTTTTCTCGCATCATCTCTGATCTTACTTATAATTCCAACCTTATAAAGTGTCTTCTTAGTTTCCTTCTCCTTCTTCTGCCCTATCCACCAAGCAAGTTTCTCCTATGGCAGATAGAGCTAGATACCTCATAGCGAGGTATCTTTGGAGTCCTGATGAATATGGCTCCAATAATTTTCTCTAGTCTTATTCTCCATACACAGATCTTTTGTTCTTAAGTAAATTAGTTCATTGTCACATATATATCTTCTTTCTTCTGGATTCCCTCCATTTAATTAAGTGTAACCCATCTTTCTCAGGCTCAGATCAACTCGGGTTAAATTCAATTCACTTTCTGTTAGTCTCTTTTGAATTTCATTCTTTTTTTTCTTCATTCCTCTAGTTTCTACAAGTCATTTATTTATAATGTTAACTCAACGTAGCAGTTCAAAGTGGCATCTTCTTTCTGGACACATATTGGATCTTACTGAACCATGTACTATTATATTTTTGTGTGTTTATGCATATCCCTCCCACTTTGCAATTAAACTGTAAGATATTTGGGGGAGGCAAGGCAAAGGTAGTGATTTGTATCTCTTTATATATTCATCAACACATTACAATTCAACATAGCCACTCAGGTGACTGGTCCACTCATTCTCTGTGACCTGACTGTCATAGTTTAGTTGGAGGAAGATTTTGAGAACTGTAGTTCCATGCTTATAGTTTAGTTTTCTCAGTAATGCTTTGTAATGTCAAAGGATTTGGAGTAAAGGGAGGCTTTAAGAAAGGAAAGTCATTAAGATATTAATATGCTTTTCTTATCATGGTTGTAGATATGTTGCTAAGCAATATTTGAAATGATACTGTCATCTCCAATCAAGAAATTGCTCAGAGAAATGAAGTCTTTCAAAATCCTGGTGAAAATTAGACTGCTTGGTGAGTGGTTCTAAAATTTTCTTTTGGTCAGGAGATGATTTCAACAAGAGAATCAGTTGGGCCATCCATCTCTATCACTCTAATTTCCAATAACAAATATGTAAGTCTTCATCTATGTGACAATTTGCACTATTTTACATGGTTAATTGATGCCAGAAACAAAATTCTAGTTGTTTGGCCACTACAAACCTTAATTGTACATGTGATCAGCTAGAGTTTCCTTAGAGGATATTCTCATGCAGTTCCTTCCTTCGCACAAAAGTCTATCACCTTGTTGCTTGGCAGTCTTAAAGCTCCCTTTTTATTATACAATTCTCTGTGTATATTTTTTTTGCCTTTTGCTCACTAAGACCCCAACATACCTTAACTTTATACTTACACGTAGCTAAAAATTCCTCATTTTTATATCTCTATAATTTTCTGCTTTTTCAATCATAGTAATTGGCACTTGTATATTATTTTTAGGTCTATAAAATGCTTTACCTAGGTTACCTCATTTGAGACTCACAGCAAGTCAAAGTAGTAGATACTACCAATAGCCAAATAGATGAGGAAACTGAAATTTAGAGAAGTTAAATGACTTGGTTGTTTGCTCAGATAGTTAAATCAGTGAAAGAAGAAGGATTTGAAAGCTTTCATGTGTGAGGCCTACCTTTTTAATCCATTGTGTCCCATTTGCTCACACATATTCCGCTGTAATTTAAAACCATTGAGACTTCATTCTATGTGTTTCTCTCTACTTCTCCAACTGGGCAACAAAGTATTCGATTACTCTTCTAAATTTTAAGATGCCAAAGCATCTCTCTCCATTTGATTTTGTCTGGAAACCTCATAAGCATGCTCTGCATTCCATCACCTAAGTCCCTGTTGTACATATTGAATAGATTCAGGTTCAGGATTCATTCCAGTAGAATAATACTTTCTATGACCCCTCAGGTTGAGATTAACTAAAAGAAAAAAAATATTTTGTATTACCCTTGATGAATGTGCAGTGTTGGACAGAATGAAAAGTTTTGCTGAAGCCAAGATATTGCTTCTCTGTGATCTACCAATCTTGTCACTTTCTAATAGAAGATTAGATTAATCTGGCAATTTCATAACATGATGACACAAGTCTAGTGGCCTCATCATTGAGCAGTTGAGTCCGTAATGGAGGGTGCCTACTGTTCATGAACATGCCAGCTGTAAATTCTCTAAAACTTGACAAGTGATAGGACAAGAGAAGTGGTTATTAGAACTCTGTTTCCTTTCCCTTAAAGTCTCTGGAGACATGAAAGGAACCTATTAAAAAGTTATTGAAGTCTTAAACAATTTTGAGAAATGCAACTTAGATCCTCAGTGGAACTGGAACACTTGAAAGGTTCACCATTGTCACAAGAGTAAGATGGCATGAAATTCCATATCATTTCAGATCAACTATCATTGGTTATCTAAGTTCTTCCTGGTGTTTGTTTGATATGTGGAGGAGGGTATGGACAAGTGTTTTTTTCTTTATATCCTGTCATTGATGTACCTAGTGCAACCTGGTATAACAATCTATATATGTATCCACACTTTTATTATACAATGTTTTTTGACATCAGGGAAGGGAATGCATATTTATTAAGTATTTACTATATACTAGGTACTGTGTTGTATTTTATGAACGTTACCTAACTTGTCATGACAGCAAGCCTGTGAGTTAGGTTCAATTATGATCCTCATTTTACACAAGAGGAAACTGAGACTGAGAGAAGTTAATGATTTGCCCAGGATTACAAAGCTAGTAACTGTATGAGGCTAGATTTGAACTCAGGCCTTTCTGACCCTATATCCAGTTGCCAATCCACTGGGCCATTTAGGTGCCTTAATTATGCACCCTCATTAGGGAGAATTAAAGTACATATTGAAGAAAGAGGAGGGTTTCTCTAGGTTCAGAGGAATAAAATTTCACACAAGAGGGAATCTCTATTGGGTGTTCTAAGAATAAACTGAAAATTCTGGTAACATAAATTTCAGGTAGGGTAATAAATTCCATTGACTGAAATGTATCATAATAACCATAATTAGGATAAGAAACCAATAGGGCAATCCTAGAGGTGAGACTAGGTGGTGGTGGTGACATAAACAGCAGTAAGTTCAGGAACTCTCAAGCCAGAGAAGGTAAGGGAACCTAGTAACTTGTCAGAAAGAGATTACAGGGGATCTTTGTGCTAGCACTAGAAAGGGGACTGGATGATGCTTGGCAGTGCCTTTGCCTGTACCCACTTTTGGGGAATAGTTGAGTAGTCAGGAGGAGCATTTTCAATCAAAAGCCCTGAGGGACAGTATCACTTGTGGTCACAATGGGGACTCTGAGAAACAGGGTCACTTTCATTCCCAGGAAAGCAGGGCTTCTGGGGAACAGTATCAATTTTGGTCCCAAAAGATCAGGGATACTGATGAGCAGTATCATTTTCCTCTTAAAGGGAACAGTGACTATGAAGAGCAGTATTAATATCAGGGATCAAAGGCCCTTCCTGGGAAAGGACCAGTAGTTAGAGGCTATATGTGTGTGTGTGTGTGTATGTGTGTGTGTGTTTTAGTGTGTGTGTGTGTACACATATATAGATAGTGGCACAGAGTGAAGTGGATATGAAGAGAGAACACCTAAAAAAAATATATTGAATTGAATGGAATGTACTAGGAATAAGAGAAAGGTAGAGGTAGAATATAGCAAATCTCCTCACAAAAAAAGATGGAAGAAAGAGTTTTTACAGTGGAGGGAAAGGGGCAGAGATGAAAAGAAGTAATTGAGCTTTACTCTCGTGGGATTTGGTTTGTGGAGAAAATAACACATACTCAACTGAATATGGAAATCTATTTCACACTACAGGAAGGCAAGGGGGAAGGGAATAGGATAGGGAAGAAAATAGAAGGGACAACAAATTGGGAAAAGGAATAATCAGAAGCAAACCATATTCTGGGAGGACAGGTCAAGGTAGAGAATGGAATAAATGAAGGGCAGGATAGGACAGAGGGAAGCCAAAGAAAAAAAATAGGTCTAACTAAAAGGGATTAACTAGGAAACTTCATTTTGCTAAAAAGCACCATGAAAAATGAAGTAATATCAATATTAAGCACATATGCACCAAATGCCACAGCATTCAAACTCTTAAAGGAAAATTAAATTAATAACAGGAGGAAACATACAATGAAGTTATACTAGTGTGGGACCTCAACTTTTCCTTAATATAGCTAGATAAATCTAACTAAAAAATAATTAAGAAAAAAAAGTTAAGATAATGAAAGAGAATGTTAGTAAAGTTAGACAGGATAGACTCTAAAGAAAGTTGAATGGGAATAGAAAGAAGTATACCTTTTTCTCATTCATACATGGTACCAATACAAAAATAGATTATTTATTAGGGAAAATAAAAACATGAGGGAGAAGGTGAGGTAAGCAGGCCTTCCATGCATGTGGGGACAGCTCAGGCCAAGCTAAAATGGCAGACCGAGCTAAAGCATTCAGATAGAAGCAGATAGAACATGAATTAGAGAGTCAGATCAGAGCCATAATGTGGATGTTTTAGGTATCAAATACAAGAATTTGTATTTTATCTTAAAGATAAGAGGGAATCACTAAAGATTCTTAAAGGGAGAGGAGAAATACTCTCAGACTTATGATTTATCAATATTATTTTGCCAGCTGTTGGAGAAGTAAGAGAGACAGAGGAAAGACTAGTTAGGAGACTGCTGGAATAATTTTAGTTGGAAGTGATGAAGCTTAAAATTGAGTAGCAGTCGTATAATTGTTAAAACAAGGCATATATGGGAAGCACTGTAGCAGGAGCTCAGAAGATATATATATATATATATATATATATATATATATATATATACACACATATATGTCTTGATTAATCAGTTATCATTTTACATGTAAAATTATTATCCTATGATTCTCAACTCCTCTTAGAACTTCGAACAACTTTCTTCTTTTAAGCAGTTTAGAGGAGAGTGAGATGGAAATGTTAGCTGCTCCTTCCACTTCCTCTTCCCTGTTTGTATAGATGTGGACTTGTGCACTCCAATTATGTGATATAATTTCCTTTACACTTCCTTATTTCCCCTGTCTTCACCACTGATGGTATTCCTCTTCTGCTCTCTCTTCATTCTTCTCCCTGAGCTCATCAAAAAATAACATAACCACAAGAACTAATTTGTTTTTTCTCAGAAGCATTGCTTGTAGATATTTGGGAGTTATTTCCTCTTCTGTGCTTGCATCTTTAGTTTCTCTGTCACCAAAATAATTCATTATGATGGAGTTATTATTTTTTGTTGTTAATGCTGCCCATTCTTTTCACTAACTGCCTAACTTTGGACTTGATATGAAGGCTAGGTTCTGCTGGAGGGAAGATCTGGGCGAATTCTGTTGCTGCTTTCCTGGGGGGTAATGCATAGTGTGTTATTTCATACTGAGAAGGGAAAAGCTTTCAGTGTTCCCAAAGTGGTCTGATCCAAGGCAAAGTCTGATGGATGGATGGCCTCCTTCTGTCCCTTCCCCTGTTTCAACTCTGTAAGTTCCTGGCCTGAGTTTTGGTCTGTACAAGAGCAGACTGTTGCTTGACTCAGCCCCTATCAGAAACCTGGAGGTTTGGTTCAAAGTGAAGGAAGTGTGCAAGTTCTCCTTTGATCTGGGATTCTTGTCTTTATTATTCATCTGTAAGCTGGTATAGCTGTAGGAAGTGAGACCCTGCTCTGACCTGGGGGTCTGAGCCACACTACTCTTCTTCTTTGCTTCTGAACTTCCACCTTTTGCCCTGCCCAGTCTAATGCTTCCCGTTTTAAGCACAAATACCCTATTCATCCACTATTGATCTGTGACCTAGAAACTTCCACTTGGTAACTGTTCCTATCATGATGCTCCAAATAGAGTTTGTAAAGTTAGGAAAAGGAAGCAAGTTCAGAGACGAATAATCTGAGAAAGGAAGTATGGGTGAAGTTATTGAAGGCAGAGATAGAGAAAAGGAACAGGTTTAGGAGAAGTTACAGAGGGAGAGATGGATGGAAAGAACTTGTGACCAGAAGATGAGTAAAATGGTTAATAAGAACAATCAGCAATAATCTTGATTTCTCACTGTAATTCTTAACTGCATGGAATATAAAATACATGCTATGTTTATGTAAGCATATGGTATTAAAATGTTCTTTCACTGAAGGTACAAAAGAATGATACAACTACTAAGAAAAGAATTCTTGTTCATCTGTGCATTTGTTTACATTCTGCAAACAACAGGTATATATGTGATATCCTTGAAAAATTTAAAGTAATCCTATTTTTACTGTCTGAATGCTTTTCCTCTCCTCCACCCCCTATCAGAATCTGCAGCATTAGGGCATCAAAGGCAGTCAATATACCTTTACTTTGCTCAGATCATGGGGTACTTGAATCGATGGCTTCTCCTACAGTAGAGATGGGTAAGTGCCTTCAAAATAGAATATTTCCATCATTATGGTGTTAATTCTGCTACTTCTTAGGATTCTTTGGAAGAGAATTGGACTTGAAGTGTCCTTTCAAAATATCCTGCCCATGTCCTCATGCCCACCCCTTCTTCAGAGTGTAGAACTTTAGCCCTTTGGTTTATTTCAGTATGACATCAGGAATCTACTGAGTTATGTAGACCTGCTTGACTTACCAATGGAGGTCATCCTTCCTACCTTTCTTCCTTTTTTGTTATAGCTGTCTCTCTTAGCTTTTGTCAGAGTACCTGCTATGCTCTGTACCTATAACTGATATTAATTTTAGGATTGCTTCTTTGACACCATTTTCTCCGCATTACATTTTGTTTTCCCCTTCCTTAGTCCTTATGACAGAAACACACATATTGATTACATCCCCTAACCATAAGGCTGTCAAAGGATACCTAGAAAAGTGTTTATATGAAAAGGATCTTGAGATATGAATGGACCTAAAGCTCAAGATGAGTCAACAAAGTAACATACAAACGGAGACACTGAATGCAATATATAATAACATGATAATATCCATAAAAGGGAGATATTAGGCAGACTCCACTCTAGACTGTTTAAGCAACTTCTGAAATGGTGTATTTAGATATGGGGAATAAGTTCAGGAAGAATATTAATGAATTGCAGTAGGTCTAGAGGAGTGCAGCCTGTTTGGTAAGGGAACTGTAAAAATTAATGTCACATGGGAGGTGGGGATGTTTAGCTTAAAGAAGTGCTTTAGAGGAATATGATTACTATCTCCCAGTTTCTGAAGAGCAATAATTTGGAAGAAAAATACAATTATTCTGTTTATTCCCAGAAAGAATTAGGAATAATGAAAATAATTTATAGAAGGTCAGATTTCAATTCAACATAAGGAAAACCTTGTTAATATTTGGACCTATATAAAAGTAGAATGAGTTCAGTTTTCAACAGTGTTACCAGTTTTCCTCCTACAAGTAACTTTCATAGGGCCCACAGTACTCCCTTGGTGATGTCTGTGAAAAGGATGAACTTATTTAAGTCTTACTGGAAAGGGTGAAAATAAACTTTAACCTTAGTGAGAATGTTCAACCCTGATGATCCACTTGTTTTGGGTAAATTTTACTGGGTGGATTCACAGGTGAAGACCTCTCCATTCCTCTTTCACCCATTTAAGAATTTGCCATCCTCAGTAAATAGCTTGAGATGAGGTCAGGGTTGGGCAGCATATTTCAGTATATTTTCCATATACTCAATTGAGAACAGTTCTCTGTGGTCCTAGTGAAGCATAAACATTGTCTTTTCACTGGTTCTTTCAGGTCATACTGGAAAGAATGTCAAAACCATAAGTTGTCACAGAGATTACACATTGCTACATGTACCAACTTCTCCACAAGATAACAATTTCTCCAAGACGCATGGTTATGTAAAGCCAACATGGAATATTTTACAAAGTGCATTACCTTAGCTTTTTGTTGTTGTTCAGCTAAAAATGACTTATTGTTCAGTCATTTCTGATTCTTCATGACCTGCTTGGTTGTTTTCTTGGCAAAGATACTGGAATGGTTTGCTATGTCTTTCTCTGATGAACTTCTACAGATGAGGAAACTGAGGCAAATACAGTTAAGTGACTTGCTTAGGTTCACATAGGTAGTAGATGTTTGAGGCTGGATATGAACTCAAGGTTCTTGAGTCCAGGCCCCATGCTCTAGTCAGTGTGCCACTTACTTCTCTACTATCTATAATTTTCTAGTATTCCCTTTCTTATTATCTAGCAAGAGCTGGGCCTAGTTAAAAATATCCTTACCCAAAACAAAGACAATTAAGAAAAGAAAAACATCAAACTTCATATCTGAGTAGGTTACCTGGTCCCTACAGAAGTTCTCAGAACATGTGGATATCTCCCCTAAGGGATTTAGGACCTGGGATTGAGGGGAATTTACCCCCTCACCCTCAAGTGTGAAGTCAAATCAATTAGGTTTGATGCTTATATAACTCGGTAAGCTACCACATGATGCAGTAGACTAGCACTGGTGCAGGATTTGAACTTTAACAAACTAAAAGAAAAAAAGAAAATCAACCTTTCCATCTCTAAAGAAAGGCCTAGTTCCTATATAAATCAAAGAGTCTATGGGACTCTTCCCACAGAGATGAGAGACCTAGAGTTGACTGGAAGTTACTCTCTCATCCTTCAGGTGAGAAATCAAACTGTTTGGTTGAAACCTGTTCCACAATTCCCTTAGTATATAAGGAAATCAAACTGTAGACTATAACATTTCCAGATTTCTGTTTTTATTCATATCACACCAAAATTTCTTCAGAGGTTCCTTTATCATTGGCCTAGTGTTCCAGACAAATTTCTTCTAGATCTGTGTACTAAATAGAACATGAAATTTCCCAGTAGATTACTGGTACATAGAGAATAAAATAGTGATGTGTCTAATTCACTTCTCATTAGGACAAATATATTATTTAAATAAAACCCAGTCAGAAAAATCCTCAAAGATGTGTGGAAATACCTAAGTTATTTAAATGTTTACTTGGTGTTTTGAGGTCATCAGGTAAACCATGTCCCATGGACCAGCAGTCCCTGAGTATCTCATATTTAAATCTGTGTGTATATCTATATATACATCTCTCTCTCTCAATATATATATATATATATATATGCACATATATTTTAAAGAGCATATAGGCAGCAAGAAAACTGCAATACTTGTGTTCAATGTGGTAATATAGTAAGATATTCAACAGATCTTTATTTTTAAGTATTCGGCTATGCAAAAGTTATCTCAAAAAGTACTGCTCTGAATTATAAACAATAGGGGAAAATATGACTACAAATATAACCTAAAACAAAAGAGAGAAAAAAATTGCCATTTTTTTCTCCTGTGACTCTCCCAAACTAGATAATCCAATAAAGAAAGTTACAGGTAGAGAATCTCTCAAGTGAGTCCCTACAAATCTGTATCTCTGATGAGTTCCCATATATAGCCAAATATATATAGGCTCTGAGCCTCTTAACTTCCTCTTCCTTAGACAAATGGGGTCAACAGAGGGCAATATTTTCTTCTTGACTTGGGGGTTGTAAAGGACCTCGGGGGAATCAGGGCTATCTTTCTAGTGCTATTGCTCTGAGGCCCCATCCAGTGTATGCCCCAATATCACTTGTTCAGTACCAATTACTATCTCCTCAATAGATTAGTGCCCCACTATCAATTTATCCAGCTTATTTATCTTAAATATTTATTAATCAATTAATATCAATTTGCTCTAACAGGTTTGAGGTTGGATTTTTTTTTTTACTGAAAAGATACAGAAAAAGGCCCTAAGTGTAAACCATACTCTAGAATTAGAACAAATTTAACCCTCTACCACCTTGGTCTCTGGGAAAATGGACTGAGACTTAGGAGTTAGTTATAAAATATTTTCCATATCCCCAACCCAGGAGTAAAGGCACTTTATTTTTCTGGGGAGTTTCTTTTCTTCCTTCTTGCACTACCCACTTAGTTCACATCTTAGTGTGGTGTGACCATTGATTGAGTCGTTTCCTTGCTCTCAAACCATGATGTCTTGGTTATATAGTCAACGATTACATCACTCCTGGTAAGTCATACACTTACTGGGGCTATGATGGCTCCTCACTCGACTTAACTTCCACGGTTATGATAATATCTATCATGGACTCCTGTCTACCATGAAAGCTCTTGTAACTTACAACCTTTCAAATTTCACAAGATTATTGAATAGCCAGTACTTTTTCCACCTAATATCAGAAAAGGCCAAAAACAAAAAGGCCAAAAAGCAGAGGTGCCTTGGCCTTGTGTTCGTAACCATGTTTTGGGTCAATGGGGAGAATAAGTACCCAGTGCCAACTTCTTTATCTACTTATGGCATTGTTTTAGTCTTGTTTGCTATCAGGGAAGACAAAAGAACCTTTAAATAGACTTGTTTGAATACCCAGATAAATAATCTACCACCTTAGATTTTAAAAGGAATTTTCAGAAGCCAGGAGGAAAGATTGACAGTTGTAGCCTAACGGTCAATACTAAATCTCAGAATGAACTAAGGTAAGCAAAACTAGAACTGACAAAAAGAGTTGTTTGAAATCTGTTTGGGAAAAATAGAGGATTTTGTTATGGAAAAGACAGTTGTTTGGGGTGGATAAGTTGATCAGAATAGATGACAGAGAGAAGGCTGGGCTACTTTACATTTATTTTACTTTTGTTCTTTCTGATTATTTGGAAGGGAAAAATGAATAAAAATGACTTATAGGGAGTTCAAAACAAAGATATATGGGAGATAGGAAGGCCTTTAAGAGATCCCCCTCTCAATCACTGATCAGTTCAATATACCAGGCCTAGATGAATAATGAACTTACTGGCAAGAGTGATGGAGAGTTCATGGAGAATGAGAGGTGCTTTGAGAATGGACAAAGGTCAAGTATAGAGCTTTGAGCTTTACTTCATTTCCTGAAAAAATTCTCATACATATGTGTGTGTGTGTGTGTGTGTGTGTGTGTGTGTGTGTGTGTATCTGGGAAACAAATGGGGATCAAAAGGAAAGAAAAACTCTGAATGCAAATTTGTGCATATATATATATATGTGTATCTTTGGGGCAATTGGGTGATGAAATGAATAGAGTGCCTGGAGTGGAGTCAGGAAGACTCATCTTCCTGAGTTCACATCTAGCCTCAGACTATTACTAGCTATGTGCCTTTGAACAAGTCACTTAACTCTGTTTGCCTCAGTTTCTGCATTTGTAAAATTAGTTGGAGAAGGGCATAGCAAACCACTTTAGTATCTTTGTCAAGAAAACCCCAAAGAGGATCATGAAGAGTTGGCTATGACTGAAGTAACAGACCAACAATAAATCATCCTTAGCTAGGAGAGGAGGAAGGCAACATAATACAGTGAAAAATATTGGAAATGGAGTCAAAGGACCTGGGTTTGATTCTCAGCTCTGCCACTTACAAGGTCTGTTTGACCTTGAGTAAATCACTTAACGTCTCTAGCCTCAGTCTCTTATCCAAGGAATAAGGGAGTTGGCCTCTAAGGTCCCTCATCCAGATCATAGTTTATGAGTCTGTCTCTGCCTGTTGTTTTTATTGTTACTGGATAGTAATCAAAAGCTTTCTCTTCACTGAGATAATTATTTACTTTTTAAACTTCTTGGCTTGGTGCTTTTCCAGGTTTATGAGGTTCCTCAAAAGATGACCCCCAGATAACTGAAGGGTTACCTTATAACAATTTAAATTGGAAGCATTAAATCTCAATTCTTAATTGGACAAGATTTTTTCTTTGCAAAACCGAAGTCGTTATTTGATTACCCAGCATGCTATTTCCTTCCCCCAATTTACAACTTGACTTTCGTTTCACAGTAAAATCTCATTAATCCAATATTAGTTTATTCAACATAGTAAAGGAACTGCTGCTCTCCAGCTGTCTGGATGCCCTGTTGTTCTTTAATAAAAAAATGGATAATCCCAACCCAGTTAATTGCAATTCTGCTTTTTCTGATCCCCTGTGTTTAAAATTAATAAGATTTTTACTACATTGTGTTAGCTTTTCCTTGGCACTGAAATTAAGCTTATAGAACTATAGTTTCCAGAGTAATTATGTTTTTTTTCCCTTTTAAAATTCTGTTTGTTTGACCTTTTTTTAAGGTATCTCTTCCACTTTCTATGAGGTTTCAATCAAATTTACCCCCAAGAGTAGAAGTTGAATGCTTTCTGTTCCCAAGGCATTGCACCAGGATCTGGGGATACAAAAATAGTACAAAAAAACAGTATCTGCCTTCAATGAGCTTGTATTCAGCTAGAAGGAAGCTACAACAAGGAAGAAAATAAAATTCTGTACATAATAATTTGAGGACAAAAATAGCACTAAATTCTAGGACTATCAGCAAAGGTTTTTCTAGAAATGGCCCATAATCTGAACTTTGAGGGGAACTAGGAGTTATAAGAAGTGGTCTTTGAGGGAGAAAGAATTCTAGGCAATGTGGAAGAGACTACGCAAAACAAAAGAACTGGGAGATGGGATACTGGATAGCCTTATTTGACTCAATGAAGAATGAGGCAAAGTGAATCATGGACAACAAACAGGTAAAGGCAGATGGTAAGCACACTACAAAGAACTTCAAATGCCAATTTGTGGAGTTTAGTTTTTATCCTAAAGGATATAGAAAGGCACCAAAGATTCTTGCGTGGAAGAAAAACTTGGTCTGATTCATGCTTTCAGAAGGTGATTTTGTCAAGTGGTTGAAGTTTGAGAAAGAGGCTAGATTGACAGCTCAAAGTTCAATTCAGAAGCTATTACAGTAATTCAGGTGTAAGGTAATGAGGACTTAAATTAGTATAGTGATCATATACATTGAAACAAGAGCATTTCTACCATTGTTTCCTGTAATATACCTTCTTGATAGGTGATACCTGATTCTGTAGTCCATTCTTTGAAGTCTGAGGAGACCAAGTTCTTTTATTTATCTAACATAATTTCCTTACTTAAATTCCTATAAAGAAGCACACCCATTTATCCTCTTCTGTCATATTCTTGGACAAGTGGGCTTTTGGTTTATTTTTGTTTTTTTAGAAAATGAGACTGCTATGTTGTACAGTTGATATATCAAGCAACTGGTTTGGAGTCTGTTCAAATCTAGCCTCAGGCACTTAATAGCTGTATGACTTTGGGCATAGAGTAAATCTTTGTTTTGCTCAGTTTACTTGTCTGAAAAAAGGAGTTAACAATTGTACCCACCTCCTACAGTTTTGAGGTTCAAATGAGATAGTAATTGTGTAGCACTTAGCACACTGCCAGGTACATAGCAAGCATAATGTAATTTATTATTATTACTTCTTCCTTTGGTATCCAAGGTGATTCCACTTAGGAATTATAAGATGATAGGTAAAATATGTGTTTGAATCCAGGTGTATTTAGTTAACCAAACCCTCAAACCCTGCTGGGGAAAAATTAAATGTTATTTGCATATTTTTGCAGTTTAAGAAATAGCAGGTGGATCTATGGATAGAGTGCTGTACTTGATGTCATGAAACTCTGAGTTCAAACCTACCTCTCACGTTTAATAGCTGTGTGAACCTATCTGTGCTACTGTTTCCAATTTTGTGAAATGAAAGTGTTGGAGCTGTTGACTTCTAAACTCTAAATGACAAAAAAAAAATATGCCATTTATGTAGGGAGAGAATATACTCCGTTGATAACTACGTAATGTCAAGAGAGCTAGAAGGATGTCTCCAGTGGTGCCTTATAGGTAATTCATCAGAGATCTCACAAGATGGCTAAATATGGATATGTTTCAGGTTTTCTTTTTGAAGGAAATAGCTACACTGAGATGTATGGAAGTATTTACAGAAGAAGGGTTTCAGGGAGGAACTTCTAGTTAGAGACAATGGAGTTTGCAGACTATAGAAATATAAAGCATTATTATCATCATCAATTATATATTTCTTTTAAGTGACAAACAGGTGATCATTGAATTTAGAAGAGGAAGAAACTAAAGTTTTCTTCATTTCTCATCTGCCTGTGCCCCTTTACATTTTCCCATCATGTTCCCAAGGTCTTCATTGACAAGGTCTATCTTTGTACTCACGTCTTATCTCTTTAATATCTCCATTACTTCTTGACCCTCTCATTGTAGTGTAAAGGAAAGAGTTAATCTCCTAGACTCCAAAGAAGAAAGGCACCCCAGTCAGCCATCTCTTCATTTCAAAAATTTTCAGCTTCCTTTTGTTATCATCTCCCCCTATTATGTTCCAAATTTTTTGAGGTCAGGAACCCTCTTTATTTTTCATATTTGCATCCCAATTGTTTGCCACAGTGCCTGGCATATAATTTATAAATGTTTATTGACTGACAGAAGTTCTTAAACCATTTTGCTTCATCAACCTCTTTGGTGGTCTTGTGATATCTATGGATTTCTTCTCAGAATAATGTTTGTAAATACTTAAAATAAACTATATAGCATTAAAAAGGAAATAAATTTATTTAAATACAGTTATCTAAATGTTAAAAAGAAACACAAGTACATAATACAGCTTAAGAACCACTGATAATTGATTAACCAATCAATAGAAAAATATTTATTAAGTATTCATTGTATGCCAGGAATTATATTAGGCATTGGGGCTAAAAGTCAAAAATGAAAGGCCCTGGCTTCAAAGTGTCCACATTCTAATAAATGAAAATAGTTTCAAGGTAATGAGTGCATAGGTAGGGAGAGGCACCAATAGCAGCACAGAACAGGAAAGAATTCACTTAGGAAGTAGGTCTGGATTTGAACTTCGTAAGTAGCTCAGAAGAAAGAGGTAAAAGTAAGGACTGAATACATTCTATGTATGAAAAACAGCCTCTGTAAGGGCAGAGAGATGTGAGATGAAATGTTGTATGTGCCAAACAGCAAGGAATTCAGTTCGACTTGGCTGTATTCTGTGGAAAACGGAGTTTCGTTTTCTAAATCTGGAAGAGCAATTAAAAGTCTATGCAAAGGAGGTAGAAAGTATGTTGCCCTGAAATAGGAGTCATCAATAATACAATGTAATAGTGATTATTTTAGGTTAAACCTTACTCTGTGAGTGGACCTTGGTAAAGACAACACAGTCCAAAGTCTTATCCTGACCTTTGCAGATTCAGAAACATTATTTATTTCAGTTCATCCAGAGTTGAAAAGATTCTGGGGTTTTCTTTAGAACAACCAAATTTATAGGAGACTGCAACATGAAGTGGAAGCCAATATTTATTTCACAGGATAGTATATGATTCTCATATAATATTGCCATTTGCACAGGACACTCCATTCAGAATCAACTAGAAGAAAGGTGGATAGAGCAATGGGTGTGTTTTTAGGAAGAGCTGAGTTCAAATCTGGACTCAGATGATTACCAGCTACATGACCTGGCTGAGTCAGTGAACCTCTCTTTGTCTTAGATTTCTCATATGTGAAATGGGGATAATAACAGCACCTACCTTGCAGGTTTGTTTTGAGAATCAAATAAGAAAATATTGTAAAAAACTACTTAGCACAGTGCCAGGCATATATAGTAGTTTCCAAATAAGTGTTTATTCCTTTCCCCTACTCCCTTCAGCCCCTGTGAGTAGGTCTGATCTAAATGATTCTTGGTGAGCACAGAATCAGAAAAGGGAAAATAGTTATTACAAAAGAGTAGTTAGATGAAGTTAATATTACCTAGTGTAAGAATTTATGGGCAAGACAGCAGAGTAAAGGCAGAAACAGCTTAAATCTCTCAACATTGTCCTTCTAAAAACTTTCAACACTCAAATCTAATTTGGAAGTGGCAGAGTCAACAAAAGCTTGAGGTAAGATATTTTTCTAGCCCAAGATAACTGAGGAAGTTGACAGAAGATGTGTGTGACATGGGTGCAGCCCATCTTGGAGAGCATGATGTAACAAAATCAACACTTGTCCTTGGAGCAGCAGTGGCAGCAGTTTCAGCAATTTTGGGAACTTTTCCTCAGAGTTGGCAAAGGTATTGGAAAACAGGTTGGAAAGAAATTGCAGGGGACTTTGTGCTGGTCCTGGGCACTGGACCAGGCAGTTGTTTGGCAACACTATTTCCCATATGAAGTTCTAGGTTGCAGTTCTAGGGTAGAGAGAAACAAGTCTTATGACTTCAGAGGAGAAATAGTTATTCCTGGGCAAACATCAGACCACAGACCAGGCAGGAGAGGAGTGACCACACCTCTCCCTGGACCATACCATCAAGTATCAAAAACTAACTAATCTCCAGAACTAACTCTGAAAACAGCAATGTAAAAAAGCCTGAACCTTATGACTGTACCTGTGCAACCCCAGATTGGAAGTCAAAGTTTAACATACAGTTGAAAGTCAAGAAATAGGGTGAAAAGTTAGTGAGCAACAAAAAAAGAACCCAACAACAAAAATCTATTATAGTGACAGAGAAGATCAAGCCACAAACTCAGAAAAAGACAAAAATGTTAAAAACAACTACAAGTAAAGTCTCAAAGAAAAAAAGTACAAATTGGACATAAGCCCAACAAGAATTCCTGGGAGAACTAAGATAAGAGTTGTAGAGGAAAAAAGATAAGAGTTGTAGAGGAAAAAGTAAAAACAACGCAAGAAAATTATGAAATGAGGATTTATAGCTTGGTAAAATAGACCTAATGATAAAAGAAGCACAAAAATTTGATGAAGAAAAAAATACTTAAAAAACAGAACTGGCCAAATGAGAAAAGAAGTACTGAACTTTCCTAAAAAGAGTAATTTCTTAAACATTAGAATTAGTAAAGTGGAAGTTAATGACCTCATGAGACACCAAGAAATAATAAAATCAAATCAAAGAATGAAAAAAATAGAAAAAAGGTGAACTATTTTATTGGAAAAATAATTGACATAGAAAATAGATCCAGAGATAATTTAAGAATTACTGGACAGGGGGAAGAGCAAAGATGATAGTGAAAAGGTATAAATTGTGCTGAGCTCTTCCAAATTCACCTCCAGACAACTTTAACATCATATCTGATAAAGAGTTCTAGAGTGGCAGAACCAATAAAAAGACAAAGCAAAGCATTTTTCTAATCCAAAACAGCCTAGAAGGTTTAGATGAAAGTGCTGTTTCACTGGGTGAGAGTGGAGCACAGTCTAAGGCAGGCCCTACCTGGCAATCCAGTGGTAGACTGGATGCTGGGAAGTCACTACAGGACTAGGATATGACTGAATCATCACCAGCAACCTTTGGAAGTTCTCAGTCTGTAGACTGTAAGGGGACCAGACACCTAGTCAGAAGGAGATTACTATGGACACTTTGCTGGTTGTAGATGTAGGATTATGTTGCATTGCCCACATGGGGATTTGGGTTGCAAGCTTTGGTCACAGTCTCAGGGCAAGAAGGAGCATTAGCACCGTGGATCTTGCAGTTTGAGGGGAGTGAGGACCCTGGTAACAGTTCCAGGGTGGAAAAAAAAATGCTAGTGGTCATTCACAGACCATAGCAAAAGCCTCTAGAGTTGTTACCACACTTCCACTTAGATCATACCCATTTGGAGGAACTGAAAACCTACAGCCCCCCCCACCCCCAAATGGTACTGAAAATGACATCCCGAGGCTACTATACACACTTGATTGTGCCACCTTGGAGGAACTGAGATCTTACAGATTCCCAGAGTATACCTTACTCTTGACAAAGGACCCAAAAGTCAAATAACTGGTTGGGAAAATGCCCACAAAAGGGAAAAATGAGACCATAGAAAGTTACTTTTTTGGTGAACAGATATCTCCTCCCATCCTTTCAGATGAGGAAGAGCAATGCTTACCATCAGGGAAAGACATAAAGGTCAAGCTTCTGTATCCCAAATATCCAAAATAAATATTCAATGGTCTCAGGCCATAGAAGAGCTGAAAAAGACATTTGGAAATCAAGTAAGAGAGGTGGAGGAAAAACTGGGAAGAGAAATGAGAGAGATGCAAGAAAAGTATGAAAAGTAGGTCAAAACCTTGTTAAAGGAGACCCAAAAAAAGGCTGAGGAAAATAACACCTTGAAAAATAGGCTAACTCAATTAGCAAAAGAGGTTCAAAAAGCCAATGAGGAGAAGAATGATTTAAAAAGCATAATTAGCCAAATGGAAAAGGAGGTTCAAAAGCTCACTGAAGAAAATAGTTCTTTAAAAATTAGAACGGAACAGATGGAGGCTAATGACTTTATGAGAAACCAAGAAATCACAAAAGAAAACCAAAAGAATGACAAAATGGAAGATACTCTGAAATATCTAGTTGGAAAAATAACTGACCTGGAAAATAGATCCAGGAGAGACAATTCAAAAATTGTGGGACTACCTGAAAACCATGATCAATAAAAAAGCTTAGACATCATCTTTCCTGAAATTAGCAAGGAATACTGCCCTGATATTCTAGAATCAGGGGGCAAAATAAATATTGAAAGAATGCACCAGTCACCTCCTGAAAGAAATCAAGTGTTGTGTAAATACAATCAGAATAACACAAGATCTAGCAGCTTTTACAGTAAGGCATCAAAGGGCATGGAATATGATATTCTCTAAGTTAAAGGAACTAGGACTAAAACCAAGACTCACCCACCTAGCAAAACTGAGTATAATACTTCAGGGGAAAATGGTCTTTCAATGAAATAGAGGACTTTCAAGCATACTTGATGAAAAGACCAGAGCTGAAAAGAAAAATTTGACCTTCAAACACAAGAATTGAGAGAAACATGAAAAGGTAAACAGCAAAGAGAAGTCATAAGGGACTTACTAAATTTGAACTATTTACATTCCTATATGGAAAGACAATACTTGTAACTCTTGAAACTTTTTTCAGTATCTGGGTGGTTGGTGGGATTACACACACACACACACACACACACACACACACACACACACACAAAGAGAGAAAGACAGAGAGCATGGAGTGAATTGAATAGGATGGGATCATAGCTTAACAAAAATGAAATTAAGCGGTGAGAGAGAAATATATTAGGAAGAGAAAGGGAGAAATGGAATAGGGTAAATTATGTCTCAGAAAAGAGGCAGTAAAAGGCTTTTCTGTAGAGGGAAAAAGAGGGGAGGTGAGAGAAAAAACATGAAGCTTACTCTCATCACATTTGACTAAAGGAAGGAATAAAATGCACACTCATTTTGGTATGAAAACCTATCTTACAATATGGGAAAGTGGGGGAGAAAGGGATAAGCAGTGTGGGGGGGATGATGGAAGGGAGGGCAGTGGGAGGAGGGAGTAATTTGAAGTCAACGCACTTGGGGAGGGATAGGATCAAAAGAGAGAATAAAAGCAATGGGGGGCAGGATAGAATGGAGGGAAATATAGTTAGTAGTACACAACAAGACATTTGCAAAACTACACAGATATGGCCTATATTAAATTGCTTGCCTTCCCAAAAGGAATGGCTGGGAAGGGAGAGATGATGTGAAGTTGGAACTCAAAGTTTTAGGAACAGCTGTTGAATATTGTTCTTACAACTAGGAAATAAGAAATACAGGTTATAAGGTATAGAATGTTATCTTGCCCTACAGGAGAAAAAGAGAAGATGGGGATAAGGGAAGGGAGGGATGTTACAAGGGAGGGCAGATGGCAGATTGGTGATGGGGCAATTAGAATGCTTGACGTTTTGGGGTAGGGGAGGGGAGAAATGAGGAGAAAATTTGGAATACAAAATTTTGTGGAAATGAATGTTGAAAACTTAAGTAAATAAATTTAAGTAAAAAAAAAACAAAAAAAAGAAACAAAAAACAGAAAGTAATATCACAAAAATTTGAAATTTAGGACAGTGCCCCTTCCACCTCAGAGCAAAGCTCAACCTTAAAATAAAGTTAAAAACCAAGAAACAGACTTGGAAAAAATTGAAAATCGCAAATATAGAACCCAAATGTAGAAAGTTTTTGGTAACAGGGAAGATCAAAACACGAACTCAGAGGAAAACCACAATCAAAATGGGTACATACCAATGAGGCCAAATATTGGGTAGAAGTAAAGTAGAGGAATTGAAATGGACATTATTCCTCCCTGGGCCCCTAAGTTGAGAGATATCTGTTAGGTTACTGGGGCAGGGTTGGATAACCTGCCTAGCAACAGGCTTTTGTTGAGCCCCTGTCAAAACGTTATTCCCCCTTTGGGTTGTGAAATATCTGATGAATTGTTAACAGCCATTTTCTGTTCAGTCCCTTAGCATGGTAGCAACCTGTGGCCCCCTAATGTTAGACCCCTTTGCTAGGCAACTACCTTCTGCTGAGCACCCCACTTCCTAACAACTACTTTTTGTTGAATGACAACAATTCTCTAATTGGGTCCCTCTCCTGGCACCTCTTTTCTGTTGGGGTCCCTTGCCTAGCAGTACCCTGACAACCCCTTCTGTTTGGAGGCTCTTCCCTAACAACAAGCCCTGCCCTGATCTGTCAGAATTATGTTTGTTATGGAAACTGCAAGGCTGTACTGAGTAGTGCCAAAATGCTTAAAATGCACACACCCACCTCAGTTCGGGGCTGTCTCCTCTGGGTCTCTCCGTGAGGCAGCTGCCAGTCTGGCTAATAAATAATGCTCCCGAAATTCCTAATTGACTCTTGCCTGTGCATTACTCACTCCATACATTTCAGAATCAGGAGGGCTAGGAAATAAGAAATGCACAGAAACATTAAAACAAAGATCAAGGGGAAGAATTTAATAGGGCAAGTATATGTCTACATATGTATGTATATGTATATATGTCTATAGCAATGTCCGTATATAAATATATCCACACTAATTATAGCCTTTTCTGGGAAGAGGAGGAAGGGGAAAAAAACAAAATAAAAAGTGCACAGCAAAAAGAAAACTTACAAGGAAGCAAAGAAAAGACACAGCTCTCAATACAATATGTAGCATTTATTATACAAACTTTCTTGATATGAAAATGTATTGCAATATATGTTGAAACCTCTCTTATGTTCTGCTGAACACATGATGTGCTTTTTTTTCTTTTCTTATGTTATATTTAAGTTTCAGAATTTAAGTTTATGATACGTTTCTTTTTCTTTTTTTGTGCTCCACTGTTTGAGTCTAAAAACAAAAAAGATGCACATTGGTGTTGGGCTTACAAAAAATTTCTGAAAGAGCTCAAAAAGGATTTTTAAAATCAAATAAAAGGAATAGAAGAAAAATTGAGAAAAGAAATGAGAGTGATGTATGAAAATTATGAAAAAAGAGTCAATGGCTTCTAAAGAAAAGCACAAAAAATGGGGAATAAAGATGTATAAAAATTCACTTAAGAAAATAACTCCTTAAAAATTAGAATTGCCCAAATGGAAAATGTAGTTGGAAATTGAGGAAATACCAATTTATTGGGAAATGGCTGAGTAGACTGTGGTATTTTAATGTTATGGAATATTATTCTGCTATAAAATATGATGGAAAAAGTAGAAAACACCAAATATAGCATGGTGTATGATGGCAATCAAAATAGGATCTTTTGCTAGTTTTGTTTTAGTATAATCAAGTGCCACTGAATGAATCTTTGTTTATTAATCAAGAGTCTTTATAAGGAGTAAAGTACAGAAACAAGAGTTTCTTTAACTAGAAATAGTGTAGGTGTTACTATTATTAATTATTTTAATTTGCTTAAAGATCTTTCCACCCATTGAGAGGCCTGCCCATTGTGGGAAGCTTGATTAGGGGAGCTGTTTTGTAGGAGAGTCCCAAGTACATTTTGTTTTTCCTATTGAGGCACAGGGTCAGAGTTGTGATGCCCTTTGACTCTAAAAAAGGTATAAATACTATTGGTTAAGGTTTTACTTTGGGGCTTAGTTTTTGATAAGAAGGTTTGAGTACCAGATGAGGACTCTAGGACTGCTAAGGAGCACCCCAGGCTTTGAGAACTCAAGTGTTGTGCTTCCCTCTCTAGTAATGATGACCAGAGAGCTGTACTTGTCTGCTGAATTATGGTCAGGCAGAAAAAGCCATGTCTGTTGATTACTTTGGGGTTTACTGTCTGAAAGTGTTTGTTTGGACAGATGAGGACTACAGGAAGTCCTAAGGAGCCCCTGGACTTTGAGAATCCAGATTCATGCTTCCCTCTCTTGTAATGATAATCTAACAGCTGTACCTGTCTGTTGAATTATGGTCAGAGGAAGCCATGTCTGTTGATCTTTGATTTCACTGTATTTTCTTACATATATATATATATATATATATATATATATATATATTAACCCTTTGAAAGTTCCTTTCCTTTTATGAATGCAGATCTAAGAACCTGTTATAGCAGGCCCCCCCATGCATGTTAGGGTGCTTATTACTACAGGGGTTAATAATCTCCTTTAATCAAGCACACATATCATTCACTTAGTTCCAAACTGTCTGACATAAGCAATACATATATGACAAATCAACAGACAGGTCCAACTGTCTGACCATAGTTGCCAGAGAGGGAAGCACCAACATCTGGTTTTTCAAAGCCAAGGAGCTCTTTGTGGTTTTCCAGAATATCATCTGGCACACAAAATTTGTCCCCAAAACTGTGCCCCAAAGTAAAACCTCAACCTCAGCTAGAGTGCTTACTGCTTTTTAGAAGGGAAGAAAAACACTTATTTAAGCATCAAAAAGCCAAATCCCAGAACCAGAAAGAAAAGTCAGTCATGGTTACCAAGAAGTTAATAAACATGGTCATTGCTGGGAGTAAAGCCATTCCCAAGCCTCCCCCCGCTCAGCCAGGACCTTCTTACAAGCAGATACTCATGAACTTGAGCCTTGCCATGTGTGCCTGCCTGCATCCTCACCCTTCTACCCCAATGGTGCTCACTCACTTTCTCCTGATTCTACTCCACCCTTCCTATTCTGCCTATTCAGCAAGCTCCTCCCACCACATGTGACTTAGGCTTCCAGGTGATTTAAGCAAATCATATGGGGCTATTAATGAATGAGAAAGATCTTTCAATTTAAATTACTATTGCATGGTGTCAGAAAAACTTGGGAAGATTTTATACACAGTAAAAGTAATATTGTAATGATGATTATCTGTGAAAGACTTAGCTACTCTGGTCAAGACAATGATTCAAGACAATTTTGAAATACTAATGATGAAAAATGTTATCTACCTCCAGATCTCTCTGATGAAATATGAGTGTAAATTGAAGAATATGTTTTCCCCTTTTTTCATTTTTCTTAATTTTTAAAACATGACTAATATTAAAATACATGTTGCATGATTTTACATTTATAATTGATATATTGTTGACTTCTCAATAGTTGGGGAGGTCATGGAGAAAAGGAAATCAAAATTTAAAAATGAATTTTAAAAATAAATTTGAAATAAAAAAATTCCTTGTGTATTGCCATCCTCCACTTTAAGGAGATTCAATGTCCTTTCCTAGTATTTCTTTTTTGGCAACTAATAATTTATTTTAAATAGAATGATGTCATAACTACATTTCTTGACTTCCTTTAAAAAATAGCTTTATACTCAATATACTGCTTTAATAAGCCATAAGGATTATTGCATTTTTTTTAGTTTATTGCATTTTTTTAGTCTTCATCCTGATTTACCTTTCTGGAGCATTTGGCATTTTTGTGTACCTCATTCTTTGGGTTGCTTTCTCATCTTTGGCTCTCTTCAGGTTCCCCTCCTCCCTGCAACCGTTCTTCAGTTTTGATGGTTCATAGTCTTCTTTCCCCTCCTTAAGTGTGGGTATTCCCTAAGGTATGCATACCTTCTCCATAGATGAACTAATTAGTTACCATAACTTCATTGATATCAAATATGCACAAATGGGGAACCAAGTTCTAATCCCCTTTCTTTATTTTAGTCTTGTATCTCCTATTTCACCACAGATATCTTCATCTGAATGTAATATCCTCTGTTGGTGTTGAAAGCCCTTCATAACTTATCTCCCCTGGCCACCTTTCCAGTCTTCTGGTATACTCTTTGATCCAGTCACATTGATGTCATTGCTTTTACTTGAACAAGGCGCTCCAGCTCCTGAATTTGGGCATTTTCACTGACTGTCTTCCATACATAGAATCCTCTCCTTATTTCTGCTTCCTGGCTTTCCTTCAAGACCGCATTAAAATACAAACTTATGAAGGAAACCTTTCCCAACCACTCTTAATGCTTTCATCTTCCCTTTGTTATCGTTTTATAATTTGTTCTATTCATAGCTTATACACACACACAAACATATATATATGTATATATATATATGTGTGTATATATATATGTATATATATATATATATGTATATATATATACATATATATATATATGGTTATTTGTATGTTGCTTCCCTCATTTGATCATGAGCTTCTCAAAAGTAGAGACTGCCTTATTTTTCGTTGTATTCTAGTGCTTAGCAGAGTGCCTGGACAATAGTAGCCACTTAATAAATGTTCATTGACTGACTGACTGACTGACTGATTCAACTTTTCCTAGAGCAACTGGTCAGAAGTTGCCTTTTGCCCCAAATGCATTCTGCTCTTCATCATTTTTTATCTATATGTGTGCCAAATTTCCCTCAGTGAATTATAAATGGTTTAAAGGCAGAGACACCTTTTTTTAAAAATCTTTAGCACCTTATCTATCGTGCTTATTACTAGTGTCTTACATATATTAGGTGCTTAATAAATGTATGCTGAAATAGTACTAGGTTTTCCAGATTTCACATCCTCTCTTCTTCTGAGTATGACTAGAAAAACACTCATAAATTATGCCTCTCCTCTCTTTGTTTAGTATTCTTTATAAGTCACCAGATGCTTCTGCCATTACATTATGTCATGTAACAATTTCAAAGATTACTGCTTGTTTTTGCATCAGTTACATTTAGCATAGTGACTTCCTGGCACCTTAATCTTATCAGCAAACTATTTTCCAATCACAGAGCAGGATGGGTTATTTCTGGGAAGGTTCTTGCTGATGAGTAATCTAATCTGCTAGGTGTTGGATCTTGCAAATTTCTATTACAGAATGACATTTGCTCATTTTATTCCTGTGTTTTGGAGTCAAAGTCCCTTTTAGAAAACATAACCCCTATCCTTTTACTGCAGAAAGGGACTAAACAATTCATCCAGTTTCAGAATTCCATGTGAAAAATTACAGAAGGTTAACTTTTTACCTCCTTATTTTAAAAAGATAGAAGTAGGCTAAAAGACTATTCAGCCATAGATTTAGAATTAGAAGGGGCAAGAAAATGCTGCCCTGACCCTTAGTAATAGCCCCTTCATGATGAATGGCTGGAAAATTGAATAAGAGAATCTCATTTCTTTGATCTATTACGTTGTCATTAAAGAGAGGAGAGGAGTAGAAACTCATTGAACTCAATGCACATTAATTAAATATACACTAGTCATACCACATTATGGTAGCTGCTCTGAAAAGATGCAAAAATGACTGATATCTTTTTTCCTACCATCATGGAGCTTATATTCCAGTAGAAGGATGTAACCCTATGCATACATAATACATAAGAGTAAGACATGATAACTGCCCACGGTATGGATAAAATGGTAGTTGAGTCCCAACATATGTGAGTGTGGGGACAGGAAGTCACTTTGGATTTAGGAGAGAGAAAGTGGAAAACTTAATGGAGGATACAGTATTTCAAGATGAAAACTGAAAGTTGATAGGATTTCAGTATAGGGATATTGAGGAAAGTGCCACTTTACAGGTACAAGTTAACAGATAAGAAAAGCCATAAAATTATGAAAACCTTGCAACTCAAAGTTATAGTGGATTTGACCTTAAAATTCAGAAGAACTGGTTTAAGTTATACCTCTAGCACATATTGATTGTATAACCTTGGGCAAGTCATTAGAGAAAACTCTCTAAGAATATAAATCACAGAGAATTTGAAGACCTGTATTGGTAGAAAGAGTTTCTCCACCTGGGAGTTCTCTATAATCAATGAAATCTCAGCTCTGGTCCCTATCCTCACTTAATACTTGTATCTTTCTTTTATTATAAGAAAGGTTTTTTTGCAAATTGTCTTAGGAGACATTCAATCTTATGGTGCATCTATGGAACACTGGTAGTCAAAATATCTGAGCAAGGCAACCACTTTTACTGAATGATAAGTCCCTTGCCCTTTTTTCTTCAAAAGTCAAACTCAGTACCACAGAAAGAAAATAGCAACTCTGGGGAAAAGCAACCTGTACAACACTAGAAATTCTCTGTCAGGTTTAAGCATCTCCCAATGGGCAAGTGGTAGTCCCTATATGCTACCTTAAGAGATGTTGCCCTGTAGAGGGCCACTTACTCATGCAAGTGCCTGTAATAGCATACCATATCACTCACCTGGATGCAGGTCCTTCACCAGTTCTGTGTCTGCCCATGGCTTAATTCCACTCCCAGCCTACCATCATCTTAAAAATATTTACACATATACTTCTCTATTCCCATCACCAAACAAGATCAATACCATTTCCATTGATATTCCATATCAATGTCTTAAAACATCACTACCCTCAAGTTCTTAATCTTTTCCCTTTGGAGAAATCTATTCTCCATTGCCATTAAGACAGTGCAATAGAATCAGAGTGAGAAAAATATAGGTTTGATTTCTAGTTATGTCAACTTGTAGTTTTGGTATGTGAAACAGCCATCACCATTACAACAGATATTTATACATAGTCCTGTAAGGTTTACAAAGTGCTTTTCCCATGACAGATCTATGTAGTAGATAATGAAAGTATTTTTATTCCTACTCTATAGATAAAGAAATTATGGCACAAAACAACGATATGATTTTCTCAGAGACACAGTAAATGAAAATTATTTTCATTAGAGCAGTCACTATTTACCCCTTTAAGATTTTCAAAATATTTATACACATTATCTCATTTTATCCTCACAACTATTTGATTAGGTATTTAAAATCAACCCCATTTTAAAGAAGGGGAAGCTGCAGTTGAGAGAGGTTAAATGACTTACCCGGGGTCATGAAGTTAATAGCAAAATAAGGATGTGAATCTAGGTCACTCCTGATCCAGAACAAAGTTCTCTTCCCCAGACATTGTCTCTAATGAATTTTTTTTTTATAATAAACTTCACTCCTTGGTAATTTCTGGTCATCACTCATAATATTTCATTTATGACAGGGACATTTCATCTCCAAAATCATTATCCTTTATACATCTTTTCTCTTTCCTCTCTATTGTATATGTGTGCGTGGGAGGTATTTTTAAAATAAATATTCTGTATTTTTTCAGTTGACATGCATTAATTTTTCTCCCTTTCCAACTCACCCCTTACACCCACCATGAGAAGAAAAAAAAAGACAAAAAAACCCTCAGCTAATCTTCATAGTAAATCTAAACACATTCCTACGTTGTCTATTTCAATAAATATACATCTTATTTTGCATCTTGATACTATCATCTCTGTCAGGAAATGGATAGCATGTTTCTTCATAGTCCTCAGATAGAATTGCTCATCATGACATTGAAAAGTTCTTAAATCTTTTAAAGTTGCTTGTTTTTAAAATGTTATTGCATAAAGTATTCACTACTTCCTTACCCTTTTTATATGGGTATGACCTATTATGAGGTCATTATTTGAAGCAATTTTTGTTTTTTATTTTTTAAAATAAAAGGCATATGTACATCTTATTAGAAAACACATCACTGGATCTTTATTTTTAAAATTAATTATTATTACATTTTTTTTTTAGTTTTCAACATTTGCTTCCATAAGTTTTAAATTTTCTTTGCATCCCTCTCTTTGCCCCTTCCCAAGACAGAATGCAATCTGATATAGGTTCTTATATACACATTCTTATTAAACATTTTTCACATTAGTCATGTAGTATAGAAGATTTAGAATGAATGGAGAGACCATGAAAAACAAAACAAAACAAAACAAATAAATAAGAGAGCAAATACTATGTTTCAATCTGCATTCGGACTTCATATTTCTCTGGATGTGGATAGCATTTTCTATCATGACTCGGAGTTGTTTTAGGTCTGTGTATTGCTGAGAAGAGTTAAGTTAATCAAAGTCAATCATCATACAATGTGGCTGTTACTGTGAACAAAGTTCTCCTGGTTCTGCTCACTTCACTCAGTTTCAGCTCATACAAATCTTCCTAGGTTTTTCTCAATCTGCCTCTTCATCATTTCATATAGCATAATAGTATTCCATTACATTCATATACCACAACTTGTTCAGTTATTCCCCAGTTGATGGACATCCCCTCAATTTCCATCATTTGGCCAATGCAAAAAGAGTTGCTAGTAGTATTTTTGTATGTATGGATCCTTTTCCCATTTGTATTATCTCTTTGGGATATAGCCCTAGAAGTGGCATTGCTAGGTCAAAGGGTATGCACATTTTGATGCTCCTTTGGGTATAGTTCCAAATTGCTCTCCAGAATAGTTGAATGAATTCATAACTCCACCAACAAAGAATCTGTGTTCCAATTTTCCTACATCTTCTCCAGCATTTGTCATTTTCCTGTTTTGTCATGTTAGTCAATCTGATAGGTGTTATGTGGTACCTAAGAGCTGTTTTGATTTGCATTTCTCTAATTAATCATTATTTAGAACATTTTTTCATTTGACTAGAGATAACTTTATTTTCTTCCTCTGAAAATTGCCTACTCATATCCCTTGACCATTTATCAATTGAGAATGTTTTTTAGTGTCCAGCTTTCATTGATGGTGCTTTCTTGACAAAGATAATGGAGTGTGGATTTCCTTCTCTAGCTAATTTTACAGATGAAGAAACTGAGGAAAACTGAGTTGAGTGACTTTTCCAGGGTCACACAGCTAATAAACATCTGTGGCTGGATTTGAACTCAGGTCCTCCTGACTCCGAAATCTGTGCTCTAGCCACTGAACCTTTAACTACCCATATTTGAAGTTGTAAATGACCGACCACTTCCGTCTTCCCCATAATTGTGGCTAATTGGCTACAAAGAGTTTTTCATTTTGGTGTGCTCTCAGACAAATGCTTTTTTTCTGTTTATATCCATCTATTTGTTGTACATAAAGACATTAATAAAGATGATCTGTTTCTGTTTTGTGAGTATAGAAGTTTTGGATATTAAATACTACTTTGTATGATATTTTCTTGGTTTCTTTTTTCTCAGGTCACCAGCTTCTATCTTTTACTATCCCTTTCATATTTTCTCCTTTCTATCCTTAAAACTTTCAGTAAATCATTTCCCTCCACTTATCATTTGAGGTAGGCAGGCAGCTATTTTTTCAGTTCTGGTCATCTCCTGCCTTCTTAAAATTTAAACAAAAAAATATTAAGAGGGTCAAGTAATTCTTCACTCATCACTCCACAGCCCTCTTTCCTATAGCTCAGAAATGTTAGCTTCCTCCTGGCAAAGTTTGCCCTATTGTTCCATGAGGTCATAAGCAAAAGTTCCTTCCCTCCTGTAGGACGACACACTCTTTTTGTGGGAGACATACATAACTAACATACATTAATACTGGCACCAGGAACTGTCTGATTAATTGCCCTCTTTTATTTTAGCTTCCAAATCCCCCACATATTTACTTTCTTTCTGCTTCTTTTCCGTTCTCACTTTCTTTCTCCCCATCAACAATTTTCTTCCCCTCCAACTTTATGACAAGTACTAGCCCATCCTCCACTTTTATATCTTCAACTTTAATGCTCCCTTCCACAATTTTTATAGCTTTGCATTTTGTTTTGTTCACTCATTTCAGTTTCTCTGGCATATTTTATGTATATTTTAAATACTTCCTCCTCTCTGTTATTACTCATGCAATATCATCTGCATAAGCTATAACTGGACTTTGCTTATGTATCACTTTCCCTTTATTCATCTTTACACTTCACTACTCTCAGATTTGATGTGTTTTCTAATAAGGTCTACACATCCCTTATGGGGCTACAGGGGCAACCTTGCATCATTTTCCTTGTTCCCTCCATTTCTCTCCCCATTTTGAAGACATTCATCATGTTGATATCATGGCAATATTTGATCAGATCACTTAGGAAAAATTAAATCTTTGTATAGTCTTTAAAAAATCAGATGGCAGTTAGTTGGAGCAGGGGACAGGAAAAAGGGTCTGGAGTCAGGGAGACTCTTTCTGAGTTCAGATCTGATCTCAGACACTCACAAGCTAAGTGGTACTGGACAAGTCACTTAACCTTGTTTGCCTTGCTTTCCTCATCTGTAAAATGAGCTGGAGAAGGAAATGAAAAACCACTCCAGTAAGTGCTAAGAAAACCCCAAATGACGTCATGACTAAAAACAACTGCACAGTAGAACAAAATCAGAATTTGCTTGCTCAAAAGCTTTTTTCTTGATCCAAACATAATTTTTAAAAAAGATCCTTGTTGTACATTCCAAGAGTCTTCTTAAGTCTGACTGTCATTTAACTTTCTGTTCCTTTGTGAAACCATTGCTGCACCCCTTGCATTGGGACTTGTGCTACTCTCCCAAACATCTGCAACAGTGAACAAGCAGAGATGGCGTCTAATATCCCCCTTTTCTCCTGTTAAAAAAACCCTTCTTACACTCTTTGCTTCGCTGTGCTGGTTATTTGACTTCTCTTCACTTGTCTTTAGACAGAAGGACCAAATAGGTCATGTAGTTCAATCTTCTCACTTTATAGATGAGGAAACTGCTGGCAAAAGTAGTTAAATGACCCATCCAAGGTCACACAGGCAGAATAGGGCAGAAATGGAATTTGAAATAAAATCCTTGAGATATAGTCAGTGCTCTTCCTAGTACTCTTTCAATTGGAGGGCATTGCAACCTAACCTTAGGCTGGCATTCTGAAAATGAAAGCCTGAGTTTCTTATCATTAAAAGCTCTAAGACCCAATTTGGACAGTTTTTCAGGGAAATGTTTCACAGGCAATAGTAGCAGCTCACATTATGAGTCTATAGGGAATAGGAAGACTATAGGCAACACTTAAAAGATATTTGGTATGTACAACCTTACCTAAAGAAGAAACGCAAGATTATTCTTGTCACATAAATAAGTAAATATGTGTACACACACGCAGAAGTACTATATATATATACACATATATATACACATATATACACATGCACATATATACACACATATACATTTTTGTATCTATATCTATCTATATACTTTTCTATCTAGCTATATGGGGGGGAGAGAGAGAGAGAGTTATTTGTATAACTATGTCTATCACCTGAAGCCTTAACACAAGGCCTAATGGAATCATTGTGTGGCGTTTACAGTGTATACATCTATGTTTAAATTTGTATGTATATACATAATGTATGTGTGTATATATGTGTGTACACCCATACACATATATACACATATACCATGAAAGTTTCCATGCATAAACACACATATACATATCTACACATACACATATTCATGCTACAAAAGGCCATGGGCTGATACCATTGAGGCTTCCATTTAGATTTCAAGATTCATATTATGTTCAGAAGGGTGTGCTTAAAATAGTCCTGCTGTGAGTTTTCTAAAGGATGATATATTATAGTCTGGACTTTCTGATCCTTGCCAAGGATGGAATTTTGCTTTCAAAATGAAGACCTTCTTATGATTGTGTCCTGGCAATGAACACGCACACATGCACTCACAAACATACATACAAATAATAGATACTTGTATCTGTGTATACACATGCATACATATGTGTTCACACTTGTACACATCATGTATGTGTATATATGCCTACATGCACACATACATACATATCTATATATCTCCATCGAGAGTGAAGGTATAGAATTTATTCCATATTATTAGGAACTCCTAGTATTTGCTTGAGGGCCATGTTTGCCTCATGATCTCTGCTAATTATCTGGGTCTTAGAAAAGGAGCTACCAGCTGCGAAATCAATTGAAGAAGGCTTAGTGCTTAGCTATGCCCCTACTTCAGAGGAGCACAAAGAGTACACAAAGGAATGATATCAATGTTATTCAGGATCTCTATCAAGTAATAATATCTAGCTTAGAAATGTTACTGTCTCTATAAAACATGCAACAATAGATTGGTAGTAGCTGAGAGACTGGATAAATGCCAAATCTATAAAATATCTCAGAAAATGGTCAGGGTCTTGCTAAGGGGTTACATCTCAACCACCTTTTGCCTCTAAAGGAATTATAGTTCATGCCAGACAGTAGCTTAAATGGGAAGATTCCAGATTAATATTCAGCTGAAGAGGAAGTTGTATGTTGGTACTATCTTGGGGAATTGAAGATACCTACCACAACTTCTGTGACCTGAGATTTGTATATGGATGGGGGGGAGGACTGAGTGTGGAAGCTACCCCTTCCCAACTTAGTACTCCATCTATGGAGGCACAAAGCCACCAGAAGTCACCTACAGGGTATGACACTATTGAAAGTATATACAATACTCTTTAGGATACACCATCTCTGATCCCAGAACTGGGACTGCAGCACAATTGGTCTAAGGTAACAGATATACCCATGATGCAAAAGCCATAGTATGTCCATGCAGAAGGTCTTAAATTATCTGGACAATGACTGGCCAAACATATGATATTCTAGGGGTCATGGACAATGGAGCTATCTATGTAACTATTACTTCATAGAGTAATAAAATGCTAGAATTAGAGTTAGGAAGAACTAGATCTCAGTACTACTTTGGACACTTAGTAACTGTTTGTCCATGGGAAAATAATGTAATCCCTCTGAATCTCAATTTCCTCATATAAAATATTTGGTTGATAACATTAGTAGTATCAATTTTATTGTGTTATTGTTAGAATGTGTGTGTATAGATACACACATATGTGTATAGTGCTTTGAAAATGTTTTATTATTACTAAACTGCACATGAGTTACATGATCTACCGTATGTAATCCTACATGAATAATGTTACATGGTGTTTACTTAGGGGCATAAATATAGAGGTAGAGGGAATCTCATTTGTCATCTAGTCTAATATTTTCATTTCACTGATGAGGAACAAAGGCTCAGAGAGGTTAATAAATTTGTCTAAAGTCATTCTGTGTCAGAGATAAGATTTGATTCCAGGAAGTCTAATCTTAAAGGTCATGCTTTTTCTACCATACCAGCTACCTCTCTTACATGTGGTTTATATATCTGTGTTAATGTTTGTGACTATATTATATATAAATTATTTTATTTTTGTATAATACCTCTTGATTGCATTATGAACTTGGGGTAACTTCTATGTAATGTAAAATTTTCAATGTGGGGTAAGAAGCTAGTTGCTTGTTGGAGCATGGGAGCGATGTGTGTGCAGCTCTGTTTTTACTTTTTTGGTTTTTGGTCCAAGAAGAAAAATCACTTACTGAATATTCATGAATTTATAAGGAAGGAGGAATAAAGTAATTTTCCTAACAATTTAGTATTAATTATTTCAAGGATGTTCTCTGGTTTCCTTAGAATTCTAAGGAACCAAAAAAATCTAGACTTGAGTTAACCCTTGCTGTTCCCTGACTGAAATAGCATTGAAATGTGGGGATGGGGGAGAGTATTAAAATAAAGTTATGATCTGAACTTAAATTTGTGTGATTCCACTTAGGGGAGACCCATGCTCCACCAACTGGTCAATGCCCTATCTCTTTCCCTTTCTTCAGACTTACCTATTTTCTGAGAACCAACAATGTTAAAATAGGAAAATTAATAATCTTACAATGTCCTCTAAATGTGAAGTGAAAGGAAGAGTCAATTGATGCAGCAATGTCATTGATGTCTTATTTTAAGGAATTGCCACAGCCAAGCCAATCTTCATCAACCAATACCCTGATCAGTCAGCAGCCATCAACACTGAGGCAACACCCTCCACCAACAAAAAGACTGTGACTTGCTGAAGGCTCAGATGATAGGTTTTTTTAGTACAAAGTATTTCTAATGAAAGTGTATGCACATTGGGTTTTTTTAGGCATAATACTACTGCACATTTAACTTTTACATGCATTGGGAAACCAAAAAATTCATGGAGCTTGCTTTATTTCTATATTGACTTTATTTCAGTAAGTTCTCTGAGGTATGCCAGTGTCTACATGAATGCATATATGTATAATTGCAGGTATGTACATATTAATAGGTATATAATATATATGTGTCTGTAAATGCATATACATTTATTTGTATATGTATTTGTGCATATGTGTTTAAATGTATTTTGTAAGTATGTGTATGCATGCCCATACATATTTGTACATGAATGTACACATGCATTTATTTTTATAGGCATGGTTTTTGTAATATGCATTTGCATATGCATATGAAAATATCCATATTGCCACCTGTACATATATGTATTATAAATATTCATGTGATAAAGTTATATATATATATGTATGTACCTATATAGTCACATATATCTATACATATATGTAAATGTAAAACATATTACAAAGCAAACACAAATGAGTTACTAGGTGAAGGGGAGAATCCTGACTTTGTGGAAATTGCGAGATTATGATAGGTGTAAGTGATATGGGAGCATTTTCAGTCATTGGGTATATACATTTTGTGCAAAGTCTTAGAGATAAACATAAACTGTTATTTATAGAAACAGCAGGTAGGATAATTTGACAGGAACATAGAGGATATGAAAGGATATGATGTGTGCTAATAATATCAAGAACCAGAATATTTACACTTATATAGGTTCTTGATTTGCAAAACATTTTCCATATGTTAACCTATTTGATCTTCACAGTTACACTGTGAGAGAGGCACTACTGCAATTCTATTTTACAAATGAAGAAACTGAGGCCCAGAAATGTTTGTAACTTGCCCAGCCAGTAAATGTTTAAGACAAGATTTGAACTTACGCCTTCTTGGTGCCAAGTCCAATGGTCTCTCCATTCTACCAACTAGCTGCCACAATAAACCTGAAAACCAATCAAATGATTTCCTAATTAACATGTGTGGCATATATTTAATTGCTCCCTGTATTAGCTATAACTTTTCTTGGTCCCTAAATTAAAAATGAATGGATATTGGTCCCATATTTCTTTTGCCACCGTATTGTTTCAAACTTCTCTTTCCTAATATGACCTCCAAATCATCTACTTAAATAATAGAAATAATTTGAAGAACTCCTTCCATGGAGTTAGTTATGCCCTCTAGTCATTTGCTGGGATGACACAGAAATTCTTTTTTTTAAATAATTTTTTAGTTTTTGTTTTTAGTGTTCTACAATCACTACCGTAAAACGTAGATTTTATTCCCCCTTACGTATCCCCCACATCCCCCTCCCTCCCGAAGATGGTATACAATTCTACATAGGATCTACACATACCTTTCTATTGAATACGTTTTCACTATAGTCATGCCGTGTATAAGAACTAAAATAAATGGGAGAAATCATATAACAAACCAAAACATAACACACACACACACACACACACACACACAATGATCTGCTACATGAGAATGAATTCAACAGTTTTTTCTCTGGATGTGGAAGGCATTTTGCCCTAGAATACTATTGGGAATTTTTTTTTTTATGTCCTTGCATTGCTATGAAGATCCAAGTCTACCAGAAAAAACTCTCTCACACTGTGGTTGTTGTTGTGCACAAAGTTCTAGTTCTGCTCTTTTTGCTCAGCATCAGATCATATAAATCTTTCCAGGCCTCTCTGAAGTCTTCTTGCTCATCATTCCTTATGGTGCAATAGTATCCCATTACATTCATATACCATAATTTATTCAGCCATTCCCCAATTGGTGGGCATCCCCTTGATTTTCAGTTTTTGGCAACTACAAAGAGTGCTGCTGTAAACATTTTTGTACATATGACACAGAAATTCTTAAAGGCTCTCCATGAATCTCTGAATGGAAGTTCATTTTAATAAGGGTTGGAGATTGAGTCAGGAGGAGCCACCCACTCTATGGTTTCTAATAGGAATGTTGATAGAGGTTTTTCCTCTCTCTTTTGGGCCGTTGTTTAGGTGTGCATGATTCATTCATCTTTCTTCTTTGACCTTCCATTGAGGGGAGAGGGAATTTTTCTATCCTCCATATTCCTGGTGACAATGGTGGCTACAACAAACATGGCAGCAGGAGAACGTGTTTATTTAGGTGAGTCATACTTTCTGTTTCCTTCCCTGAATAAAGGCCAGTGACCAGCAAACCTGAGGCTATGAGTTTCAAGTTAGAGAGCAACTGGCCACAAGAGAGAGAGTTCTTTTAGAAGGTGATATCCTTAGGTCATCCCATAGTTTATTGACCAAAGCAAGTGAGAATCATGTCTTGCCTGATCAGGAGATCATGTTCTTGGTCCTTTGACTTGTCAGTTTCTTGGGCATTGTAAGTCCATGAATGTGAAATTTATGAATGTGAAATTTGTGAAATGGGAAAGTCATCTTTACCTCCCAGGAGAGTATAAGGAGTATAACAGGTTATCTGAGTATTTCATGATTGTGTATTAAGATGTACTTATGAGCCTTTTGACTTTTAGACATTTTTCTGTGATGGAAGAAATAAATAGCTGTTCTATGTTGTGCAACCAGATTTTACAATAAGAGAGTTTTCTAGAAAGGACTCTATTAATAACTATGTTTTTTATTTTAAATTTTTCTGTTTGTTTATTTTTAGTTTTTAACATTCACTTCCTTAAGTTTTAAATTTTCTGCGCTAATAACTTTTGAGGGGGCCCTAGACATGAGGCAGTGTCAGAATGGATAGAGTATAGGTCTCACAGCTAGGAAGACTTGCATTTAAATCCAGCCTATGACCCATATTGTATCACAATCAAATCACAGCTCCTCTCTATTCCACATTTCCCTCTGACACATATATGACACATACTTAAGCTTTGTTTTAGATATATTTCAAAAGTTACTTGTAGATCTGGGCAAGACAGACCTGAGAGTGAAAGTATAGCATTCCTTTCTATCATTTAAAGGTCAAGTTCATTCTGCATAAATTCAGATCCTATAGATATATCCCTTTATGAGAGGGGGCTTCCTTTATATAAGTTACTAGTCTCAATATCTTTGTAAGCAGGGGTTGATATCCCACATATCCTGTTTCATTCATTAAGAGAATGAATAGAGTTTTTAGTCTTGGCCTAAGTGAATCAGCACCAAGTTCTAGAAATTGTCTACTTGTCATGTGATGTCATCTCAAAAAACAAAAACCAAACCAAACCAAATACTTCTCAATTTCTGTTCTTCTGTAGCTCACACGAAGGTCCTTATTTTATAGGTTTTGAATTACTGTAAATGGATCACTTGCATCCTTGATGATTCAATGAGTCCTCACCATAGTCTCTTGCTTGACAGCAATTTTTATCTTTTGTGAAACGAATTCTCGTAATGAATCTTCCTTTGAAGAGACCTTCCAATTGGCTTCTGAAACCACATTTGTACTCCTCTCTTTTAGTCCTGGCCTCCTCTTCTTTTGTAATACTATCCAGAAGAAAAGGGGGAAAAAGAAACTAACTGTAGTTTGTATTACAAGTGAATACTGTGTATTCCCTCCCCTACTTCCTGTACTCTTCCTTGCTACCCTTTTCCTTTCCTTACAGTAGCAGCAATGCAGTACTCACAACACCTATGGTGTTCATAAATATCCTGGCACAATTCTGAATTGTGAAATACAACAGATTTTCCTCATGGAAGACATAACCAAAACATTTATTCAGAAACCAGAAAGCCAAATCCTTCATAATAACAAAGACATCTATGCACAATAACATTTCAGAGGTCAACACCAGTCCCAAGCTTTCCCTCTGTTAGGCTTCCTACAAACAAGCTCCCTTAAATAAATTCTGAGACAACCTCCCTTAAATTCTGAACAGGCCCCCTTAAACAAAATGCCCTTCTCTTGCTCACAGTCAGATGCAAGTTTGTCTGCGTCCTTCAGTTCTGACTGTTCTCTCACCAATTTCCTCTCAGCTCTGCTCTAGCTCTGCCTCTTCCTGGTCTACCCCTCTTATTCCACCCATTCAGAAACTCCTCCCACCACAGACTCATGTGACTCAGGCTTTCATGTGACCTGGGCAAGTCACATGGGCCCATTAATGAATGGGAAAGAACTTCCCATTTAAATTACCATTACACTTATCTCCAACTTGCCTCAGCCCATCACCTCTCATCTCTCTTCTCTCTTCACAGTTCCCTTTTACAGCTATTACTTGGCACCAGCACAGCCTCACTGGGGGTAGTTAAAAGTAAAAATTCTAGGTCCTACTTCTCTGAACTCCCAGAGTTCAGTTCTTCCCATTCTTACAGCTTCACTGTTTCAGGGAAGGACCAGAGGAAAATCTCTTCCCCTTGCTTCCCTAGCCTCCAAGCATACCCCTGAGCAAAAATTATGGGGAGGGAACTGCGAACATACACACACACACACACACACACACACACACACAAACATACACACTTGCACACACTCACACACATGGCCCATGCTCTTGTGACTTCTCTTTCTCTATCATACTCTAAATATCCAAGCTCACAACATGTTCTCACTGTCTCTCCCTAAATCTGGATCTGCTCCTTTGAACTGTAGTATTGTGATATCTCTTGCACCAGTTCATTTTCCCACTATGAGGCTCCAGTTGCTGCTCTGATTTCTTTCCAGCATGTACCACTCACTCAGAGAAACTGATTTTATCCTTGTGTCATTCCTCTGAGCTCAGAAGGATAGGCTTTATTTTATTTTAATTTTGTATTTTACTGATGGAGAAACTGATACAGTTGGGTACAGTAGAAGAAGTCTATAGACAAAAGATATATTCAAATCTTGTTTTGACCCATGCTACTTGTATGATATCGGATGTCATTTATTTCCCCTTGATCCTCTTGTCCTATCTATAAACTGAGAGACTTTAAATAAATGGCCCCTGAGGTCCTTTATAGCTTTAGATTTACAAGGATAGGGCTTCCAAAGTGGCTCAGGTAGCTCTAAATTAGCTGAAACATTAAATAAAGTTCTGAGACTTGAGTCAGGTAGACCTGGATTGGGATCCTCTTGCACCCTCCAAGCTACACTCCCCTGTGTAACCCTGAGCAAGTAATTTAACCTCCCTGGGTCTCAGCTTGAGACCTGGAGAAGGAGACGGCAAACCACTCCAGTATCTTTGCCAAGAAAGGCCCCAGGGGGTCATGAAGAGTCTGAAATGATTGGACAACAACAGCAAATAAAGAAATAATAACAACTTCATTTTAAAGTTAGAAAAATGCGAAGCATCCTTGGACCCTTTCCTCCTTAAAAGCGTCATTTCCATTTTACTTGAATATGTCTAAATAACAAGCAATTACCTAAATGACAGTTTAGTTAATAACACTTACTGAAAAGAAAAAAAAATAACACAATGTGTGGAAAGGTTAAGGAAGAGTTAATCCTGTTACCCAGGGTAAGGAATTAGAGCAAAATGAGTATACTGAGTAAGGAAAGAGAGAAGACCTACTGAACTGATGAGTCCGCCAGTTTCTTCATCTATTGCTGAATCAGTTTACATTGGCTTTGTAGATAGTTTGATGTGATGCTTGGAGTCAGGAAAACTTGAGAACAAATAGTACTAAGTGTGTGATCTCCTCCAAGATCTCTGTACCTCAATTTCCTTATATATAAATTAATGGAGTTGGAATCAATGACCTTTAATGTCCCTTCTGGCTATAAATCCATATATTACCTTATGAATCTTATAATCCTGAGGTGGCAAGTGTAGTTCTGTCTGATGAAACAACTTATGTAACTCTTAGAGTGAAAACTGCCGCAGAAATCTTTGGCTCTTGAACTAATAGCTATAACTTGTAATTTTTGCAAATTCTATGATTTCCACTGCTAAATGTGGGAGCAGGTGGACAACATCGTGTCAAAGAAGATGGAGTCAGGAAGACTGACATTTACTTATTAGCTACATGAACCCTGAGCAAGTTATTTAAACTCATTTTACCTCAGTTAAACAAAAAGTTTACCTTGGTAAACAAAAGGGGTTGACTCTATGGGTCATAAAATCCCTTCTACTTTCAAACCTATGATTCTGAGGCCCAGAGACATCATAAGTTCACTGCTATAGAGGATGATCCAAGGGAGGAGAGCTGGGTCATCTGGTAGTTTCCAATTTAATTATTCTTAATAACAAGATGCAAAGGTCAATTGTTTCTTCACACTTGGCATCCAAGAATCCTGATTCCTGGGAGGGCTGAGAGGCATTAGTGTCCCTGATAGCAAACAAATATCATAGAAACTTTTGGAGAGGGGGAAGAAGGAGGACTTAAAGCTCCCTGACTTCCTCCCCCTTTCCTCCCATGCATAGTAAAGCTTTCAAAATACCATTTTAGGTTAGACAGGAACTTTGGGGTCATCCATTCTAATTCCTTCATTTTATGGAAGAGGAAACTGAGACTATAGAGAGTCTATGCACTAACATAACAAAACAGGAAGATGATAAATGTTGGAGAAGATATGGGAAAGTTGAAACACTAATTCGTTGTTGGTGGAGCTGTGAGCTGATCCACCAGTTCTGGAGAGTAATTTGGAACTATGCTGAAAGGGCTACTAAAATGTGCATACCTTTTGATCCAGCAATATTGCTTCTATGACTGTATCCCAAAGAAATCATAAAAATGGGAAAAGGTCCCACATGTACAAAAAATATTTATAGCAGCTCTTTTTGTGGTGACCAAGAACTAGAAATCAAAGGAACACTCATCAGTTGGGGAATGACTGAACAAGTTGTGATATGTGAATGTAATGGAATACTATTATGCTATAAGAAATGATGAACAGGTAGACTTCAGAAAAACCTGGAAAGACTTATATGAACTAATACTGAGTGAAATGAGCAGAACCAGGAGAACATTATACACAGTAAGAGGCATAGTGTGCAAAGACTTTCTGATAGACTAAGCGCTTCACAGTAATGCAAGGACCTAACACATTCCCAAAGGACTCTTGAGGCAAAGTGCACATTCAGTGAAAAAATTATGGAATTGGAACACAAGATGAAGCAGAATATTTTCTCTTGTGTCCTGTTTTAGTTTGTTTTTTTTTTATGGTTTCTCCCATTTATTTAAATCTTTCTACGCAACATGACCAATGTGAAAATTTTTTTTATAAGAATGTATGTGTAGAGCCCATATAAGACTGCATGCCCCCGCAGGGAAGGAGGAGAGTGGAAGAGTGAGAAAATTTAAGTATTAAGGATTAATTAATTGTTGAAAACTGAAAACAAATAAATTAATTAAATTTTTGAAAAGTTACATGTATTCAATTATTGTCAAATTTGAAGAAGAACTAAGGTAGAGTGAAATGGAACCCTGATCTTGTAGACTTACAGGCTATAAGAGCTAGAAGCAGCCTTAGAGACCACTTTGCCTATTTCCCTCATTTCAGCAAAGCCCAGAGATAGTGGTAGAGCAGCGACTGGAACCCAGATATCTCATCTCTCAACGTAGCACCTTTTCATCTCTTTAGTAGGAGATGAGGAAAGGAAAAAAAATATGTTCTTATTAATTGAAAGCAAATACATTATAATTTAAAATTTACCAGGGGTAGGAGGTTCTTGACTCCAGGGATTCTCAAAGCATTTCCAAGTTGACTTTGCAAGATTAATTTTTAAAGGATGGCAATAAATACACAACCATCTTTGATATATGGGCATTTGACAATAGCAATTTATATCTATGTTTTCACTATGTGGGCCACTTTTCACCCTGACAAACAAATTCCATTAAATGGCAGGCATGAGATATGCATATGGAGGAATACAGAAGGCAAGAGAGAATGGAGCATGATCATGTGAGTAAGTTAGAATCCAAGGGCATCCACAACTGGTTTAAGAGATTCAGCTATAGTTAGAACTTGGGGGAATATTGGTATATTTGAGGTTAAAGATATAGAATTTGTGCCAGAGTGGGAAGTTTATGTGATTCTGGAAACAGTTATACTCTTCTAAGAAGAAAGGAAGGATCCATTGGTGAGGGAGCACTGTACTAAAATTGTAGTGAGATAATGAGAGCTAACCGGAGCACACCAATCCTGACTACAGATCTGATGAGGTTAGAGCTCTGAACTCTCACCCAAATTAGCTGTGTTAAAGAGGTCCAGCCCTAGGTCTGACTTTTAGTGAGATGTCATTCTTTGCATCCACAGCTGAAGTCTCAGGCTCCCAAAAAAGAGAAGAGCAAGGGCAGGTAGAGTCAGGGAGTTAGCAAATACTTTGTAGTTCATGCCCCATTCATGTAGCACAGATCCCTGCTCACAAGAGGAGAAGGTTTCTGTGCTGTCCTCTCTACAATGAATGAAGCTAGGGCCACCAGAATATACCTGGGAAGAACCAAAGGATCTTCTTTCTCCTCATCTGCTTATTTCATTTTGCATATTAAATCCTTCATCTTTCTGTCAAGAGTTGGGTAGCTTGATTCATCGTCTTGAATTCTCTGGAGCTGTGGTTAGCTATGATTAGAGTTCTTATGTCTTTCACAGCTGCTTTTTTCTTTAGAATGTTGCTGTTATTATCTTCATTTTTCACTTGCCTCTGTTCTCTTCACTGCCTTGGTTCATTAAAGTCTTCCCAGATTTCTTTAATTTCATTCAGGAACCTCTCAAAATGCGTGCCAGCAATGGCAGCACATCAGATTAATCAGTTCAAGGCATCAATTAAGACACAGACTATGCTCAGCTCTGAACTGGAAGGTTCCTTAAATATCACCTAATTTAATTACTTCATGTTGTAGAAGAAACTGAGGCCCAGAAAGTTGATGTGATTTTCTCAAGGCCATTCAGTAAGTCAGTGGCAAAGTCAGAATTTGAACCCATGTATTCTGATTCCAAATCAATTGCTTTCCCCAACCTTGGACTAGAGAGTAAGTCTGCTATTTTAAATGGGAACCATAATGATAACATGTTTGGAAAATTACCTTTGCAGGTAACAAGGCTGTCAAAGTGCAAGAACTTTAGAATGTTCATAAAGAAGAGGTAAAAATGAATATTAGCATAATCTATCAAAAGGAATGACCGAGGATACTGAGGAGAAATAGAGCATGTATCACACTTTTATAATCATTTGAAAAAGAGAGCACTCAGTGGCAAAGTCTCAATGTTTTCAACATTTAAAAACATAATATTCATACTTTTGCAAACTTTGTGCTGCTTGTACAAACATCTCATTAACCATGTTTCTACACAAAGCCAGATGGTACAGGTCATCTTTTATTTATCAGCCTCAAAGAGAAGAAAGCACTACCTTGCTTGGAATTTGAAAAGAAATATAACAACCTTCTTTTTCCTTTTCTTTTCTCTTATCTTTCCGTTTATTTTTGTCAATTGTAGTTCTTGACTCCTCATTTTAAATGACAGTCAGTTTCCATTTTGTCTGTTTGTTTGTGTATCTTGAGAATTCCCTCTGTTTCATCAATCTCCTTAACCTTTTTCATCCCAATCACTAGTTCTCATCTTTCACAGTGGCTTCTAGAATTAGATCTTTCTAGAATTGATTAGAAAGTTTTCCCTCATGGAAAACATGTCACCAGAGTGGGTGCCGGAGGATTTTGCTAAATGTGCTCTCTAGAACATGTAAGAACATTAGGGACTAGTCCACTTTTAGGATTCCATGGAGACACTGTGAGGGAATGTGCATTTGAAATTATATAAGGAGTCTGGGCTAATTTGGATCTTCCTAGATATTCTTTTCAGTAGATAAGAATAGCCAAGGAAGTTTAACCTTCTGGGGGTCTTCTCAGTGAGGAATGGCCCAAGACTAAAACAAAAGCACTGTGCAGAAGCCAAGATGGTGGAATAGAGATAGCAACATATTCAAATTCTGCCAACATTGCCATTCAAGAAACTTTAAAATTACTCTTCAAGTAAAATTCTGGAGAAACAGAGCCAACAAAACATCATAGTAAAACATTTTTTCTAGCCTTAGACAATTTAAAACATCAATTGGATAGGTTTGTGGAGACCAATCCATAGCACATGGGGAACAAAAATCATTATTGAGTCTCAGTGGCAGCAACAGAGGCAACAGCTTTGGGAATTCTCAGCCCAGAAACATTAAGGCTGTAGGGCAACTAGTCAGATTATGGGGGAACTGTAACTGGTGAAGGATTTGGCACTGTATGGCAACTATATGACTCATACTCAGTTCTGGCATACAGTTTTGAGGAGCAGATCCAGGTAAGAGTGCAGTGCTTGTGGTCAGTCACAAGGAATCAGGAGCCCTTGTCACAGTTCAAAAGCAGAGAGAACCACAAGTGTTTGTGACTGTAGAATAGGAGCATCACTGGTCACAGTTCCTGGGCTGAGAGAATTTCTAGGACTTGCAGATGCAGGAGAAAAAGGGTCCTTCATGGGTAAAGACCAGAGCACAGATGAAGAGAACTCTGACTAAATCTCTCCTCAGATCACCCAACCTTGGAAGTGCCCCAAACTTACAGACTCCCAGAACTTCCTGTGGAAGCAACAGCAACACAAAAAAGCCTGAAAATTGAAACTCTTCAACTCCAGGCATACCCAACTCTAAATAAAAAAAGTTCAAAATCTGGGGGCAGGATAGGATGGAGAGAAATATAGTTAGTATTTCACAACATGACTAATATGGAAATGTTTTGCATGACTCCTCAGGTATAACCTATATCAAATTGCTTGCCTTCTCAATGAGGGTGGGTGGGGAGGGATGATGGGAGAAAATTTAGAATCCAAAGCTTTAAACATGAATGTTAAAATTGTTTTTACATGCAACTGGGAAATAAGATATGCAGACAATGTGCTATAGAAATCTATCTTGCCCTACAGGAAAATAGAAGGGAAGGGAATAAGAGAAGGATGAGGTGATACAAGGGAGGACAGATTGAGGTAAGGGGTAATCAGAATGCATGCTGTCTTGGGTTGAGGGGGAAGAGATGGGGAGAAAATTTGGAACTTGAAGTCTTGTGGACAGTGAATGTTGAAAATTAAAAATAGAATAATAATTTCAAAAAGTATAGAAGGAAAAAAAATCAAAATAAAAAAATAGCTCCACCATTAAATCCTGCTATCATGACAGGAAGATCAAAACACAAAAGCAAAACAAGATAACGATGTCAAAAAAGCTACAAGCAATGCCTCAAAGAAAAGTGGAAATTAGACACAATTTCAACAAGACTTCTTGGAAGAGTTAAAGAAAAAGATGAATTGGGTGGAGCCAAGATGGTGGAGTAGAAAGACTCACGTATGCTAGCTCCGAACCCACAGCCCATATATTTCCTGCAAGAAGAACTCGCCACAAATTCTGGAGCACTGCAAGGTGTGCAAAAACACAGTGGAAAAGATTTCCATTCCAGAGAGCCCTGGAGAGCCATCCCCCACGGGTCCGTCATGCCCCAGACAGCGAAGTCCACCCCTGTGCTGCCCTGGCCACACGGCCCCAGAGGAGCAGATCCCAGCAGGCTTCAGGGACAGAACCTCCAGCATCCGGGAAGGTCCCTCCGCCCACAGATGCTATAGGTCAATGAGAGAGACAGCTGGGCTGGCTGAGAGGGGAGCAGGGTGTCTCCGTGACTTTGGCCCCCTTGGGAGGCAGCAGCGGAGGGAGTGGCAGAGGCAGTGGCAGAGGCAGCCCGGGACTTCCCAAGCAGGCAGGAGCTCCATTTAGGAAGGTCTCTGCATAAAGCCCTTGAGGGCACTAAGCCTGGGAAACGGCCCTGCTCCCACCTACCCCATTACTGAAGGTCTCTGCATAAAGCCTCTGAGGGAACTGAGCCTGGGAGGCGGCCCTGCCCCCACTCAAGCACCAGAACTTAAGCTCACATTGAATAGCAACCGCACCTGCCGCGGAAAGCCCATTTGAATCTCAGACCCCCAAGCACTAGCTGGGCATATCTAGGTGGGGGTGGACAGGAATCTCAGAACTCAAGTAACTGGCTGGGAAAATGACCAGAAAAGGGAAGAAAAATAAGACCATAGAGAGCTACTTTGAGGGGGCACAGATGTTCCCGGATTTCAATTCTGATGATGAGGAACTATTCTTACCATCAGGGAAAGACGTGGAGGGTGGGGCCTCTGTATCCCAGACATCCCAGGTGGATGTCCGGTGAGCTCAGGTCATGGAAGAGATCAAAAAGAATTTTGAAAATCAAGTTAGACAGGTGGAGGAAAAACTGGGAAGAGAAATGAGAGAGATGCAAGAAAAGCATGAAAAAACGGGACAATACCTTGGTAAGGGAGACCCAAAAAAATGCTAAAGAATATAATACCTTGAAAAATAGGCTCACTCAATTGGCAAAAGAGGTTCAAAAAGCTAATGAGGAGACGAATGCTTTCAAAAGCAGAATTAGCCAAATGGAAAAAGAGGTTCAAAAGGTTCACTGAGGATAATAGTTCTCTTAAAAATTGGAATGGAACAGATGGAGTCTAATGACTTTCTGAGAAACCAAGAAATCATCAAACAAAACCAAAAGAATGAAAAAATGGAAGAGAATGTGAAATATCTCATTGGGAAAACAACTGACCTGGAAAATAGATCCAGGAGAGACAATTTAAAAATTATGGGACTACCTGAAAGTCATGATCAAAAAAAGAGCCTAGACATCATCTTCCATGAAATTATCGAGGAAAACTGCCCTGATATTCTACAACCAAAGGGCAAAATAAGTATTGAAAGAATCCATCAATCACCGCCTGAAAGAGATCCAAAAAGAGAAACTCCTAGGAACATTGTGGCCAAATTCCAGAATGCCCAGGTCAAGGAGAAAATATTGCAAGCAGCTAGAAAGAAACAATTCCAGTATTGTGGAAATACAATCAGGATAACTCAAGATCTAGCAGCTTCTACATTAAGGGATCGAAGGGCGTGGAATAGGATATTCCAGAAGTCAAAGGAACTAGGACTCAAACCAAGAATCACTTACCCAGCAAAACTGAGTATAATACTTCAGGGGAAAATATGGTCTTTCAATGAAATAGAGGACTTTCAAGCATTCTTGATGAAAAGACCAGAGCTGAAAAGAAAATTTGACTTTCAAACAGAAGAATGAGAAGAAGCATGAAAAAGTAAACAGCAAAGAGAAGTCATAAGGGACTTACCAAAGGTGAACTGTTTACATTCCTACATGGAAAGACAATATTTGTAACTCTTAAAACTTTTCTGTATCTAGGTAGTTGGTGGGACCACACACATCCACCCACACACACATGTACATGCATGTATGCACACACATACACACATACATGCACATACAGAGACATAGAGCAGCGTGAATTGAATAGGATGGGACCATATCTTACAAGAAATTAAGGTAAGTTGTGAGAGAGAAATGTAGTGGAAGGAAAGGGGGTGAAATGGAATGGGGTAAATTATATCTCATTCAAGAGGCAAGCAGGAGACTTCTTAGTGGAGGGAAAAATAGGAGAGCTGAGAAAAAAAAAAGAAGTTTACCCTCATCACATTCGAGTAAAGGAAGGAATAAAATGCACTCTCATTTTGGTATGAAAACCTATCTTACAATACAGCAAAGTGGGGGAGAAGGAGATAAGCAAGGTGGGGGATGATGGCAGGGAGGGCAATGGGAGGAGGGAGCAATTTGAAGTCAACACTCGGGGAGGGACAGGATCAAAAGAGAGAATAGAAAGAATGAGGGGCAGGATAGGATGGAGGGAAATACAGTTAGTCTTTCACAACATGACTATTATCGAAGTCATTTGCAAAACTACCCAGATAAGGCCTATATTGAATTGCCTGCCTTCCCAAAGGGAATGGGTGGGGAGGGAGGGATGGGGAGAATTTGGAACTCAAAGTTTTAGGAACAACTGGTTAGTATAGTTGTTGCTACTAGGAAATAAGAGCTATAGGTAATGGGGAATAGAAAGTCATCTGTCCCTACAGGACAAAAGAGAAGATGGGGACACGAGAAGGGAGGGATGATAGAAGAGAGGGCAGATTGGTGATAGGGAAAATTAGATTTTTTGGTGTATTGGGGTGGGGGGAGGGAATAAAAGGGGAGAAAATTTGGAATCCAAAATTTTGTGAAAATTAATGTAAAAAGTTAAATAAATAAATTTTTTATTAAAAAAGAAAAAGATGAGTGGCAGAGGAAAAGTAGGGAAAAGAAATGATAGTGATGCAAGAGAATTATAAAATGGGAATTAGCAACTTGGTAAAAGAAGCATAAACACATTGAAGAAAACAACTGCTTTAATAACAGAATTGGAGAGATGAGAAAAAGGGGTATAAAATTTCACCAAGATAAGAATTCCTTAAACATTAGACCTGAACTAGAGGAAGCTAATGATTTCATTATATATCAGAAAACAATAAAATGAAGTTAAAATAATGAGAAATATTTAAAAATATGAAATATGTCATCAGAAAAAATACTATTGACCTAGAAAACAGATTAAGGAGAAAAGGAATGATGAGAAGAAAAAAAAGCCTGGGCATTATATTTAGGGAAATTTTTAAAAAGAAACAAGTAACCCAATATTCTACAAAAATAAGGTCAAATAAAAATTGAAAGAACCTTTCACCTTCTGAAAAATATCCCAAAATGAACACTCTGAGGAATATTATCGCCTAATTCCAGAGTTTTGGTGTCAAGGAGCAGCATTGCAATCAGTCAGAAAGAACAAATTCAAGTATCATTAAGTCACAATCAGGAACACACAAGATTTAGTAGCTTTTATGTTACAGAAGCAGAGAGCTTGGAATATATTTTAGAAGACAAAGGATCTAGGATTACAATCTAGAATAATTGACTCAGCAAAACTGAATATAATCCTTTGGGAGGAAAATAGATATTTTATAAAATAGAGGACTTTGAAACATTCCTGATGAACAGACCAAAGATGGATATAAAATTTATAATTCAAGGCAAGAGTTGCAAGAAGCATTAAAAGGTTAACATGAAAGAGAAATCAGTATAGACACAATAAGTTTAAACTGTTTACGTTCCTATGTGGGAAGATGATACATGTAACTCTTAAGAATCTTATCATTATTAGGGCTCTTTTGAGGAATCTACACAGATAGAGGTCACAAGTGAGAGTCACTTATATTGGACTGATCTCAAAGAAAATGATGGGGTAAGAAAGAAGGATATGCTACAAGAAAGAGAAAGGTAGAAGAAGAATGGGGGAAAATATCTCATAAAATAAATATGCAAGAAAAAGCTTTTGCAGAGAAGGAGAAAATAGGGTATATTCTAGGCACCACTGAACCTCACTTTCATTGGTATTGGTTCAAAGAAGGAATAATATACATAGTTATCTGGACATAGAAACCTATCCTAACTGAAAGGGAAATAGGGAAGAGGATATACAAAAAGAATGGGGATAAAAGGGAGGATAGATTAACAGAAGCAGGGGTCAGAAGCAAAACAAACTTTTGAGAAGGGACAAGGCAGAGAGAAGGATAAAGAGAAGAAAATAGGATGGAGGGAAATATACAGTGATTAGTCATAACTATGAATGTAAATGGGATGAATATGGCCATGAAAAGGAAGTGGATAGTGGAATACTTTAAAAAAAAATTGGGATCCAATGATATGTTGTTTAAAAGAGACATTTGAAACTGTAGGGTGCGCACACATAATTAAAGGGACTAGAGCAGCTTCAGTGGAGTAAAAAAAAATCAGAAGTGGCAATCGCAATCTTAGACAAAGCAAAAGAAAAAAGGATTTAATTAAAAAAAATAATCAGGGAAGCTACATTTTGCTGAATGTTACCATAGATAATATAGTAATATAAAAATTATGATAAGATTCTTTGATAAAACCCTCATTTTTTCAAATATATAGGGACCTGAGGCAAATTTATAAATTTTATCTAAGAAAAAAAGCCATTTCCCAATTGATAAATGGTCAAAAGATATGAACAAGTAATTTTCAGAAGAATAAATCAAAACTCTCTACAGTAATATGGAAAAATGTTTTAAGGTATTATTGATTAGAGAAATGCAAATTATAACAACTCTCAGGTACCACTTCCAACCTATCATAATTAACAAAAACAGGAAGAGATGTGGAAAAATTGAAACATTAATGAATTATTGATGGAGTTGTGATCTAATCCAATCATTCTCGAGAACAATTTGGAACTATGCCCAAAGAGTTATCAAATTGAGCACAGCTTTTTGACCCAGCAATACCACCACCACATCTGTATCTCAGAGATCAAAGGAAAAAGAAAAGGATCTATAAATACAAAAAATATTTATGGAAGCTACTTTTGAGGTCACAAAGAATTGGAAATTGAGGGAATGCCAATCAATTAAAAATAACTGAAAAAAGTTATGACATATGATTGTGATGGAATACTATTATGCTGTAAGAGGCAATATGACCAGAAAAACGTAAGAAAACTTCTATGAGCTGATTCAAAGTGAAGGGAGCAGAATCAAATAATTGGATACAGTCACAGCAATATTATAATGATGATCAAATGTGAAAGACTTGACTACTCTGATAAAAAATAATTATTCAAGAAAATTTTGAAGGATTCATATTGAAAAATGCTATCCATCTCCAGAGAGAGAACTGATGAACTCTCATTATAAATTCAACTATATATTATTTTCACTTAATTTATTTTTCTTGCTTTTTTGGTGATATTGAAATATGTTTTTGTATGATTTTATATGCATAATTGATATCACATTTTCTTCTTCATGGATGGAGGCAGAGCTGGAGGGAGGAAGAGAATTTGAAATTCAAAAATTCTTTAAAAGTAATCTTAAATATAAAGAAGTAATAAATTTAAAATAATATGAAATAGGAACAAAGCACTGTGTAGGAAAACCTCAAACTACACTAAATCATTTGGGCTCAATTCTATGTATTTGTCACCTCTTTTATCACAACATAATTAGCATAACCAGGAACCTGAGAAAACTTTTTTTAATTTGGTATGGGGTGTGTGGTGAAGGAGGGAAGTGATCATCTTTTCTGGGCAATTGTAGATACGTTTATGGAAAAAACAAGTCAATCTCCCCAAATATCTACCTCTGTGTGTCTTTCTCCATGCCCTCTGACCCCTTCTGACAATGATAGTAAGTCCTAGAAAGAAATAAAATGTGAGGGCCAGGTGATAGAGCATGTGTGTGTGTGTGTGTGTGTGTGTGTGTGTGCGTGAAAATGGGCCCTACAGAAAGGTAACAATGACTATATCCTCAAGGGAAAAGTGTATCACCAGCAGGTAGGGTATAATATTGATTTGCCTGTATTGGATAGGGTTATAGTGCGGATTAGATTAATAGATGATCAAGCCAGATTAAACAACAATCTCTGAAGATTATGCATGCCCACTCCCGAAACACTTCTGCACCCTGGAGCAAAGCACTGTTTTCCCCATGCTATTAACAGCATTGGTCAGGGGCAATTTTCAAGACCCTCTCTATTCTGAGAATTAGCTAAGCTTCAAGGTTATACCAGAATTCAAATTTCCTAATGAAAATTCCTGGGTTGCTTTTGTGTTCTCCGTGGAGTGGGGATTGGGAGAGATTACTTTGATATTTGACTGCTAAAATTGTCAAGTTGAATCCTCTATGGAATAGGAATGACAAAAGTCCCTGGCGAGGCTCTTCACTCAGAGTATGATTGGAGGGCTGATGAATAGATGATAATGAACCCTCTCAGAATCTATAATTATGTCACAAGATTTTAGTTGTATCACTATCAGGTTCAGTATTTCCCTTGAACCATTGTTTAGGAAGACTGCAGTGAAACTCTTTATTTTCCATGCACCAGGAGCACAGTCACCTACCATATCACTTCCACTATATCAAATTAATGGCTGCCAGCTCAACAATTTGATACTCCATCTCGTATATCAGCTGCCGATATAATCCATTGCTGGATAGTATATTTCATTTGCATTTATCTGTCCCATATACAGTACACATTTTTATCATTCTTTCAGCATTTTCTCTCTTTCTTCCCTGTTTATCCTCCCTAGCAATACATATTTGAACCTCTGTTATAGATATGTTATTAATAATCCTTATAAATACACCTTTTGCCTTTTTTTTCCCAGCAGTCACTGGCAGCTCTTACAATTTGGCCTTTTAATGCTGAAATCCAGGCCTGAATGAGGATGTTTCCTTGTTATTTTCATAGGCATTAGCATAGCTGCTTGAGCTGGGACTCAGGCACTTTCTCTAGATATGATTTATGACATCAATCCAATTTATGGCCATTTAAAGGAATGCTGAACTGGCTGTAAATCAGTGAAAGCACATAAAATACTCATGAGAACTGCTAGAAGCCATCTGGATAAGTTTCTATCCCTTTAACACCAGCCAATCAACAGCAAGGAAATTAAACCATCATATAGGTCTAGAGGTAGTAGGCCAATGGTAGACTTGGTGTATAGAGGGTAAACAACTCACAGGCAGTCAGTAAGCAGAGTGTGCCTTTTTATACATGGAATAATTGGAAGCTTCGGTGTGTGGTTAGGAAAGGGGATGAGAAGCTGGACTGGTGAGTAAGAGGGAACATCATGGAAAGGTAGATAGAATGCTAGGGAGAGCTCATGAAGGATTGGTATACAGGAGATATTCTTAATGGTTTTTGTGTGTCATTGAACACCCTTGGCAGTCTGGTGAAGCCTATGGAGCCATTTTCTGAAAAATAAAAATATAAAAAAAATAAACGTTTATATATAAAACATAAAATTACAGAAGAAACCAATTATACTGAAATACAGTAATAATAATATTAAAGTCCATGCACTCCAGGTTGAGAACTCATGGCATTAAGGAAAAAAGGAAGATAGAACTGTATAGATACCAAAAAGTCACATTTTCTGTAGTTTTAACAGTCACTGATAGAATATTAAATTAATATTAACAAATAAACAAAATCACCACAGATAAGATCCTAGTCTTAGAGTAAAGAAGAACTACATTCAAATCTCTCCTCTGGCACTTAACTTGCTGTGGGAACCAGTACAAATCACTCTGAACCTCGGTTTCCTGACATCAGTAAAGTCAGGAAAATTCTCCCCATAGGCCTACCTCACAGGGTCACTGTGAGACTCAAATGATATAATGTAGGTAAAATGCTTTGGGAAATTTAAAACACTATAAATGTCAGTTATTATAGTTACCTTGGCATATCCAATTAACTGGATGAAGATGTTCTGGTGCTTAAAATGCATTACAAAAATTGAATATGATTCCTCCACAAATACTTTTCTTTCATTTTATAAGCATAGACAATCAGCCCATTCAGAGATTTTTTCTTTTCTTTTCTTTTCTTTTCTTTTCTTTTCTTTTCTTTTCTTTTCTTTTCTTTTCTTTTCTTTTCTTTTCTTTTCTCTTTTCTTTTCTTTATATGATATTTTAGAATTCGTTTTAGAGGATAGTGACTGATACTAGATAATTGTGGACTTTGTAGAGTCAATGATCATAAAGAAAAATGCTTCCACAGTTTGCCTTACCATGTTGATTTTTACTCTTTATCTGGCTGCAAACATCTGTATTTGAGGCAGTTAGGTGGCTAAGTGGATAAAGCACTGGGTCTAGAATGAGGAAGATCTAAGTCCGAATCCAGCCTTCGGCACTTACTATGTGATCCTGGGTTAGTCACTTAACCTCTGCTTCACTTTCCTCAACTATAAAATGGGGACACGAGAAGCATCTGTTTCACAGACTTGCTGTGAGGGTTAAGTAAGACAATATTTGTAAAACTGTTAGTGCAATGACTGGCACATGGTAGGCAATTCATAAATACATATACCCTCACCTTGCCTATATGGCAGTTCAGCCAGCACAGATCCCCTATAGATCACTTTCTTTCACTGTTTTCACTTACCATTGCATAGTTTCTTACAAGAAAAATGGAGGAAAATGGCAGTGCTTTTGATGAAACACTAGTGAGTGAAATTACAAGTAAATTATTAATTCATGCCAGAAATAAAAGTATGAAGATTGTCATGTTTTAAAAATTAATATTATAAGAGCCAAGTCCATGAACAATCAGTGTTCTATGGACCACACTCAGAACTGTGTTTTAGGGGAAGGTAGTTAGGAAACATTTTGTCTATTGTGGATCAATATGAAGGTATTTTAGAGTATAAGTAGATAAAGTGAGGGTGTGTGTTTTGGTGGAGAATAGGTCTAGTAGTCTATCCGGAGCAGTATTATGGGCAGAGAACCTGCAGGTTTGAGTCCACATATGGCCCTCTAGGTCCTCAAGTGCGACCCTTTGAATCCAAACTTCAGAGAATAAATCTGATTTGGATTCAGTCAAAGGACTGCTCTTGGGGACCTAGAGGGCCTCCTGTGGCCTTGAGGACACAGGTTGCCCACCCCTGGTCCAGAGTAGGATCTGAGTTGGAGTGTCAGTGAATCAGAATGTCCAGCATCCAAATTTCTGTGATAATAAACAAGGGCTATTACCAAGGAATCTGGACACGGAACAGATTGATTGCAATTAGAATCACACTGTTAATATCCATAAGGGATATTCATGGATTGTGAATCAAAACTGAAAACAAGAAATCAAAATAGGAAGGTATGAGTCCCAGGGGTGTTCATACCTCATGATTTAGCAAAACTGATGTGTCAATTTTCATTCTTGCAGTTCTTTCACCTTTAGGTGATTCTTATGCAAAATGACAATTCTTTCTTACCAGTGTCATTAGTTATCCTATGCACCTGTGCTGGCACTGGTGTTTGGATGATATCCATGTGGACTGTTACCTTTCGGTGGTTTAAAATATCTGTTTAGCATTCAGGCTACTTTCTGGCTTATGATAAAAATAGCAGAATAAAGTTTCTACCTTCTCTTCTGCAGTAAACTCAAGGCTTATTTCATTGCCCATAAATTTGCCAAATTAAAATACAGTTATGAGGTAACCTGTTTGTTTGGTTTCTTTTTATCTCAAGAAAAATCAGGTATTCCCTTTATAGCTTAACAGATGTCCTAACTACTTCCCACTTTGACTTAAAGTATTCATTCATGGGACAAGTAGGTGGTACAGCGGGTAGAATGCCTGACCTGAAGTCAGGAAGGCTCATCTTTTTGAGTTCAAATCTGGCCTCAGATGCTAGATGAGGGATTCTTGGCCAGTCACTTAATTCCATTTTTCCTCAGTTTCTCCATCTATAAAGTAACCTGGAGAAGGAAAGGGGAAACCACTCCATTATCTTTGCTAAGAAAACACCAAATGGGAACACAAAGAGTCAGGACGTGACTAAAAATAACTGAATAATGACATTTATCTCTCCATATTCTAATAGACCTTTTGACCTTACCTGTGTCTTAGCCTTAATGCATGCACAGATAAATATACACCATATCTGTGTACAAGTGCACATTCATATGATGGAGGATATATAATAATCTACTTTATTTATACCATGTATATATGACATATGTATCATATAGCTCTATTTTTTGTTGTTTGTTCTTGAGCTGTTTCACTCATGTCCCTGTTCATGACCTCTTTTGTAGGTTTCCTGACAAGGGAGCTGGAGTGACTGATCATTTCCTACTCCAGATCATTATAATGATGTAGCAACTGAGTCAAATTGTTAAGTAACTTGCCCAGGGTCACAGAGGTAGTAAGTGTCTGAAGCCAGATTTGAACTCAAGATGATGAATCTTCCTGATTATAAGTCCAGTGCTGTAATCACTGCCCAATATAGCTATAGTATCTATTTGATGTACTGACACATCACATGCATGTAAACAATGCATTCCTACGAATGCATTTACATGGGCACACACATGCAATTCTCATGTACACGTTGGGGTTTAGGTATCATCACTTAATCATATTTGCATCTCAATTTGCGTATTCTTTGAGGCATAAATGCCATTCTGGAATACGTGTGATATGTGTACACATGTATATGTAAATGCACATACATACATATGTACGCATATGTAGGAACATGCAATATAAATGCTATTCAGTTTCATTCTATATTGCACCATACTACATACCATATCCACATGTTTCCATGTATGCACACCTCAAATTTATGAAAATGACTGCATATAATATGCATATATATATATACACACATATGCATGCATCAGCAGTCTAGTTCATAGTTATAAACATGTGTGTATTGTATACTTGCATATTGTGTATATATGCATGATCACGTTCATTGTATATACATGTGGGTATATATAGATACACATGTAAACATATTCATAAATATCCATAAGTTTATCAGACTGTATAAATACATGCACATATACATATCAAGTAGACTGTCTTTTGAGACAGCTGAAGGTTTTGAACGAAAGTCATTAAACAAATGTCAAATGTTGTTGAAGAAGGCAAAGGCAACCATCGTCTAGGCTGGGTTGGTGGGACAATGGTCAAAGTGAGAAAGGACTCTCATGAATTACTTGGACTTCTGGAATTTTTGTTTCTCCACTGGGCCCAATTACTTCTGGAATTTTTGTTATTCACCTGGATAAAGTAGATTGCAAATCATGGGCCCAACCAGTCAGCTTTGCTTCATAGTTGCGTTGTTATGATAACTCTTTGAAATGTGTTCAAAGATTTCCATTTAGCAGCACAGCTCTTTTAAAAGCTAGCCTGCTGGTTTCTCCAATTTTGGCCAAAACAGTGTTCCACGGCCTACCACAGAGGAGAGAAGATTCTCAGTGATTTTGCTTAAACTAGTTTTAGGAAACGATTATGCATAGAAACACTCCGTTTTTGTCTGGCACATAATGTGGACATTGAATAGTATCAGTTCTTAAAAAAATGCAGAGGAGATTTTTGGCAGAGTGGTGTCTGTTGTTCATCTGATAGATTAATGAAGCACTTGGAATTCTGGCAATGCCTTGTAATTGATTCATAGATCTTCACCCATACCTTAGCATTAAGCTGGTGTGCACAGGTATGTTACAGGAGAGGAAAGAGAGAGTGGAATTCTGTCTCTGGAAACTTGAGATGGAAATGAATACTAGCCCCACAGACTGGAGAGTTAGGTCTATACTTTCCAGCTTCCAGCCATTGTAAATTTGGCACCTTTGAAAATGCTACTCACTCTACCATTGCAGAAGACAGCTGTTTGGTGAATTCCTGCTTCAATGCACTTAATAGTACATGAGTGGCCTGAAGAAGTTAATGAAAGTTCTTAGTGAAAAGTTTTAGCATAGGGGAAGAGCCTGATCAAACATGTCTAAAGTACTTTGATATTCTCAAATGAAAATTCAACAGGATGAGTTGGGAGTTGAATGTCTGAGATAATGAACTTCAGTTGGGGATCCATGGAGGCAGGCATAATGAGGACCAAGACACTTTTCTTGACATAATGTTGCAAATTTGAGATCATTTTACTTTTACTGGTACCTTCAAACTTTTCTATTGTACATTTTTTAGTCATTTGTTTTCTCCTTGTTCATAAATATTCTTCAGTATTTCAGTTATTTGGAGCTAGGAAACCTGAATTCAAATACTAAAGATAATATTTAGTTCTTTAGTCAAGTAAGTTGACCTGAGCCTCTAGTTCTTTATCTGCAAATCTGTAAATTTGGTCAGGGGGAAGGAATTTGAAACATTATCTCCCATCCTTCTTTCAGCTTTAAATCTATTATATGATCCTACTTCTATTGCATTGTTTTGAAAAAAAAACATATCTCAAGCTTTTCATTTTAGGATCATGTATTTTTACATATAAGATCATAAAATCTGTTGCTAAATATTTCCATTAAAATATTAGAAACTCCCAAGATGGCTTTCTATCTCTCCTTTTCTCCAGATTTTGTCAGATAGTGAGTACTTATCTGCTTCTTCCTGACCTGTTTCATTATTTCTCTTGAGATTCTTGACTTTTTGTTACTCAAGATGAGTTTTCTATTATTTTTCCCCCAATTTTACAAAGTAACCCTTAGGTTTAGTTGGAATAGCATTTTATCTATGAATTAATTTAGTACTGTAATTTTTATTACATTGGCAGGCTCAACCATGAACAATTAATTATTTTTCCAATTATTTAAGTCTCTATTTCTATAAAGAGTGATATGTAATTGTATTCATGTAATTTCTATTGGTGTCTTGGTAACTAGAATCCCAGATCTTTTACCCATTCTATAGTTATTTTGAATGAAATCTTTTTCTATCTCTTTCTGCATGATTTTATACAGAAAGTGGGTGATTTTATTTACTTATTATCTTGCCAATTTAATAAAGTTTTTTTTTGTTTTAATTCTTTTTTTAGTTAACTCTCTAGGGTTGTCTAAGTAAACCATTATATTTTCTCAAAACTCTCTCTCTGTCTCTCTGTCTCTATCTCTGTCTCTCTCTGTCACACACAAATACACACTATATGTAAATTAAAGATTGTCACTGTTTACTTCACTTCCTCTCCTTCCTTCTTGCAAATTATATCTTATAGACAAACTTTCCCCCAGTCTTACAAATGTGCAAACTCTTCAGAGGAAAGGTGCTATACAACATTTAATCAATAAATAGCAGTACTCTTTCTAGACTTAAAAAGTGAATCAATCTTTACTCCTTCATGTGATCTTACATATCTTCTTATAAGCCAAATACCATTACAACTCAATCTGTAGGGAATTCACTTTTTACCTTGTAATGGAATTTCATTGTAGTGAGTGAATATCCTGGGGTACCAAAAAGAATCAGCTTTTCTGGAAAGATGTATCCGTTTAGCCAGTGAAAAGTGTTTAAGTGGTTCACAGAGAGTGGGCACTTAGTGAATAATAGTTGACTGACTTGTTGACTGCTAAGTGTTTTTCAGACTTTAGTTGCTCAAAATCTATTTAGGTCTACAATGCTAGCATCACTGTCACCACCGTTTATTCATTTTATTAAAAAAAAACCCACAACACCATAAGATAAATAAAAGCTCTTTGGGTAACAGAAGGAGAAAAATGTCACTCAAAATGAACTTAATATATTAAAAACAACTGGAATTGTGATTGAACTCCATAAATATACCTGGTTTTATTTCTTCCTGTCATGCATGAAGGACAGGGAGATGTTTAGGTCTAGATTATATAAGTTGTTTGTCTTCACTGAATTTACAGGAAAATTGCCAACTCCCCAGGTTAATTTGTACTGCTTATGTCTGTCCTAACAGTATATTATATCTGCCTTTTATATTATTTCATCATATCCTTTTATATTATTTCATCATATTCCATACTTGTTATAATGCACATTCTTCTTGCTTGACCTAATGAAACTACAGTGCATTAAGTGAAATCTGCACGGTTTCCCATCTTATATTAATGTTGTCCATAAACTGTTATGTGACCAAAGCTTTCTTCTCTCACAACTTACCCAATCTATATATGCCGCAACTTAATTCACAATGTTAATATTCCCAACATTTTCACATGTATTAAAATGAGCCATTTCCATTTCTGCTCCACAAATTCTCATCATTGCAGAGTCATCAGCAGCACTGATCTGTCCGATCCATCTTGTTACCCATTTGTATTTTCCAACTTTATCTTTCAGTGGTGGAATGCTCACATTCTTAACAGAAATCAAATTAGAGATTCAGATTGAATTTCAGGGAGAATTTCCCAGTAGAGAATTTCCCAATTTCTTATTTAAGACTGACAAGAGTTTAACAAAAATATTCAAAAATAGGGGAAAAATTTTCATTATATATAATAGTCAAAAGAATTGAGTAGATGGCCCCTTACTGGTTCTTACCAACCCCATATTATAAAAGCCCTGATCTCATCTTTGGGATTATAAGAGCATTGTAATTATATCTAGAAAGGAATTTAGAGAGCATTGAGGTCAAGCTCAAGATTCTACATACAAAGAAACTGTATAGGTTTCAACTGTGCAAAATCACAGAGACAACAGGGAGCAATGCCCAAATTTGAACCTAGCTCTCTGATCCTAATTCTAGCGCTCAATTTAGATGATATATCTAAATAGGGGACATATGCTTCCTTTAACCTTTCTTTTGAGGTATACTTCGATATCATGGAAATCATGATACACTCTTATGGATACATACAACCACAGTAAGGAAACAGCAGTAATAATGGCAGATCAGTGGTAACTGGAAATATGATATTACTGCTAGTAGAAGTATTTGCAAATTCCCCCCTTTCCTTGCCTCCTCCTCTCTCCACTGTCCCTGTCCTTTAGAAGCTCAGTCCTTCTTCCTTTTTCATCCAGACAACTGTAGGGATATGGAATATTGTTGAATCTAACAATTCCTGCATCGTTATTTGATGCATAACAAATTGTGTCCTGCCTTTTTGTCTCTCTATCGTGTTCCTCTTTTCCTAGAGGAGAATGGGTGGGATTTTACCTACTCAGATTCTTTCCCAAAGATTATGGTTGGTCCTACAACAAGCTACTTATGATCCCAAGGTTCCATTAACAGTGGGAAGCTGATCCGTGCTTCTAGTACTGAGGGCTGTTATGTTTTTTTCTGTTGTTTCCTTTTCCTTTTTAAAAGATAGATTAGCAAATCCACAGTTTGCCTAGGTAGAGCTGAGATAAATGAGCTTTCTGAAGTAGCAGAACTCAGAACAGAACATGGGATTTCTGAGTCATCAGAGACAGTTTTAATTTCTCCTCCATCTGCTTGAAAAAATTATAGGAGGCATTGGATCTGGAGCTCTTTTTATTAGTAGAACTAGTGAGGAATACTTTTCCCAAAGTCTATACCTACTTCTACAGTGAGTAAAATTCCGTAATTGCTGTTGTTGTTGAGGTATATTTCAGTGATATCCAACTTTTTTGTGACTCCATTTGAGGTTTTTCTTGGAAAAGCTATTGAGTGGTTTGCCATTTCTTTTTTTAGTTCATTTTACAGATGAGAAAACTGAGGCAAACAGAGTTAAGTGACTAGAGTCACGCAGCTAGTAAGTGTCTGAGGCCAGATTTGAACTCACGAAGATAGGGTCTTCCTGACTCCAGTCCCCAGCACTTTTTCCATTGTGCCACTTAGCTGCCTATAAAAGTCCATACTTTTCCAGAAGTGCATTGACAATCCAGAAAGGAGGAAGTTCATTTAAGTTCAATTCAACAAACCTCTCTTATGTACTTTCCATGGTCAGGGCATTGTTAGGTAATAAAAAGACAGGAAAAAAAGTCCCCTACTTCAAGGAATTAACATTCAACTGGGGAGATTGGCATAAAACATATATGCATGTAAATATAAATCATCTACTAAGTAATGTCGAGAGGGAGAGAACATTAATAATTTATGACACTATGAAAGTTTTGTTTTGTTTTTAATAGAAGGTAGTGGGCAACTAGGTGGAGCAGTGAATAGAGCATTTGTCCTCGAGTCAGGAAGACTCATCGTCCTGAGATCAAATCCAGCCTCAGTCACTTAGTAGCTGTGTGACCCTGGGCAAGTCACTTAACTGTGTTTGCCTCAGTTTCCTCATCTGTAAAATGAACTGTAGAAGAAAATGACAAACAACCTCAGTACCTTTGCCAAGAAAACCCCAAATAGAGTCACAAACAGTTGGACCTGACTGAGCAAGAACAATAAAGAGGTGGCACCTGAGCTAGGTTTTCAAGAAAGCTAGAGATTCTGAAAAATAGATAAAGAGTGAATGGGTTCCAAGTACATGTAATCATGTATGTGAAGGCATGGAGAAATTACATGCAAAGCAAAATGGAAAAAAACAACCAGAAGACCAGTTAGATTGGAAGAGAGAATGCATGATAGGAAGTAAGAATAATATGACTGAAAATATATGTGTGAGTCAGGTTGTGAGAGGCTGCTTATCCAGTCTGAAGATTTTGCATCTTATCTTAGAGGTGATAGGGAGGCACGGAAGATTTTCAAGTAAAAGTAGGAGGAATATCAGTTCGGTAGCTGTATGGACAATACATTGGAGAGGGTAGAGAGAGCAATGAAAATATTATTGGTATAGCTTTTTTCGGCAGTGGGGATGATAAGGACCTGGACTAGGATGGAGAGTGTGTATGTAGAGAGAAGGAGATGGATACAAGAGATATTTCACAGTTACAATTAGCAAAACTTGGTGATAAATAGAATATAGGAGGTCAAGGAAAGTCATGGGATCATACAATCACAGATTTAGAGACATGAGGCAGTGGTAACAATTTCAAGTAAAAAATGGGAAGCAATAAACTCATGCCTAAGGATCTCTCTGGGCTGTATATTCACTTAACAAATTGTATAGTAACATTGTTTATATTCTATTATGCTTTATTTATTTTGTTAAATAATTTTCCAATTACATTTTAATCTGGTTTCAGCAGCAATCAGGAGGGTTGTGGGCAGCAATGTGTCTTACCAGACATGTGCTTGACATCTCTGATGTAATGGGCATCTGAAATCATCAGGCTAAAGCCTCTTGCCTTAGAGATAAGGAAACTGAGATACAGGGATGTTAAATGACTTGCTCAGAGTCACACAGCTAATAAATGTTTGAAGTGGAATTTACACTTCTCTTCCTGACTCCAAACCTAGAGCCTTACCCACTATACCATTTTGCCTCATGGATGGATGAAGAGAACTAGATTAATAGTGACACTTTTAACAGAAATATGACAGACTTGCAATGTGTCTGTGAGGAGATCAATACTCTATAGCACAGGAACTTATGGTTTAAATGCTTTTAGTTAATGGAAAAGATAGAATATGGAGGTAGAAGTTTAGATATTTTAGAGAGAAGAGGATGGTTATATAGGACACAGAGGTGCATAAGGGCTAGATACTAAAATAATTGAGTTTCATCACCTGAGTGTCCATATGAAAGAAAATACATTAATAGTTTTCCATTTTGTTATCTTTATAATGAGAAATGTGAATGAATTGATCTCTAAAGTTATTTCCAGTTATATAATTCCATGGCTCTATGAGGTTTAATTTCAGCAAATGTGTGCTAGGCATCCACTATGTGTATCACAAATGCTTGATTATAGGCAAATTCTTTCTAGTACTAAACATCTGAAGAATTTCAAGTAAACTGCCAAATTATGGTTAAATGATTAAAGGTAATGTAGGTCTAAACTGAAACCAAGGATTTATCCTAGTTTCAACATCAAAAACACTATTGATTTTGACAGAAACTCAAAAATATCCTTAAAATCAAAATGGAGCAATGTTGGTTAGATCATAGGACGCTGGCTGATTATTCACCAAAAAGATTAATTAACTAGTTAATGATAATGTGCAATAAATCTCTAGTAGAATGTCTTATGGTTATGTTCTGCTCTCTATTATGTGCAACATTCTTATTCATGGCTTAGATGAACATGTATATGGCTAGCTATTTTTTAGATCACATAATGCCTTCAACTCTCCCTATGTATTTTCATAGACCAACTCCGATGACCATAACAGGCTTCTCTCTATCTGTACCTATTAAAATTCTCCCCTTCCTTCAAGAATTGAAATTCCTTCAAGCTTAAACACAACCTTTTTTCATGAGGGCTCACATAATCCCAACATTTAAGACTGATTCCTCCTTCCTAACGTTCTCTCTTTTTTAGATTTAAATGTATTTTTAGTTTACAACATTCGTTTCCACAAGATTTTGAGTTCCAAATTTTCTCCCCATCTTTTCCCTCCCCCTGTCCCAGGATGGCATGTATTCTCATTACTCCTTCCTCAGTCTGCCCTCCCTTTTATCACCCCCCCTTTTAACCTCTTCCCCTTTTACTTCTTTGAAGGGCAAGATTGATTTCTACACATCTCTGCCTGTATATCTTATTTCCCAGTTGCATGTAAAAACAATTTGTTTAATATTTGCTTTTAAAACTTTGAGTTTCAAATTTTTTCCTTTCTTCTCTCCCACCCAGGTCACTTGGGAAGGAAAGCAATTGAATATAGATTATACATGCATAGTTATGCAAAACACCTCCATAATAATCATGTTGTAAAAAAAAGATGCACTATATTTCCCTCAATCCTATTTTGTCTCCCAATTATTCTATTTTTTTCCTTTTACCCAGGCCTTTTTCTAAATTTTTGCTTCTGATTACCCCCTCTCCCAATCTGCCCTCCTTTTTATCATGCCCCTTTCTTATTTCCTTTTCCCCTACATTACTGTAGGGGGAAACATCCAATTGAGTGTGTATGTTATTCCCTCCTTAAGCCAAATCCAATGAGAATAAGGTTCACTAATTCCTTCCTACCATCCCCCTCTTCCCCTTCCCTTGTGAAACCATTTTCTTGACTCTTTCATATGAGATATTTTGTCCCATTCTATCTCTCCCTTTCTCATTCCCCAAATATATTCCTCTTTCATCTCTTGATTTTAGTTTTTAGATGTTATCCCTTCATATTTAACTAACCTTGTGCCATCTACCTACCTACCGATCTATCTATCTATCTATCTATCTATCTATCTATCTATCTATCTATCTATATTTTTCCTCCAACTGTCCTAATACTGAGAAAGGTCTCATAAGTTACAAATCCCATCTTTCCATGTAGGAATGTAAACAGTTCAATTTTAATAAGCCTCTTATTTCTCTTCCCTTTTTATTTTTCTTTGTTTTTTCTTTTTTTAAATATAAATTTATTTATTTAACTTTTTACATTCATTTTCACAAAATTTTGGGTTCCAAATTTTCTCCCCTTTTGTCCACTCCCCCCACCCCCATACACTGAACATTCTAATTTCTCCCTATCACCAATCTGCCCTCTCTTCTATCATCCCTCCCTTGCCTTGTCCCTATCTTCTCTTTTGTCCTGCAGGGCCAGATAACTTTTTATTCCCCATTACCTGTACTTCTTATTTCCTAGTAGCAAGAACAGTACTCAACAGTTGCTCCTAAAACTTTGAGTTGCAACTTCTCCCCATCCCTCCCTCCCCAGCCATTCCCTTTGGAAAGGAAGGCAATTCAATATAGGCCATATATGGGTATTTTTGCAAATGACTTCGATAATAGTTGTGTTGTGTAAGACTAACTATATTTCCCTCCATCCTATCCTGTCCCCCATTATTTCTATTCTGTCTTTTGATCCTGTCCCTCCCCAAGAGTGTTGACTTCAAATTGCTCCCCCCTCCCATTGCCATCCCTTCCATCATCCCCCCTTACCCTACTTATCTCCTTCTCCCTCACTTCCTTATATTGTAAGATAGTTTTTTATACAAAAATGAGTGTGCATTTTATTCCTTCCCTTAGTCGAATGTGATGAGAGTAAACTTCATGTTTTCTCTCAGCTCTCCTCTTTTTCCCTCCACTAAAAAGTCTCCTGCTTGCCTCTTCTATGAGAGATAATTTGCTCCATTCCATTTCACCCTCTCTCCTCCCAATACATTTCTCTTATACATTTACCTTAATTTTTTAAAGATATGATTCCATCCTATTCAATTCACTCTGTGCTCTCTGTCTCTGTGTGTGCGTGCATGTGTACGTGTGTGTGTGTATGTGTGTGTGTAGTCCCACCAACTACCCAGATACTGAAAAATTTCAAGAGTTACAAATATTGTCTTTCATGTAGGAATGTAAACAGTTCACTTTTGGTAAGTCCCTTATGACTTCTCTTTGCTGTTTACTTTTTCATGCTTCTTCTCATTCTTGTGTTTGAAGGTCAAATTTTCTTTTCAGCTCTGGTCTTTTCATCAAGAATGCTTGAAAGTCCTCGATTTCATTGAAAGTTCATTTTTTCCCCTGAAGTATTATACTCAGTTTTGCTGGGTAGGTGATTCTTGGTTTGAGTCCTAGTTCCTTTGACTTCTGGAATATCCTATTCCACACCCTTCGATCCCTTAATGTAGAAGCTGCTAGATCTTGAGCTATCCTGATTGTATGTCCACAATACTGGAATTGTTTCTTTCTAGCTGCTTGCAATATTTTCTCCTTGACCTGGGCATTCTGGAATTTGGCCACAATGTTCTTAGGAGTTTCTCTTTTTGGATCTCTTTCAGGTGGTGATTGGTGGATTCCTTGAATACTTATTTTGCACTCTGGTTCTAGAATAGAACTTTTCCTTGATAACTTCATGAAAGATGATGTCTAGGCTCTTTTTTTGATCATGGCTTTCAGGTAGTCCCATAATTTTTAAATTGTCTCTCCTGGATCTATTTTCCATATCAGTTGTTATTCCCATGAGATATTTCACATTGTGTTCCATTTTTTCATTCTTTTGGTTTTGTTTTGTGATTTCTTGGTTTCTCAGAATGTCATTACCTCCATCTGTTCCATTCTAATTTTGAGAGAACTATTTTCTTCAGTGAGCTTTTGAACCTCTTTTTCCATTTGGCTAATTCTGCTTTTGAAAGCATTCTTCTCTTCATCGGCTTTTTGAACCTCTTTAGCCAATTGAATGAGCCTATTTTTCAAGGTGTTATTTTCTTCAGCATTTTTTGGGTCTCCCTTACCAAGGTATTGACCCATTTTTCATGCTTTTCTTGCATCTCTCTCATTTCTTTTCCCAGTTTTTCCTCCACCTGTCTAAGTTGATTTTCAAAATCCTTTTTGAGCTCTTCCATGGCCTGAGCCCATTGAATATTTATTTCGGATGTTTGGGATACAGAGACCTTGACTTCTGTGTCTTTACCTGATGGTAAGCATTGTTCTTCCTCATCAGAAAGGAGAGGAGGAAACATCTGTTCACCAAGAAAGTAACCTTCTATGGTCTTATTTTTTTTTCCCTTTTTTGGGCATTTTCTCAGTCAGTTACATTTATTTTTCATGCTTCTCTTGATTGTTGTGTTTGAAAGTCAAATTTTCCATTTAGTCCTGGTCTTTTCATCAAGAATGCTTGAAAATCCTCTATTTCATTGAATGACCATTTTTTTGCCCTGAAGGTTTATATTCAGTTTTGCTTGGTCAGTGATTCTTGGTTTTAATCCTAACCCTCTGACTTCTGGAATATCATATTCTAATCCCTTTGATCCCTTAATTTAGAACCTTGTACATCTTGTGTTATCCTGATTGTATTTCCTTAATACTTGAATTGCTTCTTTGTGATTGCTTATAATATTTTCTCCTTGACCTGGGAACTCTGCAATTTGGCTACAATATTTCTAGGAGTTTTCCTTTTAGGATCTCTTTTCAGAGGCAATTGGTGGATTCTTTCAAATTCAATTTTACCTTCCAGTTCTAGAGTATTAGGGTAGTTTTTCTTGATAATTTCTTGAAAGATGATGTCTAGGCTCTTTTTGGGTCATGGCTTTCAGTTAGTTTAATCATTTTTAAATTATCTCTCCTGGATCTATTTTCCAGATCAGTGTTTTTTTTTTTTTCCAATGAGATAGTTCACACTATCTTCTATATTTTTCATTCTTTTGGTTTTGTTTTAGAATTCCTTGATTTCTAATAAAGTCATTAGCTTCCATATGCTCTACTCTAATTCTGAAGGAATTATTTTCTTCAGTGAGCTTTTTGACCTTCTTTCCATTTGGTTAGTTCTGCTTTTTAAGGTATTCTTTTCCTCTTTATATTTTTGGACTTCTTTTGCCATTTGGGTTAGTCTTTTTTTAAGTACTTTTCTTCAGTATTTTTTGGCCTCCTTTTGCAAGCTATTGACTCAGTTTTTATGGTTTTCTTGCATCACTCTTATTTCTCTTCCCATCTTCCCCTCTATTTGTCTTATTTGATTTTCAAAATCCTTTTTGAACTCCCCCATGACCTTCAACCAATTCATATTTCTCTTAGAGGCTTTTGATGTAGAAGCTCTGACTCTGTTGTCGTTCTCTGGTTGTATGCCCTAATCTTCCTTGTCATCAAAGTAAGATTCTATACTCTGAGCTCTTTTACAATCTTTACTCATCTTCCCAGCCAAGCAATTGACTTTCTAACTCTTTGTCAAGGTAGGGCTCTGCTTCTAGTGAGGATGGGGGTTGGGATGGGGGTGGGTGTACTGTTCCAGGCTTCAGGCATTTTCCATCAGCTACTTGATCCCCCACCATTTGTGCACCCAGAACTCTGAAAGCAGCCTCTTCCTCTGCTGCTGCTGCTGCCACTGCCAACATCACTGATGACCTGCCACCACCACTGCCCCCACTGCCCTGTGTCTGGGCCTCAAACCAGCCAGACTTGAGCTCCTCTGTCACCCAGATCCCATAGAGTTTTCCCACTGACCTATTTGGCATTTGTGGATTAAGAAGTCGAGAAACTTCTATAGCTGCCAATGATTAAGTCCCCTGAGACCTGCTCTTGCCTGTCTGTGCTGGTACAGCCCATGCTGAACTGCACTCTACTCCCTTGCCCAGTGTGAAAGACCCTTGCTGTTCACTTTCCAGGTCATCTTGGGCTGAGGATTTGTTTCACTTGGTCATTCTGTGGGTTCTACAGCTCTAGAATTTATTTAGAGTCATTTTTGCAGGTATTTGGAGATTTTGGGGGACAACTCAGAGAAGTCCCTGCTTTTACTCTGACACTTTGACATCTTTCCCCTCACGCTCCTCTTTTTGAACTGTTTTAAGTACTTATCTCACTTTAAATTATATTCCAATTATTTTTGTATGTAAGTTCATTAAGAGCAGAGACTCTGTCTTTTTCTCTTTTTGTATTTGTAATGCTTAGGACAGTGCCTTAAAGATAGTTTTGTTTACTATTTAGATAAATACTCCTTCATTTAAGAAAGCTAATATGATATTATGTTGCTTTGAGAAGCATAATGTCTAGATCTGGGAAGGTCATGCTCTAGTGGTATCCTGTCTTCATCAGATCCTATATGGAGCATTGTATTCAGTTTTTAATATCATATTTTAGGGATGATACTAATAGGTTGGGGAGTGTTCAGAGAAGGACAATCATGATGCTGAAAGGAATGAAGTTTATGACATATGAGGATTAATTCTAGGAGCTGGGAGAGGTTATTTATTCTGAAGAAGAGAACATTTAGGGAGTGAATGAGAGCTGTCTTTACATGCTTGAAAGTGTTAGAGAGATGAGTCTTGATCTGTTTGGTCCTGGAGTGCATGATAAGAAGCAATAGGTGAAGACTGAAAAGAGCTAATTTTGTTTTTATGTAAGGCACAATTTCTTAATGATGAGATCTAAAAATTGGAATGCGCTAATTCAACAAGGAATAAATTTTCCTCCCTAAAAGCCTTGAAACCAAACTAGATCATCATGGGTATTCCATGAGACAATTTTGAGGGCACTCTAAAATCTGAGTTTCTATGATCCTAAGTCTGTGATTTCCTCAGTGTGGGGCACACCTTCCACTGATAAAAATCACCAGTTCTCAGTGTCTTCTCATTCTGGATGAATCTTTCTCATATCTCTCCAAAATACTCCCCAAAGGATCTCTCCTTTATGGAGCAAAAAAGTAAATAATTAATAGATATTTCTTGAATTAAACCCAATATTCTAGTGGCAATCTTATGCATCAGACTAGGAGACAGTTGAGGTCCCTTTCAATTCTAAAATTTTATATTTCTGTAATCTTCAAGGGTCAGTGGACCTTAAAAAAGATGATGGAAATAAAGAAGGAAAAATGACAACAAGATAAAGTACTAGAGAAAAGGGCAGATGACATAATCTTGTACCAAAATGACTAATGAGAAACTGGTATATTCATAATATAGCAAATCTGCACAAACTTTGTACACTGAGATTCTCTTAAACTGCAATATAATAGCATGGAACCCTTAAGGCATCCAATCTTATTTGATCTATGGCAGTGAATGCTAAAGGTGAGGGGTGCTACAGGAGACATGAAAATGGAAAAGTCATAAATCCCTGATATTTAAGCTTTGGAAGAGAAATGTCACCTGATTTCTCGGGTAGTATAAGAGTGGCAAGATACCAAAGACAGCAGCATTGGAACCCAATTGAATTACTTTCTATTTCATGTGGCTCTGGAGCCCCTCACTACTTTTGTCACATAAATTTTACAAAGGAAGTTCCATTTCCATTTTATAGGTTCATGCTCACTCAAAGTGACTTTTGATTTTAAATATTTTATTATTCAGAGACTAGGCATTGGAACTTTATTTTTATATGCCTTCAAATCTAAATCAGATACTATAGGTAGAAAGATGGTCATTATGTATGATTTAGCTACAAAGAGTAAACAGAACCTCTGTGTGTGTGTGTGTGTGTGTGTGTGTGTGTGTGTGTGTATCCTTCTTCTGGCTTCCAATGCCTCTTTATTGGTAGTGGGTGTATTTGTCTCTCCCACTTATATGATACATAATCGACACTTTCATTGTTACAAAATGTAAGATTATATTTAGGGTCCTTAATGGAAAGGACCTTGGAATTCTTCTAACTCAATTTCCTCCTTTTTACATCTGAGGAAATTGGTGCCTAGAGAGGTTGAGACTTGACCAAGGTTTCACAGGAAGCAAGTAACAGTGCAGAGATTAGTCTCTAATATCAAATGTGGCACTCTTTCAATTATACCATGCAGTTTCTATGCTACTTGGCCTTCTTAGTTAATTTTATGTTCATAATATAACTATATAGAAATGTTTAAACTCTTGTTGGATTTGAAGATAATAGAGCATGTTTAGGAGGACCAATACCAGAGGAAGGCACAGATGGCTTGAAGGGACTAAGACAAGGACCAGAAAATGACTTAAAATAGCCCCATTCTAAAAGTAACTCTGGGTAAAGCAATGAGATAAGTATTCATAGGCTTCCTAGGATTTAGAGTAAGAAAAGACCTAGAGATCATCTAATCTAGCTCAGCGAAATGATTTCCCCAAGATAACTTAGGTAATAAATATCAGATAGAGGGATTCAAACCCCATTCTCTTACACGCAAATGTGTGCTCTTTCTACTGTGCTGTGTTATATCTCTTGTGTAGTTACGGAACAACTCTCATTACCGTTTACTTATGGTTTCATATGTCTTCTATTTCACTGAATATATTTGAAGCTCATTTTGGACAGGGGTGAGATTTCACAATTCTTTGTACCCTTATTGTCCAGGATAGCCTCCAGTCTAAAAGGATTCAAAAAGCATATGATCTTGTTGATAACTTTGTAGTTTCCTTTTGCACCAAGGAAATAAAATGTGACCCCTAAGCCTGCTCAAATGACTATCATCCTATCTGGAAAATGACACCTTCATTATGAGGTAGACAAAATCTTTCTTTAATCCTCCCTGACAAGGGAAACTTAAGGTGAATCTCCTTGAGAGGTACCATTTTATTATGAAAATAAAATGTAGATAAGTATTACAATTAGAGATAATTAGAGATTGCTAGAAAACAGTAGGTTGTAACTATGTAACTCTTATGGGGAATGAGACATCATAGGCTCAACATTTTATAAATGCCTTTTCAAGTAGAAGGCAAATTCCAGCATTTACTAAATGTAGGACTGAAACATTGAAATTTAATGGAAGAAGATATATCAAAGTGAAATTCTTATGTGGAAAGTGAAATTAGCTTTATCTATAGCTTTCATGGAAAAAAAAACCCTTCAGTGTGGAAGTTCTGGCTTTCTACTAGCTCAGTCAGTGCCAAAATTAATTTAGTTCCCACTGACAACAACCCTGGCGACATCAATAGGAGCTATCTGTGTTCCTGAACCAGCTGAAAGTACTGGTGGGATGGAAGCATTTGAATACTGTAGTTAAGCTTCAACCTGGGAGCTTTCTCTGGGAGCAGCCAGAAAAAGGCATTTTCTTGTGAAAGAAACGGGTAGAAGAGAATGTCTAGCTGCTCTGGTGATAAAACAGTATGGATCTAAGTATATAAAAAAGACATCTGTTAAGCTGGACAAAGGAAAACTTTGCAAGACTAACATGTTTGCCACTGATCATATCACAGAAGCAAGAATCAATGAGGATTTATTAAGCACTTACTTTCAGTCAGACAGGGTAGAGAGACAGGGAATATAAATACAGATGTGAGAAATTATTTGACCTCAAGGAGCTTTTATCCTAGTACGATCATTAGATCTCAGAATTCTATCTAATGATCCTAGTAGGATCTTAGATGTAACTTTGATCACCACTTTCAAAGTAAGACTCAGAGAGGTGAGATGACTTAACTCAGGAAGGTATCTAGCAGAGAGGCTAAGATTTGAAGCTGGTCTTCTGACTCCAGATCCAATGCTCTTTCCATAACTTCGTCACTAGCTACATACAGTTTGTACATTGAGGCAGCATCTCATAGTGGAAAGACTTCAATGGACTTGAAGCTATGAAGATCTGAGTTTGAATCTATCCTGAATACCTACCATTCGTGTAACCTTGGTCAAGTCACTTGGCCTCACACAGTCTTAGTTTCCTCATCTTTAAAATGAAAATCATAATAGCATATATTTTGCATGATTTTGTTAGTATTAAATATATCTATGTATATATACATATACATACACATATACATATATATACATATTTGTGCTGTATTTGTGTGCAGTACTTTGCCAACATTGAAACTCTGAATAAATGTTGGCTATTATTATTATTGTACTAACTCCTAGGTAACTCACAGATACTTCAGTAAGGCACATAGTCTTCCTCTTTCTTCAGAAAATGCATGGCATCCTCTGACGGCTTCCTCTAGGCCAGTTAAGGGGCTTTTACTGAATGATGATGTAACAACGAGCTTTTAGTTTACTGCTGAGTTAGAACTCTATGAATATACTAAATGACCAACCCTCCTACCCAGATTCATTTCCCTTTTTGGTCTTTAGAAATATTTTTGAAATATTGTCTGGGAGAGTTAATTTGGAGGTAATGGTGATCAAGCCAAAAGATAGTGGAACTGGAGCTGAACCCTGGGCAAACTCCCATGGAAGGTAAAGAGCAGAGATCATCACAGGATAACAGCCCTTGAAATTTATCTGAGCAATGTCAAGCAAATCACTGTACAAGATCATTAGCACACCATTACTCACACAGACCATTCCAGATTTCAACAGTTGTTTGACTATTTAGCTCCTAAAATTAGTTTGCATTCTTTCTATAGAGGGCATTAGAGTTAAGTAATAAAATAAATGAATAAGAAAAAAATAATCAAAATCACCCTATCCTTGTCTGAATTTTCTAAAGAAAAGAACTTCTAGCACATTATAACAATGTAGGTAAGGAAAGTTGGCAAGGCAGGTCAGATAACTTCAGAGATGGGTCAACATACACTTACTGAATGGAATAGGAGTGGGGAAAAGATCACCAATATTCAAAGTACTGATTTTCTCTCTATGTATAATTCAACTCTACTTCATCTTCTCCATATTTACTTTTGTGGATATATGTTATAGTCAGTGATTATCATGTGGATTCCTCAAGGATAAGGCTGTTTTTTTCTCCTTATATTTCTACCACCTAGAAAAATGTTTTTCATATGTTAAGTATTTAAATGATAATTCAAGTTGATTTTATTTTGCTATAATAATAATATAAATAATTTATTAAGTGCCTACTATGAGCCAGGTATTTTGCTAAGCTCTGTAAGTACAATTAATTAAAAGAAAGAAGTCCTTGCCCACAAGGAATTTATAATCTAATGGGAGTGAATATAACACACTAAAGGTGGTGGGAAAGTGGAGGACATATGTTATAAATAGGACATAGCTTGCATGAAGATATCTTGTTATGTGGAATTGAATACAATAATTACTCACATTTAACAAATATTTTTATTTTTTCCTCTTTCATATTTATTTATTTATTTTAATATATAATGTATTTATTTTTCAGTTCTCAGCATTCAGTTCCACAAGAATTTGAATTCAAAATTTTCTCCCCATCTCTCCCCACCCCCCACCCCAGGACAACATGCACTCCATTCACCCCTTCCTCAAGTCTGTCCTCCCTTCTTCAATCCCTCTCCCATCTATTTCCTGCAGGGCAAAACAGATTTCTATACTCCATTGCCTGTACATCTTATTTTCCAGTTGCATACTAAAATGATTTTTAACATTCATTATTAAATCTTTGAATTCCATATTCTCTCCCTTCCTCCCTCCAATCCTCATCCACATGTAGCCATGTAAAACACTTCCATAAGTTATGTTGTGAAAGACTAACCATATTTCCCTGTATCCTATCTTTTCCTTCATTTATTCCATTCTTTCCCTTGACCTGTCCTCTAACAATAATGCTTGCTTCTGATGATCTGCTTCCTCAATTTGCTGTCCCTTCTATTATCATTCCTCTTCTATCCCCTAACCCCTGCTCTTCTGAAGGGTAAAATAGATTTCCATATACAATTGAGTGTGTGTTATTCCATCCTTAAGCCGAATCCCATGAGAGTAAGGCTTCGTTATTTCCTTTCATCTCCCTTCCCCTTCCCCTCCATTGTAAAAGCACTTTCTTGCCTCTTTTATGTGAGATGATTTGCTACATTCTACCTCTCCCTCTCTCTCACTCCAAGTACATTTCTCTCAACAGTACATTGTATATTTTAGATATTCTCCATTCATATTCAGTTCACCTTGTGCCCTCTTTCTATGTATACACAGACACACACACATATATGCATGTACATATGCATGTAACCACACATGCACATACACATACCTAAACACATATAATATACATATGCATATATACCATATTCACCTACATATATATGTGTATATATGAGTGTGTACATGTGTGTACATATGTGTGAGTGTATATGTGTGTGTATACATATATATGTGCATGTATATATGTATCTATATATGTGTGTGTATATTCCCTTTTCTCTAATACTTAAAAATAAATCTCTTGAGTTACAAATATCATCTTTCCATGTAGGAATGTAAACAGTTCAACTTTAAGGAGTTCTTTAAGTCCTTCTTACCTTTTCAGGTTTTTCTTGATTCTTATATTTGAAAATCAAAATTCCTATTCAGCTTGTCTTTTCAACAAGAATGCATGGAAATCCTCTAATTAACTGAAATTCCACTTCTTTCCCTGAAGTATTATATTCAGTTTTGCTGGATAGGTGATTCTTGGTTTTAATCCTAGCTCCTTTGATCTCTGGAATATCATATTTCAGGCCCTTCAATCCCTTGTTGTAGAAGCTGCTAAATCCTGTGTTGTCCTGATTCTATTTCCACAACACTTGAATTGTTTCCTTCAGGCTGCTTGTAGGATTTTCTCCTTTACCTGGGACTCTGTAATTTGACTACAATGTTCCTAGCAGTTTTCCTTTTGGGTTCTCATTCAGGAAGTAATCAGCGAATTCTTTCCATTTCTAATTTACCCTCAACATCTAGAATGTCAGGGCAGGTTTTCTTGATAATTTCTTGGAAGATGATATCTAGGCTCTTTTATTTGATCATGGTTTTCAGGTAGACAAATAATTTTAAAATTATCTCTCTTGGATCTATTTTCCAGGTCATTTTTTTTGCCAATGTGATATTTCACATTGTTTTCTAGCTTTTCATTTTTTTGGTTTGTTTTTATAATTTCTTGGTTTCTCATAAAGTCATTACTTTCCATCTGCTCAATTCTAAATTTTGTTCTCTTTTTTAAATATATAATTTATTTATTTTCAATTCTTAACATTCACTTCCACAAGAATTTGAATTCAAAATTTTTTCCCCCAATCTCTCCCCATACCCCACCTCAGGACATCATGCACTCCATCCATCCCTTCCTCCTTGAAGTCTGTCCTCCATTCTATTACCCACCCTTCTATCCCCTATTCCCTCTATTTGCCTGTAGGGTAAAATAGATTACTCCATTGCCATAGCTTAATTTCCAGTTGCATGCTAAAACAATTTTTAACATTCATTCCTAAAACTTTGAGTTCCATGTTCTCTCCCTCCCTTTAAACCCACCCTCATTGAGAAAACAAGCAACTCAATATAGGTCAAACGTGTAAAATTGCAAAGAACTTACATACTAGTTATGTTGTAAAAGACTAATCACATTTCCCTTTGTCCTATCCTGTCCTTCATTTATTCCAATCTCTCCCTTGACCTGTCCTCCCGCAATAGTGTTTGCTTCTGATGACCCCTTTCCCCAATTTGCTGTCCCTCCTATTATCTTTCCTTTCATATCCCCTTCCCCTTGCCTTCCTGCAGGGTAAAATAGGTTTTCATATCCAATTGAGTGTGTGTTATTCCCTCCTTAAGCCAAATGTGATGACAGTAAGGCTCACTTATTTCCTTTCAACTCCCCATTTTCCCCCCTCATTATAAAATCTCTTCCTTCTTTTATGTGAGATGATTTGCTTCCTTTCTCTTACTCCTAGAACATTCCATTCAACAGTAAATTTTATTTTTTCAGGTGTTCTCCCTTCATATTCAGTTCACCCTGTGCCGTCTGTATATGTATGCATATATATATATATATGTGTGTGTGTGTGTGTGTGTGTGTGTGTGTGTATGCACGCACATATATACACACACATTTACATACAAACACATGTACATATGCACATCTACACATATATAATATGCACATACATACATACTCACACACACTTACATATATATTTATATATATGTAGGTGTATATATATGTATGTATATATGTATATATACATACACCTATACATATATTTCCTCTAACTATCCTAATACTAAGAAATGTCTCATAAGTTACAAATATCATCTTTCTATATGGGAATATAACCAGTTGAAATTTAATGAGTTCCTTAAGGTTTCTCTTTCCTGTTTACCTTTTCATGTTTCTTTTGACTCTTGTATTTGAAAGTCAAATTTTCTATTCAGCTCTGGTCTTTTCAACAAGAATGCTTGACAGTCCTCTATTTCATTGAAATTCCATTTTTCCCCCTGAAGTATTATGCTCAGTTTTGATCAGTAGGTGATTCTGGGTTTTAACTCTATCTCCTTTGACCTCCAGAATATCGTATCCCAAGCCTTTTGATTCCTGAATGTAGAAGCTGCTAAATTCTATATTATCCTGATTGTATTTCCACAATACTTGAATTGTTTCTTTTCAACTGCTCATAATATTTTCTCCTTTACCTGACAACTTTCTCCACAACATTTTTAGGAGTTTTCCTTTTGGGATCTCTTTCAGGAGATGTTCAGTGGAATTCTTTCCATTTCTATTTTACTCTCTTGTTCTAGAATATTAGGACAGTTTTCCTTGATAATTTCTTGGAAAATGATGTCTAGGCTCTTATTTTTGATCATGGTTTTCAGGTAGACCAAGAGTTTAAATTATCTCTCCTGCATCTATTTTTCAGGTCAGTTGTTTATCCAATGAAATATTTCACAGTCTTCTAATTTTTTATTCTTTTGGTTTGGTTTTAAAATTTCTTGGCTTCTCATAAACTCATTAGCTTTCATCTGCTCCATTCTAATTTTTAAAGAATTATTTTCTTCAATGAGCTTTTGAACCTCCTTTTCCATTTGGCCAATTCTGTTTTTTAAAGCACTCTTCTCTTCATTGGCTTTTTGGACTCTTTTGCCATTTGGGTTAGTCTATCTTTAAAGATGTTATTTTCTTCAGCATTTTTTGGGTCTCTGTTAGCAAGCTGTTGATTTGTTTCTTATAATTTTTTTTTTCAGTGTTCCCATTGTTCTTCTCATTTTTTCCTCCTCTTTTCTTACTTGATTTTCAAAATCCTTTTAGAGCTCTTCCTTGGCATGAGACCACTACATGTTTTTTTTGAGGGATTGGAGGTAGGATTCTTTACCTTGTTGTCTTCCTCTGATTGTATGCTTTTCTCTTCCTCATGCAAAATGATGGAAGGAAATATATTTTCCTCAAGAAAGTAACCTTCTGTAGTCTTTTTCCCTTTTGTGGGCATTTTCCCAGCCAATTACTTGATTTTTGAGTCCTTTGTCAAGTAGAGAGTTTACTACCCCTTTAGAGGTTTTGTGCAACTCTCCTCTGAGATATCTCTAAGGACCTCTAAATTTTCAATTCCTCCAAAGTGACATTGTCGAGGGAGAGGTGTTTACACCCCTGCTCGCCTGGGCTTTCATTTGTGAGCAACCAAAAGCATTCTTTTCTTGGAACTATGAGTATGATTTCCTTTACTCAGCTGTCACTTGTTCTGCCACACTAGATATTCTACTCACCCCAGGACTGAAACCCAGATCAGCTGCTCAATTCCCTCAGCATCTGTAGGCTGAGAGCACCAAAAGTGGACCCTGCTCTTGGCTATTGCTTTCCTGTTTCTGAGACTGGGGCCCAACCAAACTCCCCTCTCACCCATGTGAAAGAACTTTCTCACTGACTTTTGTAGCTCTCTTTGACATTTATGGGTTGAGAAATCTGGAAATCGAAGCAGTTGCACATGACTCAGTGGCCTGAAGCCTTTTCCAGTCCTTTGTGTGCTGCATGACCCTCACTGGTCTGTACTCTGCTCTGGGCCCAGTGTGATAGACCTTTCCTATTGCCCTTCCAGGCTATCTTGGGCTGAATATCTGTCTCACTCTGTCACTGTGTGGCTTCTGCCACTCTAGAATTTGTTTAGTCATTTTTACAGGTATTTAAAAGGATTTCAGGGACAACTAGAGCAGTTTGGTCCTTCTGCTCTGCTATCTTGGCTCCACCCCCCTTTAGTAAATATTTTTTAAAAAATGTTTTAATGCTTACAAACTACTTCCTTCATAACAACTTTGAAAGGGAGATTCATCTAAGTGTCATTAGCTGATTTGATTGATGAAGTAATTAACATTTAGAGAGGTTAAACTACTTGACCAGGTTGACACATAATAATTTAAGTGTCAGATCTAAGATGTGATCCCTGAGGTCTCTTGAATTCAGGTCTATCAGTCTCTCTACTGCATACCATATTGTCTATTTTGCCTCCTGAATTTTCACCTCTCCAAAGTTATAAATCTCCACTATCAGCACCTGTAAAATTCAGAGTACAAAATAACCAACTGTACTAGGAGTTCTGAAAGTATCACTGATATAATGGCCAGAACATGGTTCTATGACAAAAAACCCTGCAGCAGTTTCTTGAAGTGAACAAGCAGCTGTTGTCTACTTGACTTCACTCTAGATGAAGCTAGTGAAATCAGAGGGGAATGGAGAGGATCTCCCAGGATCCTTCAGGTCAGCCCTATCAGCAGGCTCCTTCAGGGAAGTCCTATAGCTCAACTCTTTTCCCCCCATGTCTCTTTCAATTCACTGTCTGTTCAGGGGCTGTAATTAAAATGCTGGTCTGTATGGAGGCAGCAGGTGTGTTAGTTTTCCTCTGGGAACTGTGCCATAACTGAGGGTAGGGGATGGAAGAGGGCTGATATAGCACTTTACTTTCATGTCCAGAAATGCAACTGATTCTTGGTTATCTTCCAAGGTGCATTTGTCAATTATGCAGCAGAGTCCATTTCCAATTTTCCTCATGAATCCTCAACTACTCTTTCCAAGGAGCTAAGTGGTACAGTGAATTATTTATCATAACAATACCTTGAATTTTGGTTGCACCTTTCTACTAAGGTTGTCAGAGAATTTCAATTATATGACCTCATTTTTACACTTTGGCTTTAAAAATGTGCCTCTAGGCATCCAATCCACAAGCATCTATTCAGTCCTACAGCTTACCAGCTATTGTGCTAGGTTTTGGTCATATGAATACAAATGTGAGACCATAACTGCCCCAAAAGAGCTTCTACTCTGCAGTGGGTGGGAATATAGAGGGATGCTTCAGTTAATGAGTATTCCAAAGTTTTTGATGGCAAAACCTCTGCAAAGAGATCTGTTTTCTTTCCCCTTCATGATGTAAGGGGTTATCATTTGTAATCATAGAATTGATGAAATAATAGATCTAGAGCTGGCACAAACCTCTGAGGGCATTTAGTTTTTACCACCCCCCTCATTTTATCCATTAGGAAATAGAGACTTAGGCAGGTAAAATGAATTGCCCAAGGTCATACAAATACAAGGCATGAGTTTTCTTCATTATAAGGAGTTTCATGTACAAAACTCAAGCTACCAATGCAAATCAGCCCCTTCTCTATGACCAAAAGTCTTAGTTGCCTGGGTCTTTGTGCAGATAAATGGCTTGCCTAGGATCATAAAGCTAGCATGTGCCAGAGGCACCTCTAAGCACTTCCTAGTGCCTGATTCTATTATCTTTAGCAGCAAGATTTGAGAGGTACCAAAGTGAGCCACAGAAAATGAACCTGCACTAGAATTAAGTGTTAACCAATAGAAATAAGGAAATTTAGTCCAGAAAAAGTGGATTAAAGTTAGAGACCAGAGGAGAAAGCAGTAGAAGTGTGATTTAACTCATCAGACAACTACCCTGAAAGGTCAAAGTATAAGGACTGTGATTTAGAAATACAGTTTTCATTAGATAAAGAGAGAAAGGAGAAGTAAAAAGAAAGTGAGAGAGCAGAGTAAGAGAAGAGAGAAGGAAACGTTTAGAAATAAATAGCTTTTCTCAACAAGGGATATTTTGGGGGCACATCAGGTGGGGAATTAAGTAATAGTCAAGTATGATCTTGCTTAACAAAGGACACCTTCCACCTTAGAACAGGCTATGGAAATGTGCTTCAAACTGTGGCCATTATTTTCTGACAAAATGTATTAGAACTTTTGCCATTTATTTTCATCCGTTTGATATATGGTTCCCATAGAATAGTGAACCAGAATCACCAAATTCTCTGTTTGTAATGAATGTTAGAGATCATCTCATCTAATTTTAGAGATGAGGAACCTCAACCCCCGAGAAGCTGCGAAACTTGACCTAAGTCGCATCTCTAATTAATGATGGAGTTAGGCATAAACGAGGTCTTTTGATTCCTAACATGAGTGATCTTTACAATATACAAGATGGCATCTCAAGAACACTTTCAGCTCAGGGCTGGATTTCTCTGAGCTGGAGTGAATTAATCTGGATGTTTAAAAAATCCATTAAGCTATATTTGGAGCATGACTTTGGTCACTCTGGGATCCCTGACCTCCCAGCTTTATCCTGTTTCAGTGAGACCTCCAGGAAATCAGGCTGACCAAATTCTTTAGTTCTAATGTTAATCATTACATGGTCGAATAGATATTCTGCATGCTTGATGTTTGAACAGATGCAAACGAAATGTGTTATTATCAATTATAGTAGAAAGAGTAATAGATTTGAAGTTAGGAGACGTGAATCCTAGTCCCAGCTCTCTTACTAGTTAGTTGTATATCTTTGGGGCCAATACTTCATTTCTTTGGATTTCTACTTCATCTATAAAATGATGGGATTAGACCAAAGGAAATCTCTCAGGTTCCTTCCATCTCTAAATCTAGGATTCTTTGAGTCTTTATTTGTGAGTCAAGTTTGACATTTGGGGTAAGCATATTGCCTTATGAATATGCTAATATAGCAGTAGCTGGTAGCAACTTTCGGCAGCCAGGAGATCTCCCACAGCTGGCCAGTAGGAGAAGCAGCTGGCAAGCCCGTTTATTTTGTCCTCACCAGATGCTTCCCCCAGTCACAATGGACCTTGGTTTGCCAGGGTTATAGTCCCTAGGTGAATTGGCAGCTAAATCCCAGTGTGGGATTGGGGAGATGGAGGTTGAAAGTCTGGGTGAAGGTCAGGAGATTTTCATAATTATTCACCTGCTGGCATCACTGCCCAAGTAGCCCCTGAATGGCTTAGAGGAAAGAAGGGATTCAATAGTATGTACAATGGACAGTTACCGCAGTCCCCAGGACCTTCCCCTATCTACTCCCTTCCCCTTTCTCTCCCTCCCCACCATGAGTACTCAGACCAGCTTCACTCGGCTCCAGCTTTAATGATTCTTTCTGCCTCTTACAAATAGCAAGAGCTCTCTCACTGACATCAGTTAAAAGGCACCTCAATTGAATTTGTCAGAATGACAAGATAAGCGGGTGTATTCATCTCTAAGCCTGGAACATACAGAGTGAAATGATTCTCTGTACACATCAGGAAAATCATGACAATCCCTAGATTGACCCTAATATAGTAAGTTTAATTAGCTTTAATTTAATGATAGAAATAAAATATTCTTGCTATCACAGTATAAATGCTCATTATGACTTTTTCTTTTTTGATAACCCAATTTTTCTTCTTTCGCCATCTCCCCTCGATAGCTTGGCGTCTGCTAACAAGTTACCATCTTTTCCCTTTATACAGGAAATCTTCAAAACTACACTGAATCTGTGATCTTGTGAGAATCCAATTGATAATAAATTTTAGGAATGGTGCTTAAGGAATACAGAGGTGATGAGGAGGGAAGAAAGTCTCTAAAAGCACATAAGGTGATGTTACAAAGCATAAGATGAGGAAGATTTATCAGTATGTGAAGCAGGGAGCCCCAATATAGCCTTTAAGTAGAGAGCTGCTAGTGCTAGTTGCTGACAATACCTCTCTATGTAGAAGACATCATGAATATCAGAGCCAGGAGGGGTATTGAATAGAGGTCATAGAAGGTTATAGAATTTGAGTTGAAAACCCTTGAAGGTCTTTGAAGTTCACACCCTCATGTTACAAATATGTAAATGAGGCCCAGAGAGGGTTATTTGTCTAAGTTTTTATAACTAGTATCTAAGGTGAGATTGGAACCTGATTTCATGTACTCCAGGTGTAATGACTCTTCACTCATAACATCAAGTTCAACTCCTATATAAACACCTGAAGCCTAGCAGGCTGGAGTTATTTTTCCAAAAGTCACATAGCTAGTAATGGGCAGAGTCAGAGGTTCAAATCCAAATCTTTTGACTACAAAACTAACTTCTTTTCCCACTACACTACAGCAAACTTTTATATTTCTATTGTCATCATAAAAGAGTATGGGGGAATATTCTCTCCAAGGACTGAGTCTAAGATCCTGAACTTTATAACTTTTACCCTTGTTCGCAATGAAGAGTTCCCTTCAGTAGAAACTATTTCATTGTCCTTCAAGGAAACCTCATGATATAAATGATATATAAATTCCCTATATTATATCAATACCTTTTCACATTGGGAGCTGACTGAAAGTTTGGATAAAAAAAAATGGTCTCTTGCAAGCTATGTTTTAGTCTCTACAATAAGGGACTTACAATTTTAACTATAATTTTCAATTCAATTGAATCAATAATTGCTAAGTCCTTGCTATGTGCAAGGGATTGTGTTAGGTACTAGGGGAAAAACAACACCTATCCTCAAGGACAATACATTCTACAAAGATTGCTTTTATTTTTAAAAATAAAATTTTTTGACTTATGGATGTTTGGCAATCTGGCTCCCTCTCAGAAAAATGTTTTAAATATGCAAAATAAAATAGAATTACAAAGAACACCAAGGATATTGAAATATATAGATGCACATACACATATACATACATATATGCATGTGTGTCTGTATGTATGTATACACTATATACACAATTACAAACAAACATTCTCAATCTGAAGTCCATATATATATATGATATATACACACATATATACCCCCTTCTCTCTCCACATACACATATAAAATATATGTCTGTATACATATAAGTGTATGTGTATGAATATATGTATATGTGTAGATGTCTGTATGTACATATGCCATGTTCATGAACCTCAGATTAAGAATCACTCTCCCCACAAATATATCTGTATATGTGTGTGAATATAAATGAATATATGTGTGATACACACACAGATATAGTTCATAGACCTCAGGTTAAGAATTCATCTCTTTCTCTTTGACTATATGTATATATGTATACATACATATATGTATATATACACATGCAAATATGTGTTCTTATATATATATAGTTACAGAGAGATTTTTAACCTGATGTCCCCAAACTGTCTATATGTATATAAGTGCATATGTGTGTATACACACCCACACCCACCTGAGGTCCATGAAACTTATACACATACATGGTATACACACATAGTCACACATGCATATACACACCTGGGGTCCATAACACATACACACATGCACAGTGTACGTGCACGCGCGCACACACACACACACACACACACACACACTATGGACCTCAAGTTTAAAACCTCTGTAACAGTGGATACATCATACACACAGAAGCATAAATAACTAAAATGTAATATGTTCTGGAATTCAGACATTGGAGTCAGAAGGACTGCTTTGAGTTAAGGTAGTCAAGCCATGAACAAACAATAATATCTTTGTTTTCTTCTTTGTTGCTATTTGCTAATCTCAACTCTGGTAATACATACATAAGAAAAGTCTCAGAGCCTAACCCAAGCACATGCAGGTAGATTCCTAACTGTATGCAGTTTTTGACAAGTAGAGAAGGTTTTGTATGGTTTTATCCAGGCTCCTTCAACTTTCTTCTGTCCCTTTCTTGCCTTTTCAATAGTTTCATGAGTCAAAGACTCCAAAGTCTAGACCTGGGAATGGAGACCGTAAATGTCACCTTCTCTCCCCACAAACCACTGCTCTAGAATCCCTGGGAAGTTAGGAAATTAGGGAAACATAACCCACACACATCTGGGATAGAACTCCCTGCACCTCTTAATGTACATATTTTCATGTATACATATATATGTATACCTCCCAAATTCATGGACCTCAGGTTAAGAACCCCTCTCTTATCTCTCTATATCCATAATGATTATCATATCATATCTATCTACAGACAGCAAGATGGTATAGTAGATAGACCCCTGAGCCCTGAATCAGAAGGTTATTGTCCAGCCATTTCAGCTGTAACCAACTCTTCTTGAATGTTTTTGGGGTTTTCTTAGCAAAGTGGCTTGCCTGGAGTGGTTTGCCATTTCTTTCTACAGCTCATTTTACAGATGGGGAAACTAAGGCAAACAGGGTTAAGTAATTTACCCAGGATCACACAACTAGTAAATATCTGCGGCAGGTCAGATTTTAACTTAGGAAGATGTCTTTTTGACTGTCGACCCAACACTCTATCCACTGTACCAACTAGACCCATAAGTCAGGAAAATTTGAGTTTAAATCCAAGCCTAACACTTCTTAGTCATATGATCCTGAGCACATCATTGAAGTTTTGATTTCCTCTGTTTCCTTAGCTATAAAGTGAATGGGGGATAATAATGGTACCTACCTCCTAGGGCTGCTGTGCGGATCAATGAAATAAAATTTGTAAAATCACTTCATATAGTGCCTGACCCACAGGGAATACTTAGTAAATGCTTATTCTCTTTTCTCATTTCCTTGTATAGGTGAAAAAAATGAAGTGTTTTTGCTACTTCCACCCTACTACCTATGCCTATATGTTGGGTTCTTAGAGGATACATCACTAGTTGTTATAAGACTTAGGATCACCACAGCCCAATTAATAATACCTCTTTCACAAAAACAAAACAAACAAAAAACACTCATAGAACCAGCAGCTATGTTCTTAGTTTCATCATCTATAGCTTTTTTTTTTAATGAATGCAAACATTCTCCAGTTTTCTTCAATGGGACCCTTAAGTTTAATGCTTTAGGTTTCTTTTATCATTAGTGTGTTGGAAATCTAAGCAAAAGTATGTAATGATTATTGAAGTCAGTGCTGAAATTTGAGGCCAGAATGTTTGAAGGGATGTTAACTTATATACTAGAGTACTCAAATATATTAGTAGAAAGAAAAACTATGAGCAGGTTGTTAAACTCTTGGAGAAAAGAGATGTAAAAATGACTGCAACAAGGTTCTGGATTGTTTGCTAAAATAGATGGAGTAGACTTCCAGGAGCCAAGATGGTGGAGTGAGCAGTAGGTCACTCTCACTCTCCCTTACTGATCTTGAAAAACGCAGAAAATAATGCCCCAGGAAAAGTCCTGGAGCAATGGAGCCAGAAGAAAGATGGGTTACAGCATTTCCTTTTTTGGCTTGTGAAGCTAGGGGGATTAATGGGAAAGGTCACTCTTGCTATGGCTGAAGGAGACCAGTACAAGGTGGGAAGCGTCCTGGCAAGCCAACAGCAAGCCCCACCTCATCAAACCAGAGAGAGATCCTGAGCCCCAGGGTGGTGGAGCAGACAAGTGCCAATACCAGGACTCCCACATTCCTTAGCATGCACAGGGGAACCATGAGACCCCATTGCGGAGAACCACCGCTTGTGTGGTGGCTGGGTGTCCACCAGTGGCTGAGTCTACTTGTACTCTAGCATAACCTCTGGCAAGGAGGTAGCCTCCAGTAATTAGATCACCCCCACCCCTGCACCTCACAATGTGAGCTTCAGCGTTATCACAGGGAAATGCTATATAAACCCACCTGACATTGGCACTCACCATCCATCACCACTAGCTCCAGCTCAGCACCAAGTAAGATGCAACCTCTAAAATTTCCAGCTTCCAGAACCTGAGGCCCCAGAACACAAAGCCCATAACTAGGCTCCCAGCACCCAGAGCAAGAAGTGTGAAACAGTGCCCCCTGTGCCCCAGAACAAGAGATGAACTTTAAAGGAAAAAGGCAAACATCATGAGCAAGACACAACATAGAAAATCAAAGATCATAGATTCTTATTATGAGGACAGGGAAGATCAAAACACAGTTCAGAAGAGTACAGTATTGTCATTTACCCATATCTGAAACTTCAAAGGGGAATAAGGACTGGTATGAAGTCCAAAAAGTTTACTTGAAAGAGCTCAAGAAGGATTTTAGAGAAGTAGAAGAAAACTGAACAATTCCTTTAAAAATACAATTGACAAAACAAAAAAGTACACTGAAGAAAACAACTTGTTAAAATAAGAATTGGGCAAGTAAAAGCTAATGATTCTACAAGACACCAAGAATCAGTCAAACAAAATCAAAAGAATGAAAAAAAAGCAGAAAATGTAAAATATCTCATTGGAAGAAACAACTGACCAGGAAAATAGATCTAGGAGAGATAATTTAAGAATTATTGGTTTACCTGAAAGCCATGATGTAAAAAAGAACCTGGGTAGCTTTTCCCCCGAAATCATCAAGGAAAACTGCCCCAAGGTCCTAAAACCAGAGATTAAAATAGTTGTTGAAAGAATCCACTGATCATCTACTGAAAGAGAAACCAAATTGAAAACTCCAAGGAATATTATAGCCAAATTCAAGATAAATGGAGTGAATCTCAGAAGGAAATGGTAGTGGAAAGATAAATGAGGGTCTGGTGACAGAAGTAAAGTCTATGTAGTATGTTGCCTTTTCCCAGCCTGGTTTGTTGGTGACAAATAGAAATCAATTAACATTTGAGTAGGGTTTTCAGATGGCACAATGGATCAGGAGGGCAGAGAAAGATATAAAATATGGAGAGGACTGGCTTAAATGTATCATGATGAAAATATGGGATGAGGGAGCAAGGAGAAACCATTTTTTGCCTAAGAGAGGTAAAAAATTCTCGTGGGTGAAGGCAGGAGATAAGAGTTTTCCAGGCATAAAGATAAGACAACAAATAGTTGAATGAGGTCCCTACTTTCCAAGATTTCAAGGTGACTGAGAACAGTATTTGTTCAGGGATACTAGTTGACATTCCAAATACTGAGGAATTGGTGGCATAATGAGAGAAATAATTGTTAATAACCAATGCTTTGGGGAGAGTCAGAATTGCCCCTTATAATCCTCATATTAAAGTTTAGTCTCTTGAAGTCCACCACTGATAATGAGGTTGAATTATCCTTCTTCAATGCTGGTCAGACCCCTGACTAGATTGCCCAAAGCTGAGATACAGCGAAAATCTCTTTGTTCAAGAGTGAGGTGATATCACTCTATCAGCCCCTATTTGGAGTAGATTCACTTCTCATTGTTAAATTCTCCATTAATTGCTAACCAATCAGACTTGATTTCCACCTTCAGGAACACTCACTCTTCCAAGAGCATATAAATTCTGACCCAACCCCCATGAGGGATCTTTGGCATTTGAGAGTGCTACTGACCTTTTTTATTAATAAAATATTAGCTTTACTATTAAAATTATTAGTTATCCACAAATTATATCTCTCAAACATTTTAAATATCACAGGTAACAGGTAGAGTTTGCAAGAATTTCTATCCAAGGGCCTGGGTCAGTGAATATCTATTGTTTTGGCTTCCTGGGTCACACTGAACTCATATTCACAACAGCCCTAGAACCTCATCCTCTGCTGTCTGAGAATGAGAGTCATTCCCCCACTCCTCCAGGATACTGACATTGCCTCTTGGTTTCTAAACACCAAAAAAGCACAAACTTCTTTATAGTCTTGATACACTAAAGCTTGGATTCTCTGAAAAATTTCCTAAGGATCCCGGACATATGTGTCAATCAGTCCACAAACATTCATCAAATGCCTCCTATGTGCCATGTTCAATGAAGGTCCTCTTCTGTGATTGGCTTCCTGAAGATCTGGATCTTTTAGGAATATGAGACACCTGAGGTAGCAGGTAGTTACTAGGATGATTTACTTTCCAAGAGTTGGACTGAATTCAAGCCTATTATCAGATCTGTAACTTAATCCTAAAATAGTGGGGATTGAGATCCACACAGGAGACACCCCAGTATAGAACAAACACTAGGTCCTTAGTACCTAATTCCCATGAGGCAGAGGACCCTTGGAACCATTTACACTTGAGGCTCAGTGTTTCTGATGGATGTGTCACCTTTGGCACAGACCCTTTAGTGCCTGTGGCTCCCTGAGGCTGATGTCTCTGATAGATGTGAATTCCTTTTGGCAAAGGCACTCTCTCTCTTCCTGAGTTCAGTGTACTTTGCTGCTAATTTATCGTGTTTCCTAACCTTTAGTGTTATGCCAAGCTATTTCTTTCAGTCACCCTTTCTTCTCTGAGTAAGGTTGTGTCTGGCACCCAGATTTAGCATCTTACCATCAAGTTAAAACAACTATCCACAGTGTTGCCTGCATGCTCTGCCTATGACAACTCTCTCTGAATGTACTTTCCCATGTTCTTTATTCCTATGTTGTCAATCAAAAACCAAAACACTTATTAAAAGTATGCGATGTGCAAAGGCACAGTGCTAGAAATTATTGGACCTAGAAAGCTAATTAAGGCATAATGTCTCCTGTTATTGCTGTTCAGTAGTTTCAGTCGTGTCTGACTCTCTGTGACCCCATTTGGGGTTTTCTAGGCAAAGATTCTGGAGTGGTTTGCCATTTCCTTCTACAGTTCATTTATAGAAAAGGAATTGAGTCAAACAGAATTAAGTGATTTGCCTAGGGTAACACCACTAGTAACTAAGACTGGATTTGGACTCAAAAAAAGTCTTTCTGATTTCAAGCCCAGTGCTCTATCCGTTGTATCACCTAGCTGCTTATAATCTCTGTATGTACATGCTATATTACTTAGTAAGGGAAATAAGAAATATACAAAAATATCCTTTTTTAATGCAAGTGGTACAAGATTCTAGCTAAATTACTGTGGTGTAGCAGACTATGATGTAACTGAATGAGTGATTGATTTAGAGTCAGGAAACCTGGGTTTAGACACTAATTCTGTCCCTTAATAATTATGATTTTAGGAAACTCATTTAATGTTCTCAACCCTTAATTTCATCATCTCTAAAATGGAACTTGTTCTACTGACCTCTGAGAGTTGTGAGCATCAGATTAGATCACAAACCCAAATATGCTGAAACTCCAATCCATCTGGCAGCTATTTCACATATATACTTTAGACATACAAAGGAAGGAAGTTTTGTGTAGTCTAGGGGGGAGGGGAGATTAGAAAAGACTTCATAGAGAAAATTAGATGTGCTAATCTTTGAAGGTTAGGTAAAATTTAACTATTCAGAGAGAAGAGGAAATTTTAGGCATATTGCAAAATCATAGAGTAGTTGGAAGAGATGGAGAACATCATTAACAGTAGTATCAGTATCATCACATTTATATAGCACCTACTATGTTCCAGGCATTGTGCTAAGTGCTTTACAAATATTATCACATTTGATCCTAGGAGGTAAGGGCTACATGTAAAGATAGTTTTCAACATTCTCTTTTATAAGATGTTGAGTTCCAAGTTTTGTTTTTTTTTCTCTCCTCCTTCCCTCTTGCCTCCCTAAGATAGCAAGCAATCTGATATAGGTTATACATATGCAATATTATTAAACATATTAACACATTAGTCATTTTAGTGTGTGCCTTTTGACCAAATTATTTCACTGCCATTTTTATACTCAGAAAATATGATAGAAGAAAAAGAAAAGATCTTTTAAGAATAAAATTATTTTTTACAGCTATTTTTTTGTGATGGCAAAAAAAACCCCTGGAAAATAAGAGGAGATCCAATACTTTGGAAATAGTTAAATAAATTGTGGTGTATGACTGTGATGAAATACTATTGTGCTGTAAGAAATAAGGAAGCAGATGACTTCAACAAAACATAGACTTACATGATCTGATGCAGAATGAATTGAGCAGAAGCAGAAGGACAATTTATACTACAACATCAACATCATAAAAGTGAATAATTTTGAGGATTTTGGTAAAATGAAGAAAAATGAAATGAGCAGAACCAGGGGAACAATGTATACAATAACAACATTGTAAAGATAAACAACATTGAGAGCTGTAAGAGCTATGAACGTTCATGCTTCCTGAAGGCGGATGATGAAAACATGGTATCCATTGCAGAGACATAATGGACTTAGCCTATAAAGTTAGATTTTTATATAGCCATAGAGAGAATTTGCTTTGCTTGATGTGCACACTTGTCACAAGAAAATTGGTTTTCTTCTCTTTTTTTTTAAATATAAGCTAGGGTGAGGGAAGAATATAGGTTACTGTTTGTTTTTTTTTTTTTAATAGAGAATTGGTGAGGTACTACAGATGTGAAATGGTGAATACATCTTCAGATGAACTCATTGTATTAATATTCATTTTAATTAACTGTTTTACTTTATTACAAGAGACTTCTCCAAAAATAGAAGCAACATATAAGTGGTTATAGATTAAAAAAAAATTATATCAACAAATCTTTTTTTTAAAAAAAAAATCTACTTAGTAAAACTAAAGTTACTGGCTATATGGTAAGGAGAGTGTTTTTTTCCAAAGCGAGCATGCTCCAGGTTGTCATGCAAAAAAATCTCAAAAGCTAGACTGCAAAGGACCAAGTGAACCTACTGACACTTATAGTCTTACTCTTATTTTCTAGATGCAGTCAAAATCACTGCTACCCACATTTCATAGCTACAAGTATAGTGCTCAATCTCTCCACCAATAATTGGTTCATCTCACCTCCTTTTCATGTTTCCTGTGTCTTTCATTCCAGTTTCTATTGACATTATTTTTGGTCAATGGGCTACTGCAATTTATGTAGATTTTGCCATTTGGATAACTCGAAATTTGAGTTACTCAATAATATTATTTCACATTCACAGGCATGTAGTATCCTTAGAAGAATATTTTTGTTAAAAAGACAGAATTTGGGGTTAGAGGGTACCTTCGGATCATTAAACATGTCGAGTGCTTTCTCAAATTCAATATAGCTCTCTCTCCATTTCTTGCATTCAGAGAATAGCTCATTGTCAGTCTGAAGTGTTTTAGTATGAAATATGCACTGATTGAGTAAATCTATGTAATACTGGTATATTTTCTAATCTCAATCATAGACATTCTTTATTCATTTGTTATGTTTTCCCCCTGTGTGGATTGTCAGACTGGTAGCTCTTAAGGGGTCACAGATCTCTTTGAAGGGGCTTAATATAATGGGCCCAATGTCATTTGCAGACAAGAAAAGCTGTTAAGACTTTTCTCTCCCAAGCCTTCTGGTTTTTTTTCCCATGTTTTCTACATCAGTGGTGGCAAACTCAAATAAAAGTGCGGCTACCAAACCATATATAAGAATTCCTGTGGGATCTATATTGATAGTTTTTAAGAGTTATTATATTTTTATTCATTTTCCAAATAGTTTCCAGTTACTTTTTAATCTGCTTCTGGCTACATTTGGGATATAGCCCAAACTGTGTTTGAAACCTCTTGTTCTATTACTCCTTCTTCCACTCTTTCAGTAGAGGACTGTTCCTCATACTTTACTAAGAAAATAGAAGTCATTCACTATGAGCTCTAGTTTTTCCCTTTCTTTACATATTTTAACTCCTTGGCATCATCCTCCACTCTTACTTTTTATTTCTGTCTCTACCTTTTTAACCTTTCTTCATATACTCTTGATGCCATCTCCTCATATCTAATTCATCTCCTTTCTCTGATATGTAATTCTTTGCTTTCTAATAAGCCCATTCCTGTTGTTTACAAACATGTTTGTCTCCCCTGTGCTTTAAGCATAACCTCATTTAACCCTAACTATGGTTTTATAACTCTCATCCATTTCTCAACTAAACTCCTAGGGAAAAAAAAGCCTTGTGTGTTCATTGCCTCCACTCCTCTTCTCTCATTCACATCAGCCTTTCGAAGTGTGGCTTATGATATCAGCACTAAAGTAAAATTGCACTCTACCAAGATACCAAACTTCAATTTGCCAAATCTAATGCTCTTTTCACTGTACTCATCCCTCTTGACAACTTAACAAGCATTTAGCACTGTTGATCATCCTCTTCTGGAAACTTCCTGCTCTGGGCTTGGTGGTCCTGCCATCTCTATCCAACTTCTCTTTCTCAGTCTTCTTTCTTATTCTGCTTGGGATCGTACCAGATCTTGATCACCTCCACATCATGGAGAGGCATTGGAGCAGGCTATTTTGTGAGGGCTGCCTTATAAGCCCAAATAGCATGGGCTTCCTGGCCAGCTACCAGAACACTTCTCCCAGCTATTTAGCTGTCAGCCATGTTAACTCATTGCTCCTGCTTGCTGTGTATTTTACAATATTGCCTCAGCTCTTCAGACCACATAAATTTTTCTCATAGACACCCAAGTAATAGCAATTTGTTCCCAGATGTAGCACATGCCAGTTTGAATATTGCCCTTCACTCTTCCCTTTATTCTAAGGGAAAATGGTACAGTACTGATGAACTTCTCTGGGCAACCACATTTTGACATTATTTTCTTTTTTTTTAATTATTTTTATTTTATTTATTTATTTGCTTAACTTTTTACATTCATTTTCAGAAAATTTTGGGTTCTAAATTTCCTCCCTTTCATTCCCTCCCACCACCCCAATACCCCAAGCATCAAATTTTCCCTATCTCCAATCTGCCCTCTCTTCTGCCATCCCTCCCTTCTCTTGTCTCCATCTTCTCTTTTCTCCTGTAGGGCCAGATGACTTTCTATTCCTCATTAACTGTATGTCTTCTTTCCTAGTAGCAACAGCAATACTAAACAGTTGTTCCTAAAACTTTGAGTTCCAAATTCTCCCCATCCCTCCCTCCCCACCCATTCCCTTTGGGAAGGCAGGCAAATCAACATAGGCCATATCTGTGTAATTTTGCAAATGACTTCCCTGATAGTCGTGTTGTGTAAGAATAGCTGAATTTCCCTCCATCCTTCCTTCCCTGCCCCTCATTGTTTCTCTTCTGTCTTTTGATCCTGTCCCTCCCCAAGTCCTGACTTCAAATTGCTCCCTCCTCCCTTTGCCCTCCCTTCCATCATCCCCGCCCCCTTGCTTATCTCCTTCTCCCCCACTTTCCTATACTGTAAGATAGGTTTTCATACCAAAATGAGTGTGCATTTTATTCTTTCCTTTAGTCAAATGTGATGAGGTTAAACTAATTGTTTTTTTTTTCTCAGCTCTCCTCTTTTCCCCTCCACTAAAAAGTCTCCTACTTGCCTCTTAAATGACATATAATTACCCCATTCCATTTCACCCTCTTTCCTCCCACTACATTACTCTCTCACCATTTACCTTAATTTCTTTTCAGCTATGGTCCCATCCTATTCAATTCACTCTGTGCTCTCTGTCTCTGTGTGTGTGTGCATGTGTGTATGTGTGTGTGCATGCATGCGTGTACGTGTGTGTGTGGTCCCACCAACTACCCAGATACTTAAAAGTTTTAAGAGTTACAAATATTGTCTTTCCATGTAGGAATGTAAACAGTTCACTTCTGGAAAGTCCCTTAAGACTTCTCTTTGCTGTTTACTTTTTCATGCTTCTTCTCATTCTTGTGTTTGGAAGTCAAATTTTCTTTTCAGCTCTGGTCTTTTCATCAAGAATGATTGAAAGTCCTCTGTTTCATTGAATGATCATATTTTTCCCTGAAGTATTATACTTAGTTTAGCTGGGTAGGTGATTCTTGGTTTGAGTCCTAGTTCCTTTGACTTCTGGAATATCCTATTCCATGCCCTTTGATCCCTTAATGTAGAAGCTGCTAGATCTTGAGTTATCCTGATTGTATTTCCACAGTACTGGAATTGTTTCTTTCTAGCTGCTTGCAAGATTTTCTCCTTGACTTGGGAGTTCTGGAATTTGGCCACAATATTCCTAGGAGTTTCTCTTTTTGGATCTCTTTCAGGTGGTGATCGATGGATTCTTTCAATACTTATTTTGCCCTCTGGTTCTAGAATGTCAGGGCAGTATTCCTTGATAATTTCATGGAAGATGATGTCTAGACTCTTTTTTTGATCATGACTTTCAGGTAGTCCCATAATTTTTAAATTGTCTCTCCTGGATCTATTTTCCAGGTCAGTTGCTTTTCCCATGAGATATTTCACATTCTCTTCCATTTTTTCATTCTTTTGGTTTTGTTTGGTGATTTCTTGGTTTCTTGTAAAGTCATTAGACTCCATCTGTTCCATTCTAATTTTGAGAGAACTATTCTCTTCATTGAGCTTTTGAACCTCTTTTTCCATTTGGCTAATTCTGCTTTTGAAAGCATTCTTCTCCTCATTGGCTTTTTGAACGTTTTTTTGCCAATTGAGTGAGCCTATTTTTCAAGGTGTTATTTTCTTCAGCATTTTTTTGGGTCTCCTTAACCAAGGTATTGACCCGTTTTTCATACTTTTCTTGCATCTCTCTCATTTCTCTTCCCAGTTTTTCCTCCACCTGTGTAACTTGCTTTTCAAAATCCTTTTTGAGCTCTTTCAAGGCCTGAGCCCACCTGACATCCCCCTGGAATGTCTGGGGTACCAAGGCCCCGCCCTCCACGTCTTTCCCTGATGGCAAGAATTCGTTCTCGTCATCAGATCCGAATGTTGGGCTCATTTGCATTTGTTGGAAAAAACTCTCTGTAGTCTTATTTTTCTTCCCTTTTCTAGGCATTTTCTCAGCCAGTTACTTGACTTCTGAGATTCCTGTCCACCCCCGCCTAGATCTGCCCAGCTAGTGCTTGGGGTGAAATTCAAATGTGCTTTTCGCGCTGCCCGCCTGCTAATCACTGTGAGCTTTAGTTCTGGTGCTGGGGTGTGATGGGCAGGGCCGCCTCCCAGGCTCAGCTCCCTCAGGGGCTTTATGCAGAGACCTTCAGGAACGGAGTGGGGGGCGCCTCCCAGGCTCAGTTCCCTCAGGGGCTTTATGCAGAGGCCTTCAGTAGTGGAACAGGGTGGGGCAGGGCCGTCTCTGAGGCTCAGCTCTCTCAGGTTGTTTATGCAGAGACTTTCAGTAATGAAGATGCTGCCTGCTGCTGGGGGATTTTTGGTGAAATAATGGGATTACAAAGGAAACCAATTGTATTGAAAAAAAATGTCATTTTCCCCATCCCAGTTCCTAGACACACTGAAATCTATTCCCTAACACCTTGGCATCCATATCTTCGCATTAATAACTCCTACCCTAGAAGATCATCTTCTGGAAGGGACTACAATGATCATCAAGTTGAAATTCCTCAATTTATAGATAAATTAAAGTCCAGGGAAGTTAAAGGATCTAAAGTCACAAGGATGGTAAGCGAAAGAGTCATGATTTGAATCCCATATCGTCTGACACCAATTCCACTTCTTTTTCCACTGAGCTATGCTGGTCTTTACCCTTCTATACTGAATGAATAATAATAAATAGCTTTCATATAGCCCTGGAAGATTTACATGTGTTATCTCATTTAAAATTCACAACAATTATGTGAGGTGGGAGCTATTCAATTGGAACTGAGAGATTTTGTGACTTCCAGGTTACACAGCTCCTAAGTGTCAGAAAGAGAATTTGAATGCAGGGTTTCTTGACTCATTCCATTGTGCCACCTCTGGGCCTGAATTCAGTTGTTATTGTCCTTAGTTCTTGAAGAGGACCCATGGTATCAGGAGCATGATATCTTGGTTTGCACTTGAATTCCATTTGTGAGGTAAAGCTGTTCAAAGTTACTAACTTCCTTCTCTCCTCCAGAGTCTTCTGAGTCCAGTGGCAAGACAGACTTCAAGACTACTAGTGATGGCTCTGGCCTCTGAGTGAGAACATTAATTATTATCATTAGTGTCATTCTTCCTGGACTTGAAAAAGCCTAGAGCCAGGGAAAGTAATTGGGAGAGTACTGAGATCAATGAGGTGGTATGGTAGTGGCAGCCATGCACTTGATGATGCCAGGATCATTACAAGAAAGTCCTGACCTGACTTCTTGACTATTTGGGCATGGGTAATGGGGAAAGTGGTGTAAAGATCACAGTCCTGGCATAGTGTTCAGGTTTTCTTGAGTTCTTCCTATGCTCTACTTTATCTGTCCTTGTTAAAGCTTTCAACTCCTTACAATTATGCTACCCAGCCTCACAGAGCTCTCTCTCTCAGTCAGGATGCACATTAGCATGTCAAAGAAAGGCTCACACAACCCACACAACCTGGCCTGTGAAGTCCCTGCATTGTTCTTTCCCTCACCACATTAACATACATACACTTCCACATTTACATTTTAAAATTGGGATAATAATACTTGCCCTACCCTTCCTCTCTTATTTGTGGTGAGGATCGATCACATGAGACAATGGATTCAAAAGAGGCATAAGTCCATACAAATTTAAAGGATTATTAACACATTCCTCCCCACAGCCCAGTCCTTTTTTAATCTAAACTGACTGGGGAGAAGGCTATGTCATAATATTGTGCTCTGCTTCACCTCTCTAACCTTCAGTGGGGCTGAGTCTAAAGGTACAGCTATGAGAAATGGATTGACACAGATTTTTTAAAAAGTATTTTGATTAGATAGGATGCCACTCTGCAACAGTGTCCCAGAACAGGTCCAGCTCTCAATTTCCAATGTCTTAGCATGAATCTAGTCCTCAATACCATGTAGAGAGCGTAGCTGAGATCCACCTGGAGAATAGATAGCATGTTTAAGACTTTAACACATTCAACAAGAGTTATTGAGCACCTACAGTAATAAAGACACTGAATAGGGTATAATAATCTCATATTTCTTTTGTCTCTTATTCTGAGTTTAAACCTCTTAAACATCTTATTCAATGAGGATCTAGATTAGATTCCTTGCTTTGACATTTATGAACTGCATGGCCCTAGATTAGTTATTTAATGTTTCCTGGTCTCAGTTTCTCCAACTTCAAAATATTTCTTAAAAGAGACATTCAAAGATTTAATTTCTACAAGAAGACCCAAAAAGAGATAGAACTTTTTGGAAAACATGATAGCAAATAACAGGCAAAGATGGAACTATTCAATTCTTGCTTCACTTCTATTTTCTATTCTAGGGAGGATGATATTTGGGATGAAAAGGAGAAAACAAAAGAAATGGTTATAGGGGTTTGAAACACAAGGTATGTGAGGAGATTCTTTGAAAGTTTTAATGAGTTTAAGTCACCAGATCTGAATGAATAATGACATCATGGGGCTCTCAAAAAACTGACAGGCATGATTGCTGATTTTTAGGGGATGATCTTTGAAAAATTTCAGAGAAAGGGAAATAGGTCATAGAAGTGAAGAAGGGAAAATGACCCTTTTAATCAAAAGGGAAGAGGTTAGAATTTTCAAACTCTAGGTATGTGAAGTATATGTATATGTAAGTGAAATATGTAAGTGAAATTGATTGCAAAATTCTAGAAGACATATGAATGGGATTGGCAGGCCATGTGGACATCCTTTCCTTTTTTGACCAAGTAGCTAGACTGGAACATCAGGGGGATAGTATAGATATCTCATACATATATACACACACATATATACATGCATATGTATATGTACATATGCACATGTGTGTATATGGGCATATACACATAGGAGTATATACACATACGTGTTTATGTGTGTATGTGTGCAGATATATGTACATACACACATGGATATATGTGTGTATTAACAAAATACTTTAAAAAGTGTCACATGATATCCTTTTGTACAAGAGGGAGAGATATAGGCTAGGTAAAGAGGAAGTAGTTAGATGGATTTGGAAGTGCTTAAATAACCAAACCCAAAGAGTGGTCTTAAATGGGATGATATCAGTTTGGAGAAAAGTCTCTAGGGGACTCCTCCAGGAATCTAGCTTTTACTTTATAATGATCAACACTTTTATCAATGGTTTAGATAAAGGCATAGAATGCATTTTTTTAAAAAAAGATATAATTTTTATTGTACTTTAAAATTTGTGAAATATCTTCATTTATTTTATTATTTGAATCTTGTAACAAGATTGGAAGTGTGATTATTACTATTATTCTTATATTACAGATGAGGAAACTGGGAGTTAGAAAGATTAAGCAATTTGCTTAGGCTCACACAGCTACTAAGTGACTAAGAAAGGATCACAAACTCAGGTTTCCCTAACTCCAAGTCCACAGCCTCTGGGCCATGCTGCTTATCTGGTACATAGTCATGGACCAAAATGTGTTCAGCCATTCCCAAATTAAAGGATGTCTAGCTTATTTCCACATCTTTGCTGTTATAAAATATGCTGCTTTATGTGTTTCAGCATATATAAGGTCTTTCTTTTTATTACTGACTTAAAAAGAATATACATTTAGCAACAGAATCTCTCAGCCTCTTAGAGATGGACTTCACTTCTTTACCTTGCCACTCCTATCTTTTGTTCTCTTTTTCTCTCATTGTACACACTGACATCAACCTTGGATTACTACTACCTTCCTCTGCTCTTCTTTGCATGCTGATGAACATAGCTGAAGGCAGTTTTAATGAGCTGATTAGATCCACTATAATTAATTCTACTTAACATCAACTGGATCCTCATGGTAAAACCAAAACAAAACAATAATAATGCTTTCTGAGTGATTCTGCACCTCACTCTTCATACTCATTTCAAACCTTTTCAAGTATCCAACTTCACCCTTTTCCATGGAGGACATTGCCTCTTATTTTACTAAAAATTTGAATCTATCCCCAGAGAACTCTCTTTCCTCTCCTCTAGGGGCAACTAGGTGGTATAGTGGATAAAGCACTGGCCTTGATGTCAGAAAGAACTGAGTTTATATCTGACCTAGGACAGTTAGCAGCTATATGACCCTGGGCAAGTCACTTCAGCTCTGCTTCCTTTTGCTCACCTAGAAAATGAAGAGTATAGTTAACACCTACCTCATAAGACTGTTGTGTGTATTTATGAAAGATATTCATAAAAGTGCTTAACATGGTGCCTGGAACATAGTATGTACTGGGTAAATGTTTATTTTTGTTCCTTTTTCTCCTGTCCTGACAATCCAACTTTCTTATATCACACTTTTAACTGGCTGATGTGCTTGTGTCCTTGCTGGAAAAACAAATCTAACATTGAGAAAGCTAGGTGAATTAACAAGCCCTGGCCATAATTGTGTTCTTCTAAGTCCCCTGTTCAACTTTCAAAAACTCAAGTCAGTCAGAATGCATACCCCATCAATTAAACCTAATTATAGTGAGGATATATCACTAAATGCTCTGCTTTCTTCACCTCTCTCCTTCTAAAACACCTTGACTACTGTTAGCAAAAGAGAGTTCAAGTCTCCATTCTGTTGCTTACTAGTTATTTTGGTGAAATAACGCGTTTCTATGAGATTTTAAGTTTTAAAAAACACCTCTGATAAAGATGTGGCTCCTCCATTCACCAAAACCAAATTCTATATATAAATACTTGATCTGCTATGTATGAACTTTTGATCCATTTCATCTAATACATCAGTCCCAGTATTATGCTTCCTTCTTTTTATTATTATTTATTTATTTGTTTTCAATTTTTTACAATCACTTTCATATATCTTAGATGTTTCCTTTTCCCTGTCCTTCTTTCCCCTTCCCTCCCTGAGATGACATGCAATTTTATATAGGTTCTATACAAACATTCTTATTAAATACATTTTCACAGTAATGTTGAGTAGAAGAATTAAAAAGAATGGGAGAAACCATAAAAATAAAACATAACACAAGAGAAAATGATCTGCTTCATTCTGCATTCCAATTACATAATTCTCTGGTAGGTGAAAGACATTTTGCTTTGAGTCCATTGGGAATTTTTTAGGTCCTTCTATTACTGTGAAGGGCTAAGTACACCTGAAAAATTCCTCACACACTGTGGTTGTTGCTGTGTACAAAGTTCTCCTGGTTCTACTCCTTCCACTCTGCATCAGTTCATCTAAGTCTTTCCAGGTCTCTGAAGTCTTCCTGTTCATCATTTTTTATAGCAAAATAGTATTCCATTGCATTCATATACTAAAACTTGTTCAGCCATTCCTCAATTGATGGGCATCCCCTTGATTTCCAGTTTTTAGCCACCATAAAGAGAGCTGCTATACATATTTTTGTACATGCGGGACCCTTTCCCATTTCTATGGTCTCTTTGGTATAGAGCCCCAGAAGCGGTAATGCTGGATCATGTGGATCTGCATAGTTTTGTACCCCTTTGGGCATACTTCCAAATTGCTCTCTGGAATGATTGGATCAGGTCACAGTTCCACCAAAAATGAATTAATGTTTCAGCTCTTCCACATCTTCTCCAGTATTTATCATCTTCTTGTTTTGTCATGTTAATCAATTTGATAGGTGTGATGTGGTGCCTGAGAGTTGCTTTGATGAACATTTTTTCATATGACTATAGGTAACTTTAATTTCTTCCTCTGAAAACTGCCTGTTCATATTCTTTGACCATTTATCAATTGGGAAATGACTTATATTCTTGTAAATTTAGCTCAGTTCTCTGCATATTGCAGACATGATACCTTTATCACAGACACTAGTTGCAAAAATTCTTTTCCGGTTTTCAGCTTCCCTCCTAATCTTGGTTGTGTTGGGTTTGTTGGTGAAAAACTTTCCATTTAATGTAATCAAAATTTTCCATGTTGCACTTCATAATGTTCTCTATCTCCTGTTTGATCACCAATTTCTCCATTCTCTATAAATCTGACAAATACATTATTATATTGTCAGTCTTTATACCTAGATCATGTATCCATTTGGACTTTATTCTTGTGTATGATGTCAGGCGTTGGTTTATTCCTAGTTTCTGCCACACTATTATCCAATTTTCCCAGCAATTTTTGTCAAATAGTGAGTTCTTATCCCAGAAGCTAGGGTTCTCAGGTTTATCAAACAGTAGATTACTATATTCGTTGACTACTCAGCAGTGTCTTGAGCACTGAACCTATTCCACTGGTCTACCCCTCTATTTCTTAGCCAATACCAAGTAATTTTGATGATTTCTGCTTTATAATACAATTTGAAATCTGGTAGGGCTAATCCACCTTCCCTAGTATTTCTTTTCTTTGGTTCCCTTGATATTACCATAGTATCATAGTTTGGTATCATAGTTTTTCAAAAGCTTTTTCTGCATCTATTAAGATAATCATAGGGTTTCTGTTAGATTTGTTATTCATGTAGTATTGATAGTTTTCCTATATTGAACCAGCCCTGCATTCCTGGTATAAATTCTACCTTACAAAAATGTATTATTCTCATGACAATTTGCTATGTTCTTTTTGTTAATATCTTATTTAAAATTTTTGCATCTATATTCTTTAAAAAATGGTCTATAAGCTTTTTCTCTGTTTTGGCTCTTCCTTTTTTAGTTATCATAACCATATTTGTGTCATAAAAAGAATTTGGTAGGACTCTTCTTTATTAGTTTTCCTAAGCAGTATATATAGAGTATTGAAATTAATTGTTCTTTAAACATTTCATAAAATTCTCTTGTAAATCAGCCCGGTCCTGGAGACTTTCCTAGGCAGTTCATTGATGGTTTGTTCAATTTCTTTTTGTGAGATGGAGTTATTTAAGTATTCAGCTACCTCTTCTGTAAATCTGGGCAATTTATTTTTATGAAAATATTCATCCATCTCATTTAAATTGTCGGAATAATGGGCATACAGTTGGGCAAAGTAATTTCTAATTATTGTTTTAATTTCCTCTTCGTTGGAGGTGAGTTCACACTTTCCACTTTTGATATTGGTAATTTAATTTTCTTCTTTCATTTTCTTTTAACGAAATTGACGAAACACTTATAGATTTTATTGTTTTTTTTTTCATAAAACCAACTCTTAGTTTTATTTATTAGTTCAATAGTTTTCAATAGTTTTCAATTTTATTAATCTCTTCTTTGGTTTTCAATATATCTAATTTGGTATTTACTTGGGGATTTTCAATTTGTTCTTTTTGTAGTTATCTCAACTCCATGCCCAATTCATTGATCTCCTGTTTCTCTATTTTATTTACAGTGATATAAAACTTCCCCTAAGAATTGCTTTTGCAGTATCCCATAAGTTTTGGTAGGTTGTCTCATTATTGTCATTCTCTTGAATGAAGTTGTTGATTGTTTCTGTGATTTCTTGTTAACCCACTCATTCTTTAGGACTTGTTTATTTAGTTTCAAATTAATTTTTGATTTATCTTTCCATGGTCTTTTATTACATATAACTTTTATTGCATTGGGATCTGAGAAAAATGCATTGACTATCTCTGCCTTTCTGCACTGGATTGTGAGGTTTTTATGCCCTGGTACATGGTCAATTTTTGTATATGTGCCATATACTTCTACTATCCCCATTCAATTTTCTGCAGAGATCTATCATATGTACCTTATACAGAGCTATATTTACCTCCTTAACTTCTTCCTTGTTTGATGTTATATTTATCAAGTTCAGAAAGGGGGAGGTAGAGGTCACCCACTAGTATAGTTTTGCTGTCTTTTTCTTCCTGTAACTCCCTTAACTTCTGTTCTAAGAATTTGTATGCTATACCACTTGCAGTATACGTTTAGTAATGATATTGCTTCATTATTCGTGATGTCTTTTAGCAGGATATAGTTCCCTTCCTTTTCTCTTTCTATTAGAATGATTTACGCTTTTGCTTTATTTGAGATTATTATTTCTACCCCTCTTTTATTTACATCAGCTCAAGAATAACATATTCTGTTTCAACCTTTTGCTTTTATCCTGTGTGTATTCCTGTTTCAAATTTGTTTCTTGTATACAATATATTGTTGAATTATGCTTTTTAATCCATTCTTTTATTCACCTCCATTTTTTAAGAGAGTTCATCTCATTCACATTCAAAGTTATGGTTACTATCTGTCTTTTCCTCCATCCTCTTCCCCCCATTTATGCTTTCAGTTCTCCCTTCTCCTTTCCCCTCCACAATAGAGCTTTAATTTTTGATTAATGGCTTCCTCAGTATTCTCTCTCTTCTTTCAGCTCCCACTCTTTTACTCCTCTTATTCCTTACTTCTTCTTCCCTCCCTTTTAGTCTCCCCTTCCTTTTGTTTCCATTTCCCCTCCTACTGCCTGTAGTACTAGTTAGATTTCTATACTTAAGTGAATTTGTTGCTCCCTCCTTGAACCAAATAATATGAGAGTAAATCTCAAATAATGCTCATCTCCCTCCCCTCTTTCCCTCCACTGTAATATGTTTTTTGCCTCTTCATGTGATTTAATTTACCTTTTTCTGCCTCCTCCTTTTCAGATCTCCCATTACAGCCCCTTCATACCCTTAAATCACATTTATAACATAATATCATTTAATTTATTGCCACTCCCTCTGTCTATGTATATCCCTTTTAAATATCATAATAAATATACATTTTTCAAGATTAACAAGTATCATCTTTCTTTATAGGGATGTAAAGAGTTTTCCTATATGAAAAAACACCTTTTCCCCCCGTTTACTTTTTTATGCCCCTCTTGAGACCTGCATTTGAAGATCAAATTTTGTATTGAGTTCTAACATTTTCATCAAGAAGATATGGAAATTTTTTATTTCATTGAATGTCCATCTCCTTGCCTGAAATATTATGCTCAACTGCTGGGTAATTGATCCTTGCTTGTAGTCCCAGCTCCTTTGCTTTATGGAATATCATATTCCAACCCCTCCAATCTTTTAATGTAGAAGCTACAAGGTCCTGAGTGATCCTGATTGTAATTCCTCAATGTTTAAATTGTTTCTTTCTGGCTGTCTGTGGTATTTTCTCCTTCACTTGATAGTTCTCAAATTTGGCAATGGCACTCCTTGGTGTTTTCAGTTTGAAATCCCTTTTTACGAGGTGAATAGTGGACTCTTTTTTTGTGTAATAAAAATTTTTTTACTTAACTTTTCACATTCATTTTCACAAAATTTTGGGTTCCAAATTTTCTCCCTTTTTATCCCCTCCCCCACCCCAATACACCAAGCAATCTAATTTTCCCTATCACCAATCTGCCCCTCTCTTCCTATCATCCCTCCCTTCTCTTGTCCCCATCTTCTCTTTTGTCCTGTAGGGCCGGATGACGTTCTATTACTCATTAACTGTATTTCTTATTTCCTAGTAGCAACAACTATACTAACCAGTTGTTCCTAAAACTTTGAGTTTCAAATTCTCCCCATTCCTCCCTCCCCACCCATTCCCTTTGGGAAGGCAGGCAATTCAATATAGGCCCTATCTCTGTAGTTTTGCAAATGACTTGGATAATAGTCATGTTGTGTAAGACTAACTGTATTTCCCTCCATCCTATCCTGCCCCCCATTGTTTCTATTCTGTCTTTTGATCCTATCCCTCCCCAAGAGTGTTGACTTCAAATTGCTCCCTCCTCCCTTTGCCCTCCCTTCCATCATCCCACCCCCGTTGCTTATCTCCTTCTCCCCCACTTTCCTGTATTGTAAAATAGGTTTTCATACCAAAATGACTGTGCATTTTATTCCTTCCTTTAGTCAAATGTGATGAAGGTAAACTAATTGTTTTTTTCTCAGCTCCCCTCTTTTTCCCTCCACTAAAAAGTCTCCTGCTTGCCTCTTGAATGAGAGATAATTTACCCCATTCCATTTTACACTCTCTCCTCCCACTACATTTCTCTCTCACCATTTACCTTAATTTCTTTTAAGATATGGTCCCATCCTATTCAATTCACTCTGTGCTCTCTGTCTCTGTATGTGCATGCATGCGTGTACATGTGCGTGTGTATGTATGTGTGTGTGTGGTCCCACCAACGACCCAGATGTTGAAAAATTTTAAGAGTTACAAATATTGTCTTTCCATGTAGGAATGTAAACAGTTCATTTTTGGTAAGTCCCTTATGACTTTTCTTTGCTGTTTACTTTTTCATGCTTCTTCTCATTCTTGTGTTTGAAAGTCAAATTTTCTTTTCAGCTCTGGTCCTTTCATCAAGAATGATTGAAAGTCCTCTGTTTCATTGAAAGACCATATTTTCCCCTGAAGTATTATACTCAGTTTAGCTGGGTAGGTGATTCGTGGTTTGAGTCCTAGTTCCTTTGCCTTCTGGAATATCCTATTCCACGCCCTTCAATCCCTTAATGTAGAAGCTGCTAGATCTTGAGTTATCCTGATTGTATTTCCACAATACTGAAATTGTTTCTTTCTAGCTGCTTGCAAGATTTTCTCCTTGACTTGGGAATTCTGGAATTTGGCCACAATGTTCCTAGGAGTTTCTCTTTTTGGATCTTTTTCAGGCAGTGGTCAATGGATTCTTTCAATACTTATTTTGCCCTCTGGTTCTGGAATCTCAGGGCAGTTTTCCTCGATATTTTCATGGAAGATGATGTCTAGACTCTTTTTTTGATCATGACTTTCAGGTAGTCCCATAATTTTTATATTGTCTCTCCTGGATCTATTTTCCAGGTCAGTTGTTTTTCCCATGAGATATTTCACATTCTCTTCCATTTTTTCATTCTTTTGGTTTTGTTTGATGATTTCTTGGTTTTTCAGAAAGTCATTAGACTCCATCTGTTCCATTCTAATTTTGATAGAACTATTCTCTTCAGTGAGCCTTTGAACCTCTTTTTCCATTTGGATAATTCTGCTTTTGTAAGCATTCTTCTCCTCATTGGCTTTTTGAACCTCTTTTGCCAATTGAGTGAGCCTATTTTTCAAGGTGTTATTTTCTTCAGCATTTTTTTGGGTCTCCTTTACCAAGGTATTGACCTGTTTTTCATGCTTTTCTTGCATCTCTCTCATTTCTCTTCCCAGTTTTCCCTGCACCTCTCTAACTTGATTTTCAAAATCCTTTTTGAGCTCTTCCATGGCCTGAGCCCACCGGACACCCCCCTGCGATGTCTGGGATACAGAGGTCCTGACCTCCAAATCTTTCCCTGATGGTAAGAATAGTTCCTTGTCATCAGAATTGAAAGGCGGGAACATCTGTACCCCCTCAAAGTAGCTCTGTGTTGTCTTATTTTTCTTCCCTTTTCTAGGCATTTTCCTAGCCAGTTACTTGTATTCTGAGATTCCTGTCCACCCCCGCCTAGATCTGACCAGCTAGTGCTTGGGGTCTGAGATTCAAATGGGCTTTCCGCGGCAGGCACGGCTGCTATTCAATGTGAGCTGAAGTTCTGGTGCTCGGGCGGGGGCAGGGCCATCTCCCAGGCTCAGTTCCCTCAGCAGGTTTATGCAGAGACATTAGGGAATGGCCCTGAACTTCTGCCTGCTGGTCCGGGAGTCCTGGGGGCCACTGCTGCTGCCTCTGCCGCTGCCTCTGCCGCTGTCACTGCCACTCCCTCCACCGCTGCCTCCCAAGGGGGCCCGAGTCATGGAGACACCCCGCTCCCCTCTCCACCAGCCCAGACGTCACTCTCAGTGACCTGTAGCATCTGTGGGTGGAGTGACCTTCACGGCCACCAGAGGTTCCTTTCCTGAAGCCTGCTCAGATCTGCTCCTCTGGGGCCCTGCCACCAGGGCAGAACAGGGGTGGACTCATCTTTCTGGGGCATAACGGACCCTGGGGAAGGCTCTCCAAGGCTCTCTGGAACGGAAATCTTTTCCACTGTGTTTCTGCGCACCTTGCAGTGCTCCAGAATTTGTGGGGAGTTCTTCTTGCAGGAAATATATGGGCTGTGGGTTCGGAGCTAGCATACGTGAGTCTTTCTACTCCACCATCTTGGCTCCACCCCTCTCTTGGATTTTTCTAAAGATATTTTTTGTTTATGACTAATGTGAAAATCTTTACTATGTAGGGCCTATATCAGATTGTACACAGCCCCTTCTTCTGTGCACTTTTCCTCTTCTCATGTGTCCCAATTATGAGTAGCAAGTCTCACTTCTTCCTCTTTGTGGTGGATGGCCTGCATCCCGATGTGGCTTGGTTTCAGTGATGAAAAAGAAAGACACAAGGACAGGCAGGAAAAGATAGGGCAACTCCTGAATAGTGGATTCTTTCAATCACTATTTTGCTCTCTGAATCTAGGACCTCTTGATAGTTTTCTTTGATGATTTCTTGGAAGGTAATATCCGGACTCTTTTTTCCATCATGGCTTTCTGGTAGACCAATAATTCTTAGATTTTTTTCTCCTGCATCTATTCTCTAGGTCAGTTATTTTTTCCAATGAGATATTTTACATCTCTATTTTTTCATTCTTTAGGTTCTATTTGACCGATTCTTGATGTCTCATAGTCGTTAGCTTCTACTTGTCCATTTCGAGTTTTCAATAGATTATTTTCTTCAGTAACTTTTTAATCTCCTTTTCCATTTGCCTAATTGTTCCTTTTAAGCAGTTGTTTTCTCCAGTAAGGTTTTTGTACTTCCTTTTTTATTTATTCAATTTTCCTTTTTAAGGAGCTGTTCTATTCAGTGAATTCTTTTTTCATATATCTAAAATCATTGGCCATTTTTTTCCTTCTACTTCTCTAATTTGACTTTTAAAATCCTTCTTGAGCTCTTCCAAGAATTCAATTTGAATTTGAGACCAGTTCATATTCCCTTCTGAAGTTTCAGATGGGAGTTTAGTTTTAGTGCTGACCTCTCTCACATTTGTGTTTTGGTCCTTATCCTCATAACAAAGTTATCTCTATGTAAACACCAAGAACTAAATATATATGCATATATTTGCAAATACACACACGCACACATACACATATATACCTATATTTGTGTATACATACTTATGTATGTGTATATAGATATATAGCGATAGATATTCGTGTATACACACACAGACACACAGACACACAGACACACAGACACACACACACACACACACACACACACATATAGTCCTAGACTTTCACCTAAGGTCTATTCATATACCACCAACTTTCTACTGCACATTTCAAATGGGATGTCCTGAAGGCAGTTTAAATTCAGTATGTCCAAAATCAAACTCATTATCTTCACTCTCCTCAAATCTACCCTTATTTCAATCTCCCTGTTATCATTGACAAAAATTTCATCTTTCCAATAATTTCACTTTACAATGTGAGTCATCCTTTATTCTTTATGTTAATTCATTCCATATATCAGATCAGTCATCAAACCTTGTCCATTGGAAAAGGAGGTACAAAAGCTCAATGATGAAAATAATTTCTTAAAAATTGGAATTGGGCAAATGTAACTCAATCATTCCATGAGACATTGAGAAACAATAAAACTAAATTTAAAAAATGAAAAAAAACACACAAGGAAATGGGAAATATTTCATTGAAAAAAAATTGATCTGTAAATTAGACCAAAGAAAGATAATTTAGGAATTATTGGACTACCTGAAAGCTATGATTTAAAGAAAGCCTAGATATCATCTTTGAAGATATTGCCAAGGAAAACTGCATTGATGTCTTAGAATCAGAGGGTTAAATATAAATGGAACAAATCCACCAATCTTCTCTGGAAGAAATTTCAAAAGAAAAACTCTTAGGAATGTTAGAGCCAAATTCCAGAGCTCCCAGGTAATGGAGAAAATCTTGCAAGTAGACATAAAGAAACAATAATGGAATCACAGTTAGTATAATACAAGACTTAGCAGCTTCTACATTAAAGTATTGGAGGGTATAGAATATGATATTTCAGAAAGTAAAGAAGCTAGGATTACAGGAATCACCTATCCAGTAAAATTGGGTATCGTCCTTCAGGAGATAAAATGGTTAGTTAAAGAAAAATAGAACTAGAAAAAAAGGATTAGAGGTGGAGCAAAGATGGTGGAGTAGAAGAACAGATCTGTAGAAGCTCCCCTCCATAGCCCATAAAATACCTGTAAAAATGAATCTAGAGCAGCAGAAACCACAAAACAATGGAGTGAATGAGATTTCCAGGCCAAGACAGCCTGGAAGGCCAACAGGAAAGGTCTATTGCACCTTGGCCATTGCATGGCATGGACAGGACCAGTACAGGCTTCAGGGGGCAGAATCCCCAGCAATAGCTGTGGTTCCAAGATTACTCAACCCACAACCACCAAATACAGCTTCAAAGGTCAGTAAGAAAACTAATCCATTTTTGGAGCTCTCTACCTAAAACCCCTAGGGGAATTGAATCACTGCTCTGAGTCTCAGCCCTGAGTGGCTCTCCTGGGTTAAGGAAGAGTGCTGATGTGGTGGAACTGGAGGCAGTTGTGGAGAGGGAATTATACTCACAGATCATGGGCAGAACAGCATACTTGTGGCTGCTCACAGACAAGAGTGTAGTCCAGGAGAGGAGTATACACCTCTCCCTTGATTATGCCATGTTTGAGGAACTGAGAACTTACAGGTCCCCAGAATATACTCTCCTCTTGACATAGGAATCAAAAGTCAAGTAACTGGCTGGGAAAATACCCCAAAAAGGGAAAAAAAAATAAGACTCTAGAAGGCTACCTTCTTGAAGAACAGGTATTTTCTTCCATCTATTCAAATGAGGAAAAACAATGCTGACCATCAGAGGAAGTCCTAAAACTCAAGACTTCTGCATTCAAAACCACCAAAATAAATATGCAATGGTCTCAGATCATTGAAAAGCTCAAAAGGTATTTTGAAAATCAAGTAAGAGAGGTAGAGGGAAAATTGGGAAGAGAAATGAGTGCAATGCAAGAAAATCATGAAAAGTGAGACAACAGCTTGCTAAAGGAGACTCAAAAAATGCTGAAGAAAATAACACTTTTGAAAATAAGCAAACTCAAGTGCAAAAGTGGTCCAAAAAGTCAATGAGAAGAAGAATACTTTAAAAAGCAGAATTAGCCAAATGGAAAAGGAGGTTCAAAAGTTCACCGAAGAAAACAATTCTTTAAAAATCAGAATGGAGCAGTTGGAAATTAATAACTTTATGAGAAACCAAGAAATTACAAAACAAAACCAAAAGAATGAAAAAAATGGAAGATAATGTGAAATATTTCATTGGAAAAAACAAGTGACCTGGAAAAAAAATCTAGGAGTGACAATTTTAAAATTATGGGACTACATGAAAGTCATGATCAAAAAAGAGCCTAGAAATCATCTTCCATAAAATTATTTGGGAAAACTGCCCTGATATTCTAGGACCAGAGGATTAAATAAGTATTGAAAGAATCCACTGATGACCTCCTGAAAGAGATCCAAAAAGAGAATCTCCTAGGAATATTGTAGCAAAATTCCAGAGTTCCCAGGTCAAGGAGATAATATGGCAAGGAACTGGGAACAAACTGTTCAACTACTGTGGAAATACAATCAGGAAAAACAAAATCTAGCAGTTTCTACATTAAGGGATTGAAGGGCTTGGGATATGATATTCCAGAAGTCAAAGGAACTGAGATTAAAATCAAGAATCACCTATCCTGCAAAACTGAGTATGAATTTTCAGGGTGAAAAATGGTCTTTCAATGAAATCAAGGACTTTCAAACATTCTTGATGAAAAGACCAGAGTTGAATAGAAAATGTGACTTTCAAACACAAGAATGAAGAGAAGCATGAAAAGGTGAACAGGAAAGAGAAGTCATAAGGGATTTACTAAAGTTGAACTGTTTACATTCCTACATGGAAATATAATATTTGTACCTCTTGAAACTTTTTGGCAGTATTTCTTTAGCTGAAGGGATTACAAACACACCCACACACCCACACATGCACACAGAGAGCACAGGATGAGTTGAATAAGAAGGGCTGATATCTAAAAAAAATAAATCAAGGAATGAGAGAGGAATATATTAGGAGGAAAAAGGGAGAAATGGAATGGGGAAGCTTGTCTGTCATGAAAGAGGCAAGAAAAAGCTTTTTCAATGGAGAGAAAAAAGGAGGAGGTGAGAGGGAAAAAGTGAAGCTTACTCTCATCATATTTGGCTTATGTAGGGAATAACATGTGCACTCAATTTGGTATGAAAATCTATCTTACACTACAGGAAAGTAGTGGAGAAAAGGATAAGTGGGTTGGGGTGGATGATAGAAAGGAGGGCAAATGGGAAGAGACAGTAATTAGAAGTATACACTTGGAAAGAGACAAAAGAGTGCATAGAATAAATGGGGGACAGGATAGGATAGAGGCAAATATATTTAGTCTTACACAACATGACTATTATGGAAGTCCTTTGCAGAACTACAAATATATAACCTATATTGGATAGCTTGCCTTCTTAGTGGGGATTGATGAGTTGTGAGGAAGCGAGCAAAGCTGGAAGTCAAAGTTTTAGAAATGAAGGTTGAGAACTGTTTTTGTATGCAACCTGGAAATAGGAAACACAGGCAATGAGGTATAGAAATTTATCTTCCCTACAAGAAAAGAGAGAAGATGGGGATAAGGGAAGAGAGGAGTGTGATAGAAAGGAAGGCAGATTGGAGGAAGGGGTAATCTGAATGCACAATATTTTGGAGTGAGGGGAGGGGAGAGATGGGGAGAAAGTTTAGAGCTCACAATTTTGTGGAAATGAATGTTGAAAACCAGTAATAAATGAATAAACATTAAAAAAAGAAAAGAAATATGGGATTTTCAAGTATTTCTGATAAAAAGAACAGAGTTAAATGGAAATTTTGACTTCCAAATACAAGCATTAAGAGAAGATTAAAAAGTTAAACATGAAAGGGAAATCATAAGGGATTCAATACGTTTTAACTGTTAATATTTCTGTATGGGGGATGGTCATTAAAATTATTAAGAACTTAATAATTATTAGGGCACTTAAAAGGAGTATTCATAAATGGAGGGAATGGGTGTGAATTGACAACAATGGGATAAGTATAAGAAATAAAATTCAGAAGTGAGAAAGAGGGCTACAATGGGTGAAGGGAGAGAAAGAATGGGGAAAATTTTCTCACATAAAGGAAGTAGGAAAGAAAGATTTTTTACAGTGAAGGAGAAGATGGGGGTAGACAGTGTATAAATCTTATTCACATCAGAATTGCCTGGAAGATGGAATAACACACACCCGGTTTGGTATCAAAAAGTATCTAGCCTTACAGTGAGTTAGGAGGGGAAGTAGAAATTAAAAGAGAAGTCCAATTAAGGGAGTCAGTGGTCAAAAGCAAAACAAACTTTTTCTTATAGGAACAGGCTAAGAAGAGAGAGAGAGAGAGAGAGAGAGAGAGAGAGAGAGAGAGAGAGAGAGAGAGAGAGAGAGAGAGAGAGAGAAGGATAAACAGGGTAAAATAAAATGGACAGTGATGTAGATTTTTTAATCATAACTGGAAATGAAAGTAAGATTAATTCACCCATAAAATGAAAGCAGATAGTAGGATTGAGTAAAAGCCAGAATCTCAAAGATGTTGTTAAAAGAAAAACTCTTGAAACCCAGAGACACACAGAGTGAAATTAGAAGATTGGCAGAGATTCTGGCTTCATCTAAGGTAAAAGAAGTAGGAGTAGGAATCATGATGTTAGACAAAGCTAAAGCAAAATAGCCATAATTAAAAGAGATAAGCAGGGGAGCTTTATTTTGCTATAGGTACTGTAGATAATGAATCAATATCAATATTAAACATGTACACTAAATGCCCTAGGATCCAAATTCTTAAAGGAATAATTAAGCAAGTTCAGAACAAAACAGGGAAACTATACCAGTGAGGGACCTCATCTTTCTCCTCTCAGAACTAGATAAATTCAATGATATAACACATAGCAAAGAAGTTAAGGTGATGAATGTAATTTTCTAAAAGTTAGAAATGATAGGTCTCTGGAGAAAATTGAAGGGGAATGGGAAGTAACATACATATTACCTTCAAAAACTGAGTAATACTACGGCATAAAAACCTCACAACCAAATGAAGAAATAGCAAAAAAATATTAAATGCTTTCTTTTCTGTTCAAAATACAATAAAATTATATGCCATACAGGGCTGTGGAAACATTAAAAATTAATTGGAAAATTAAAAAATTGAACCCTAAATTTAGTGGGTGAAGAATACATCATAGAGACAATATATAATTTCACTAAAGAAAATGACATGAATGAGAAACTATATCAAAATTTGTTGGATACAGCCAAAGTGATGCTTAGGTGGAAAATTATATCTCTAAAAGCTTACATCAGTTAAACAGAGAAAGAGCAGATCAATGAATTGGACATGAAGCTAAAACAATTAGAGAAGGAACAAATGAAAAAAATATCCAATTAAACACTAAATTAAAAATCCTGAAAATTCAAGAAGATTAACAAAAATGTAAGTATGTAAACCATTAAAGTAACAAAACTGAGCCATTTTTTTTCAAAGAAAGAAATGAAATAAATAAACCATTGGTTAATTTGATTTAAAGAAACGATTGGAGAGAAAGAAATCACATATCAGAAAGGAAAAGAGTGAAGGTATTAAGATAATGACTAAGAATGATTAAGATAAAATTAAATCCATCCTAGGAGCTATTTTTTCCCAACTATATGTCAGTAAAATTGACAATCCACATGAAATGCTTAAATATTTACCAAAATATAGATTTTCCACATTAACAACAGAGGAAATAGAATATTTAAATAACTGTCTTAGAAGAGTTAACTGAATAAGCTATAAATGAATTCCTTAAGAAAAAATCCCCTAGGCCAGATGGATTTGCAAGTGAATTCCTTAAGAAAAATCCCCTAGGCCAGATGGATTTGCAAGTGAATTCTACCAAACATTTAAAGCACAATTAATTCCAATACTATATAAGCTATTTGAAAAAAAAAAAATATGCATCGTAGGAGTTCTACCAAATTCCTTTTATGAGGCAAATAAGGTTTTGAAACCTAAATCAGGGAAAGCAAAAACAGAGAAAGAAAATTATATACCAACTTCTTTAATTAATATTAAGACAAAAAAATTAAATAAAATACTCACAAGGATATTACCGCTACATATCACAAAGATCACACACTATGATCAGATGGGATTTACACCAGGACTGTGGAGTTGGTTCAACATTAGGAAAATTTTTAGCATAATCATTCATATCAATAACTAAACCAACAGAAATCATATGGTTATCTAAATAGATGCTGAAAAAGTTTTTTTTTTTTTTTTTTTTTTTTTTTTTTTTTTACAAAATACAGTGTACAAATCCTATTAAAAACACTTGAAAGCAAAGGAATCAATGGAGCCTTTCTTAAAATGATTAGTACCTATCCAAAATCAAAAACAGACATTATATGAAATGGGTCTTAACTTGAAACCTTACAAATAAGATTTAGGGTGAAACAAGGATATACATCACTACTGCTATTTATTTTTGTAATAGAATTGCTAGCTATAGCAAGAACAAAAGAAAAAAAAAAACAAGAAATTGAAGGAATAAAAATGAGCAATGAGAAAATGAAATTATCATTCTTTGCAGAAGAGCTGATGGAATATATTTAAAAAACCTAGAGAATCAACTAAAAAAGAAGTTGAAGCAATTAACAACTTCAGTAAACTTACAGGATGTAATGTAAACTCACATAAATCACTACCATTTCTTAAAAAAAGCAACATACTGGCAAAACTCATCAGGAAGAGATAGAAAGGGAACTTCCATGTCAACTGCAGATAATATAAAATACTGGGAACACTACTTGTCAAAACAAATCCAAGGATTATATGAACACAGTTACAAAACTACTTTCATACAAATAAAGCGAGACCTAAACAATTGGAGAAATATTAATTGCTAATTGTTAGAGTAAGTCAATATTATAAAAATTACAATTCTACTTAATGTGACTTACATATACAATGCCATGCAAAGCATCAAAGAATTATTTAATAGAGCTATAAAATTAGAAACAAGATTCATCTGGAAGAAAAAAGTGTCAAGAATATAAAGGGAATAATTTTTTTTTTAATGTTGAAGAAGTCAGATTAATAGGTCCAGATTTCAAACTCATCTACCCAGTGGAAATTATCAAAGCAATCTGAAACAGCTAAGAAACATAGTGTTCTAGGGGGAGGAGTTAAGATGGCGAGTAGAAAGACTCACGTATGCTAGCTCCAAACACACAGCCCATAAATTTCCTGTAAAAAGAACTCCCCACAAATTCTGGAGCAGTACAAGCCACACAGCAACAGGAGTGGAGGAGATTTCTGTACCAGAGAGCCCTGAAAAACTGGCACCAAAGGTCCATCGGGCACCGAGCTCAGAGAAGAGCCCAGCCATGCCTTGGTCAGCACTGAGAAGAGCAGATCCAAGCAGGCTTCAGGGATGGAATCTCCAGTGGCTGCGAAGATCTCTCCACCCACAGGTGCTACAGGTCAGTGAGAGAGACTTCTGGGCTGGCCGAGAGGGGAGCAGTGTGTCTTCATAACTCAGGCCCCCTCAGGAGGCAGCAGCAGAGGCAGCGGCAGCCAGGGGCTCCCAAAGCAGGCAGGAGCTCCACTCCATTACTGAAAGTCCCCACATACACCCACTGAGGGAACTGAGACTGGGAGAGGGCCCTGACCCCACCTGAGAACGGGAATTTAATCTTACCCTGAATAGCAGCCCTGCCCCCCACTGAAAGCCCTGAGTCTGGGGAGCAGCATTTGAATCTCAGACCCCAAGCACTAGCTGGGCGGATCTAGGCGGGGTTGGAGAGGAATCTCAGAAGAGAAGTAATTGGCTGGGAAAATGCCCAGGAAAGGGAAAAAAAATAAGACCATAGAAGTCAAGGCCTCTGTACCCCAAACACTGGGAATAGATATACAATGGGCTTAGGCCATGGAAGAGCTCAGAAAGGATTTTGAAAATCAAGTTAGACAGGTGGAGGAAAAAAATGGGAAAAGAAATGAGAGAGATGTAATAAAAGGCATGAAAAACGGGTCAATACCTTGCGAAAGGAGACGCAAAAAAAATGCTAAAGAATATAACACCTTGAAAAATAAACTCACTCAATTGGCAAAAAAAAGGGTCAAAAAGCCAATGAGGAGAAGAATGCTTTCAAAAGCAGAATTAGCCAAATGGAAAAAGAGGTTCAAAAGCTCACTGAAGAAAATGGTTCTCTCAAAATTAGAATGGAACAGATGGAGGTTAATGACTTTATGAGAAACCAAGAAATCACAAAACAAAACCAAAAAAATGAAAAAATGGAAGGGAATGTGAAATATCTCATTGGAAAAACAACTGACCTGGAAAATAGATCCAGGAGAGACAATTTTAAAATTACGGGATTACTGAAAGCCATGATCAAAAAAAGAGCCTAGACATCATCTTTCATGATATCAAGGAAAACTGCCCTGATAGTCTAGAAACAGAAGGCAAAATAAATATTGAAGGAATTCATCGATCACCAGCTGAAAGAGATCCACAAAGATAAACTCCTGGGAACATTGTGGCCAAATTCCAGAGTTCCCAGGTCAAGGAGAAAATATTGCAAGCAGCTAGAAAATAACAATTCCAGTATTGTGGAAATAAAATCAGGATAACACAAGATCTAACATCTTCTACATTAAGGGATTGAAGGGCAAGGAATAGGATATTCCAGATGTCAAAGGAACTAGGACTCAAACCAAGAATCACCTACCCAGCAAAACTGAGTATAATACTTCATGGGAAAATATGGTCTTTCAATGAAACAGAGGACTTTCAAGTATTCTTGATGAAAAGACCAGAGTTGAAAAGAAAATTTGACTTTCAAACACAAGAATGAGAAGAAGCATGAAAAAGTAAACAGCAAAGAGAGGTCATAAGGGACTTACCAAAGTTGAACTGTTTACATTCCAACATGGAAAGACAATATTTGTAACTCTTGAAACTCTTCAGTATCTGGGTAGTTGGTGGGACCACACACACACACATACACACACACATGCATGCACACACACATGTACACATGTGCACGCACACACACACACAGAGACAGAGAGCACAGAGTGAATTGAATAGGATGGGACCATATCTTAAAAGAAATTAAGGTAAATGGTGAGAGAGAAATGTAGTGGAAGGAAAGAGGGTGAAATGGAATGGGGTAATTATATGTCATTTAAGAGGCAAGTAGGAGACTTTTTAGTGGAAGGAAAAAGAGGAGAGCTGAGAACAAACAAGAAGTTTACCCTCATTACATTTGACTAAAGGAAGGAATAAAATGCACACTCATTTTGGCATGAAAACCTATCTTACAATACAGGAAAGTGAAGGAGAAAGAGATAAGCAGGGAGGGAGGGATGATGGAAGGGAGGGCAATGGGAGGAAGGAGCAATTTGAAGTCAACACTCTTGGGGAGGGACAGGATCAAAAGGCAGAATAGAAACAAAGGGGGGCAGGATAGGATGGAGGGAAATATAGATAGTCTTACCCAACATGACTATTATCGAAGTCATTTGTAAAACTACACAGATATGGGCCTATATTGAATTGCCTGCCTTCCCCAAAGGGACATGGGTGGGGAGGGAGGGATGGGGAGAATTTGGAACTCAAAGTTTTAGGAACAACTGTTGAGTATTGTTCTTCTTACTAGGAAATAAGAAATACAGTTAATGGGGAATAGGAAGTCATCTGGCCCTACAGGACAAAAGAGAAGATGGGGACAAGAGAAGGGAGGGATGACAGAAGAGAGGGCAGATTGGTGCTAGGGGAATTTAGAATGCTTGGTGTATTAGGGTGGGGGAGGGCACAAATGGGGAGAAAATTTGGAACCTAAAATTTTGTGAAAATGAATGTAAAAAGTTAAATAAATAAATTTATATTTTTTTAAAAAAGAAATATAATGTTCTATCAGTGGAAGAGATTAAGTACACAATATACAGTGTTAATTGACCATAATAATCTAGTCTTTGATAAACCCAAAGAACCAAGATTTGTGGGTAAGAACTACATATTTAACAAAAATTGCTGGAGAAAGTGAAACTAGGTAGAGAGCAACATCTCACACTACATAAAAAGATAATTTCAGAATGAATAAGTGATTTAGATATAAAAGGTGAAAAGTAAATTATGTGAGAATGCGGGGAAAAGTACCTGGTACATCTATGGAAGAGTTTATGACCAAACAAGAGATAGGATTCTAGGAAGTAGAATGTATATTTTTGATTATATCAAATTAATAAACTTTATCACGAACAAAATGTATGTAGTCAAAATTAGAAGGAAAATTGGAAATTAGGAGAAACATAAATTTACAGCAATTTCTGTTATGAAGACCTCATTTCTCAAATATATAGAGAATTGAACAAAACTTATAAAAGTGAGTCATTCCTTACTTAATAAATGATCAAATGATATGAGCATTTTAAAGAAGAAATTAAAGATATCAATAGTCACATAAAAAATTGCTCTCAATCACTAACAGTCATCATGCTAAGCATTTTTCAAATATTACCTCATTTTTTCTCACAACAGCCATAGGAGTTTAGTACACCCATTTTGCAGTTTAGGACACCAGAAGTGTCATAAGTGCCATATGCAGGATCACATTGTTAACAAGTGTCTTGGGAGAATTTGAACTCAGGTCTTCCAGATCCAGGGCTTACCTCAACCCAGCTGCAGGTTCTGCTGCTGGAAGTCAAGAAGGTAGATTTCAAAGCTAACATTAAAACTGGAAATACAGGCAAGGACAGAATAGCAAAAAAGATGAAAACAAATTGCTTACTGCCTGGCAGATTTTCCCTGCACACTGAATCTTTTGACTCTCCCAGAAGAGTTGCATCACACTTCTCTCAGTAGCTTAAAGAAATAATGCTTCAGGGGGTCAAGCCAAGATGGCAGAGTAGAAACAAGGACTTGCTAGAGTTCTCTGCCCAAGTCAGCCAAATACCTGTAAAAAATGACCTAAAACAAATTATATAGCTGCAGAACCCACCGAGTAACAGAGTGAAGCAAATTTCCAGCCCAACATGGTCTGGAAGGTGGACAGGAAGCCCCTATTGTGCCATGCTGAGAGCAGAGCACATTCCAGCTTAGGTTGTACTGGCATAGATGGAGCCTAAGCAGACCTCAGGGGGATTGAATCACTGATACTGTTCCCAGACTTCATAACCCGAAAATTCTGAGGACAAATTGGAAGGTCAGTGGAAAAATCATTTCAGACCTCTGTGACGGAATAGAGTGTTCTGATCCCAGGCAGACCCAGGGCACTGGAGGTGTGGAGGAACCAGAAGCAGCGGCTATTTCTGGAACTCTAGGCTGGAGGTGAGGGGTGTTAATGAGCAGCTGACAACACACCTCCACACCCCCACTGGAAGCAGAGAACTGCCTTGACAAAGAGCTTAAAAGTCAGGTAAATGGCTGGAAATGAGCAAAAAACAGAAAAATAATCAGACTATAGAACCTTACTTTGGCAACAAGGAAAATCAAAACATAAAACAAGAAGGAGGAAACAAAGTCAAAATTGCTATATCCAGAGTCTTCAAGTAAAGCATGAACTGGTCTCAGACCATGGAAGAGCTGAAAAGGGATTTTGAAAACCAAGTAAGAGAATTAGAGCAAAAATTGGAAAGAGAAATAAGAGTGATGCAAGAACACTGAGTCAACTGCTTGCTAAAGGGAATCCCCCCAAAATGCTGAGGAAAATAACACCTTAAAAATAGACTAACTCAAATGGAAAAAGAGATCTAAGAAGCCAATGAGGAGAAGAATACCTTAAAAAGCAGAACTGGCCTGAAGAAAATAATTCCTTAGAGATTAGAATGGAGAAGATGGAAGGTAAAAACATTATAAAAAACCAAGAAATTATAAAACAAAACCAAAAGAATGAAAAAATAGCAGATAGTATGAAATGTCTCATTGGAAAAACAACTGACCTTGAAAGTAGATCCAGGAGAGACAATTTGAAAATTATTGGACTACCTGAAAATCATGATCAACAAAAGAACCTAGACATCATCTTTCAAGAAATTAGCAAGAAAAACTGCCCTGATATTTTAGAACCAAAAGGTAAAATAGATATTCAAAGAATCCACCAATTACCTCCTGAGAGAGATTCCCCAAAAGAAAACTACTAGGAATATTGTAGTCAAATTCCAGAGATCCCATATTAAGGAGAAAATATTTATTATAAGCAGTCAGAAAGAAACAATTCAAGTAATGTGGAAATATGATCAAGATAATACAAGATCTAACAGCTTCTACACTAAGGGATCAGAGGGCTCGGAATATAATATTCTAGAGGTCAAAGGAGCTAGGATTAAAACCAAGAATCACCCACCCAGAAAAACTGAGTATAAAACTTCTGGCTGGGAGGAATGGTCATTCAATGAAATAAAGGACTTTCAAGCATTCTTGATGGAAATACCAGTGTTCAATAGAAAATTTGATTTTCAATCACAAGAATCAAAATATGCATGAAAAGGTAAACAGGAAAGAGAAATTAAAAGGGACTTGCTAAAGTTGAGCTATTTACATTCTTTCATGAAAAGATAATACTTTGTAACTCTTGAGACTTTTGTCAGTATTAGGGTAGATGGAGAGATTACATACATATAGATAGAGGGCACAGGGTAAGTCGAATGTGAAGGCATGATATTTAAAATAAATAAAATTCAGGGGTGAGAGAGGAATATTGGGAGGAGTAAGGGAGAAATTGAATGGGGTAAATTATCTCTTACATAAAAGAAACAACAAAAAGCTTTTTCAATGGAGGGGAAGAAGAAGGAAGTGAGAAGTAAAGAATGAATCTTACTCTCATCACATTTGACTTAAGGAGGGATAACATGCACACTCAATTTGGTATGGAAATCTGTCTTACACTATAGGAAAGCAGAAGGGAAGGGAATAAGCATGGATGTGGGGAGATGATATAAGGGAGGGCAAATAGGAGGAGGAGGTAATTAGAAGTAAACCTTGAGGAGAAAAAGGGTAAAAAGAGAGAAGAGAATAAATGGGAACAGGGTAGGATGGAGGAAAATATAGTTAGTCTTTCGTGCCATGACTGTTATAGAAGTGTTTTGCATGACTACACATGTATAACCTATATCAAATTGCTTGCCTTCTCAGTGGGGATGAGTAAGAAGGAAGGAAAGGAGAGGAGTTGGAACCCAACATTTTGAAAATGAATGTTAAAAATTGTTTTACATGAAATTGGGAAATAACACATATAAGCAATGGGATATAGAAATCTATCTTACCCTACAAGAAACTAGAGTAGAAGGGGATGAGAGAAGGTAGGGGTGTGATAGAAAGGAGGGGAGTTTGGGGGAAGGAGTAATAGGAATGCCCAAAGTCTTGGAGTAGGCAGAGGGGAGAGATGGGGAGAAAATTTGGAACTCTAAATCTTGTGGAAGTGAATGTTGAAAACTAAAAATAAATTCATTAATCAAAAAAACTTCCATAAAAAAAGAAATATTGTCTCAACAACCTTAAAACTTTATAGTGGAGGAAGATCTTTAATTATATCCAGGGCAAAGTTCATGAAGTTTGGATGTGTCAGATGTAAAGATTGCTATCAAGTCTTTCTGGTTTTGAAGAAAGCTCTAGTCATTCTACCATATAGTCTCTCAATTGCATATCATGCATGTAAATTATACTATGTAATTCCCTGAGAGGATATGCATCATTTTGTTGATAATCACTAACTTTTTGCCTGTTTTCATCCCTGATTTTTTCAACAGTTTTATCAATGACTTGCATGGAAAATGTCAAAGTCTTTTCTCAAAACTAAAGGAGACTTTCAGAAGAATTAGATGAACCCCTCAATGCTGAAAACAAAAGGCTCTTTTATTTGATGTTTTGAAGGAAGGTAAATATGGGTAAAGCAGAGATGCCCCAAAAGTTGGAGGGATATCCTGATGATTAACTTCTATTGGTACCAATACTGATGCTAGAACAGGTCCTCAACTCCCTCATAATGATAGGATTAAAACTTTCAAAGTGGAACTAGAAAGGGGTGAGGCATATAGGTATATGTCATATTCTGACATATAGACAGGATGGTCACTAAGGAGCTTGAGAGATGATGTTCCTTGGACCATGATAGGAAATAGAATTCATAATGGTCTTGAACTCCTGAGTACTATGCTTCATAAAAACTCAGCAAGTTTCAGCATTAGATCATGTGTGTGTGTGTGTGTGTGTGTGTGTGTGTGTGTGTGTGTGTGTGTGTGTGTGATGGCAAGCATAGGAGCTTTATTCAAGAGGTTGTGGTCAATTTCTTACCCCATCAGTCATAACTTCAGAGATACAGATCAATTTGAAAATTGAAAGTTTCGTTTCTGGAATGTTTTTAATACAGATGTATCTCAACATAGGCAATAGCCACTATTTTTCAAGAAATGGTCAGGATTGAGTGGAGGGAGTAGTACAAGGCAACTGGAAGGGCCATGGCTTAAGGAATAAGTAGACTATCAGACAAAAAAAGACTAAACCAGAAAAACAGAATTTTCCTAGAATAGAAGAAAGTCATAGAAGACAGGCTTCTTCACATCTTTTTCTATCATCGAACTGTTAACCCAGGGCATCTTGCCCTCCACCCACTAACAATATCCTGCTTTTCTACAGCTGGACTTGTACCCTTCACACCTGACATGGAATACAGATCTGGACCTCCACTTCTTTGGGAAAGTTGATCCATTCATTTTGGGGAGAAGTGAGGCTGGTGACCTGCACAGACCTCCCTCACTCAACATAAAGTCAAGTCAAGTGCAGGTTATGTCATTATTTCTCTGATGGCATGGTCTTCTTCCACAACGAAGGATGAGCACACACCTTATCTAGAACCCAGCTGAGTTGACTAGTGTCTTAGTGAGTACAAACTAGCTCTCTTAGATCCCTTGTTCTACTAAATGATCCTAAGTATCAGATAATTATTCGCCTTCATACTAAATTTAGTTATGTACATACAACATCATGCCATTTCCCTGCAGCTCTGTTCATTCCTTTACAACATCCCTTACTCTCAACCAAACCCTTACTTTTAGCATGATTTTTTAAAATTCAATTTTATTTTTATTTTCAGTTCCAAAATCTTCCCATCTCCACACTTCCCTCATTGATTGAGGTTAAAACTGCAATATCTGTTGTACATATGAAATCATGCAAAACATATTTCTATATTAGTCATGTTCTGAAAAATATGGTTCAATCTATATTCTGAGTCCATCAATTCTCCCTTTGGTGGTGGAAAGCATTTTTTATCATGATTCCATTTTATTGATCAGAGTTGTTAAGTTTTTCAGACTGAATAAGATTAGCATATTTTTGTTACCGTATACATTGTTCTTCTCTTTGTATTTGCTTCTCTTTGTATCAGTTCATATAAGTCTCCACAGTTTTCTCTGAAGTCACCCTTTTGTTATTCCTTATAGTACAATAATATTCCATAAAAATCATATACTACAACCTGTTTAGCCAATTCCCTCTGGCTAGAAATCTTAGTTTCCAAGTCTTTGCCACTACAAAAAGCTGCTAGAGATGTTTTTTGTATATATGAGTAGTCTTTCTCTCTGCATTTTTGTCTCTTTTGGGTAAAGACCCAGTAGCAATATTGGTATGTCATGCACAGTTTTATAGCTTTCTGGTACTAGTTCCACATTGCCCTCCATAATGGTTGGACTAGTTCACAGCTTCACCAAAATTATATTGGTGCACATATTTTCCCAAATACCTTCCAGCATTGTCATTAACCTTTTTCTCTTTGCTAATCTTATTGGTATGAGATAGTTCAAAGTTGTTTGAAATTCCATTTCTCTTATTATTAGTGACTTGGAATTTTTTTCGTATGACTATTGGAAGCTTTGATTTCTTCCTCTGAAAAATGCCCTTAATATTCCTTAGTCATCAGTTGGAGAATGGCCCTTATCTTATTCATTTGACTCCGTTCCTAATCCATTTGAGAAATGAGACCTTTATCTGAGAAGTTTGCTTCAAAATTTTCTTAGTTTCTTACTTCTAAATTTAGACGCATTATCTCAATATTTGTTCAGAAACACTTTAGATTTATATAAACAAAATAAGCAATTTTACTGCCTATGAACTTCTCTATCTCCTGTTTGCTCATGAACTATTCCACTATCCATTGGTCTGACAGTTAACTTCTCCCATGCTCCATTAATTTGCTTAGATATCAACCTTCATGTCAAAATCACATAGCCACTTTGAGCTTATGGTTTGAGATATTGATCTATGACAAGTTTCCAATTTTATCAAGAATTGGCAAATGCATTTCTTTTTCCCAAAGTTGGAATCACTGGGTTTGTGAAAGACCAGATTACTCTCCTTATTGAACTCTGTATGTAATTTGATCCACTGATCATGTTGATCCACACTATTTCTTGTCTGGTATCAAATTGTTTTGCTGATTAGAGCCTTACAATATATTTTGAGATCTGCAACTACTAGGTCCCTTTCTTCCATATTTTTTCCCTTTGATTCCTTTGACATTTTACATTTCAAGAAGAATTTTGCTATTTTTCTACACCTATAAAATCATTCTTGAGTAATGTGATTGATATGGCATTGAGCAAATGAATTAATTAAGATAATATTGATATTTTTATTATATTGTCACTGCCTTACCATGAACAATTAATGTTTTGCCAAATGGTTAGATGATTTTATTTTTGTGAAAAGTGTTTTGTCACTAAATTCATATAGTCTTTGGATCTGTATTGGCAGGTAAATTTTCAAGTATTTTATTCTGTTTGCATTTATTAAATGGAATATTCCATGCTAGTTCTTGCTGTCATTTTTTTTGGTAATATATAGAAACGTTGATAATTAGTAAGGTTTTGTTTTGTGCTCTGAAATTTTGCTGAAGTTAATTCTTTCATGTATTTGTTTAGTTATCTTTATAGAGTTCTTTAAATATACAATCACATCATCTGCAAATTAATAGTTTTGTTTCCTCATCCTCTATGTTTATTCCTTTATTTTTCTTCTCTTATTGCTATTCTTAGCATTCCTAGTACTATATTCAGTAATGATGGTCACACATGACACACATGACACCCTTGCTTCATGCCTGATCTTATTGGAAAATTTTCTAGTTTATACCCATTACAGATAAAGTTCACTCTCAGTTTTAGATAGATATTTTAAAAAAAGGATTCCATTTTTTTCTATGTTTTCTGCTGTTTTCTAATAGGAATGTTGCTCTCTGCTTCTAGTGAAATAATAACAGGATTTTTTTATTGCTGTGGTCAATTATGTTGATTCTTTTCATAATATTGAAATCAACTCTCATTATAGCATGTGATCTTTGTGATATATTGTTATAATCTCCTTGTCAGTGTTTTATTTTAAAATTTTACTTCACTATTAATCAGGGAAATTGTCTTATAGTTATCTATATCTGTTTTTGCTCTGCTGAGTTTAGGTATTAAAACAACACTTGTGTCACAGAAAGAATTTGGTTGGACTCTCTTTTTTTTTTCAAATACTTAATATAAAATTAGAATTATTTTTTTTTTAATGTTCGGTAGAAGCCACTTTAAAGTTCATATGATCCCATGATTTTTTTCTTAGAGAAGTCATTTATCATTGGTTCATTCTCACCTGCTCCCCAAAATATGATTATTTATATAATCTAATTTCTTTTCTATCAATCTAGGCAATTTAAATTTTTGTAAATACTCATCCATTACATTTAGATTGTCAGTTTTGTCAAAATAGAGCTGACCAAAATAACTTCTAGCAAATACTTTTGTTTAACCTTCATTGGTTATACGCTCTTCAGTTTGTGTTTCTAGTAATTTGATTTTCTTCTTTATTAAGTCAAACAAACAAATGGTTTATATTAATTTTTTTCATAAAACTGGCTCCTAGTTTTATTTATTATTTCAATGGTGTTGTAATTTTTAATTTTGACAATTTCCTTTGATTTTCAGAATTTCCATTTTGCTGTTTTATTGGGAGTTTTTAATTTGTTGTTCCACTAGTGCTTTTAGTTGGATGCTCAATCTGTGGCTTCCCTCTCTCTCCCTCCCTCCCTCCCTCCGTCTCTCTCTCTCTCTCTCTCTCTCTCTCTCTCTCTCTCTCTCTCTCTCTCTCTCTCTCTCTCTGCTGTTAGATATATAAAATTTCCTCTAAATTCTGCTTTGGCTGCATTTCACAAATTTTGTTATGCAGTCTCATTATGGTCATTATCTTTAATGAAGTTATTTCTTATTTCTGTGGCATGCTTTTTGACCTGCTCATTGTTTAGGAGTAAATTTAGTTTCTAATTAATTTTAATCTATTCTCAAAAGTCCCTTTATTCAATGTAATTTTTATTGCACTTTGGCTCAAAACTCATTTAATATTTCTAATTTTCTGATTCATTTTTCTTTTGTTTTTATGATCTCTTACATGGTCAATTTTTCTGCAGGTGTCATACACAGCTAAGAAATAGGTATGTACTTTTATATTCCCATTTAATATTCTCCAGAGGTCTATCATATCTAGGTTTTGTAAAATTTTTTGAATGTCCTTAACTTCCTTCTTTTTTTTTAGTTAGATTTATCTAGTTCTGAGAGGGCTAACTTGAGGTCACCTAGTACTATACTTTTACTGTCCTTTTTCTTCTAGTTGTCATTTAACTTTTTCTTCAAGATTTGAATGTCATATCATTTTGTGTAACATTGATATTGCTTCATTGTCCCTGTTACTCTTTGGCACACTGTAGCTTCCCCTATAAACTCTTTCAATTAGTCCTCTTTTTATCTTTATTTGAGGTAATGATGGCAATTCCTTTCTTTTTTTAACTTCATCTGAAGCATAACAAATAATGTTCCAGTCCCATATTTAAACTCTGTGGGTTTTTTTGTTTGTTTCATATATATTGGTTGTAAACGACAATCTGATTGCTTATCCACTCTACTCTCCCATTCCATTTTATGGATGAATCAATTCCATTCACATTAATAGTTGTGACTGATAACTTCATTGTCTTTTATCTTATTCTCCTACATATCTTCCCCCCATCTTTTTATTTTTACTCTGTCCCTCTTTAACAGTTTGCTTTACTTCTGACCTTCAATACCATTAATCTATCCTCCATCTTATCCCCACAAATTTTATTCCCCTTTGTTCCTCTCCTGTTTCTTTTCTGGATGAGATAAATTTATAAATCCAACTGGGTGTGTGCACATATATGTATTCTTACCTCTTTAAACCATTTCAGATGAGAGTGAACTGGAAATGTTACCTACTTATTCTCCCTTCATTTACCCCACTATTATTGAAACTCTTCCTTGTTAACTTTATTTATGTGACATAAATTTGCCAATTTTCCTCACCCATTCACTTTCTCCAAGTACTTTATTTTTCTCAATATCCAGTTCTTCTTTTGAAATAATCATGGCAGAACAGACTCCCACCCATAGATCCCATTTAAGTAAGCTCCTTCTAACAGCCTACTGATGATAAAGTTCCTAAGGGATTACATGCATCATCTTCCCATGTAGGGATGGGAACAATTTAATTTTGTTATGTCTTTATGATTTTTCAATCACGTTTGTCTTTTTATGTATCTCATGAGTTGTGTGTTTCAAAGTAAAATTTTCTACTCAGCTCTGATCTTTCCATTAGGAAAAATTAAAAGTCCTCTATTTCATTGAATATCCATTTTTCCCCCTTCTAGGATTGTACAAAGTTTTCTTGGGTGAATTATTCTTGGATGTAATCCTATCTTCTTTCCCTTCTGGAATATCTTATTTAAAGCTCTCTTCTTCTTTATAATAATACAAGAAAACTTTTATATGACATTGATCATGACTCTACAGTATTTGAATTTTTCTTCCTGGCTGACTTTACTGTTTTCTCCTTGACCTGAGGGTTCTGGATTTTGGTTATAATATTCTTGGAAGTTTTGATTTTGACATTTTTTTTCAGATGGTGACAATTGGATTCTTTCATTTTCTGCTTTACCATCTGGTTCTATGACATTTGGGTAATTTTTCCTTTATTATTTCTTGAAATATGATGTTTAAAGCTCTTATTTGATAATTAATTTCAAGTAGTTCAATAATTCTTAAATTACATCTTCTCAATCAATTTTCCTGGTATGTTGTTTTTCCAGTGAGATACTTTGCATTTTTATCAGTACTTTTTCTTTGTTTTATTATTTATTAATATCTTATAGAGTCATTAGCTTCTACTTGACAGTTTCAATTTTTAAGGAGTTATTTTCTTTAATTAAATTTTGTACCTTTTTCACCATGTGATCAAATCTGACTTTAATAAGTTTTAGAAGTATTTTTTGTGCCCTCTTTCCCTTTTTCACCAGACTAATTCTTTTTTTTTAATTTTCCTTCTATAGTTTTCATTTCTTTCCCAAATAATCCTCCATAATTTGTATTTTATATTGAAAACTATTTTCTTCTTTATTTACCTCACAAAGGACATGCTGTTGGGCTTGAATCTAATCTGCACTTTTCTCCGATGCTTTGTTTGTAGAGATTTTCAAGTCATTATCTTCTTTTGAGCTTGTGTGTTGAATTTTCTTCTTTTTTTATTTTTTTATTATTTTTTAACGTTCTACAGTCACTTCCTTAAAATTAAGATTTTATCCCTCCCTACATTCGTCCCACTACCCCCCTTCCTCCCCATGACAGCATACAATTCTGTATAGGTTCTATATATACTTTGATATTGAGTACGTTTTCACTATAGACATGCTATGTAGCCACACGAAAATAAATGGAAAAAATCATATAACGAATCAAAACATAATACACCCCCCACAAACACACACACAAACAAACATGATCTGCTACATTCTGTGAATGAATTCCATAGTTCTTTCTCTGAGTGTGGAAGGCATTTTGCCTTAGAAAACCACCATTGGGGATTTTTTTTTAGTAAGTTCTTGCATTATTACGAAGTTCCAAGTCTACCAGAAAAAATTCTCGCACACTGTGGTTGTTGCTGTGCACAAAGTTCTCCTGGTTCTGCTCCTTTTGCTCAGCATCAGATCATATAAGACCTTCCAGCCTCCCTGAAGTCTTTTTGTTCATCATTTCTTATGGCACAATAGTGCTCCATTACATTCATATACCATAATTTCTTCAGCTATTCCCCAATTGATGGGCACCCCTTGATTTCCAGTTTTTGGCAACTACAAAGAGTTCTGCTATAAATATTTTTGTACATGTGGGACACTTTCCCATTTTTATAATCTCTTGGGGATACAGTCTTAGTCGTGATATTGCTGGGTCAAAGGGTATGTACACTTTTGTAGTCCTTTGGGCATAGTTCAAAATTGCTGTCCAGAATAGATGAGCACAGCTCCACCAACAATGAACTAGTGTTCCAACTCTCCCATATCCTCTCCAGCATTTGTCATTTTCTTGTTCTGTCATGTTTGCCAATCTTATAGGTGTGATGTGGTACCTCAGAGTTGTTTTGATTTGCATCTCTCTAGTCAGTAGTGATTTACAACACTTTTTCATATGATTATAGATATTTTTAATTTCTTCCTCTGAAAATTGCCCGTTCATATCCTTTGACCATTTATCAATTGGGGAATGACTTGTATGGTTACACATTTGAGTCAGTTCTCTATATATTCTAGAGCTTAGCCATAAAACTTTTTTCCCAATTTACTACATCCCTCTGAATTTTGGTTGCATTGGGTTTGATTGTGCAAAAACTTTTCAGTTTAAAGTAATCAAAATTATCCATCTTGCATTTCATAATGCTTTCTATCGTTTGTTTAGAAAAAAATTCTTCCCCTCTCCATAAATCTGATAAATACACTATTCCTTGCTCTCCAGTTTATTCATGGTATCAATCTTTATACCTAAATCATGCACCCATTTGGACTTTATTCTTGTGTACGGTGTCAGGCATGGGTCTATGTCTAATTTCCACCACAGTTAACCAGTTTTCCCAGCAATTTTTGTTGAACAGTGAGTTCTTATCCCAGAAGCTGAGGTCTTTGGGTTTATCAAACAAGAGGTTGCTATGTCCCTTGTCTACTGTGTCTTGAGTGCCAAGCCTATTCCATTTGTCTATCCCTCTGTTTCTTAGCCAATATCGATAATACAATTTGAGGTCTGGTAGCGCTAGGCTGCCTTCCCAAGCATTTCTTTTCATTAGTCCCTTTGATATTCTGGACCTTTTGTTCTTCCAAATGAATTTTGATATTATTTTATCCAGCTCTAGAGAATAATTATCTGATAGTTTAATTGGTATGGCACTGAATATGTAAATTAATTTAAGTAGAATTGGCATTTTTATTATATTGGCTCAGCCTACCCATGAACAACTCATGTTTTTCCACTTACTTAAATCTGACTTTATTTGTGCAAAAAAGTGTCTTGTAACTGTGTTCATATAATCCCTGGGTTGGCAGGTAAACTCCTAAGTATTTTATAATGTCTACCCTAGCTTTAAATGGGATTTCTCTTTCTATCTCTTGGAGTTGGACTTTGTTGCTAATATATAGGAATGCAGAAGATTTGTGTGGGTTTATTTGTAACCTGCAACTTTGCCAAAGTTGTTTATTATTTCAAGTAGTTTTTTACTTGAATCTCTGAGATCCTCTAAGTATATCATCATATCATCTGCAAAGAGTGATAACGTAGTTTCTTTTTTGGCCATTTTTCTTCCTTCAATTACTTTATCTTGTTTAATTGCTATTTTTATTCCTTCATTTACTTTACCTTGTGTAATTGCAAGAAATTAAAAATATCTATAATCATATGAAAAAGTGTTGTAAATCACTACTGACTAGAGAGACGCAAATCAAAACAACTCTGAGGTACCACATCACACCTATAAGATTGGCAAACATGACAGAACAAGAAAATGATAAATGCTGGAGAGGATGTGGGAGAGTTGGAACACTAATTCATTGTTGGTGGAGCTGTGCTCATCTATTCTGGACAGTAATTTTGAACTATGGCCAAAGGTCTACAAAAGTGTACATACCCTTTGACCCAGCAATATCGCTACTAGGACTGTAGTCTAAAATTTCTAGTACTATATTGAATAACAGTGGTGATAATGGACATCCTTGTTTCACCCCTGACCTTATTGGAAATGTATCTAACTTATCTCCATTGCATAGAATGCTTGCTGAAGGTTTTAGGTAGATACTGCTTATTATTTTTATGGAAAGTTCCCTTTATTCCTATGTTCTCCAATGTTTTTAATAGGAATGGGTGTTGTCTTTTGTCGAAAGCTTTTTCTGCATCTATTGAGATAATCATGTGGTTTTTGTTAGTTTTCTTGTTGATATGATCAAAAATGCTAATAGTTTTCCTAACATTGAGCCATCCCTGCATTCCTGGTATGAATCATCCCTGATAATAGTGTATTATGTTCGTGATAAGATGCTGTATTCGTTTTGCTAAAATCTTTTTTAAATTTTTTGCATCTATACTCGTTAGAGAAATTGGTCTATAATTTTCTTTCTTTGTTTTGTCTCTTCCTGGTTTGGGTATCAGAACCATATTAGTATCATAGAAAGCATTTGAGAGGACTCCTTCTTCCCCAATTTTCAAAAATAATCTATATGGTATTGGAATTAACTATTCTTTAAATGTTTGATAGAGTTCACTTGTAAATCCATCTGGTCCTGGAGATTTTTTCCAAGGCATTTCATTGATGGCTTGTTCAATTTCTTTTTCTGAGATGGGGTTGTTTAAGTATTCAACTTCCTCTTCTGTGAATCTAGGCAATTTGTATTTTTTAAAATATTCAACCATCTCGTTCAGATGATTGAATTTGTGGGAATAAAGTTGGGCAATGTAATTTCTAATTATTGTTTAAATTTCCTCCTCATTGGAGGTGAGTTCACCCCTTTCATTTTTAATATTAGTAATTTGATTTTCTTCTTTCTTTTTTTAAATCGTTAATCATTTAAATCATTAATCATTTAAATCATTAACCAAAGGTTTATCAATGTTATTAGTTTTTTCATGAAACCAACGATTGATTTTATTTATTAATTCAATAGTTTTCTTCATTTCAATTTTATTAATCTCTCCTTTGGTTTTCAGTATTTCTAATTTGGTATTTTCTTGGGGATTTTCAATTTGTTCTTTTCCTAGATTTTTCAGCTGCATGCCCAAGTCATTGATCTCCTCTTTCTCTATTTTGTTTATGTAGGCATTCAAAGATATAAAACTTCCCCTAAGAACTGCTTTTCAGTATCCCATAAGATTTGGTAGGTTGTCTCATTTTTGTCATTCTCTTGAATGAAGTTGTTGATTTTTTTTTTTTTTTAAATTTTATTTTTTTTAATGTTTTACAATCATTTCCTTAAAGTTAAGATTTTATTCCCCCCACCCTTCCCTCAATACCCCCCTCCCTCCCCATGACAGCATACAATTCTGTTTAGGTTCTACATATACTTTCCTATTGAGCACATTTTCACTATATTCATGCTATGTAGTCGAACTAAAATAAATGGAAGAAATCATATAACAAATCAACACATATTACACTGAAACCCACCCACACACAAACATGATCTGCTACATTCTGCAAGTGGCTTCCACATTTCTTTCTCTGAGTGTGGAAGGCGTTTTGCCTTTGAAGACCGACATTAGGATTTTTTTTTTTTTTCCTCAGTAAGTTCTTGTGTTATTACAAAGTTCCAAGTCTACCAGAAGAAACTCTCGCACACTGTGGTCGTTGCTGTGCACAAAGTTCTCCTGGTTCTGCTCCTTTCGCTCAGCATCAGATCATATAAGTCCTTCCAGGCCTCCCTGAAGTCTTCTTGTTCCTCATTTCTTATGGCGCAATAGTACTCCATTACATTCATATACCATAATTTATTCAGCCATTCCCCAATTGATGGGCATCCCCTTGACTTCCAGTTTTTGGCTACCACAAAGAGTGCTGCTATAAATATTTTTGTACACGTGGGACCCTTTCCCGTTTTTATAATCTCTTGGGGATACAATCCTAGTAGTGATATTTCTGGGTCAAAGGGTATGCACATTTTTGTAGCCCTTTGGGCATAGTTCCAAACCGTTCTCCAGAAGGGTTGGATGATCTCACAGCTCCACCAACAATGAATTAGTGTTCCAACTCTCCCACATCCTCTCCAGCATTTATCATTTTCTTGTTCTGTCATGTTTGCCAATCTTACCGGTGTGATGTGGTACCTCAGAGTTGTTTTGATTTGCATCTCTCTAATCAATAGTGATTTAGAGCACTTTTTCATATGATTATAGATATTTTTGATTTCTTCCCCTGAAAATTGCTTGTTCATATCCTTTGACCATTTATCAATTGGGGAATGACTTGGATGTTTATATATTTGAGTCAGTTCTCTATATATTCTAGAAATGAGGCCTTTATCCCCGAGCTTGGCCGTAAAAATTTTTTCCCAATTTACTACATCCCTCCGAATTTTGGTTGCATTGGGTTTGGTTGTGCAAAAACTTTTCAGTTTAAAGTAATCAAAATTATCCATCTTGCATTTCATAATGCTTTCTATCGTTTCTTTAGAAAAAAATTCTTCCCCTCTCCATAAATCTGATAAATACACTATACCTTGCTTCTCCAGTTTATTCATGGTATCAATCTTTATACCTAAATCATGTACCCATTTGGACTTTATTCTTGTGTACGGTGTCAGGCATGGGTCTATGCCTAATTTCCGCCACACAGTTAACCAGTTTTCCCAGCAATTTTTGTCGAACAATGAGTTCTTATCCCAGAAGCTGGGATCTTTGGGTTTGTCAAACAGGAGGTTGCTATATTCCTTGCCAACTGTGTCTTGAGTGCCAAGCCTATTCCATTTGTCTACCCCTCTGTTTCTTAGCCAATACCAAGTGGTTTTGATAATTGCTGCTTTATAATACAATTTGAGGTCTGGTAACGCTAGGCCACCTTCCCAAGCATTTCTTTTCATTAGTCCCTTTGATATTCTGGACCTTTTGTTTTTCCAAATGAATTTTGATATTATTTTATCCAGCTCTAGAAAATAATTATCTGATAGTTTAATTGGTATGGCACTAAATAAGTAGATTAATTTAGGTAGAATTGTCATTTTTATTATATTAGCTCGGCCTACCCATGAACAACTGATGTTTTTCCACTTACTTAAATCTGACTTTATTTGTGCAAAAAGTGTCTTGTAATTGTGTTCATATAATCCCTGGGTTTGTTTTGGCAGGTAAACTCCTAAGTATTTTATAGTGTCTACTCTAGCTTTAAATGGGATTTCTCTTTCTATCTCTTGGAGTTGGACTTTGTTGCTAATATATAGGAATGCAGAAGATTTGTGTGGGTTTATTTTGTAACCTGCAACTTTGCCAAAGTTGTTTATTATTTCAAGTAGCTTTTTACTTGAATCTCTGGGATTCTCTAAATATATCATCATATCATCTGCAAAGAGTGATAGCTTAGTTTCTTCTTTGGCTATTTTTATTCCTTCAATTTCTTTATCTTGTCTAATTGCTACCGCTAACATTTCTAGTACCATATTGAATAATAATGGTGATAATGGGCATCCTTGTTTCACCCCTGACCTTATTGGAAATGCCTCTAGCTTATCTCCATTGCATATAATGCTTGCTGAAGGTTTTAGGTAGATACTGCTTATTATTTTATGGAAGGTTCCCTTTATTCCTATGTTCTCCAGTGTTTTTAATAGGAATGGGTGTTGTATTTTGTCAAAAGCTTTTTCTGCATCAATTGAGATGATCATGTGGTTTTTTTTGGTTTTCTTGTTGATATGATTGATAATGCTAATAGTTTTCCTAATATTGAACCAGCCCTGCATTCCTGGTATGAAACCTACCTGATCATAATGTATTATTCTCTTGATAAGATGCTGTATTCGTTTTGCTAAAATCTTGTTGAAAATTTTTGCATCTATATTCATTAGAGAAATTGGTCTGTAATTTTCTTTTTCTGTTTTATCTCTTCCTGGCTTGGGTATCAAAACCATATTTGTATCATAGAAAGAATTTGGGAGTACTCCTTCTTCCCCAATTTTCCCAAATAGTCTATATAGTATTGGAATTAACTGTTCTTTAAAGGTTTGATAGAATTCACTTGTGAATCCATCTGGTCCTGGAGATTTTTTCCTAGGGAGTTCATTGATGGCTTGTTCAATTTCTTTTTCTGAGATGGGGTTGTTTAAGTATTCTATTTCCTCTTCTGTTAATCTGGGCAATTTGTATTTTTTAAAATATTCATCCATCTCATTTAGATTATCGAATTTGTGGGCATAAAGTTCGGCAAAATAATTTCTAATTATTGTTTTAATTTCCTCCTCATTGGAGGTGAGTTCACCCCTTTCATTTTTAATATTAGTAATATGATTTTTTTCTTTCTTTTTTTTAATCAAATTGACCAAAGGTTTATCAATTTTATTAGTTTTTTCATAAAACCAACTATTGGTTTTATTTATTAATTCAATAGTTTTCTTAATTTCAATTTTATTAATCTCTCCTTTGGTTTTCAGTATTTCTAATTTGGTATTTTCTTGGGGATTTTCAATTTGTTCTTTTTCTAGCTTTTTCAGCTGCATACCCAAGTCATTGATCTCCTCTTTCTCTATTTTATTTATGTAGGCATTCAAAGATATAAAACTTCCCCTAAGAACTGCTTTTGCAGTATCCCATAAGATTTGGTAGGTTGTCTCATTATTGTCATTCTCTTGAATGAAGTTGTTAATTGTTTCTATGATTTCTTCTTTAACCCATTCCTTCTTTAGGATTAAATTATTTAGTTTCCAACTGATTTTTGCTTTATCTTTCCATGGCCTTTTATTACATATAATTTTTATTGCATTATGATCTGAGAAGGATGCACTGATTATCTCTGCCTTTCTGCACTGGATTGTGAGATTTTTATGTCCTAGTACATGGTCAATTTTTGTAAATGTTCCATGTACTGCAGAGAAAAAGGTATATTCCTTTCTATTCCCATTCAATTTTCTCCAAAGATCTATCATATTTACCTTATCTAGAGTTTTATTTACCTCCTTAACCTCTTTCTTGTTTATTTTGAGGTTAGATTTATCAAGTTCAGATAGAGGGAGGTTGAGGTCCCCCACTAGTATAGTTTTGCTGTCAATTTCTTCCTTCAACTCCCTCAATCTCTCCTCTAAGAATCTGGATGCTATACCACTTGGAGCATACATGTTTAGTAATGATATTGCTACATTGTCTATGGTGCCTTTTAGCAGGATATAGTTTCCATCCTTATCCCTTTTGATTAGATCTATTTCTGCTTTTGCTTTGTCTGAGATTAGGATTGCTACTCCTGCCTTTCTTACATCAGCTGAAGCACAATATATTCTGCTCCATCCTTTAACCTTTATCTTATGTGTATCCCCCCGTTTCAAATGTGTTTCTTGTAAGCAGCATATTGTTGGATTATGGCTTTTAATCCATTCTGCTATCCGTCTCCGTTTTATGGGAGAATTCATTCCATTCACATTCACAGTTATGATTACAATCTGTGTATTTCCCTCCATCTTCTTTCCCACCATTTGTGCTTTTAGCTCTGCTGTCTCCCTTCCCCTCCTCACTAGTATTTACTTTTCACCACCTCCTCTTGCCGCCTTCCCCTCTTTCTTTTAGCCCCCCTCCCTTTTACTCCCCTTTACCCTTATTGCTTCTTCCCTCCCTTTTGCCTCCCTCCCCTTTCTTCCCTCTTCCCCTCCCACTGCTTATAGAGCTAGTTAGGATTTTCTACTTAAGTTTATTGTTCCGTCCTTTAAACAAATCCGATGAGAGTACCTCTCACACAATGCTCATCTCCCTCCCCTCTTTCCCTCTACTATGATTTTGTACTTCTTCTTGTGATGTAATTTGCCATTTCCTGCTTCCTCCTTTTCACACCTCCTATTACACTCCCTTCTCATACTTAAATCACATTTTTTATCATGATATCATTTACTTTATATCCGTTCCCCCTATGCTTATCCCTTTTATATTTCTTAATAGACGCACAGTTCTTGAGATAAACAGATAACATCTTCCCTTATAGGGAGGTGAACAACTTGCCCTCATTGAGTAGCAAGTTGTTCCCCCCCCCCACTGTTTACCTTTTTATGATTCTCTTGAGACCTGCATTTGAAGATCGAATTGTCTATTAAGTTCTGGTGTTTTGGTCAGGAAACTCTGGAAATCCCTTACTTCGTTGAATGACTTTCTCCTTGCCTGAAATGTTATGCTGAACTTTGCTGGGTAATTGATCCTTGGTTGCAGTCCCAGCTCCTTTGCCTTACGGAATATTGGGTTCCAATTCTTTCGATCTTTTAATGTAGAAGCTGCAAGGTCCTGTGTAATCCTGATTGTATCCCCTTGATATTTAAATTGTTTCTTTCTGGCTGCTTGTAATATTTTCTCCTTCACTTGATAGCTCTGGAATTTGGCAACTATATTTCTTGGGGTTTTGAGTTTGGGGTCCCTTTCAGGAGGGGAACGGTGGATTCTTTCGATGACTATTTTGCCCTCTGAATCTAGTACTTCAGGGCAGTTTTCCTTGATGATTTCCTGGAAGATATTGTCCAGGCTCTTTTCTCCGTCCTGGGTTTCTGGCAGGCCAATAATTCTTAAGTTTTCCCTCTGGATCTATTTTCCAGGTCAGTTGTTTTTCCAATTAGATATTTTACATTTTCTTCTATCTTTTCATTCTTTAGATTTTGTTTGACTGATTCTTGCTGTCTCATTGAGTCGTTAGTTTCTACTTGCCCAATTCTAATCTTCATCACATTGTTTTCTTCTGTTAACTTTTGTATCTCTTTTTCCATCTGCCCAATTTTTCCTTTTAATAAGCTATTTTCTCCAGTTAATTTTTGTACTTCCTTTTCCATTTGGCCTTTCAGGAATTTATTTTCTCCAGCTAATTTTTGTACTTCCTTTTCCATTTGGCCTTTCAGGAATTTATTTTCTCCAATTAATTTTTGAACTTCTTTTTCCATTTGTTCAATTTTCCTTTTCAGGGAGATGTTCTCATCAGTGAATTCTTTCTTAATAATTTTAAAATCATTGGCCAGTTTATCTTCTATTTCCTTCTTCAGCTGTTCCAGGAGAGCTGCTTGTACTTGCGAGTAGTTCATAGTCCCTTCTGAAGTTTCAGATGGAAGTACAGTCTCAGCTGTGACCTCTTTGGGGCTTGTGTTTTGGTCCTTATCCCCATAGAAAGATTCTATGGTTCTTTCGGCCCTCTTCTTTTTCCTATTCATGATTTTGATTGAGTGTTGTGGCTTCTGGTTCTCTCAGTCAGAAGCTGGAGAACTTTTTGGTGAGCTGATGTGTGAAAAAGCTAAAAGCAGGTATTTGTTTGGTGTTTCCCTGATCAGCCCTGGGTTTAGCTTGTTAAGTGTGGGGGTGTGGTCTGGTCCCAGGAGATCTCAGATGAATTGAGGCAAAGTCAGCTCAGGGGCTGGTAATCCCAGCTGCCCTATTGTCTTTCTGATTCCCCTGGACAGCTGAGGCACGCCTAGATGCTAATGCGTGTTCCCAACCCTCCTGGGGCTCCTCTCCTGGTGCTGAGGCTTGCCTGGGTCCTAGTGCGAATTTTCCCTGCCCTGGGTCCTCTGTCCTTCCGGTTTGCCTCTGCCACCATATGAGGAATCCCCCTTAGCTATTTTCCTCGTCTCAGGTGTTATGAGACTATTGGTCTCCTTCTTCTAATTCTACTGATCTGGGATTTTTCTGGGGAGATATTTTATGGTTCTTTCACGGTCATCAAGGGGGAAGGAGCGAGCATTAGCTGATTACACCGCCATCCTGGCTCCCGGAAGTTCAAGTAAGTGACTCACCGGAGTTTGATCTTCGGGCTGAAGGTCCCAGGAGCTGCTACGCTGATATCGGGCGCTCCGAGGCTCTCACTGACTCGGTTGGGCTTGTCTCCCGCCCCGGGTGCCGCTCCTCTGGTTCCACCTGCCACTCAGGTTTCTCGGATCTCCTCCGCTCCGCTGCACTGGCCGTGCTGCGCTGGCCACGCTGCGCTGTGCGCTGTGGGCTCACCCCCGCGGATCAGATCCTTCCCGTGGACCTTCCAGCCCCACCTGAGCTCCGAATCTGTCACCGTCTGTCTCCCACTCGATTCTGCACCTCCAAAATTTGGTCAGATTCTCCTTTCAGAGGTACCTGGAGAAATTTGTCTCAGAGCTCAGGTGAGTAGCTGCTCTCACTCCTCCATCTTGGCTCCGCCCCCCGAAGTTGTTGATTGTTTCTATGATTTCTTCTTTAACCCATTCCTCCTTTAGGATAAGATTATTTAGTTTCCAATTGATTTTTGGTTTATATTTCCATGGCCTTTTATTACATATAATTTTTTATTGCATTATGATCTGAGAAGGATGCACTGATTATCTCTGCCTTTCTGCACTGGATTGTGAGATTTTTATGTCCTAGCACATGGTCAATTTTTGTAAATGTTCAATGTGCCGCTGAGAAAAAGGTATATTCCTTTCTATTCCCATTCAATTTTCTCCAAAGATCTATCATATTTACCTTATCTGGAGTTTTATTTACCTCCTTAACCTCTTTCTTGTTTATTTTGAGGTTAGATTTATTGAGTTCAGAACAGGGGAGGTTGAGGTCCCCCACTATTATAGTTTTGCAATCAATTTCTTCCTTCAACTCCCCCAACCTCTCCTCTAAGAATCTGGATGCCACACCATTTGGAGCATACATGTTTAGTAATGATATTGCTTCATTGTCTATGGTGCCTTTTAGCAGGATATAGTTTCCATTCTTATCCCTTTTGATTAGATCTATTTCTGCTTTTGCTTTGTCTGAGATTAGGATTGCTACTCCTGCCTTTCTTACATCAGCTGAAACACAATATATTCTGCTCCATCCTTTGACCTTCATCCTATGTGTATCCCCCTGTTTCAGCTGTGATTCTTGTAAGCAGCATATTGTTGGATTATGACTTTTAATCCATTCTGCTATCCGTCTCTGTTTTATGGAAGAATTCATTCCATTCACATTCACAGTTATGATTACAATCTGTGTATTTCCCTCCATCCTCTTTCCCAGCATTTATGCTTTTAGCTCTCCTGTCTCCCTTCCCCTCCTCAATGGTAATCACTTTTCACCACCTCCTCCTGCAGCCTTCCCCTCCATCTTTTAGTCCCCTTTCCTTTTACTCCCCTTTACTCTTATTCCTTCTTCCCTCCCTTTTAGCCTCCCTCCCCTTTCTTCCCCCTTCCCCTCCTACTGCCTGTGGAGCTAGTTAGGATCATCTACTTAAGTTTATTGTTCCATGCTTTAAACAAATCAGATGAGAGTACCTCTCAAACAATGCTCATCTCCCTCCCCTCTTTGCCTCTACTGTAATTTTGTACTTCTTGTGATGTAATTTGCCATTTTCTGCTTCCTCCTTTTCACACCTCCTATTTCATTCCCTTCTCATGCTTAAATCATATTTTTTTGTCATGATATCATTTACTTTATACCCATTCCCTCTATGTATATCCCTTTTATATTTCATAATAGCCACACAATTCTCATGATTATCAGGTATCTTCTTCCCTTATAGGGAGGCAGTTTGTCCTAATTGAGTAACAAGTTTTTCATTTTTCCCCCCCCGTTCACCTTTTTAAGATTCTCCTGAAACCTGCATTTGAAAATTGAATTGTCTATTAAGTTCTGGAGTTTTCATCAGGAAGCTCTGGAAATCCCTTACTTCGTTGAGTGACTTTCTCCTTGCCTGAAATGTTATGCTGAACTTTTCTGGGTTGTTGATCCTTGGTTGTAGTTCCAACTCCTTTGCCTTACGGAATATTAGGTTCCAATTCTTGCGATCTTTTAACGTAGAAGCTGCAAGGTCCTGTGTAATCCTAACTGTATCTCCTTGATATTTGAATCGTTTCTTTCTGACTGCTTGTAATATTTTCTCCTTCACTTCATAGCTCTGGAATTTGGTAACGATATTCCTTGGGGTTTTGAGTTTGGGATCTCTTTCAGGAGGGGAATGGAAGATTCTTTTGATAACTATTTTGCCCTCTGAATCTAGCACTTCTGGGCAGTTTTCCTTGATGATTTCCTGGAAGATATTGCTCAGGCTCTTTTCTCCATCATGGGTTGCAGGCCAACAATTCTTAAATTTTCTCTCCTGGATCTATTTTCCAGGTCAGTTGTTTTTCCAATTAGATGTTTTCCATTATCTTCTATCTTTTCATTCTTTAGATTTTGTTTGACTGATTCTTGCTGTCTCATTGAGTCATTAGTTTCCACTTGCCCAATTCTAATCTTTGTCAAATTGTTTTCTTCAGTTAACTTTTGCATTTCCTTTTCCATCTGTTCAATTTTTCCTTTTAAGGAGCTATTTTCTCCAGTTCATTTTTGTACTTCCTTTTCCATTCGATCAATTTTCCCAGTTAGATTTTGGGTTTCCTTTTCCATTTGACCTTTTAGGGAATTATTTTCTCCAGTTAATTTTTGAGCTTCTTTTTCCATTTGTTCAATTTTCCTTTTCAAAGAGATGTTCTCATCAGTGAATTCTTTTTTCAAAATTTTAAAATCATCGACCAGTTTATCTTCTATTTCCTTCTTCAGTTGTTCCAGGAGAGCTGCTTGTGCTTGCAAGAAGTTCATAGTCCCTTCTGAAGTTTCATATGGAAGAACAATCTCAGCTCTGACCTTTTTGGTGTTTGTGTTTTGGTCCTTATCCCCATAGAAAGATACTATGGTTCTTTCGCCCCTCTGCTTTTTTCTTGTTCATGATGTTGATTGAGTGTTGTGGCTTCTGGTTCTTTCAGTCAGAAGCTGCAGAACTTTGTGTTGAGCTGATGTGTGAAAAAGCTAAAAGCAGGTTTTTCTTTTGTGTTTCCCTGATCAGTTGTGGGGTTAGCTTGTTAAGTGTGGAGGAGGGGTGGTCTGGTCACAGGAGATCTCCTCATCTGAACTGATGCAAAGGCAAGCTCAAGGGATGGTGATCCTAGCTGCCCTATTGTCTTTCTGATTCCCCTGGAGAGCTGAGGCATACCTAGATGCCAATACGTGTTCCCACCTCTCCTCTCCTGGTGCTGAGGCTTGCCTGGGTACTAGTGCAAGTTTTCTTTTCCCTGGGTCCTCTGTCCTTCCAGTTTACCTCTGCCACCATAGGAGGAATCCCCCTTAGCTATTTTCCTAAGCCCTGGTGTTATGAGACTATTGGCCACTTTGCTGTTCCTGCTGATCCAGGTTTTTTCAGGGGAAATATTTTATGGTTCTTTCATGGTCATCAAGGGGGGAGGAGGGAGCATTTACTGATCACTCCACCATGCTGGCTCCCGGAAGTTCAAGTAGGTGACTTACCGAAGTTTAATCTTCAGGCTGAAGGTCTCAGGAGCTCCTGCACTGATATTTGGCACTTGGTGGCTCCCACTGGCTCGGTTGTGCTTGCTTCCCACCCTTGTTGCCATTCTGCTAATTCCACTCACTGCTCTCAGATTTCTTGGGACCCTTCTGCTCAACTCCACTGGCCAGCTGCTCTGTGCACTGGGGGCTCACCCCCATGGAACAGATCCTTCCGTGGACCTTCCAGTCTAACCTGGGCTCCGAATCCATCACAGTCTGTCTCCTACTGGATTCCACACCTCCAAAATTTGGTCAGATTCTCCTTTCAGAGGTATCCGAAGGAGTTTGCCCGAGAGCTTAGATGAGTCGTTGCTCTTATTCCACCATCCTGGCTCCGCCCCCCTGAACTTTTCTTTTATCATATTTGTTCTTTCTGGTCAGATTCTCTCTCTCTCTCTCTCTTTTTTTTGCTCATTTGTTTGCTCATTTTTTCCAGCTCATTGCTTAGCTTTGTATTTTTTGGTAAGAGCTGGACTCTGCTCATCCCTATGGATAAGTAGGTCTGGACTGGGGAGGTTTGTCTTTTAATGCCCTTCTGCTTTTGTATGTCAATATTGGGGCCCACAAAATTTGTGCTTTCATGGTGGTATTATTTGTGGACAGTTCTGCTCAATGTCCTGCTGGTCTTTACACAAGTAATATCCCTACTACCTTGCCATAAAGACCACTGAACTCTGTTGTAATTGCAAACTAAATAATGGGCAAGAGAACTGCCATATGTCACTGTTTCTTGTACCAAGTACAAGACAAGTGGACAAGACCAAGTGGACAAAGGGTTCACTAGAATCTATTTCTGATCAGATATTCAATTACCTTACTGACATTGGGTACTTGGCTACTTCTTGTGTTGCTATTGCCACAACCTACTTGTTAGTACTGCTTCTTCCATACGACCTTCCAAAAAACTCCCACCCTAGTATCTACATATGTTTCTTACCATTATGTCTTCCTAATATTCTCTAGGCTGAAAAAGTGACTTATGATGAGTTTCAGTTGGTTTTCCTGCTCAACATTCAGTTTTGCACATTTTTTATATTGTTATATATTTTATATAACATTTATTTATTGTATATATAATGTAATATTATATATTATTATATATTAATATAACATTATTTATATGTTTATACTGTTATGCATGGAATGTGTTGGGATAACTCAGGAAAAATATTACTTCACTTTGTCATTTTGACTCTACCCCTGTGAGCAACATTGTCAAATCAAAGCACTTTTACTTTTAGAAAACATGTACCAATTAATGGTCATATACTCTATCATCATCTCTTTGATTTCCCAGACTAAAATTCTCTTCCTTGACCAGAACTTCCAATATGTTTTCCAATAATAAAATGCAAGCTCACTTTTCCATGAAGCAAATTAGCAAAGATATCAAAGGATTACAATAATATTGAAGCAGGATGTTCAAATAAAGGGACACTATTTTATTGTTGTGGACTTGTGAATGGGTTTAGCCATTTCAGAAAGCATTTTCAAATTATACAATAAAATCAATTGTAACACCTTTGCATCCTTTTTAGATCCAAAATTTGACTAGTTTACATTCCTAGGATATCAATAACAAAAATATGACCCTATAGATACCAAAACATTTAAAACTTTGCTTTCAGTCATAAAACCTGAAAACAGTGTAGAAGTCCATTGTTTGAGGAGAGGCTAAACAAATTTTGACACACTTCTGTAACAAACATAATGAATAACTGTGTATAATCAATGATATAGTGCTGGATTTGGAATAAAGAAGTCCTGAGTTTGAATACTTCCTTAGACAGCTATTACCTGTGTGATATCGGACAAGTTGCCTTTTCTCAGTGTCAGTTTTCTCTTCTGTAAAATGAGATAAATAATAGTACTTACCTTACTGGAACGTGGCAAGGATCATATAAGATAAATATGTACAACACTTTGTCTACCTTAAAATGTCCTAATATTAGCTATAACAGATTATTCATTTGCCACAAGTAATGACAAAAGTGATGATAATAGAGAATCATGCAGGAAAGACTTATATGAAGTGATACACAGTAAATAAAGCAGAAACACTAAAAATATAATCATTGACTGCAGTCATATAAATAGAACAAAGCAATTGAAATAAAATGATATGGAATTATAAGTGACAAAGAAGAAATATAAAATGACTCCTTCCTTCACTTCTTTGCAAAAATGAGGTATGATACAGGACAGTGCATCTGATTTCATATTTCCCCCCACTATTTTGGTTAGTTTTGAAGAATTTTTCTTCCTTCTTTTTGTTCTTTTTCAATTGGTAGACAGTTCTCTGTTATAGTCTGAGAAGGGATATATTTGGAAATGTAAGTGATATAGAAATAGGGAATATCAATGAACATGTATCTTTTTAAAAAGATGTGTAAGATTCTTGAGGGGCAGAGGAATTTTTTTATATTTATAACTCTACTGCTTAGCCCAATGCCTAGAACATGGTAAGAATTTAAGAAGAGCTTTTTCATTAAGTAAGGAAATAATTCATACTTATCATAATTACAGATTACTTAAAAGTTAAGAAGGATAGCTCACATGTTGGATAAAAAGGTAGGATCCTCTAAAGTTTTTCATATACTGGAAGAATTGGCCAGGTCTAACATGATGACATTTAATAGGACTAAATATAAAGTTCTATATCTGAGGTTAAAAAAAATCACAAATACTGTATAGGGGAGGCATGACAACTAAAAAGTTATTCTAAGTGATGTATGTGGTAGTCCTTCTGTTTTCTGTCTTGGTCAGACCATATTCAATTTTGAGAATAATGTTTCAGTAAAGACTTTGAAAAGCTGGGTCATGTCTATAGGAATTTGAGCATGATAGCAAGCCATCATGAACCTGTCTCATGAAAAAGTGTTGAAGGAAATGACCATGTTGGAGGGTGGAGCCAAGATGGCAGAGTAGAAGGAGGCATATATTCTAATGCTTCCCCCACAGCCTACAAAATACCTGTAAGAAGGACTCTCAACAAAGGCTAGAGCAGCAGAAGTCACAGAACAACAGAGGGAAATAGGTTTTCAGCCAAAGGTAACCCAGAAGGCCAACAGGAAGGGTCTATCTCATGGAACACTAAACAGAGCAGAGCACAGTCCTGACTATGTGGCACTGGGAGGAACAGGACCTGAATAGACCTCCAAGCAGAGTTTCTAGCAGAGAAGGTCCCAGATACCTCAAAGCACAAGCGACAAATAAAGCTCCAAAGGTCAGTGGGGGAGGGATTTCCAAGCTGGCCAAGAGGGAATGGGGGTTTCTCCAGCTATACTGCAACAGAAGACTGCAGGCAGTTACAGAAGCTGGGAAGCAATCTGGAATCATTGTTCAGGCAACTCAGCTTAAAACCTCTGGCAGTAGGGAGCAGCTGATCTAAACCTCAGCCCTGAGTGATAGCCCTTCCTCCCACCCAAAGCCCGGAGGGAACCAAGAAGCTGAGTCGAATCTCTTAACAAAGGATTCAGAAGTCAAGTAACTTGCAGGGAAAATGTCCAAAAAAGGGGAAAAAATAAGACCATAGAAGGTTACTTTCTTGGTGAACAGGTGTCTCCTCCCATCCTTCAGATGAGGAAGAACAAACCTTACTGTCACAGGAAGTTAAGACCCCTGCTTCCAGGGCCTCCAAAGTGAACTTAAACAAGTCTCAGGCAATAGAAGAGCTTGAAAAGTGAGTTAACAACTGGCTAAAGGAGAGTCAAAAAATGCTGAGAAAAATAACACCTTTAAAAAGAGGCTAACTTAATTGGAAAAAGAGGTCCAAAAAACCAATGAGGAGAAGGAGGCATTAAAAAGCAGAATTAGCTAAATGAAAGAGAAGGTTCAAAAGCTGACTGAAAAAAACAGTTCTCTGAAAGAGAGAACTGAGTTAAGGGAAATGAATGGCTATGAGAAAAACCAAGCAGTTAGAAAAGAAAACCAAAAGTTTGAAAAAAATAGAAGATAATGTGAAACACAACTGACATGGAAAACAGATCCAGGAGAAACAATTTAAAAATTATGGGATTGCCTAAAAGCCATAATTAAAAAAAAGAACCTAGACATTATCTTCCATAAAATTATTAAGGAAAATTGTCCTGTTATTCTAGAACCAGAGGGCAAAATAAATATTGAAAGGATCCACCAATCACCTCCTGAAAGAGTCCCAAAAAGAGAAACTCCTAGGAATATTGTGGTCAAATTTCAGAGCTCCAATATCAAGAAGAAAATACTGCAAGCAGCTAGAAAGAAACAATTCAAGTATTGTGAAAATGCAGTCAGGATATCACAGGATCTGGCAGTTTCAACATTAAAAGATAGAATAGGATATTCCAGAAGTCAAAGGAACTGATATTAAAACCAAGAATCATCTACCCAGAAAAATTGATTATAGTACTTCAAGGGAATAAATGGTCATTCAATGATTTGGAGGACTTTTAAGCATTCATGTTGAAAAGACTACAACTGTATAGAAAATTTGACTTTCAAACACAAGAATCAAGAGAAAAGGTAAACAAGAAAGAGAAATCATAAAAGACTTTCTAAAGCTGAACTGTTTGCATTCAAACACAGAAAGAAAATATTTATAACTCTTGAGACTTTTCTCAGTATTTTGGGTAGGTAGAGGGATTGTACACACACACACACACACACACACACACACACCACATATAGACAGAGAGTACAGGCTGTGTTGAATCCTAAGAGATGATATCCACAAAAAAAGATATAAAATAAAATTAAGGGTTGAGGGAAGAAAATACTGGGTGCAGAAAGGGAGAAATGGAGTGGGGCAGGCTATAAAAAAGAGAAGGAAAAATCTTGTTCAGTGGAGGAGAAAATGGAGAACGGGAGAGGGAGAAAGTTAAGTTACTCTCTGCTGATATGACTTAAGGAGGGAATAACATGCTCACTAAATTTGGTATGAAAATCTATCTTATACTACAGGAAAATAGGGGAGGAGGTGATAAGTGGGGTGAGAGGAATGATAGAAGGGAGGGCAAATGGGAGAATGGAGTAGAAATAAACACTTTTGAGAAAGGACAAAGTCAAATGAGGGAATAAAATAATAAGGGAGGATAGAGTAGGATAGAGGGCAATATAGTCAGTATTACACAACATGATTATTATGGAAGTCTTTTGCAAAACGACATGCATATAGCCTGTATTGAATTGCTTGCCTTCTCAGTGAGGATGGGTAGGGAGGGAGAGAAAGAAGGTGGAATTCAAAGTATTAGAAACGAATGCTGAGAATTATTATTGCACATAATTGGGAAATAAGAAACACAGGTAATGGGGTATAGAAATTTATTTTGCCCTACAAGAAAAGAGAGAAGATGGGGATAAAGGAAGAGTGAGGTGTGATAGAAGGGAGGGCTCATTGAGGGAAGGGGTAATCAGAATGCAAGGTATTAGGGGGTGGTGGGAGGGGAGAGATGGGGAGAAAAATTCGACATGTTACAAAGTGATGTAAAAGCAATTAGTATTAAAACAACTGACTGAATTAATTACTGAGACTAAATCAGAGACATCTTTAGTTTGGGGAAATGAATTTTAGTCTAAATCTCCTAGAGGCAGGCAACTTTGGGTAAAATTTGGCATTGATGGAAAAGTTAAGGTTTTAATAGTAAATTTGATTTTATGATTGTTATTTAAGCAGGAGCTAGAACATGTATAGAAAGGCATGTAAGCCTCTTAAGACTTGCCTCAAAAGATGTTCCTTAGCCAATGTGAAATTATAGTCATATCTGAAACCTGGTTATTGGAATTTGTTATTTTAAGATACTATGGGACTATTAACTGACTGTTCTTCTGAGTCTAACTACAGGTATGGATGTATAGCAAGAAAGGCCATCTGAGCCTCCATTCCATGATGCCAGTAAGCCTGTGAGATGCTGGTATGAACTGAAAAAGGTGATCTCATGAGAAGAGTGGGAGAGCAACTGTTTAGCCTGGGCTGAGGTAGGATTCTCCTGACTCAATTGCTCCACTGGCACTTGGCAGACTCTAAGCCTCACTAAATTCAAGTTGACAAGCTGCTCCTGCTTGGAATTGACATGAAGTTGGGGAGATATTGTTTCCCTGCAATGTCCCTACTCTTAGTGGCAATTTCCTATAGTCAAAAGATTTGTAAGCTTAATACCAGATGCATTAAATTATGCATTGTTGGTAGGGGAACATTCGAGGTCATGTCTAAAATTAAGATATTAGGCTTAGGACTTTAGACCAACAACAATAGGTTAGGGTCCTTTAATTCTTAGCAACAGTGTGGAGGCAATTAGGTCAAGGGCTTATGAAGTTAGAATACATAGTTGTTATTTGTGTCTCAGTTGATTAAGGTTAAAAAAAAATACATTTGTGAGCTATATTGTAAATGCTTTAAAAGAAGTATCACCTGACCAAAAGTTGGAATTGTGTTATATGTTAGCTGTGTTATGCTTTAATTCTGTTAAAAAAGAAAATGAAAAAAAAAATCAAAGAAAAAAAAGAAAAAAAAAAGAAAATGACTATGCTTAACCAGGAAAAGAGAAGAGGTGGTAGGGGGTGGGTTAAAATGTTTCTTTAAATATGTGAAGAGTTCTATTAAAGAAAAGAAACTGTTTAATCTGACACCAAAAAGCGCAGCTGGGAACAATGGCCAGAAATTAGAGATAAATTGATTTCATTGGTGTCTTGGAAAGTTTCCTATGAGAGCTTTCCAAAAATGGAATGGATTCTTCAGGATGTAGTGGGTTCTCCATTATTGGAAGTTTCTGAGTAGAGTTTAGATGACTCATCAAGCATGCTGTATAGCAGGTTTTTTTTTTTTCTAATATGCATTGTCTTAGCTTTTGTCATCATAGCTATATGATTCTGTAAAGTGCTTTGCTTCAGCAACTATATTCAGGATGTCCTGATGGGTTAATTCTGGAATTATTCTATGTAATCTTGAAATGATTCTTTACCTTCTAGGTCTTGCAGCAGGCCCTGACTGTGTTAATTCTGTGGTTTCTGACTTTTGATTTTTAAGGGAGTTGGGAGGAGATGGGTTGATACTGGCTATGTTAATGGATAGACTATTTTCCTTTACTTCATTTGGTCTCTCTTTTTCCCAACATCTGTTTTATGGACTAGCTATGGGCTTGATTATGGTTGGTAGGCCTCTGCTCTGGTGCATCATATCTATGGGGATTGTTTATGACATCTGGTGGAAAGGATTTCTCATATAATATGATTTGTTGTAAGCAGGGTAGCAAAGCTCTGATACAGCAGGCCATCTGCTAGGACACGGAAGTAGCCTTGTTTCAAAGAATTGGATACAATAATGGTATTTGTTCAAATAGATTTGGCTATTATGTCCTCTAGCAGCAAGTATGCATGCTGGGTTAAAGATGTTCCCTAGAAGTTACTATTTTTCCCCTAGAACAATAAGTACTATCCCAGTTTCACATAAATGCCAGAGGAAGATAATCTTGAAAATGACCTGATTCCCTTACAGATGATTACATGGAGATGTAGTGTTCTCCAGGATACCTGAGGATTAAGATTCATTTTGTTGAATCTGGAGTCTATTCAGTAAGTACAGTTTAGTTTGGGAATTGATTTAGCCCCAGAATATCTTCCAAACTATGGTAAAACTGAGATCAAATCTTTTTACTTAAAGTGAACTTAATTTAGAGTAAGAATGATAAAGTAGTACTTGAGGAAAAGTTCTGACTACTTATATGCCCTAGGGTAAATCTGTTTATCTCTGAGACACAATTTCCTCATCCTCAAAATTGGAGGGTTCAAGTAGATTATTACTTTAATTAATATTTAATTCTAAATATTACTATTTAGAACTCTGATACATGCTGGCTTATTCTTAGAATTGTCACTATGAGCCCCAATATCAGAGGTACAGATGATTACATGGAGATGTAGTGTGCTCCAGGATACCTGAGGATTAAGATTCGTTTTGTTGAATCTGGAGTCTATTCAGTAAGTACAGTTTAGTTTGGGAATTGATTTATCCCCAGAATATCTTCCAAACTATGGTGAAACTGAGATCAAATCAAAATATTTAATTAATATTTCATTAAATAAAGTAGACTAATTTCTATTTAGCTCTAAAAAAGAGCATCCAAATAATTGTGTCTATGTATGCATTAAGTGTTACATTTGAAAGACAGTGGCTCTGGATTCAGAAGACAAGTTGAAATCACACATCTGATGTTTAATATTTATGTGACATTGGGCAAGTCAGTTAATCTGACTGTACCTCACATGCTTCACTTGTAAAATGAAGAAGTTGGATTAGATAACTTCTGAAATTCCTTCTAGACCTAGATATGTGATACTATGATTTTTTGTATGTATCTAAATATTGAGGAATCTGTATATGATTTATCTTCTAAACTTTCTTCTTTTTTCCTTGTTTCTCTTCTTTTCTGTCTTCTCTCTTTTCTTTCCTTCCTCCCTTATTTCTTTCCCTTTCTTTTTTCTTTCTTTCTTCATATTCAATATTAGTTTCCTTTTTAAATATAAATTTATTTATTTAACTTTTTACATTCATTTTCACAAAATTTTGGGTTCCAAATTTTCTCCCCATTTATCCCCTCCCCCACCCCAATACACCGAGCAATCTAATTTTCCCTATCACCAATCTGCCCTCTCTTCTATCATCCCTCCCTTCTCTTGTCCCCATCTTCTCTTTTGTCCTCTAGGGCCAGATGACTTTCTATTCCCCATTACCTGTGTTTCTTATTTCCTAGTAGCAACAATAATACTAAACAGTTGTTCCCAAAACTTTGAGTTCCAAATTCTCCCCATCCCTCCCTCCCCACCCGTTCCCTTTGGGAAGGCAGGCAATTCAATATAGGCCAAATCTGTGTAGTTTTGCAAGTGACTTTGATAACAGTCGTGTTGTGTAAGACTAACTGTATTTCCCTCCATCCTATTCTGACACCCATTGTTTCTATTCTGTCTTTTGATCCTGTCCCTCCCTGAGTGTTGACTTCAAATTTCTCCCTTCTCCCATTGCCCTCCCTTCCATCATCCCTCCCTCCCTGCTTATCTCCTCCCCCACTTTCCTGTACTGTAAGATAGGTTTTCATACCAAAATGTGCATGCATTTTACTCCTTCCTTTAGTCGAATGTGATGAGGGTAAACTTCATGTTTTTTTCTCATCTCTCCTCTTTTTCCCTCCACTAAAAAGTCTCCTGCTTGCCGCTTGAATGAGAGATAATTTACCCCATTCCATTTCACCCTCTCTCCTCCCACTACATTTCTCTGTCACCATTTACCTTAATTTCTTTTAAGATATGATCCCATCCTATTCAATTCACTCTGTGCTCTCTGTCTCTGTGTGTGCGTGCATGTGTGTATGTGTGTGTGCATGCATGCATGTACATGTGTGTGTGTGCATGTGTGTGTGTGTACATCTGTGTGTGGTCCCACAAACTACCCAGATACTGAAACTTTTTAAGAATTACAAATATTGTCTTACCATGTAGGAATGTAAACAGTTCACCTTTGGTAAGTCCCTTATGACTTCTCTCTGCTGTTTACTTTTTCATGCTTCTTCTCATTCTTGTGTTTGAAAGTCAAAGTTTCTTTTCAGCTCTGGTCTTTTCATCAAGAATGCTTGAAAGTCCTCCGTTTCATTGAAAGACCATATTTTTCCCTGAAGTATTATACTCAGTTTTGCTGGGTAGGTGATTCTTGCTTTGAGTCCTAGTTCCTTTGACTTCTGGAAAATCCTATTCCATGCCATTCAATCCCTTAATGTAGAAGCTGCTAGATCTTGAGTTATCCTGATTGCTTCCACAATACTGGAACTGTTTCTTTCTAGCTGCTTGCAATATTTTCTCCTTAACCTGGGAATTCTGGAATTTGACCACAATGTTCCTAGGGGTTTCTCGTTTTGGGTCTCTTTCAGGCGGTGATTGATGGATTCCTTCAATACTTATTTTGCCCTCTGGTTCTAGAATCTCAGGGCAGTTTTCCTTGATAATTTCATGAAAGATGATGTCTAGGCTCTTTTTTTGATCATTGGTTTCAGGTAGTCCCATAATTTTTAAATTGTCTCTCCTGGATCTATTTTCCAGGTCAGTTGTTTTTCCATTGAGATATTTCACATTCTCTTCCATTTTTTCATTCTTTTGGTTTTGTTTGATGATTTCTTGGTTTCTCAGAAAGTCATTAGACTCCATCTGTTCCATTCTAATCTTGAGAGAACTATTTTCTTCAGTGAGCTTTTGAACCTCTTTTTCCATTTGGCTTATTTTGCTTTTGAAAGCATTCTTCTCCTTATTGGCTTTTTGAACCTCTTTTGCCAAATTGAGTTAGCCTATTTTTCAAGGTGTTATTTTCTTCAGCATTCCTTTGGGTCTCCTTTAGTAAGGTATTGACCTGTTTTTCATGCTTTTCTTGCATCTCTCTCATTTTTCTTCCCAGTTTTTCCTCCACCTGTCTAACTTGATTTTCAAAGTCTTTTTTGAGCTCTTCCACGGCCTGAGCCCACTGATCATCCACCTCAGATGTCTGGGATAGAGAGGCCCCAACCTCCACATCTTTCCCTGATGGCAAACATTGTACTTTCTCATCAGAAATGAAGGGAGGAAGGAACATCTCTTCCCCCCAAAAGTAGCTCTCTATGGTATTATTTTGCTTCCTTTTTCTGGGTATTTTCCCAGCCAGTTACTTGACTTCTGAGATTCCTGTTCACCCCCTCCTAGATCCCCCCAGCTAGTGCTTGGGGTCTGAGATTCAAATGCTGCTTCCCAGCCTCAGGGCTTTCTGGATGGGAGCGGCTGCTATTCAATATGACCTTAAGTTCTGGTGCTTGGGTGGGGGCAGGGCTGCCTCCCAGTCTCAGTTCCCTCAGGGGTTTTATGCAGAGACCTTCAGTAATGGAGCGGGTGGGGGCAGGGCCCTCTGCCAGGCTCAGTTCCCTCAGGGGGTTTATGCAGAGACCTGCGGTAATGGCCCTGAGCTCCTGCCTGCTGCTCCGGGAGTCCCGGGCCACTGCTGCTGCCTCTGCCACTGCCTCTGCCTCTGCCTCTGCCACTGCCTTCTGAGGGGACCTGAGTTATGGAGACACCCCGCTCCCCTCTTGACCAGCCCAGAAGTCTCTCTCACTGACCTGGAGCACCTGTGGGTGGAGGGACCTTCCCGGCCTCCAGAGATTCTGTCCCTGAAGCCTGTTCAGATCTGCTCCTCTGGGGCCATGTGGCCAGGGCTGGTCAGGGGTGGTCTGTGCTGTCCAGAGTGCGATGGACCCCTGGGGATGGCTTTCCAGGGCTCTCTGAAACGGAAATCTCTTCCACTGTGTTTCAGCGTGGCTTGCATTGATCCAGAATTTGTGGGGAGTTCTTTTTACAGGAAATTTCTGGGCTGTGGATTCAGAGCTAGCATACCTGGGTCTTTCTACTCCACCATCTTGGCTCCTCCTATTAATTTCTTTAATTTTGTAATTATTTTTGTTTTTCTAGAACCATCATATCCCACAGAGTAACTAATAAAGGCAAATTATATCCTGGTCGAGTTGTTCAGACTTCAGTGTTGGAGGGATACCTGGGCTTACTATCTTAAAATGACTTCAAGCAAGTTATTTTGAACTCACTGGGTCTCTATTTTATAAATGTCAAATGAGGTGGTAGTACTAGATGGTAGTACTAATTCTGCATCTATGAAATCATGGGTATGGAAAAAAAAATGTTCATCACCTGGGAACACTAGACTTTGTGGCTCTGAAGATATTTGATGGGACTTGCTCTCCTAAATTCACTGAATCTGTCACAAAGCTTCAAAGTACTGGCAGTCTTTTATGGGGTACAGTAGCTCTCTCTCCTTTTAAACTCTCCTCTGCATCCTATATTGGGTACAGGTCTGTAACAGAGGCCCAACATTCTGCTGTGAGTGCTTTCATTTGCTATAGTGCTGAATCAGCTAATTGCCCTTATTACCTGTACTTCTGATATTGGTGCTGATATTGACAATTTTAAGAATAAGCCAGCATGTATCAGAGCTCTAAACTTTAACCAGATCCATACTTGTGGGGGGAAGATTGGTAGTGATCTATTCTACGTGTGTTTTTCATTTCTCTCTTCTCTCCAGTGAAATATGTTTAGAGCTGCCTCCCTTAGTCAATGCCCTCCCCCGCAAAAGACTACAGTCTATTATATAATCCATTATCCTCATAATTATGTGCACTCCCATTATATACACAGTTTTTTTGTGAGTTTCTGTCCTCCATGACTGTGGTTGATGGTTTATATTAAATTTTATTTAATTTTTCTGGATAAAAATGTTTGGGGAAAGGTTGAGGAGCTTTGTCTTTGGCCTCAATCCATGAAGATGCTTTGAATTTTCTGCATTATTTCTCATACTCAGATAATTCGATTAACATGCTTTGAGAGAAGGGACATTTGCCAAATATATACCCTTATCCCCCACAGGATTTTAAATTCTAGGATAATGTAAGGTTTTCTACAATAGGGAAAATTTTCTACAGTTTTTGTTCTCTATATTTCTGCATGTAAAACAGCACCTTGCATGTATAGTTATTTAATAAACCTTTGTTGAGTTAAATTAAAAATATTGTTAAGACAGCCTTAATATAAGTGGTTTTTATCGTTATTCTGATCCAGGAATAGGGAGATACATCACTGTTAATACCAGAATAATACAGAATTTGCTGATTTTTTTCCCTTCTAGATTTATTCTTATCAGTCATTTCTCTATCACTTTCTCCTATTCTTTTATTACATCATTAAGTTGTTCTGGTTGAACCAAGAAGAAAGAGAGAAGAGGGAGAGAATTATAGATTAAAAGAATATAGAGAATGGAAACATGATAACGTCACTCTTATTTTTTCTTCTGGCATTATTCTGCTGCTTTCTTTCTTTGTAAAGAAAAGAAATTAGAAGATTTCCCCTATGAAAAGGAGAAAAGGGGAAAACAACTAGAAAACATACTAGTGATATTGCTACTTCCCATAAAAATCTGCTTCAGTTTTTTATGCAATATGGTGACACTACGTGTAGAAAACTTGCAGGGAAATTTCTGGGATCCCTCTGTTTCCTTGCTTCTCTTGGAAAGTCATGGTCGTAGAAGTCTTTAAAATAAGACATCTTTTAATATCTTTATCTCAATCTCCTTTAAGAATGACTTCAAACCCTATTTTTCTCCTTGATATGCTGGATCTTGTTTCTGTTTTATTGCTCATATTATATTTTCTCTTTGGCTGGCTCAACCTTATTAGTCAATAAACAGGTATTTATTTGCTGAGTAATTGTTGTATTGTAGAGCACTGTGGGGGTTAGAGGAATGAGGAATAGTTCTTATTCCTAAAGAACTTACAATCTACTTAGAGCAATTAAGCTAATAAACACTGTACAGGAAATAATGTGAGCATACATAAATAAATATTCAAATCTGAGAGTATATAGTATAAGTTTTCAAGAAGAGAGGATGAGGATTAGGAAATGTGAAGGAAACTTCTTGGATGAAGAGATACTGCAGTAGGTATTGAAGGTTTGTTAGAATTTGGTTAAGTAGAAAGGTAAAGAAAAAACCAAAACATAAGTATTAATTTATGTGGTACACTCAAGAAAGCTAATCTAATTTTAGACCATATTAAGATTGGCCTGCTCTCCAAGAGTGGAAAGATGGAGAGTCCCACTATACTCTTACCTGGCAATATTATATATGCATTGATATATTTAGCTTTTGGGTCCACACTTTAAGAAACAAATTGATAAACAAATGAGCATTCAAGAGAATTCAAATGACATGGGGAAGGGTCTTGAGATCATATCAATAAAGATCAGCTGAAAAGAATATACATTTAGAATAATGAAAACACAACTTATAATACTACTATATTGACACTAATACTGTAGTGTCAGTGAAATAATTTCAGGAATGAATGGATTATTGAGAGTGTCAAATGGAATAGAGAGGTCAAGGGAAAGAAAGGATGATGGGAAAGTCTTTGGACTTGCCAAAAAAGGTGAATTCACGCATGACCTTCAAGAACTCAATTTTATTAGAGTGTAGATAGAAACAATATTTCAAGGAATTCAATACAAAGGGGGCATTTCAAAAAGGAGCATAGTAAAATTGCTCTATTAAGAATTTTTCAGTGAAAGGAGGGGAAAAATGGGATTACAGGTAGGACATAAGTAAGGCAAGAGAGACTAATTTCAATGTAGGAGAGAATATTTCAACGGTTTTATGAAGGTAAAAGACTTTTATTGAAATTTAGGCAGGAAGTGTTAATTTCCAAATGACATAGTATGGTTTCACATGCCCACTCAGGAACTCCCAGCAACTAATTTCCAAATGAATTGAACAGGATACTATATTTCAGCAAATAAGAGATTATCAATAAATTTGGAGGCATAATTTGAGTTCAGTGATGTTGTCAGAAGCTGTGTTTCAAGGGGTTAAGATAAACGAAAAAGTGCATGCAATACGTGAAGACAGTTCCCACCCCCCACTGCCCCAAGTTTTACTATGGAAGAGAAAACAAATGTGGGATAATAATTCAAAAGTTTAAATGGATCAGCTGAAGGTTTATGTTTTAAGGCTAGGGGAGACCTCGGATATTTGTAGGCAACTGGGAAGGATGTGACCAATGGGGAAATAATGAAGAGTAAAGAAGAGGTATAATGGTGATAGCAACCTACTGCATGAAGTGGAAGGGAACTGAAAGGTTTAAATACAGTGAATGGCTTGTCAATGACCAAGAGGTACTAGAGCAAAAGAGAGAGAGAGAGAGAGAGAGAGAGAGAGAGAGAGAGAGAGAGAGAGAGAGAGAGAGAGAGAGAGAGAGAGAGAGAGAGAGAGAATGAAGAATCACCTGAAGGAGTTTTGAGATATAGTGAAAAAGAAAAGGAGAATTTATATATATTACATCTTCTCTCCTCCATTAAATGGTGACCTGTTTGAGGATAGGGAAAACTGACATAATTTTTGCCTCTTTATATATCCCCAAAACTCAATACAATTACTGAAATAGTAAGCACTTAATAAATATTTATTGACTAACTGTGTCATTTGATGGCCAGTTGGTTAACCCTTTGTTCCCTTATATTAAAATTGTAACCATGATACACAGAGTTTCCTTCATAGCTTTCTATTCCCAGGGGTGTGAGAGGTTGTCTTACTTGGAAAATAGGCATTGAAATATTTTCTTTTTAATGCATTTTCTAGCTATTTACCTTTCACTCCTTTTTAAAGTAGTTTTCCTTCCAGCAATTCTGTGATATAGATCAGTGATAAATACTAACTGGTTGCTACAGATTATGGTGGTGGATTTAGAGAGGGAAAGTAGAATAACATATTAATAACTGGGGTATATATTAACTGAACTAGGCCCAAATGCCTAGATAAAATAGAAAAGGACATTATATAAAGCTCTTTTCTGGTAAGAAGGAATTGGAGGCTTTGAAAGAAGCAGCAGCATGGAATACACATAGTGACAGCACACTGAAAAATACTCTCAAATGATAGATCACTGAATAAAATCATATGAAAAGATGAGTAGTGGCAGTTGGTAATTGTGAATTGAAAGACATGATGGTTGTTTGCTAATCAGATGAAAACAATATAGACGTATGTTGTTTTCTTGGGGCTTGTATCTAGGATGTGATAGAAAACCTACCAAGACTTGCCAAACCAACTGAATTCTTCCTAGTGCTAGGGATTTTCATGGGCAAAAATGATATCATCAGAAAGTCTCAAGCAAGTATTGCTTAAAAACTTTAAGAAATCTCATTTCCAATTCTGGGAGCCTGGATGACAGAAATATTGGTAATTGCTATCTCTCTCCCCTTGTTGACCTTAATGAGATCAGAAAATATCTCCACGGGAAAACCCTGTAACACTGAGAGCAGCAGAAGGGGCTCTCAGCCCTTAAGGCTAGAAAGATCACTAAAGAGGGTTAATCTTGCTGTGGCCAAAGGTGACAAGTGCAGGATCAAAGCTGTTCCAAACAGCCCCACCTCAATAACCTGGGAGAAGATCTCAAACCCCAGGGCATTAAAGCCAGTAACTGCTAACACACAAAGATGTGCCTTAGCACTCCAGGGGAATAGGGAAGACACTAGTGCAGACGGCTGAACCTGCTGTGCTATAGCTCAGCAGAGGAGCCTCTGGTGTCCAGACCAACCCTTCCCCCACACTAAATGAGCTAGATCTAGGGTAACTTCAGGGAAAACCCCAAAAGAGCTCATCTGACCTTTGTTTTCAAACACTGGCCAGCCTAGCACTAGATAAGCTGCAGCATTTTAGTTTCTAGCTGAAAGAATCAAAGGCCACAACACACAAAGCCTTAAGTTTTAGGCACAGGAATTGTGGAACAGAGCTCCCTGTGCCACAGATGCAGAGACTGTAGCCCCATATGAAACTTCAGAAAGGAATATGAACTGGTCAGAAGAAGAAATAGCTTTCTTGGAAGAGCTCTGGAAGGATTTTAAAACTGAAATTAGAGAAAGAGAAGAAAAACTGGCCAATGATTTTAAAAATATAAAAAAAGAATTCACTGGAGAGAACAACTCCTTAAAAAGGAAAATTGGACAAATGGAAAAGGAAGTACAAAACCTAACCAGTGAAAACAACTCATTAAAAAGAACAATTGGACAGATGGAAAAGGAGATTCAAAAGTTAACCAAAGAAAACAATTTGATAAAAAATAGAATCAGGCAAGTAGAAGCTAATGAATCTAGGAAACATCAAGAATCAGACAAACAGAACCTAAGGAATTAAAAGATAGATGAAAATGTAAAATATCTAATTGGAAAAACAACTGACCTGGAAAATAGATCCAGGAGACCAAAATCTAACGATTATAGGTCTACCTGAAAGCCATGGAAAAAAAAAAAGCCTGGACAGTATCTTCCAAAAATTCATCAATGGGAAAGTTGCCCATAAGTCCTAGACCCAGAGGGCAAAAGAGTCATGAAAAGAATCTACAGTTTGCCTCCTGAAAGGGACCCCAAACTAAAAACACCAAGGAATATCATTGCCAAATACCAGAGTGAAGGAGAAAATACTGCAGGCAGCCAGAAAGAAAAAGTTCAAATATCTAGGAGCAACAGTCAGGATCACTCAGGACCTTGCAGCTTCTACATTAAAAGATCAAAGGAATTGGAACAAGATATTCCATAAGACAAAGGAGCTGTGACTACAAAGAAAAATTTATTACCCAGGAAAGTTGAGCATAATATTTCAGGCAAGGTGGTGGATATTCAATGAAATAAAAGATTTCCAGACCTTCCTGATGAAAAGGCCAGAACTCAATAGAAAATTGGATCTTCAAACCCAGGTCTCAGAAGAGGCATAAAAAGATGAACCAGGGGAAAAAACTTGTTACACAATATGAGCAAACTGTTTACATCCCTATAAGGGAAGTTGATACTTGCTAATCTTGAGAATTGTGTATTTATTATGAAATGTAAAAAAGATATACATAGAGGAAATGGGTACAAATTAAATGATGTCATGATAACAAATGTGATTTAAGGGTGGGAAAGGATTGTAATGGGAGATGTGAAAAGGAGGAGGCAGAAAAAATAAATTCCATCACAAGAAGAGGCACAAAACTATAATAGAGGGAAAGAGGGGAGGGAGATGAGCATTGTTTGAGAGGGACCCGCATCTGATTAGATTCAAGGAGTGTACAACAAACTCAGTTAAGTATAGAAATATAATTAACTCTATAGATAGTAGGAGGGGAAAAGTGAAAGAAAAGTAAGGGGAGGCTAAAAGGGAGGGAATAAATAGTAAGGAAAAGGGGGATTAAAATGGAGGGGTAACTGAAAAAAGGGAGGGGAGACTGAGGAAGGTGGAGGTAAAAAATTAAAGCTCTATTGTAGAGGGGAAGAGAAGGAAGAACTAACAGCATAAAGGAATGATGAGGGAAAAGACACAGACAGCAATCATAACTGTGAATGTGAATGGAATGAACTCTCCCATAAAACGAGAGGGATAGCAGAATGGATTAAAAACTATAATTCAGCAATATGTTGTTTACAAGAAATACATTTGAAAGAGGAGATACACATACCGTAAAGATAAAAGGTTGGATTAGAATATATTGTGCTTCAACTGACATAAAAAGCAGGGGTAGCAATTCTAATCTCAGAGAAAGCAAAAGTATAAATATAACTAATCAAAAGAGATAAGGAAGGAAACTATATCCTGCTAAAAGTCATGCTCATCAATGAAGCATTTTCATTACTAAACTTGTGTGCTCCAAGTGCTACGACATCCAAATTCTTAGAGGAGAGTTTAAAGGAGTTATAGGAAGAAACAGACAGCAAAACCACACTAATGGGGGACTTCCACCTTTCTGAACTTGATAAGTCTAACCTCAAAATAAACAAGAAAGAAGTTAAGGTGGTGAATAGAACTCTGGATATGGTAGACATGTTAGATCTCTGGAGAAAACTGAATGGGTTTGGAAAGGAATATACCAGTGTTACATGGAACATATAAAAAAACTGGTGATGTACTAAGCCATAAAAATGTCACAATTCAGTGCAGAAAGGCAGAGATAGTCAAGGCATTCTTCTCAGATCATAATACAATAAAACTTATATGTAATCAAAGGCCATGGAAACATAAACCAAAAACTAATTGGAAAGTAAACAATCTAATCCTAAAGAATGAGTGAGTTAAGCAATAAATTATAGAAACAACCAACAACTTCATTCAAGAGAAAGACAATAATGAGGCAACCTACCAAATTTTATGGGAAACTGCAAAAGCAGTTTTTAGAGGAAGTTTTATACCTTTGAATACCTACATGAATAAAATAGAGAAAGAGATCAATGAATTGAGCATGCAACTGAAAAAGTTAGAAAAAGAACAAATTGAAAATTCTGAAAGAAATACCAAAGTAGATATCCTGAAAACCGAAGGAGACATTAATAAAACTGAAATGAAGAATACTATTGAACTAATAAGTAAAACTAAGAGCTGGTTTTATGAAAAAAAAATAAAATTGATAAACCTTTGGTCAATTTGAAGAAAACCTAACTACCAATATAAAAAATGAAAAAGGTGAACTCACCTCCAATGAGAAGGAAATTAAAACAATAACAAGAAATTACTCCGACCAACTGTATGGCCATAAATTCAACAATCTAAATGAGATGGATGATTATTTTAAAAGACATAAATTGCCCAGACTAACACAAGAGCAGGTTAAATACTTAAATAACCCCATCTCAAAAAAAATTGAACAAACCATCAATGAAATCCCTAGGAAAGAATTTCCAGGGTCAGATGGATTCACAAGTGAATTCTATCAAACACTTAAAGAACAGTTAATTCCAATACTATTTGGGAATATTTCAGAAGAAGGCATCCTCCCAAATTCTTTTAATGATACATATGTGATTTTGATACCCAAATCAGGAAGTATCAAAACAGAGGAAGAAAATTATACACGAATTTCTGTAATGAATGTAGATGCCAAAATTTTAAATAAGATTTTAGCAAAAAGAATATACAAATAAAGTCAGATCTAAGTAAGTGGGAAAAACATCATTTGCTTGTGGATGGGCTGAGTCAATATAATAAAAATGACAATTCTACCTAAATTAATTTGCTTATTCAGTGCCATACCAACCAAACTATCAGAAAATTATTTTCTAGAGCTAGAAAAAAAATATCAAAATTCATCTGGAAGAGCAAAAAGTCCAGAATATGAAGGAAACTAATGAAAAGTAATACTAGGGAAGGTGGTCTAGATTTACCAGATCTCATATTGTATTATAAAGTTACAATAATCAAAATCATTTGGTACTGGCTAAAAAACAGAAGGGTAGACCAGTGGAATATGTTAGGTATCCAAGACACAGTAGTCAATTAATATAGCAATCTACTGTTTCATAAACCCAAGGACTCTAGGTTCTGGGATAAGAACTCAGTGTTCGACAAAAATTGCTGGGAAAATTGAATAACAGTGTGGAGGAAACTAGGCATGGACCAATGCCTGACTCTATACACAAGGATAAAGTTCAAATGGGTACATGACCTAGGTATAAAGATTGATACAATAAACAAATTAGTGGAGCAAGGAATAGTGTATTATCTGATTTATCGAGAAGGAGCAAATTTTTGACTAAACCAGAGATAAAAAAGCATTATAAAGTACAAAATGGATAATTTTGATTACATTAAAGTGAAAAGTTTTTGCACAAACAAACCCAATGGAACCCAGAGAAGCAGAAAACTGGGAAAGAATTTTTGCAACTAGTGTCTGTGATAAAGGCCTCATTTCTAAAATATATAGGAAAAGAGCCAAATGTACAGGAATACAAGTCATTCCCCAATTGATAAGTGATCACAGGATATGAACAGGCAGCTTTCAGAGGAAGAAATTAAAGCTATCCAGAGTCATATGAAAAAATGCTCTAATCACTGTTGAGTAGAGAGATACATATCAAGACAACTCTGAGATACCATATTACACCTGTCAGATTGGCTAACATGACAAAACCAGATGATGATAAGTCTTGAAGAAGATGTGGGACAATTGGAACACTAGTTCATTGTTGATGGAGCTGTGAGATGACCCAACCGTTCTGGAGAGCAATTTAGAACTATGCCCAAAGGGCTACAAAAATGTGCATACCCTTTGACTCAGCAATACCACTTCTAGGACTGTTTCCCCCAAGAGACCATAAAAGTGGGACAGGATCCCATACGTACAAAAAATATTTGTGGCAGCACTCTTTGTGGTGGCCAAAACTTGGAAATCAAGGGGATGCCCATCAATTGGGGAATGGCTGAATAAATTGTGGCATATGAATGTAATAGCATAATATTGTGCTATAAGAAATGATGAACATGAAGACTTCAGAGAGGCTTGGAAAGACTTATATGAACTGATACTGAATGAAAGGAGCAGAACCAGAACTTTATACACAACAACAACCACAATGTGTGAGGATTTTTTTCTGGTAGCTTTAGAACTTCAATGCAATGCAAGGACTTTAAATATTCCCAATGATCTCTTAAGGCAAAGTGTCTTCCAGACCCCGAGAAAGAAATATGGAATATGATTGCAGAATGTAGCAGATCATTTTCTTTTGTATTACATTTTGGTTTGTTTTATGATTTCTCCCATTCATTTTAATTCTTCTATGCAACATGACTAAAGTGAAAATGTATTTAATTGGAATGCATGTGTAGAACCTATATAAAATTGTATGCTATCTCAGGGAGGGAGGAGAAGGAGGTGGGAAAGAGAGGGAGGGAGGTAGAAGATAATCTAAGTTATATGGAAGTGACTGTAGACCACTGAAAACAAATAAAATAAAAAGAAATAAGAAATCTTAAGAGATTGTTGAAATTACAGAATACTAAGACAGAGATGCCCTGAAAACACTCAATATTCTTATAGAAGTATAATTCTACTAGGTCATGGAATGAATCACTTTTAAGGACCCCTGCAAACTTAGGGGAATATGAAAGGACCTTCAGAATCCCATGAAGGAGCTGAGATAGTCAAATAGGGAAGGTTATCTCTGAAGTTTATGAGGGCAGTTACTAGCACTCATTATCTGAACACCAAACCTCAGTTAAGTGTTAGCTCCTCCACACTTCCCTTAGATCAGTGGTTATATGAGAATTATTTTGGAAAATTTTATGCGAGTCTAATTTAGCACTTAGCTCAAGTCTGCCAGGGTGAGACCCATCCTAAATTACAGAATAAAGCAAATGGAAAAAAAGATACAAAAAAATATTGAAGAACATAATTCCTTTAAAAATGGAATTGGGCAAATGGGGAATAAAAACTGTCAAATATCACTGAAGAATATAATTCCTCAGAAATTAGAATTGGCAAATGAAGCTAATGATTCCATGAGACATAAACAATAAAACAAAGTCAAAAGAATTAAAGAGAAACAAAGAGATTAGATATATCATTAAAAAATTCACAACTGATTTGAAAGCATAGTTAAAGGAGAGAGAATTTTAAAAATTATTGAACTATCTAACAGTCATGATTAAAGAAAATGCCTAGATATTATATTTCAAGAATATAACAAAAGAAATATAAGTAATTATTATAATTACTATAATAGTGATAAAGCAAAACTACCTCATCATATAATTAGAGAGTAAAATAGAAATTGAAGGAATATACCAATCACAACCTGAAAGAGATCCCAAAATGGAAAACTCCTAGGAACACGATCCACAGATTCTAGAATTCCAAGTCAAAAAGAAAATATTTCTTTTTTTTTTTTGCTTTAAACAATATTTTATTTTTCCCCAATTATATATCAAGAAACTTTTGCTATTGATTTTCATAAGATTTTGAGTTCCAAAATTTTCTCCCTTCCTCTTATATAATTTATTTATATGCTATCAAGTAAACATATTTCCAAATTCATCATAATTGTGGAAGAAGAAACAGATCAAAAGAAAAATAAACATGAAGTCATGTCTTCTGTCTCTAAATACAGTAAACTGGGCTGCCTAAACTTTGTCGAAGGTTCCTTCAAACTTCAAGTGTCTGTGTCACCTGAATGATCTTCATGGGTCAAATCTACCCTAAACACCCTATTTAAAGTGTCCCAAAATTAGATAGAAGTTAATCAGTTGGAGATATAAATAATATAATTTCTTTTAAAATGTCCCTACTTAAAAATAGTTCATATTAACTTAGTGTTTTAAGGTTTGAAAAGAAGGTCTGCATTAGCTCAATTAAACCTTGAAACAACAATAAGATAAAGATGAAAGTAGCATCCCTCAGGTCAAATGAATACTAAGTAGGAGGGCTAGAATTTGAACTCAAGTCCTTTGAGACCATAAATAGTGTTCTTTCCATTATATCACAGGAACATTGATTTTATTCTTTACCTTTTCATGTCTGTGTTCTAATGAGGTAAGATAAGGTAATAAAAAAAATGAAAAAAATAGTATATTGGATTTAACTTCAAGAAAACCTGGACTGATACTTGCTAGATGTGTGACTATGGTCAAGTTAGTTATCTCTCTGAGCCTCAGTTGCCACATTTGAAAAATGTGTACAATAACAATAATACTTGGAGCATAAGGCTATTGTGAAGATCACAACATAGAAAACCTATTGAACATGACTTATAAATCTTAAAGCACTATTTAAATTTAAAATACTAGTAATATTGTTTCCAAATATTTACCATTATGTTGAAAAAATCCAGACAAATGACTTATTTTTTTAACTTTCTACTGAGTGTTTTGCAGTCACATACATATAACTTCTATCCTGGCTTCTCTTTTGTTGATATATATATATGTGATATATAAAAATTATATCTATTATATATAAAATTGTATCTATTATATATATTATATGTAATAAAAATATATTAAAAGAAAATATATTTATAAAGTATATAATATATAAATATTTTTAAAATAAAACAGATTATATATAATGAAAATTATTTATATAATATATTTAAAAATTATATATATAATTTTTAATTTAATTAATTTATTTAACTTTTAACATTAATTTTCACAAAATTTTGGGTTGCAAATTTTCTCCCCATTTCTCCCCTCCTCCCACCCCAAAATGCCGAGTATTCTAATGGCTCCTATTATTGATCTACCCTCTCATCTAACATCCCTCCCTTCCATTGTCCCCATCTTCTCTTGTGTACTGTAGGGCCAGAAGACTTTCTATTCCCCATTAACTGTATTTCTTATTTCCTAGTAGCAAAAACAATACTAAACAGTTGTTTCTAAAACTTTGAGTTCCAAATTCTCCCCATCCCTCCCTCCCCACCCATTCCCTTTGGGAAGGTACGCAATTCAATATAGGCAACATCTGTGTAGTTTTGCAAATGACTTCCATAATAGTCATGCTGTGTAAGACTAACTGTATTTCCCTCCATCCTCTCCTGCCCCCCATTGTTTCTATTCTCTCGTTTGATCCTGTCCCTCCCCAAGAGTGTTGAATTCAAATTACTCCCTCCTCCCATTGCCCTCCCTTCCATCATCCCCCCCATCCTGCTTATCTCCTTCTCCCCCACTTTCCTGTATTGTAAGATAGGTTTTCATACCAAAATGAGTGTGCATTTCATTCCTTCCTTTATTCGAATGTGATGAGAGTAAACTTCATGTTTTTTTCTCAGCTCTCCTCTTTTTCCCTCCACTAAAAGGTCTCCTGCTTGCCTCTTGAATGAATGAAATTCCATTTCACCCTCTCTCCTCCCACTACATTTTTCTCTCACCGTTTACGTTAATTTCTTTTAAGATATGATCCCATCCTATTCAATTCACTATGTGCTCTATGTCTCTGTGTGTATGTGCATGTGTGTATGTGTGTGCATGCACACACGTGTACGTATGTGTGTGTGTGTATGTCTGGGTGTAGTCCCACCAACTGCCCAGATACTGAAAAGTTTTAAGAGTTACAAATATTGTTTTTCCATGTAGGAATGTAAACAGTTCACCTTTGGTAAGTCCCTTATGACTTCTCTTTGCTGTTTACTTTTTCATGCTTCTTCTCATTCTTGTGTTTGAAAGTCAAATTTTCTTTTCAGCTCTGGTCTTTTCATCAAGAATGCTTTAAAGTGCTCTGTTTCATTGAAAGTCCATATTTTCCCCTGAAGTATTATACTCAGTTTTCCTGAGTAGGTGATTCTTGGTTTTAGTTCTAGTTCCTTTGACTTCTGGAATATCCTATTCCATGCCCTTTGATCCATTAATGTAGAAACTGTTACATCTTGTGTTATCCTGATTTTATTTCCACAATACTGGAATTGTTTCTTTCTAGCTGCTTACAAGATTTTCTCCTTGATCAGTGAACTCTGGAATTTGGCCACAATGTTCCCAGGAGTTTATCTTTTGGGATCTCTTTCAGGCGGTGATCGATGGATTCCTTGAATACTTATTTTGCCCTCTGGTTGTAGAATCTCAGGGCAGTTTTCCTTGATAATTTCATGAACGATGATGTCTAGGCTCTTTTTTTGATCATGGCTTTCAAGTAGTCCCATAATTTTTAAATTATCTCTCCTGGATTTATTTTTTACTTCAGTTGTTTTTCCCATGAGATATTTCACATTATCATCCATTTTTTCATCTTTTGGTTTTGTTTGGTGATTCCTTGGTTTCTCAGAAAGTCATTAGCCTCCATCTGTTCCATTCTCATTTTGACAGAGCTATTTTCTTCAGTGAGCTTTTGAATCTATTTTTCCATTTGGCTAATTCTGCTTTTGAAAGCATTCTTCTCTTCATTGGCTTTTTGAAACTCTTTTGCCAATTGAGTGAGCCTATTTTTCAAGGTGTTACTTTCTTCAGCATTTTTTGGGGGTCTCCTTTACCAAGGTATTAACCCGTTTTTCATGCTTTTCTTGCATCTCTTTCATTTCTCTTCCAAGTTTTTCCTCCACCTGTCTAACTTGCTTTTCAAAATCCTTTTTGGGCTTGTCCATGGCCTGAGCCCATTTGATATCTATTTCGGATTTTTGGGATTCAGAGGCCTTGACTTCTATGTCTTTCCCTGATGGTAAGCATTGTTCTTCCTCATCAGAAAGGAAAGGAGGAAACATCTGTTCACCCAGAAAGTAACCTTCTATGGTCTTATTTTTTTCCCCTTTTCTGGACATTTTCCCAGCCAGTTACTTGACTTCTGAGATTCTTCTCCACCCCTGCCTAGATCTGCCCAGCTAGAGCTTGGGTTCTGAGACTCAAATGCTGCTCCCCAGCCTCAGAGCTTTCAGTGGTGGGCGTGGCTGCTATTCAGGGTAAGATTATATTCAGGTTCTCAAGTTGGGGCAGCTCTGCCTCGCAGGCTCAGTTCCCTCAGGGGGTTTATGTGGAGATCTTCAGTAATGCATCTCAGGTCTTGCCTGCTCCGGGAGCTCCAGTCTGCTGCTGCCTCTGCTGCTGCCTCCTGAGGGGGCCTGAGTTATGAAGACACACTGCTCCCCTCTCGACCAGCCCAGAAGTCTCTCTCACTGACTTGTAGCGCCTATGGGTGGAGGGACCTTTGCGGCTGCTGGAGATCCCATCCCTGAAACCTTCTCAGATCTGCTCCTCTTGGGGCTGTGTGGTCAGGGCAGGGCTCGGCTCCACTCTCCAGTGTGCGACGGCCCTTTGGGGACGGTTTTTTAGAGCTCTGTGGAACAGAAATCTCCTCCACTCCGTTGCTGCATGGGTTCCACTGCTCCAGAAATTGTGGGGAGTTCTCTTTACAGGAAATATATGGGTTGTGGGTTCGGAGCTAGCATATGTGAGTGTTTCTACTCTGCCATCATGGCTCCTCCCCTCAATATATTGTTAATTATTATCAAGCTGGATTTATGCCATGGAAAATGATCATTCAAAAATAGCAAAAATTGTGCAATCTATTATATTAAATAAATAATTATATCAACAGATGTGGAATGAGTCTTTGACAAACTATAACATTTATCTGTTCTAAAAAGCAATTCTCTACAGCATATGCATAGAGGAATATTTTTAGTGTTATAAAAATGTATCTATCCCCAACCAATACCCATCACATGCAGTGAGGAATCAGCTTTCTCAATAAATACAAATCAAAGCAAAAATACACAATCTCTCTTCTGTTTAATATATACCTAGAAATGTTAATTATACTAAGAAGTTAAGAGAAAGAAACTAAGATAAGAGTTAAAACTATCTCTATCTCCTGATGACATGGTTTTCTCCAGGAAATTCCAGAGAAACACCAATGATATTAACTGAGGCAATAACTTTAGCAAAGGAGCAGGCTACAAAAATGAACCTACAGAAGCCAAAATTATTTCTATAAAGTAACAAAATCCAAGATTCAGTATTAAAAATTGGAATCCTCTCCCAAATAACTACATAATTTGCAAACTATGCAACAATCTACCAAAGAAATCATATTGTTAAATTTATAGATTTTCTTATCAAGAAAGTGACCCTTGTAAAACAATAAAGAACATCTTAAATAGCCTGAAGAAAATTCAGTATTTATGACTAGACTTCCAATATAATAAAAATCATATTATTACTAGGTTAATTTACAATATTAGTTCGGTGTCAATCAAAGTATCAAATATAAACTTTGTCTTATTTGAGAAAATAATTACAAAATTCGTTTGGAGAAACAAAGATCTAGAATAACAAGAAATTCTGAATAAAATTGGGATAAAGAACGAATACCATTGTCAGAACTCAAAACCTTTATATTGTATTTATAATAATTATAATTATTTTTATAAAAATATATATACTTTACATATATTTACATGTAAATACAGAAATGTACTATATCATATTGTATATTATCATATATTGCATGTGTTATATATTAATTATATTACATTACATTCTATTAAATATTCATTATATTATATCATATCACATTGCATATTATATCATTGCATCACATTGTATCACATTGTGTCATAATGCATCACATTGTATCATAACACATCATGTTGTATCTTATATTCATTACATTATATTACATTGATATAGTATATTGTACTGTGTTGTGTCATGTCATGTTTTACTATATCATGTTGTGTTCTGTTGTTATATTCTTATATTGTTTTACATCATAACATATCATCTTATATTTATTACAAATCATATATAATATATGATTTAGGATATGATACATATGGCATATGATATAATGATATGATAAACAACCATCATTTGGATAATTTGTATTGTTTAAAACATAGATCAATGTAACAGACAAGAACAGGAGGAATCAGACACAACAGAACCTAGTAATTTAGTGTTCAATATACTACCAAATATATATTACCTAGGAAAGAAATTCACATTTGATTTTTTAAAATGGCAAAACTGAAAATCAGTCCAGTAGAAATTAGGCTTCGATCTGTATCTTTTCTTATTTTCTATAATAAATTCAAAACAGATATGGTGATGATATTAAAGACCATAATTTTTAAAAATAGAAGAGAAAATCATGTAATCACTTTTATGGATGAGATGCATTCTTATCCAAACATGTGACATAAGTAATTACCAAACATAAAAAGATTACATGAAACTGAAAAGTTTCTATGCAGACAAGGTTAATCCATTTAGGACAAGAAGGGTATTGAATGGCAAAATAATAATTATATCAAATATTTCAGATAAAAATTTGGTATCTTATATGTGGAGAGCTAACATATGTACATGCAAATATACATTCATATATACATACAGATTTATGCATTCATATTCTGAAAATCATAACTCAAATTGCTAAATGGTCAAAAGATATATGCAAATAAATGAAGAAAAGAATTGCAAACAAGCATGTAAAAGAATGTTATAAATCTCAAAAACTGGAGACATATGCAATCCAAAAGAAAATGAGATTTTCACCTTATATTCAGCAATGTGGAAAAAATGACAAAGTTTTGAGTAGTCAATTCTGGAGGGATTGGGTAAGGTAGGCACACTAACAAATTATTGGTATAGGTGTGAATCAATGTAACAATTTTGAAAATCAATTTAGAATTATTCAAAGAAAGTGACGAAACTGCTAATGTCCTTTGACTCAGAGATTCTCCTACTAAGCCTATAAGCCAAAGAAGTCACTGATAAGAAAAAAAATATAGACAAATATTTATAGAAGTACTTCTCATGTAGCAAAGCCTTGGGAAGGAAGTAGATGTCTATTATTGGGGGAGTAGGTAAACAATTTGGGGAACATGAATATGTGGTAATATTCCTGTGAGAAATGAAAAACAAGAGGAATGTTGAGATGCCTGGAAAGATTTATGTGATCTGATGCAAAATGGTTCAGTCAAAGCCAAGAAGACATTATGTATAATTACTATAACAATAACAATGTGAATCAAAAAAAAAATCACAAAAAAATTAAAATTGAGTGTTGCAAAATTACAAAGATTAAACATGAAGCTAAAAATGAGAAATGAGAAGACAACCTTACTTAATTTCTTTACAGTGATGGGAGGCCCGTGGATATAGAACATTGCTTTTATTTTCATCTTTTTTTCAGTGTATTGGTTGCTTATGCCGATTTTTTTTACTCTTCATCTTTAAATTTTAGTCTTATATTATTTTTTATATATGATGAGTCTCTGAGAGGTTATGCATAGGAATGCTATGATGAATTCCGGTGGTGAGAGAACAAAATATATCAATAAAATTGCTACACTACAGTTGTGGTTGCCAGCCACATCTTGAAAGAAATCTGAAAGCTCCTTTGTCTTACTTTTAATACCATTTTCGAACGTGATCCTTAGTTTATCTCTTACTTTAATTTCCTTTGGAATGCTTTTCTGATAGTGCCAATTTTAACTTCTGCAATGTCTTACATAATATCTGATCTTTATAGGGTTTTTGAGTCCTTTTTATCATGGGCTTAATGATATAGTTTTGCTTCTTAGCATTTTGAAACTGTATTATCTTCTCTGAAGAATATAAGTATAAATGAGAAATATATCAATCAATGTAAATTTATAAATAAGATCTTTCTTTCCAGGGTAGGATCTATGTATGTTAGAAGCATATTCTTCTTCTCCTATTTAATGTGAGTTTTCATTTCATATGTAGAATATCAGAAAGGAGAAAAATCTCATAAACTTCAAAGAAAACCCACAGGCAATTCTCTTGGCAATAGTTAGATAAGAGTTGGCTGATATTCCATGTTAATAGTCTCTTCCTTTTGCCCAAAAAACAACCTAACATGTAACCCCACCATTTGCTCAAGAAAAATTTAAGAGACAAAGGGTTCAGTTGGACCTAGGTCACCCCAGAACCACTTTCATTATAAATAAGCCCTTGCATATACCACTTGTTAGGCAATCTAGAGTAAATCAGGCAATGTTCTAATAGTAAACTTTAATCCCTTCAATAAATTACTGTGCTTAATGTTTTCCAAGTTTAGATATAGAAGTGGAGGTAGCATATAACACTTTGTTCTGCCAATTACCATCCTAAAATGCCTCAAAATGAGGGCCTCTTTAATATACATAAGAGATGGAATTTTTCTTGCACAAAAAGACAAAACTGGGAAGTCATCTTTGGCACTGCCATATCATCACAATCTCGAAAATTGTGACACCCTCACCCCAATCTGGAAGCAGATTTAGAGGCACACAATATCCCACTCCTGTCCCCAGCCATCTGGAAAAAATATCCTTTAACAAATCTCCTTCAGACACATGAATCTTGTACGCGAGTTTTATTCTTTTTTTGGTTCTTCTTTGAACAAACAGACTTGCAGAAATATTTATTGCAAAAGGAAGGAACGAAAATGAGTAGGAGAATCTCTTCATTATCTAATTCCTCAAACTTAAACTTTCTCATTTCAGTTGCCTCTCAAAGAGCCTTTGGTTAAACCTATCTAGGACTGGCATTTCCCTAGAATATTATCCCTGCAAGTGTAAAACATAAGAAAAAGAACCTTGGACAATAAATCAGTTGCTGTACCACTTACTGTTAATGTCACCTTTCTGGCCTCCATAGATATACTATTATAAGAACGTGTCATTTTATAAAAGTTATGATTTCCATCCAATTTTCAACTACATTGCCCTCACATACTTTAATTTATATGGTCAATAATTACCTTATTGAATTGCAGGTTCTCTACATTGACTTACAATGAAAGTTTTGGGTAGTCAAAGTGATTTTTCAAAGAAGAAGGTAATCACCATAGCAACACTGGAGAGCTTTTAGGATTACCAAGATCAGATCTGACTGTCTTCTTGGAACATCTATTCACTTTTTAAACTATTTTTATTTATTATGTTAAATGTTTCCAAATTACATGCAAAAAAGTTTTAACAATCTTAAAAATTTTGAGTTTCAAATTCTCTCTCTCCTTCCCACACCTCCCCTTCTTTGAGAAGGTAAGAATATGATATCAATTATACATATAAAGTTATGCAAAATATAATTCCATATTAGCAATGTTGCAAAACAAAACAAAAATGAAGACATGCACACACAAACATATATAAATATAATATTTTATTATATATTAATATATATGCATATATCTGTATATATATTAAATATATGTGTATACATACTCAGTTATGTACAGAAATGTATCTTACCCTATAGTCAAGTAGGATAAGAAAAGGATAAGAGAAAAATGGAGCAATAAAACGAAGGGGAGATTAGGAGATGGCATTCAGAAGCAAAACATATATTTGAGGAGGGACAGAGTAAAAAGAAAGAGGGAAGGATAATTAGAAGAAAACGTAATGGAGCAAATACATAGTCACTATAACTGAAAATGTGAATTAGATGAACTCACCCATAAAATGGAAGGGGATAGCAGATTGAATTTTTAAAAAATGAGAATTCAGCAGTCTGTACTTTACAGGAGAAAAGATTTTAAACAGAGAGATACACACAGAATTAGAATAAGGGGATGGAACAGAATATATCGTGTTTCAGCTAAGGTAAAAAGCCATAGCAGGAAGAGCAATCATGATCTCAGACAAAACAAAAGTAAAAATGAACCTAATTAAAAGAGATAAGCAGGAAGACTATATTTTGATACATACCAAAGACAGTGAAGTAATATCAGTATTAACATATATCCACCACATGTCAGAGAAACCAAATTCTTAAAAAAAAAAAAGTTAAATGAACTACAAGAGGAAATAGATGGTAAAACTATACTGGTGGGGGCAGAAATGATTTCAATTTTCCCCTCTGAAAATTAGATAAATTTAAACACAAAATAAATAAGAAAGAAATTGGTGAAATAAATATGGTTTCAAAAAAATTTAAATATCATAGATGATTGATTAAAACTGAATGGAATAGAGAGGAGCATGCTGTCTTTCTCAGCTGAATATATCATCTTCCCAAAATAAACCATGTATTAGGACATAAAACCCTCACAAACAAATGCAGAAAAAAAAATTAAAGAAACCCTTTTCAGACCATAATCCAATTAAAAATTACCTTCAATTAAAGGCCTTGGAAATATAAAACCAATCATAGGAACAATAATTTCATTAAATATAATGATAACAATGACACAACATGCCAGAAGTTCTCAGATGTAGATGTAGATGTAGAAAAAGCAGTACTTAGGGAAAATTTATATCTCTAAATGTTTTACATCAGTAAATAAGAGGAAAAGCACATCAATAAATTGAGTATGCAATTAAAAAAGCTAGAAGAAGAACAAATTCGAAATCCCTGATTTAATATCAGAATAGAATATTGAAAATCAAAGGAGAGATTAATAAAAATTTAAAGTAAAAACTGAAACACTTAGCTAACAAATATAATTAGGAGCTGCTTTTATGAGAGAACATTAAACTCTTCATTAATTTGATTTGAAAAAGAAAGAAGAAAATCAAAAATGAAAAAAAGGTATACATTACCAATGAAGATGAAAGTAAAAAATTATTACGAGTCATTTTGCCCTACTATATGCTAATAAAACTAACACTCTAAGTGAAATGAATGAATATTTAGAAAAAATATAAATTACCCAGATTAACAAAAGAGGAAATAGAATATTTAAATAACTCAATCCTAGTAAGAGAAATTAGGAAATCTATAAATGAGTTGAATAAGAAAAATATCCCCATAACTTGATGGATTTACAAATTAATTGTAACAAACATTTAAAGACAAATAACTTCAACATTATATAAACAATTTAGAAAAAGGTAAAGCAGCAATCTAGATAGTATTTGATAAACCTTAACATAAAAGCTTTTTGAAATAAGAGTTAACAATTAAAAAGTGTAAGGAAATTTTCATACAATTTGGCAGAAAATAGGCATAGATCAACATTTCACACTGTATCCTAAAATAAGGTCAATATGTATACATGTTTTAGACATAAAGGATATCATAAGCAAGTTAGGGAAATATGGAGAAAAAAATTTATCTCTAAGATCAATGTATTAGGAAAGAGTTTATGACAAACAAGATATAGAAAAGATCAGAGGAAGTAAAATGGATTATTTTGTTAATAAAATATTAAAAGGGTTTTGTACAAACAAAATCGATGTAGCCAAAATTAGAAGTATAGCAAGAAACTGTGAAATATTTTTTTACAGAAAGTTTCTCTAATAAACATATTTCTTTAATGTATAGGAAGCAGAGTGAAATTTGTAAAAAAAAAAAAAAATAAGAACCATTCCCCACTTAAGAAATGATCAAATGGTGTGAACAGGCAGAAGAAATCTCATCTATTTAAAATCATATAAAAATACTCTAAGCCACTATTAATTAGAGAAATGCAAATTCAAACAACTGTGAGGGTAGGAAGCAAAGCCAAGATAGTGGAGAAAAGGCGGAAAGTTGCCTGAATACTCCCAAATTTTCATGCAAACAACTGTAACACCTTAAAACAAAATCTGTGGTAGGGAAATTCACAAAAAAATGGGATGAAACAATTTTCCAGCACAAGACAATTTAGAAAGACTGCAGGAAAGGTCTGTCTCACTCAGTGGAACACAGTGTAGCACAGACAGTGTCTGAGGAAGTCAGCAGGAAGCCCCTAGTTTCAGAATAGGTCAGCAACTGCGGCCCTGCGGCCCAGGTGGAACAGACTGGTCTCACAGTGGGTCATGTACGAAGCCTCCAGCTCCTGGTGCAGCAGAAAAGTGACCAGGCCTCTGGCTCCAAGGAGAAGAATCTTGCAACAGTGTCCCCTGAACTGCAAGAGCAGAGCTAAATTTGAAAGGCATGAAATAATCTGGAAAGTGACAAAAAAATACCCAAACATCAAAAAATGCACCTGAACGTAGAACGCTACTGTGGTGACAGGGTACTTCAAAACACAAACTCTGATGAGGACAAAAATGTCAAATATCTACATGGAAGACAGCAAAAAGAATTTCAAAAATATAAGAAAGATAGGGAAAAACTGCTAAAAGACAAGAGAGTCATGCAAGAGAATCATAAAAAAAAATCAAGAACTTGGTAAAAATTATAATAATGGGAAAAAAGATGGGCAGAAATTCACTGACAAAAACTTTTTTAGTAAATTTTAAAATTTATTTTAAACTTTTATTTGAACTTAAACACAAAAGAAAAAACCCATCATGTACACAGTACAACATGAGAGGATTCAATGTGAAACATTCCATTTCCATTTCAAGAAAACATATATAATAAACACTACACATTCTTTTAAAAGCTGCCCAGTTTTTCTTTGCTTCCTTAGGTATTTTCTTTTGTTTTCTGTTTCACACTTTTTACTTCATCCACCATCTTCCAGTTTTCCACATTAAAGAGGGCTTCTATTAAGCATATGTATCCATATATTTTATATATATACATATATATTTATATATACAATATATAACAATATATAATATATACACACATATATATTTACAGATATGCATTAATACCTACACACATGCATGTACACATTCACATATATATGTATACATAAACATCTACAAACATACACATATACACTTATACACATTTACATAAGACCATACTATGCTTATTTCCATCTGTCACCTGTTTCTCTGAAAGGGAATAGCATCTTCCTTTTTAATTTCAAGTCTTTCATGCTTTTCTAAATCAACCAGTTCATCATTTCCTACATCACAGCAGTATTTCAACCCAATTATATCCTACCCAAGAGATTTTCTATGAAAGATTTTATTCTTAATTTTCTGCATTCAGTTCATTCTTGACTATATATGTTTATTTACATGAGAAAATTTTAATTTAAAATTATCAGATCCATAAACTTAACACTTAAACAATGCTGTCACTTCATAATATAGATTAAGGTCTGCTGCTGCTGAATCTGCTTCCTTTACATCTTTCCCCCCTGGTTTCTTTGAAATTCCTGACTTTTTTTTCTTCCCCATGAACTTTGCTATTATTTTTTTCTAATTCAACAAAATATTTTTAAAAAGTAATTTAATTGGAATGACATTGAGTATGTAGATTATTTAGGTACAATGTCATTGAAAAATTATATTGGATTTACCATGCCAGGAACAATAAATAAATGACACTTCAATTATTTAGATCAGACTTTATTTGTATAAAACGTGTTCTATGTTTATGTTCTCATGTCTCTTTTGTGAGGTATGCTCTCAGGTATTTTACAATATCTCATAATTTTAAATAGTCTAAAACAATACAAAATAATATTGTTGACAGGTAGTGTAGTTTCCTGATTTTTCTCTGTTTATTAAATCTATTTTAGCTTTAACTATGTGTGAGATCATGGTTACTACCCGTGTATTTTTCTTTTTTTTCTTTCTTTTTTTTTAAAATATTTATTTATTTATTTAACTTTTTACATTCGTTTTCACAAAATTTTGGGCTCCAAATTTTCTCCCCTTTTATCCCCTCCTCCACCCCAATACACCAAGCAATCTAATTTTCCCTATCTCTAATCTGCCCTCTTCACATAATAAATTCTAATCCTGCCTTTATATTATCTTGGTGTTCATCTCTCATTTTATAGTTTTTTTTTCTGAAAGCAACATATTGCTGAATTCAAATTTTTGATCTTTCTTCTATTTTATGGATAAATTCATCCCATTCACGTTCTAAGCTACAATTATTTGCATATTTTCCTCCTTCCTATTTTTCCTCATTATCCTTCTTACTCTATTTGCCCTATCCCTCCTCACTCCTCTGCTTTACTTCTTACTCACTGCCTTGCCCTCCTATTCCTTAATCTACCCACCTCTCTGAAAGTTCCTCTCTTATCTTCTCCCCCAACCCTATCCTCTTGTCTTCTTACTTCTTTCTGAAATTAGAAGAATTTTATACCCTTCTAGATATATATGTTGTTCCCTCTTTAATCCATTACTGATGAAAGTAACCTTCTAGCATTCCCCACCTTCTCCCCAACTACTTTCTTCTGTATCTTTTTTTCCTCTTATGCATCATTTATTTGAAATGATTACTCCTTTTTCTCTCCCTACTGTGCTATTTTTCAGAATGATTGCATCATGCTCAGTTCAACCCAAGTCTTTCTAACTACCCAAATAATGAATGCAGTAATGAGTACTGATAATATTTTCATATACATGAAATAAACAATTTGACCTTATTGAGTCCCTTATACTTGGTCTTTAATATTTATCTTATAATTTTCCTGGATGTTATATGACAAATTTTCCCTTAAGGTCTGCTGTTTTGTCACAAATACCTGAAAGTCTTTTAATTCTTTAAATGTCCATACTAGAGATTTTAGCTATAGCAGTAAGAGAAGAAACTGACTGAATTAGAATAGGCAATGAGGAAACAAAGCTATCATTCTTCACAGTTGATCCAATGTTATACTTAGACTACCCTAGAAAATCAGCTAAATGCTACTTAAAAAAATTGTCAATGTTAGCAAAGCTAAAGAACATAAAATGAATCCATATAAATAAATATGGATTATGGAAATAAAGTATTTTTATGTATTATGAAGTCCAGTAGCAACAGTTAGAAAGGGATATTCCAAAATAACTAGACAATATAAAATGTTTGGGAGTGTTTCTGCCAAGACAAACCCAGAGCCTATAGGAACACAAATACAAAAACATTTTTCACACAAAGTCAAATCTAAAAAAAATTGGAAAAAAATATTAATGGCTCATAGGTAGGCTGAGTCAATGTAATAAAACAGCAATGCTAGTCAAATTATTACTTATTCCGTGCCATATTAAACTCCCAAAACTATTTTGCAGAGCTAGGAAAAATCATAAGAAAATTCTTCTGAAAGAACAAAAGATCAAGAATATCAAAGGAATTATTAAAAACAAATGCGAAGGAAGGTGGCATAATCTTACCAGATCTCAAATTTTATCAGTGCACATCATCAAAAGTGTCTTGTACTGGCTGGGAAATAGAGTGATGGATCAGTGGAATGGATTAGTGGGACAACACAGTTGGAATTAACCACAATAATCTAGTGTCTGATAAACATAAAGATCCCAGGTTTTGGGAAGAGAACTACTATTTGACAAAACCTGCTGGGAAAATTGTAAAATAGTATGGTAGAAACTTTGTATAACTAAGATTTCACACCATCTGCTAAGATGAGGTCAAAATGAGTACAAGATTTAGACATAAAGGGTGTTACAAAAGTAAATTAATAGAGTATGGAATAGTTTACTTGTCAGGAAGTAATTTAGGATCAAACAAGGTATAGAGAGCATTAAAACATGGAAAATTTATCATTTTGATTACATTAAATTTAAAAGGGTTTGTTCAAACAAAACCAATGCAAAAAAATATCAAAAGGAAAGCAGGAAGGTGGAAATACATTTTTTTATAGCAAGCCTCCCTGACAAAAGTTTCATTTCTCAAATCTATAGAGAACTGAGTCAAATTTATAGGAAAACAAGTCATTTCTTAATTGATAAATGGTCAGTGGTATAAACAGAAAATTTTCAGAAGAAATCAAAGCTATCTATAGTCATATGAAAAGAATGTTCTAAATCACTATTGAATAGAGAAATGTGAATTAAAAGAATTCTCAAGTGTCATTTCACATTCAGCAGCTTGACTAAAAGGCAAATGATGAATGTTGGAGGAAATGTGGAAAAATTGGGACACTAATGCATTGTTGATGGAGTTGAGAGCTGATCCAATCATTCTGGAGAGCAATTTGGAACTGTCTTCAAAGGGCTATAAAGCTATGCATGTTCTTTGATCCACTAATAACACTCTACCTAGATTTATATCCCAAAGAATTAATAAAACAGTGTGGGGGGGGAACCTATTTGTACATAAATATTTATATATTTATAGCAGATTTTTTTTGTAGTGATAAAAAAATTGGAAATTGAGATGTCTATTAATTTCAATTTTTCTGTTCTGAATTCTTCCCTTCCTCCCTCCTTCTTTTCCTCTCCCATGAGAGGGAAAGAAATATGATGTCCATTATACATATGAAGACATGTGAAACACATTACTGCAATAAGCACATTGCAAAAGAAAAAAAATAAGAAACCTAAATAAAGAACAAGAAAATACCCTTCTATATACACTCATTGAGATCATCAGTTCTCAACCTAAAGGTGGATAGCTTTTTCCAGGGTGATTTTTTTCTAATAAATATTACCAAAAAAGACACAAAGGCAAAATACAATAATTGTGGGGGATTTCAATAATTTTATCACCTGTTAAAAGTACCATTCTGTTTAAAGCAGAAAAAATAAGTTCTCTTTTAAAAATTGTGATGTTATTTTTTAAATGTATTACTTATTTTTAATGTTTATTCTTTTTTTAAATTTTGAATTCCAATTATCTCCCACCCTTTCCCCCTCCAAACCTTTCCTTACCCACTGGGATGACAAACATATCATATCCCCAGAAAAGCAAAAAAAATAAAATAAAGATAATTATACTTCAGTTTGCATTCAGACCTGATCAATTCTCTCTCTGGAGGTTGCTAGCATTCTTTTGCATCATGAGTCCATGGTATTGACTTGGATCACTGCATTGATTAGGTGGTACAATAGATATAATATTGGGCCAGCTAGGTGGTACAGTAGATACAATATTGAGCATGAAGTCAAGATGACTAGTCTTTGTGAGTTGAAATCTGGACTTAGACACTTACTGGCCATGTAACCCAGGGAAATTACTTAACCCTATTTGCCTCAGAAGGAAATTACAAAATTACTCAAGTATTTGTGTCAAGAAAAACCCATATGGGGTCATGAAGAGTCAAATGTGACTGAACTGATCAGAGTAGCCAAGTCTTTCAAAGTTGATAATCATTAGGACATTGTTATTACTGTGCATGATCTCTAGGTTCTTCTCATTTCACTTCACATCAGTTCATGTAGATCTTGGCACTTTTTCTGGAACCACCCTGCTCATCATTTCTTATAGTGCAGGAGTGCTCCATCACAACCCATTCCACAACTTGTTCAGTCATTCTCCAACTGAGGAGCATCCCCTCAATTTCTGTGCTGACCTCATTGTTGTATGCCTGTGGAACATGGACAGTATACAAGCCCCATACCAGGAAACTGAATTGCTTCCATTTGAACTGTCTTAGGAAGATTCTGAGGATCACCTGGCAGGATAAGTTACCAGACAATGAAGCCCTTGTTCAAACTGAACTGCCAAACATTCAAACTATGCTTCAGAGAGCACAAGTCTGATGGGCTGGCCGTGTTGTTTGAATGCATAATATGTGCTTGCCAAAAGGATTATTTTATGGAGAACTCACATGGGGCAGGTGATCACATGGTGGTCAGAAGAAGTGATAAAAGGACACTCTCAAGAACTTTGGATTTGACTGTGCAACATAGGAGACACAAGCACAGGACAGGACAGCTCAGCATGGCAGGCCCATATCAGAAAAGGTGCTGTGGTCTGTGGGTAAAGCAGAATTGAGACAGCACAAAGTAAATGTAGGATGTGCAGATTTGGAGTATCCACCCCCAAAATTCATATGGACTATGTAGCTAACCTACGGTAGAACATTCAGAGCTTGTACTAGTCTGATCAGCCACAGTCAGACACACTGACAGTTCACTTTACCATGGTGATGTCATTTTGGTCCTCTTTGAAAACGAAGGATAACAATCAACCAACTTCTTTGCCACCACAAAATAATTACTATAAATATATTTATGTATAGATCCTTTTCCTTTTCCTTGATCTCCTTGATATACAGACCCTGTAGTTGTATTGCTGGGTTAAATAGTATGTAAAGTTTTACAGTCTTTTGGGTAGTTCCAAATTCTCCAGAATGATTGGTGTGAGACACCACTCCACCAACAATTCATTAATGTGCCCATTTTCCCTCTTTCTCTCCAGCATTTCTCATTTCTGATAGGGTGAGGTGGTACCTCAAAGCTGTTTTAATTTACCTTTCTCTAATGAATAGTGATTTAGAACTTTTTATATGACTAGATAAATTTGATTTAGTCTTCTAAAAAGTACCTGTTCAAACCCTTTGGCTATTTATCATTTGGGTAATGGCTCTTATTTTTATAAATTTGACTTGGTTCTTTATGTATTTAGAGAGAAACTTTATCAGAGAAACTTACTATTTTTTATATTACTTTATTGCCTGTGGTACCTTTTAGCATAATGGACCTTTCATGATTATTCTTTCAATTAAGTCTACTTTTCCTTTTATTTTGTCTAAGATCATGACTGCCACTCCTGCCTTCTTCACTTTGATTGAAGTATAATAGACTGATCCAGCCATTCCCTTCAACTCTGTGTTTGCCTTGCTATGCAGTGTATCTCTTATACACAACATATTGTTGGATTATGGTTTCCGATTTATTTTGCTATCTGCTTCCATTTATGGGTTAGCTCAATTCTTTCACTTTCACTTACGATCAATAATTATGCATTTCTCCCTATCCCATTTTCCTCTGTTTATTCTCTCTGTGTTTTATTGTGTCCCTCAAAAGTCTGCCTTGCCTGTAACCACTGCCTCAGTCAACCCACCCTCCCTTCTCTCCCTTTCATGTCTCATTCCCTTTCTCTCTTACTTTGCAACTAGGTAAGAGAATTCTATACCTGATACTGAAGTGTTTGTACACACACACACACACACACACACACACACACACACACACACATTCTTCCCTTTTTGAACCAATTCTGATATGAGTGAAGTTACATTCTTGTCTACCCATTTTCCCCTCCGCTATAAAAGATCTTCCTTGCACATCTCCTTTATGTGAACATATTATCACCATTCTACCTTTCCTTTCTCCCTTCTCTCAGTGTATCCCTCTTTCTTACCCTAATATTTTTGTTATTCTTTATGGAGCTCATTGTAACATAATGAACTCACAGCTTTTCCCTCTGTTTATATACATTCCTTCTAACTGCCTTAATAATAATGAAGTCCTTAGGAGTTCCTGTGCCATTTTCCCACATAGAATTATAAACATTTTAACTACACTGAGTGCATTATGGTTACTCTTTATGTTTATCTTCTTTTTCTTCTCTTGATTCTTCTGTTTCAATATCAAATTTTGTATTCAGTTCTGATCTTTCCATCACAAATGGTTGAAAATCTTCTATTTCATTAACTATCCCTTTGTGCCAAAGACCCCCTCCAATGGATGACATTCAGTTTTGCAGAGTAGGTGATTCTCAGTTGTATTCCTAGCTACTTTGACCTCTAGACTATCAAATTCCAAGCCCTTGGATACTTTAATGTAGAAACTGCTAAATCTTTTGTTATCCTCACTGTGACTCCATAATATGTAAATTGCTTCTTTCTGGCTACTTTTAGCATTTTCATCTTGACTTGGAGCTCTGGAATTTGACCATAATATTCTTGGGAGTTTTTGTTTTGGTATTTCTTTCAGGAATTAATTGGTAGATTCTTTTAATTTCTATTTTATGTTCTGAATCCAACATACCAGGGCAGTTTTTCTATACAAATTTTTTGAAATATGACATCTAGACTCTTTTTTTAAAATCATGACTTTTGTGCAATCTAATGATTCTTAAATTATCTCTCCTCAATCTGTTTTAGGTCAGTTTCTTTCCAACGACATATTTGAAATTTTCTTCTATTTTTTCATTCTTTTGACTTTGTTTTATTGTTTTCTTTTTAAATTTCTTTTTAAAAATTAAGTTTAAAATAAGAAAAGAAGAAAAACACTGCCTTGAGCAGAATAGAACATAAGTGAGAACTCAATATGCAGTTATAAATTTGACTTCAATAAAAAATATGTAATGAATACTGCACATTTTTTCAAAGCTGTCCATCTTTTCTTTGCTTCTGTCTTTTTCTTTCTCTGCTGTGCACTTTTTCTTTTATTTTATTTTCTCCCCAAAGACTACAGTTAAACATAGGTACACAAGCACTCTGTATGTATATGTATGTAGACATACACACGTATATGCACATACACATATGTGTGTATATCTACATATATACACACACATGTATACATAGATATACATATATATACTCCAACATACATACATATAGATAGATAGATAAATATAAAATAGTCTTATGCTTGTTTCCACTTGTCATATTTTTCAGTGAAACTGGATAGCATTTTAGGTAAAATTGTCACTGTTTATTATATCATTTTGCAATGGTATCACATTTTATGTATTATATTCTTATTATGCTAGCTTTACCTGCCCATGTACAATAAATGTTGCTTCAGTTATTTAGTTCTAATTTTGTTTTATTATTTCTTGAAGTTTCATGGAGTCATTAGCTTTCACTTGCCCAATTCTAATTTTTAGTAAATAATTTTCTTCAATGAACATTTGTATCTCTTTTTCAATTTGGCCTACTCTGCTATTCTGCTTTCAAAGGATTTTTCTTTTTTTCTTCAGTGAATTCCAGTGCCTCTTTTACCATTACGCCAATTCTGCTGTGTTTTTTTTTTAATATATATAAATTTATTTATTTAACTTTTTACATTCATTTTCACAAAATTTTGGGTTCCAAATTTTCTCCCCTTTTATCCCCTCCACCCATCCCAGTACACCGAGCATTCTAATTTCCCCTATCACCAATCTGCCCTCTCTTCTATTATCCCTCCCTTCAGTCTTGTCCCCATCTTCTCTTTTGTCCTGTAGGGCCAGATGACTTTCTATTCCCCATTAACTGTATTTCTTATTTCCTAGTAGCAACAACAATACTCAACAATTGTTCCTAAAATTTTGAGTTCCAAATTCTCCCCATCCCTCCCTCCCCACCTGTTCCCTTTGGGAAGGCAGGCAATTCAATATAGGCCATATCTGTGTAGTTTTGCAAATGACTTTGATAACAGTCGTGTTGTGTAAGACTAACTGTATTTCCCTCACTCCTATTCTGCCCCCATTGTTTCTATTCTGTCTTTTGATCCTGTTGACAGGATCAGGTGTTGACTTCAAATTGCTCCCTTCTCCCATTGCCCTCCCTTCCATCATCCCTCCCTCCCTGCTTATCTCCTTCTCCCCTACTTTCCTGTACTGTAAGATAGGTATTCATATCAAAATGAGTGTGCATTTTACTCCTTCCTTTAGTCGAATGTGATGAGGGTAAACTTCTTGTTTTTTTCTCAGCTCTCCTCTTTTTCCCTCCACTAAAAATTCTCCTGCTTGCCTTTTGAATGAGATTTAACGCATTCCATTTCACCCTCTCTCCTCCCACTACATTTCTCTCTCACCATTTACCTTAATTTCTTTTAAGATATGGTCCCATCCTATTCAATTCACTCTGTGCTCTGTCTGTGTGTGTGCGTGCATGTGTGTATGTGTGTGTGCGTGCACACATGTACATGTGTGTTTGCATGGATGTGTGAGTACATCTGTGTGTAGTCCCACCAACTACCCAGATACGGAAATGTTTTAAGAGTTACAAATGTTGTCTTTCCAGGTAGGAATGTAAACAGTTCACCTTTGGTAAGTCCCTTATGACTTCTCTTTGCTGTTTACTTTTTCATGCTTCTTCTCATTCTTGTGTTTGAAAGTCAAATTTTATTTTTGGCTCTGGTCTTTTCATCAAGAATGCTTGAAAGTCCTCTATTTCATTGAAAGACCATATTTTCCCCTGAAGTATTATACTGAGTTTTTCTGGGTAGGTGATTCTTGGTTTTAGTCCTAGTTCCCCTGACTTCTGGAATATCCTATTCCACGCCCTTCGATCCCTTAATGTAGAAGCTGCTAGATCTTGAGTTATCCTGATTGTATTTCCACAATACTGCAATTGTTTCTTTCTAGCTGCTTGCAGTATTTTCTCCTTGACGTGGGAACTTTAGAACTTGGCCACAATGTTCCTAGGAGTTTCTCTTTTTGGATCTCTTTCAGGCGGTGATCGATGGATTCCTTGAATACTTATGTTGCCCTCTGCTTCTAGAATCTCAGGGCAGTTTTCCTTGATAATTTCATGAAAGATGATGTCTAGGCTCTTTTTTTGATCATGGCTTTCAGGTAGTCCCATAATTTTTAAATTGTCTCTCCTGGATCTATTTTCCAGGTCAGTTGTTTTTCCAATGAGATATTTCACATTCTCTTCCATTTTTCCATTCTTTTGGTTTTGTTTTGTGATTTCTTGGTTTCTCAGAAAGTCATTAGACTCCATCTATTCCATTCTAATCTTGAGAGAACTGTTTTCTTCAGTGAGCTTTTGAACCTCTTTTTCCATTTGGCTAATTTTGCTTTTCAAAGCATTCTTCTCCTCATTGCGTTTTTGAACGTCTTTTGCCAATTGAGTGAGCCTATTTTTCAAGGTGTTATACTCTTCAGCATTTTTTGGGTCTCCTTTACCAAGGTATTGACCCATTTTTCCTGCTTTTCTTGCATCTCTCTCATTTCTCTTCCCAGTTTTTCCTCCACCTGTCTAACTTGATTTTCAAAATCCTTTTTGAGCTCTTCCATGGCCTGAGCCCACCGGACATCCACCTGGGATGTCTGGGATAGAGAGGCCCCAACCTCCATGTCCTTCCCTGATGGCAAGCATTGTACTTCTTCATAAGAAATGAAGGGAGGAAGGAACATCTCTTCCCCAAGAAAGTAGCTCTCTATGTTCTTATTTTGCTTCCCTTTTCTGGACATTTTCCCAGCCAGTTACTTGACTTCTGAGTTTCCTCTCCACACCAGCCTAGATCTGCCCAGCTAGTGCTTGGGGTCTGATATTCAAATGGGCTTTCTGCGGCAGGAGCAGCTGCTATTCAATGTGAGCTTAAGTTCTGGTGCTCAGGTGGGGGCAGGGCTGCCTCCCAGGCTCAGTTCCCTCAGGGGGTTTATGCTGAGATCTTTGGTAATGGAGCTCCTTCCTGCTTGGGGTGTCCCGCGTCGCCGCTGCCTCTGCCACTGCCTCTGCCACTGCCTCGCGATGTGGCCCAAGTCACGGAGACACCCTGCTCTCCTCTCGGCCAGCTCAGATGTCTCTCTCACTGACCTGTAGTGTCTGTGGTTGGAGGGACCTCCAGAGATTCCGTCCCTGAAGCCTGCTCGGATCCGCTCCTCTGGGGCTGTGGCCAGGGCAGCCCAGGAGTGGGCTCTGCTGTCCGCAGAATGACAGACCCCTGGGGATGGCTTTCCAGGGCTCTCTGGAACAGAAATCTCTTCCACTGCTTTGGTGCGCGCTTGCTCTGCTCCAGAATTTGTGGGGAGTTCTCTTTACAGGAAATTTATGGGCTGTGGATTCGGAGGTAGCATACGTGAATCTTTCTACTCCGCCATCTTGGCTCCTCCCCCTCTGCCGTGTTTTTTTAAGATGATTATTTTCTTCCATATTTTTGTGACTTTTTTTTTTACTGAGTTTTTAATTCTCTTTACATAATTTTCTTGCATCATTCTCCTTTTCATCCAATTTTTCCTCAGCCACTGTTACATTTTTCCTTAATTCTTCTAACAATAATGGGTTTTTTTGGGGTCCAAATTAACATTTTTCTTTTAGTCTTTCTTTGTAGCTATTTTCACATTTTTGTCTTTTTCTTAGTTTATGTCTTGATCTTTTCTGCCACTGGAATAAATTTTTTTGTGGTGAAATTTTTTTTAGTTTGCTTATTTTCCAAGCCTATTTCTTTACTTTAAATTTTGTGTTAAAGTTGACCTCTGCTCAACTGGGGCCTCTGCTCACCAAGCTTCCGACTTTTTTGTGCTGTTGTTTTCAGAGCTAGATCTACATGCAAGTTTTTGGTGCTTTCAAGGTGGTATGATCCTGATAGAAAGAGAAGGATAGTCACTGTTCTCCTCATCTGCAATCTGGTCTTTATGTAGGAGAAGACACTGCTCCCCTGTGGCTACAAGTACTAGTGCTCCCCTTGACCATGAAACTATACCCAGGTTTCCTGCTCTCTTGAAAACACAAGTGCTAGCACTTTTCTTTGGTCCTAGAACTGTGACCAGGACTCCTGTTTCCTTGTGACTGATCATATGTTCCTCTCCACAACATGGAACTGCTTATGGGAAATAAATGTTGCCAATCAGTGATACCTGCACCAAATGCCAGTAAAGGATCCCCTGTAATCTCTTTCTGACCAGTTTTCCAACCCCTTATCATCTTTTGGATGAGAGCTCTCAAAGTTGCTGCTGCTGCTACTGTTCCAGAGGCCTCCAAGGTCCACCATACATGCTCCTGCTGCACTATGGGCCTACCTATTCCCACCTGAGAATTAAAGACCTCTCCAATAGATTTCCTATGTCATCTTAGGCAGGAAAAATCTCTCTTATCTTTTATTGTCTTTGCCACTCCAAAAGTTGACTGGAAGCTTTATTTTAAAGTTTTTTGAAGGGACTATCGGGAGAGTTCATCTGGGTCCCAGTCTGTATTCCATTTGGCTCTTTTCCCACTAATGTGTGCCTGTTTTTAACCTAGTAATACTACTACATATCTGTATCTCAAAGAGATTGTTTTAAAAAAGGAAATGACTTATATTTATAGTAATTCTTTTTGTGGTAGCAAAGAATTCTAAATTGAGGGGATGCCTTTCAACCATGCAATGTCTGAACAAGTTATGGTATATGATTATAACAGAATACTGAAATGACAAGTAAGATGGTTTCAGAAAAGCCTGTGAAGACTTATATGAGTTATTGCAGAATGAAGTGAAGAGAACCAGATCATTGCATACAGTAACAGCAATACTGTAATAATAATCAACTATGAAAGTCTTATCTACTCTGATTCCTACAATGATCTGACACAATTCCTAAGGGCTCGTAATGCAAAATGTTTTGTACTTCCAGAGATAACTGATAAACTCTGAGTGCAAATTGAAGTATTATTTTTTTACTTTGTTTTCTTGCTTTTGGAGGGGCAGGGGCAGGTGCAACATGGTGAGTATATTTTGCATAGCTTCACACATATAATTGTTTTCATATTGCTTGCCTTCCCTATTCCTGGGGATGGGGCAGGGAGGATGGAAGAGAATTTGGAACTCAAAAATTTTTAAATGTTAAAAATAAATACATAATAAATCATTTCAAAAGGAAAAGATACTCCTGGAAAAATAAGATATGTCCATAATCTACCAAAATTTAACAGTAGATCATCAGGGGAGGGAGAGAAGTACTACATCTTTCATATAATGCTAGAGGAGTTTTGGTCTGACATTTCAGGAATGCCCAAACTTCTTGTTTTTCAATTCATTGTCCCAAATCCTGAAAGCCTAATATAATATCCCTGCAATTGTCAATTTGATATTTTATAAATACTTGCCTTTCAATGTATTCAAGAAGTAGTGCTTCTTTAGTCTCATAGCTAATGGCTTATCTTCCATGCTTTGTGGGGATGGGGAGCAGGATGTGGCAATTACCAACTCACAATATCCAGTCAAATAATAAGATGTTATTATGGGGCTACTGCATTCTAGGCATTACTTTAAGCGTGAGAGCAACAAAGATAATAAATGACACCTTCCCTATCCACAGGCAATACTTTCTATTGAGGGAAATAGCAAGGATCTATACACATATACATACATACTCATACACATACATACACATGTGTGTATAGAGATAAATAGATGCACTATCCTTGTAATTATTCACTTTGTACTTACTCTGTGTATGTATTTATCTATCTAAACATACAGATACCACTATATACATGTGCATGTGTGTATATGTATATATGTGTATGTATATGTGTATGTATGTGGGTGCATTATATATACATGCACATACACATATACATTCAGTCATGTATATGTGTGTTGTTACCCTTCGTACTCAAAGAGGACCAAAATTATATCATGACGTTGGGGTCAAAGTATAGTATGTCTGACTGTGGTTAATCAGACCAATATGAGTTTAAAAATCTTTACCACAGGTCAGGCATAAATAGTCCATTTGAATATTTAGGATGGAGTTTTCTCTATGTATACATACACATATTACACATACACAGTGAAAAAGAGAATAAATAATTTCATTTTATATTTATTCTTTCTGTGTGTATATCAAACACTATATGTGCAGATCCTGTGTATATATAGAGAACAAATATAGAGAGAATAAATGCAAATAAATACAAGACCAATCAAGAGTGGGGACAGTGGCAATTGAATAGGTCCTAAAAGGCTTTATGTAGAAGACAGTTCTTGAGATGCCTAAGAAATTTTGGTATTTTCCCAAGTCATCTGTGAAAGACCAGCTGTTTTAGACACTAATACTAGGACTAGGGTTTAGGGGGACGATTAAAGTTAATGGGAGTCAGATGATCTCACTAAGCCATCAGCTGGGCTTCTAGATCCTTGAAATTCTTGTACCTATCATTCAGTTAGTGTATTCCTTACACTAAAACTCCCAAATCCAATCCTTATTTGATTATTCTGTCTCCTTTGGCTCTGTTCCTCATTATATTACTCCCACTGAACAATGGGATCTCTCTTTTACCTCAAATAGGTAGTGTGTCAAACCTATTCATAGGTGTTATCATAGACGTGTGTTATAAATCTTCTACTAGCGAAGATTAGACCTTGATGACTATTAGCTAAAGCAGCTATAGGACCCAATGTATCTACCTACCCTTCAGGAACATAGGTAAGATACTTTTGATCTGATTCCTGTATCAAAACAGGATCCACAAAATCGTCAATAATATGTAGCATTTACATAGTAAAAGCTAATATTTATGCAGCATTTTAAGGTTTCCAAAACACTTTACAAATATTATTTTATTTTACTAACCACCTTGGGAGTTAAGTGCTATTATCATCCTCACTTTAAAAATGAGGAAACTGAAGTTGAGAGACATTAAGAGATTTTTCCAGAGGCAGAAGGATGGTGTAAATGGATAGCATTCAGGGTGAAGGAAGTTAGATGACTTAAATCTGGCTTCAGACACTATCTATGTAACCCTCTTTAACTCAGTTTCCTCAACCATAAAACCAGAATAATAATATTTGCCTTCCAGGGTTGTTCTGAGGAGGAAATGAGGTAATATGTATAAAATGATTGACTGGTGGCTGCTAGATAATAAGCAATTAATTACTAAATGCTTGTTCTCTTTCCTATGGTAACATAGCTAGTAAGTAGTTGAGGCTAGATTTGAACTCAGGCTTTTTAGACTTCAGATACAGTTCTATATTCATGTACCACTTAGCTCCCTGAGAGGACGACAGAACACCGCATAATCAGTTCTACAAGGATGGAGGTATTCTGCATACATGATCTCGACAAAGGTATTTAAGAAGGACCAACAAAATGCCAGGGAAAGAACTCTGGACTTGAGGTCCAGATAACTTATGTTTAAGTACTAGCTGTGACTTACTAGTTGTTACTGTGGGCTATTCATAACTTGGCTAGTCCTGAGGATTTCCATATTTTAAATGGGAGATAATAGTGCGTGTGCTGTCTACTTCATGGGATCCTTATGAGAAAAGTGCTTTGTAAGCTATAAAGCACTTATATAACCATGGGCTATTATTGCGAATGTTAACACACCAGGAAACTTGGGAGTAAGGGTTGTGACAATAATACCTAGCAAGGATAGAACTCATACAATGGCTTCTTAAATGTCTGCTGCCATATGGCTGAACAGGCACTGTGCCCTGCTGATGGTTGGGATAGCCTGATGGCAGACAAATGCCTGTGGTGCAGATTTTTGGGTGGGTGGCCTGCCACTTTCCAAGCACCCTGCTGATTGGAGTATCTGGGAGAGCAACAAGAGCTGGAAAGGTGTCAGACAGTGCTGCCTTCACTGCCTACCACCTGAAAGGACTGGTGGATAGTGGCAGAGGTGAAAGGTAAGGAGTACGTGAAGGAACGTAGTCATTCGGATAATTCATGTCTTTTCCTTCCAGTCACAAATGCCCTGAAGACTTTCTACAATTCACACAACCTGCTTCTTTATAAATTCTCCAGCAGTTTCATGTGATCATGTTTGGAGTCCTAAGTTTTCTACTTGTTTCGAGTGTAGACCTAAGTTTCTCTTATTCCCTACTCTTTCTCTCTCAGCCCACACATACCTTTCTCATTTTGACAAAAAACGGGGACACGGTGTCAATATGCTAGGATGCTTGGCTGCAGTTAAGTTTTTTTTCTTCTGTAGATAATTTGCTACATTTCCTCTGTGAGTCAATACATCTGCTTTCATGGATGTGATGTTAGGTGTTTGGAAGAGACAAAGAAGAGCTGAATATTTTTCTCTCTTTCCCTGTGAATCAGTCTCATTCTCCTCCTACCCTCTGTCTCTCATCTTGTTAATTATTCATCACCATTCTCCTGCTTTATTCATCATTTTTTTCTGTCTCTTTTTTTTCAATTTTCTTTGTTATTCCTAAATTGTATCCACTAGAAGAGAAGAAAAAGTATATTCAAGGTTTGTCCAAGAAATAAGAATATGGACTTTGCAAATTCATGACACATATATGTAAAACATTTTTTTAAAAGTTTCCTCTAACCTACACTGAACTACCTCCTTGATGTAGCAGAAGCTAAGTACAGAGACATAAGTTTTCCATTAGCCTCTCAGCCCCTTTTTTCTCTATCCATATCCCTCCCTCTGATGAGAGATCTTTCAGCACAGACCCTCATAAATTAAAGTGTGTTGTTAATTATCCAGAAGCAGTATTTTCAAAGGGAGCATACAATAGAAACCCAAAACCTTGGTTTAGCTCATAGATCTAACACCAAGTCTCTGGCTGATATCTACTGAGAAACTAAAAAAAATTTGGAAAGGTATAAGCTTAACATCTCCCCTGGATTCCTTTTCTGATTCTTTTTTTTTTTTTTTTTTTTTTTTTTTGATATGGAGAGATTCCTGGACACAATGCTCATAGAAGCTAGAAAATCTACCGAAATGGAGAGATGGGCTGATTGTCACCTCAAGATTGGTCAGTCTAGCTAAGTTTGGAGCAGTTATTTGTAAAAACATTCACTAAGGAATAAAGGAAGAGGTATGTTGGAAATTTTTTAACAACATGCTATCTGAAAAACTAAAGCACAAACCACTTTCAAATTTTATCTGAATTATTAATAGTACATTTAAAAGTCTAGTCAATCAAAAAAACCAATAAATCAAACAGTGATTTGTAGCATTTCTCAATTTATGATATGGAAATGCTCATACTAAAAATTTAACAATGGCTCTTCTGAGCTGCTTCAAGTTGATTCTAGCACACCTCTGTATGAAGAGATTTGGGGGGTCTATTAGTAGAAGTAATTACACTGAAAAAATAACTGATTTTTCATAGGTACCAATACATTGTTGTTTAATTGTACTGAATTTGTTTTAAATTCTTAATTAAATAGGATAGATCCAGTAGACCATTTGCACCAAATGTTGTGTATGTGTCCATATGAGGGGAAATACTTGAGGAGGGTTCTATGCACTTCAGTATATGCCTTCTGGTAGTGCAGGCTGAGTACATTTCCTATTCCCTAAGAAAGGACTTTCAAATACAAAATCCCTGCTTGAAGTTTATAACATCTTTTTGCACTGCTACTTTCTAAATCTTTGTTTCTCCTCATAAAGTCTCTTAATTGGATTTCACTTGGACCAAACAAAAAGGCAAAGGGCTATATAGTAAATAAATTTTAGGGGGCATATAAGTAAAGTCACCTAGGAGGTTTGAGATTGGAGATTCCAGCTCAGGACACTATTTCTCAACATACCCCTGTTACACAGTAAGTTTTCTTGTTGTTCTTTTGTTTGTACCTCTGCAATACTTTTTTTTTAATGTCCTCATTTCTTAAAAATTAAAAGATTTATTTAAAATTAAAAAAAAAATCCTCCTAAGCCTGAATCCTCTTCTCCTAGATCTATGCTTCCCATTGACTTTTGGTATTCATACACTGTGCTTCTAGTGAAAAAATGGTCTGAAGTAGAGAATTCAAATCTGAATCTGGAAAGAACTCCCTAAACTATCTAAATTCAATTCCCTCATTTTACAAACAAGGAAAATAGGACCCAGGGAAGTTAAATGACTTATTAAAGATCACAAAGAGGATACCTCCAGGCAGTAGGCAGGAGTCAGACAAGTGATTCAATTCGACCACCATTTAACTAATGTGTATTATATGCAAGGGATTGTACTGCCCTCGGGGGAGATTTTAAAAGAAAAGAAAAATAATGCAGATCCTGCCTGAATGAAATTGCAATTAAATAAATAAGGAAAAAACATATGCAAAAATATTTGTGAAGTAATTAACAAAGAGGAACAATAAATGACAAAGGAAAATCTAGTAAGTGTATAGAAAAAGTGTAGGTGTAATTCTGTGAGAAATTCAGGGAGGGAAGTATGACTTGAAGCCTGTGAGGAAGAGTAATAGTGGAGAGTTTGTGAAAGTGGTGCTTGGGTTGAGTTTTGAAGGAAGGGAATAACTAGCAGATAGAAAATGAATGTAGATCATAATAGGTATGGGAGATACTTAGTACAAAAGGCACAGTGATAAGGCAAAGATCATCATGGGTCTAGATTGTAGAGGGGTACACAAAGTATTATTAAGAGTATAATAAGAATAATCCCTTTCCATTTCTTTCTGTTGGTCATGAATACTCAGATCCTTGTACCATATGATGGGCAAATACCTTACAATCAGATATTGTGGTTCAGTTGGTTCCCTTGTGTCTGACTTTTCATGACCCCTTTTGGAGTTTTCTTTTCTTTTTTTTAATATAAATTTATTTATTTAGCTTTTCACATTCATTTTAACAAAATTTTGGGTTCCAAATTTTCTCCCCATTTGTCCACTCCCCCGAGCCCAATACACCAAGAATTCTAATTTCCCCTATCACCAATCTGCCCTCTCTTCTATCATCTCTCCCTTCCCTTGTCCCGATCTTCTCTTTTGTCCTGTAGGGCCAGATAAGTTTCTATTCCCTATTACCTGTATTTCTTATTTCCTAGTAGCAAGAACAATGATCAACAGTTGTTCCTAAAACTTTGAGTTCCAACTTCTCCCCATCACTCCCTCCCCACACATTCCCTTTGAGAAGGCAGGCAATTCAATATAGGCAATATCTGGGTACTTTTGCAAATGACTTCCATAGTGGTCGTGTTGTGTAAGGCTAACTGTATTTCCCTCCATCCTATCCTGCCCCCCATTGTTTCTATTCTGTCTTTTGACCCTGTCCCTCCCCGAGTGTTGACTTCAAATTGCTCCCTCCTCCCTTTGCCCTCCCTTCCACCATCCCCCCCACCCTGCTTATCTCCTTCTCCCCCACTTTCCTGTATTGTAAGATACTTTTTTATACCAAAATGAGTGTGCATTTTATTCCTTCCTTTAGTCGAATGTCATGAGGGTAAACTTCTTCTTTTTTTCTCAGCTCTCCTCTTTTTTCCTCCACTAAAAAGTCTCCTGCCTCCCTCTTCTATGAGAGATAATTTGCCCCATTCCATTTCTCCCTCTCTCCTCCCAGTACATTTCTCTTTCACCGCTTCTTTTTTTAAGATATGATTCCATCCTATTCAATTCACTCTGTGCTCTCTGTCTCTGTGTGTGCGTGCATGTGTGTATGTGTGTGTGTGTGCGCACATGTGTACATGTGTGTGTGTGTGTGTGTGTGTAGTCCCACCAACTACCCAGATATCGAAAAGTTTTAAGAGTTACAAATATTGTCTTTCCAGGTAGGAATGTAAACAGTTCCCCTTTGGTAAGTCCCTTATGACTTCTCTTTGCTGTTTACTTTTTCATGCTTCTTCTCATTCTTGTGTTTGAAAGTCAAATTTTCTTTTCTGCTTCGGGTCTTTTCATCAAGAATGCTTGAAAGTCCTCTGTTTCATTGAAAGACCATATTTTCCTCTGAAGTATTATACTCAGTTTAGCTGGGTAGGTGATTCTTGGTTTGAGTCCTAGTTCCTTTGACTTCTGGAATATCCTATTCCATGCCCTTCAATCCCTTAATGTAGAAGCTGCTAGATCTTGTGTTATCCTGATTGTATTTCCACAGTACTGCAATTGTTTCTTTCTAGCTGCTTGCAATATTTTCTCCTTGACCTCACAGTTCTGGAATTTGGCCACAATGTTCCTAGGAGTTTCTCTTTTTGGATCTCTTTCAGGAGGTGATTGATGGATTCCTTGAATACTTATTTTGCGCTCTGGTTCTAGAATCTCAGGGCAGTTTTCCTTGATAATCTCATGAAAGATGATGTACAGGTTCTTTTTTTGATCATGGATTTCAGGTAATCCCATAATTTTTAAATTGTCTCTCCTAGATCTATTTTCCAGGTCAGTTATTTTTCCAATGATATATTTCACATTCTCTTCCATTTTTTCGTTCTTTTGGTTTTGTTTTGTGATATCTTGGTTTCTCAGAAAGTCATTAGCCTCCATCTGTTCCATTCTAATTTTGAGAGAACTATTTTATTCAGTGAATATGGGAAGGAAACCATGACATAACTGTTACATCACAAACTAAGCCGTTTGCCAGGAGTGAGGGAAAAATGAATGCTATTAGGGTTTTTAAAGAAAATTTTAAAGAACTATTATGGGAATTAAATAAAAAGTGAGTCACCATGAGATGAATGAAAAGATTGCCATGTAGTTATGAGGACCTAGTAGAGATAAGAAAACATAAACATGTAGAGGGCCCAGCCATTATCATTTTGTGATTTCTTCCTTCCATGTTCATGGGTTTGGGAGTAGAAGTCAAGGAGATAAACATTCAGACTTAGGGAAAATTAAGGTTTGACAGGCAGGAACATTGAGGGGGAGAAGGTCAAGGAGAAGCCCTTATCAAAATGACTTACCCTGAGTGACAAGATGATGGAGGGAGAAAATTTAGCAAATTTGCTTGCAAGAAGTGCAATTGTATCTGAAAAACCATTCTGTAGAGCAGAGTATTTAGCTCCCTTATATTGCTATGGTCTTGTGTGAGATAGCTAGGTGCTATAGTAGATAGAAGAGTAGTCCTGTAGTCAGCAAAACCTGAGTTAGTATACAGTGTCAAACATATGCTAACTTTGCGACCCTGGGCAAACCTCTGTTTGTCTCAGTTTCTTCAACTGTAAAATCGAAATAATAATTATCTTCCAAAATTGTTGTGAGAATAAAATGAGAAAATATTTACAAATGGTTAGCACAGTTTCTGAAACATAGAAGGCCCTTATTCCTTCATCTTGTATCCATGTCATGTACAGGTTGGTAGGGAGTTCTGTTTATAATTCAATGGGTTCAGAGGAAAAAGTAGACTGGTTTTCAGTGGTGTTTTTACAATCCATAGACAACCACTAATTGACTGAATGATTCATTTTTTGAACCGTTTTTTTGGTGTAATGCAAGCATGGCTATGGGAGCCTAAAAATCAAGTACAAAATTGAATCAGTTATCTAAGTAATTCTGGTCAAAAAGCAAACCAACCCAGAACTGAGTTGGACTCCACTGATAGAAATATAAAAGTGATATAGAAATATCAGTAAAAATATTTATAAATTATGGAAATCAAAGTAAAAAGTTGATGATGCCTCCCTTCCCCCACATGTCCAAATTATACCACCAGGACAACATTATGCTTGACTCATGGTAGGCACTTGGTATATACTTGCAAAATTTAAGTGAAATGAAAATTTCCTTTAATATTTTCTGGATAATTTCCTCAACTTGATACTTATTTTGCATATATATATATATATATATATATATATATATATATATATATATACATACATACATACATACAAGCTTAGCATCTGTATAAGTGGGTCCCCTTTGTAGAAGCCTGAGTAATATTTGCAGTCACCAGGAATGAAAAGAAAAAATGATGTTAGAGAAGAAGAATCCTCTTTCAAAAGTACCCAGTGGGGGAAGGCAGAGCCAAGTTGCCTGAGTAAAGGGAGGAACTGTCCCAAATCCCTCCAAATATCTTTAAAATGACTCTAAACACATCCTAAAGGAGTAGAAACTACAAAAAGACAAAGTGAAATCAATTTCTAGATCAAAGCAACTGGGGGAATCCACAGAAAATTTCTGTTGCATCAAGATGAGAGAGGAGCTCAGTCCATCAGAGACTGTGACAAAACAGACCAGGCTGAAACAAACCTAGAACAGGCCTTGGGGCAACTGAATCACAGGCAGAAGTTGAGGTTACCGGATCTCTCAGCACACAAACAACAAAAACAGCTTAGAAGTTCAGAAGGGAAGATATGTTGGACTGCACTCCAGAACAGGCCACACTAGCACAATTCTGGCCACAGCAAACCAAGAGTAGGCTTTGTGAGTGACTGAATCAGCAGTGGCAGCAGTTTCTTCCAGAGTTCTCAGCCCATAGATAGTGACAGGGTGAAACAACTGGTTTGCTAGCACTGAGACAGGACTCTCTTCCTTTTCCCATATTCAGATCGACCTCACTGTCCTGAGTAGCAGTCTCGGAAAGAGGAGAAACACCAGTATAGTAGAGTTTGTAGCCACAGTGTAGGGGGGGGCCTTCTCACAACTCCAGGGCAGAAAAGATTGCTTGTGGTCACACACACCAGAGCACAGTTAAGGAGAGGAGTCTGTACCTATCCTTAGATCATTCTACTTTGGAATAACCCCTCATTTGGGGTTTTCTTAGCAAAGACTGTAGTGGTTTGCCATTTCCTTCTCAGGTTATTTTACAGATGTGAAACTGAGGCAAGTAGGTCCCTAGAAGTATCTCTGAAAACAGCTGCACAGAACCCCTGAAGCTTGGGACAATTCTTCTTCTACCATGGAAGCAAAACCCTCCTTTAACAAATATTTAAAGGTGAAGTAATAGGTTGAGAAAATGAGCAAACAACAGAAAAAAAAACAGACAATAGAAACTCACTACAGTGACAAGGAAGATCAAAATACAAACTCAAAAGAAGACAATAAAGTCAAGGCTCCTACATCCAAAGCCTTCAAGAAAACTATGAATTAGTCTTATGCTATGGAAGAGCTCAAAAAAGATTTTGCAAATCAAGTAAGAGAGATAGAGCAAAAATTGGAAAGAGAAATGAGAGTGATGCAAGGAAATTGCAAAAAAGAGCCAAAGGGGACAAAAAAATTACTAAAGAAAAGAGCCTAAAAAAAAAACAACACAGAAAAGACAAGGCCGACTGGCATAAGAGAACCAAAAAAGCCAACGAGATGAATAATGCCTTAAAAAGCAAAATTGACCAAATGGAAAAGGAGACTCAAAATGAAGAAATTAATTCCTTAAAAAAATTAAAATGGAACTAATGGAAGCAAATGACTTTAGACAAATCAAAAAGCAATATAACAAAATCAAAAAAATGAAAAAAAATAGAAGACAAATTGAATTATCTCATGGGAAAATGCAACTGACCTGGAAAATACATCTAAGAGAGAAAATTTTAAAATTATTACACTAAAAGTCATGAAAAAAAGAGGTTAGATATCTTACAGGAAAGTATCAAGGAAAACTGCCTTGGTACTCTAGATTCAGAGGGGAAAATAGAAATTGAAGGAATCTACCCATCACCTCCTGAATGAGATCCCCAAAAGAAACCTCCTAGGAATATTACAGCCACATTCTAGAGGTCAATGAGAGATATTACAAGCAGCAAAAAAAGAAGTAATTAAAGTATGTAGGCATCACAGTGAGGATAACAAAAGATTTAACAGCTTCTACTTTAAAGGATCATATTAAAGGAATATGATATTCTGGACTGCAAAGGAACTAGTGTTACTTACTATTGACTGTTGAATTGCAAATTTAAATAATTCTGAGGTACTACCTCACACATGTTATGTTGACTAATAGGACAGAAAAGGAAAATAATAAATTTTGGGCAAGATGTGGCAAAAATGAGACATCAGTGAACTGTTGGTAGAGTTGTGAATGATCAATCATTCTGCAGAGCAATTTGAAACTATGCCCAAAGGGCTATGAAACCATGTATAGCCTTTGATCTAACAATACCCACTACTAGGTCTGTATCCCAGAAGAGATTTAAAAAAGGAAAAGAACTTATATTACAAAAATATTCATAACAGCTGTTTTATGAAGGCAAAGAATTAGAAATTGAGGGGGTGCCCATCAATTGGAGAATGACTGAACAAGTTGTGGTATGTGATTTTGATGGAATACTACTGTAACATAAGAAATGATGAGCAGGATACTCTCAGAAAAACCTGGAAAAACTTGCATGGACAAATGCAAAGTAAAGTGTACTATGTATAAAGTAACAACAATATGGTATGATGATCAGCTGTGAATGACTTAGCTCTTCTCAGCAATACAATGACCCAAGACAACTCTGAAGGACTTATGATGAAAAATGCTAGCCATTCCCAGAGGAAAAAAAAAAACGCCCAGTGACTGAACATAGATTGAAGCACACTTATTTTTTACTTTATTTTTCTTTTTTAAATTTAATTTGTTTTCAGTTTTCAATATTCACTTCTACCAAATTTTCTCTCCATCTCTGCCCTCTCCCACTCCAGTACAGTGTTTATTGACTACTTTTTCCTCCAATATGCCCTCCTTTCTATCACTCCCCCTCTTATTCCTTTTCCTTCGATTTTTCTATAGGGTAAGGTAAATTTCTATACCCTATTGCTTATTTATCTTCTTTCCTAGTAGCATGTTAAAACAATTTTTAACATTAATTTTTAAAGCTTTGAGTTACATATTCTCTCCCTTCCCCCCTCCTCATCCACACTCATTGAAAAGTGAAGCAATTCGATACAGGTCATACATGTGTAGTTATGAAAACAATTCCATAACAGTTATGTTGTGAGAGATTATATTTCCCTCTGCCCTGTCCCACTCTCCATTTATTCTATTCTCTCCTTTGACTTCTCCCTCTACCAAAGTGTTTGCTTCTAGTTACCCTGTTGTCCAATCTGCTGTCCCTTCTGTTATTCATCCCTTTATCTTGTCCTCCTCTACGAAGTATAAGATAAACTTCCAATCCCAATTGAGTGTGTAGCTGTTCCCTCCTGAACCAAATCAATGGAAATTACAGTTCACTTATTTCCTCTCATATTCCCCTTCTTCGCCTCGATTTGTAAAAACTGTTTCTTGCCTCTTTTATGAACGATGATCTACCACACTCTACCACTTGCTTTCTCTTTTTCCTAGTATATTCCTCTCAACAGTTAATTTTCTTTTTTAGATATCATTCCTTCATGTTCAGCTAATCCTCTGCCCTCTGTCTTTGTTTCTGTTTCTCTCTCTCTGCCTCTCACTCTCTCTATAAATACACACACATACACACACACATTCATGTGTGTGTGTGTATGTGTGTGTGTATTCCCTCCAACTCTCCTAACACTGAGAAATATCTCAGGAGTTACAAATATCATCTCTCGATGTAGGAATGTAGATAGTTCAACTTTGATAAACCCCTTATGATTTCTCTTTCCTGTTTACATTTTTCATGCTTCTCTTGATTCTTGTATCTGAAAGTCAATTTTTCTATTAAACTCTGATCTTTTTAGCAAGAATGCTTGGAAGTCCTCTACTTCATTGAATTTCCATTTTTTCCCCTGAAGTATTATACTCAGGTTTGCTGAGTAGGTGATTCTTGGTTTTAATTCTAGCTCTTTGATCTCTGGAATATCATATCCCACGCCTTTGAATCCCTTAATGTAGAAGCTCCTAGATATTGTGTTATCCTGATTTTGTTTCCACAGTACTTGAATTGTTTCTTTCTGGCTGCTTGTAATATTTTTTTCCTTGACCTGAGAACACTGGAAATTAGCTAAAATATTCCAAGGAGTTTTCCTTTTGGGATCTCTTTGAAAAGATGATTGGTGAATTCTTTCCATTTCTATTTTGCTCTCTGGCTCTAGAACATCAGGACAGTTTTCCTTGGTAGTTTTTTTGAAAGATGATGTCTAGGATCGTTTATTTTATCATGGCTTTTAGATATTTCAATATTTTTTTGTAAAATTATCTCTCCTGGATCCATTTTTCAGGTCAGTTGTTTTTCCACAGAGATACTTCATATTATCTCCTATTTTGTCATTCTTTTGGTTTTGTTTTATAATTTTTTGATTTCTCATAAAGTCATTGACTGCCATTTATTCCCTTCTAATTTTTGAGGACTTATTTTCTTTTCTTCTTTTTTAAAATTTTAAATGTTTATTTATTAATTTTTAGTTTTTAACATTCATCTCCACAAAATTTTGAATTCCAAATTTTCTCCCCATCTCTCCCTTCCCCTACCCCATAATATCTTGCATTCTGATTGCCCCTTTCCCTCCATATTCCCTCTCTTCTATCACACCTCTCCCTTCCCTTATCCCCATCTTCTATCTTTTCTGGTAGGGCAAGATAGATTTCTATATTCCATTACTTGAATATCTTATTTCCCAGTTGTATGCAAAAACGTTTCTCAACATTTGTTCCTAATACTTTGTACTCCAACTTCTCTCCCTTCCTCCCTCCACACCCATCCCTACTGAGAAGTCAAGCAATTCGATATAGGCTATATATGTGTAGTTTTGAAAAAGACTTTCATAAGAGTGATTTTGTGTGAGGCTACCTATATTTCTCTCCATCCTATCCTGCCCCTTATTTATTCTATTCTCTCTTTTGACTTTGTCCCTCCTCATAAGTGTTTACTTTCATTTACTCCCTTCTCTCATTTGCCCTTTCTTCTGTCATAAACTTCACCTCACTTGTCCCTTTCTCCCCTACTTTGTGTAGTGTAATATAGATTTTCATACCAAATTTAGAGATCATGTTACTCCCCACTTAATACAAGTGTGAAGAGAGTAAACTTCACTTTTTCCCTCTCAACTCCTCCCTTTTCTCCTCCATTGAATAAGCTTATTTTTGCCTCTTTTTATGAGAGATAATTTGCCACATTACATTTCTCCCTTTCTCCTCCCAGTATATTCCTCTTTCACCCCTTAATTGTATTTTTTTAGATATCATCCATTCTTAATCAATTCACCCTCTGCTCTCTGTCTATACATACATACATACATACATATATACATACATACGTGTGTGTGTATGTGCACGTGTGTGTGTGTGTGTGTGTGTGTGTGTGTGTGTGTGTGTGTGTGTAATCCTTCCAACTATCCAAATACTGAGGAAAGTCTCAAGAGTTAAAAATATTGTCTTTCCATGGAGGAATGTAAACAGTTCAACTTTAGAAAGTCCCTTATGATTTCTATTTCCTGTTTACCTTTCCATGCTTCTCTTGATTCTTGTGTTTGAAAGTCAAATTTTCTTTTCAGGTCTAGTATTTTCATCAAGAATGCTTGAAAGTCCTTTATTTCATTGAATGACAATTTTTTCCCCTGAGGTATTATACTCAGTTTTTCTGAGTGGGTGACTCTTGGTTTTAATCCTAGTTCCTTTGACTTCTGATGTATCATATTCCAAGCCCTTTGATCCCTTAATGTAGAAGCTGCTAGATCTTGGGTTATCCAGATTGTATTTCCACAGTACTTGAATTGTTTCTTTCTAGCTGCTTGTAATATTATCTCCTTGACCTAGGAACTCTGGAATTTGACTACAATAGTCCAAGGAGTTTCTCTTTTTGAATCTCTTTCAGAAGGTGATCGGTGGATTCTTTCAGTATTTATTTTGCCCTCTGGTTCTGGAATATCAGGGCAGTTTTTCTTGATTATTTTATGAAAGATGATGTCTAGGCTCCTTTTTTGATCATGGCTTTTGGGTAATCCTATAATTTTTAAATTGTCATCCTAAATCTATTTTTCCCAGTCAGTTGTTTTTCCAATGAGATATTTCACATCATCTTCTATTTTTTCATTCTTTTGACTTTGTTTTGTAATTTCTTGTTTTCTCATAAAGTCATTAGCTTCCATCTGCTCCATTATTATTTTTAAGAACTCTTTTTTAGTGAACTTTTGAACCTCTTTTTCTATTTGGCTAATTCTACTCTTTAAAGCATTCTTCTCCTCATTGGCTTTTTAGACCTCTTTTGCCACTTGAGTTTGCTTATTTTCAAAGGTGTTAATTTTTTCAGCATTTTTTGGGTCTCCTTTAGTAAGCTGTTGACTTGCTTTTCATGATTTTCTTGCATTGCTCTCATTTTTCTTCCAATTTTTTCTTCTACCTCTCTTACTTGATTTTCAAAATCCTTTTTGAGCTCTTCCATGGCCCGAGACCATTGCATATTTTTTGGAGGTTTTACATGCAGAAGACTTGACTTTTAGGTCTTCCTCTGAAGACCTAAATTTTTCCTCCTCATCCAAAAGGATGGAAGAAAATACCTGCTTACCAAGAAATGAACCGTCTACTGTCTTTTTCCCTTTTGGGGACATTTTCTCAGCCAGTTACTTGAGTTTTGAGTTTTTTGTCAGAGCTGAGATTCAGATCATTGGCTCAATTTCACCACTGTCCTTTGAAGTTCTTTGTGGGTTGAGCAATCTGGGAACTAGTGCTGCTGGTGGCTCCCTCAGGGTCCTGTCCCTACCATGGTGGGCTGTGCTCTGTGCTTCCTGGGATGCATTTAAGGACTTATTTTCTTCTGTGAGCTTTTGAACCTCTTTTTTTCATTTGGTCCATTCTGCTTTTTAAGGCATTCTTCTCCTAATTGTCTTTTTGGACCTCTTTTCCCATTTGTGTTAGTCTAATTTTAAAGGTATTATTTTCTTCAGAACATTTTTAGGTTTCCTTTAGCAAGCTGTTGACTCATTTTTTTTTATTTTCTTGCATTATTCTCATTTTTCTTTCCAACTTTTTCTCTGCTTCTCTTACTTGATTTTCAAAATCCTTTCTGAACTCTTTTATTCCTTAAATTGACTCATATTTTTCTTGGAGACTTTGAATGCAGGAGTTTTGGCTTTGTTTTTTTCTTCTGTTTCTTTATTTTGATCTTCTTTGTCATTAATGCAATAAAAAAATTCATCTTCACAGAGAAAGTATGAACCTATAGTCTGTTTCTTACCACCACCACCCCACCCAGTTTGCTTATTTTCCAAGCCAAATACTTGGATTTTCAGCTCTTTGTTATGTGAAGGGCTCCAAAAGCAGCTGCAGCTACAGCAGTAACTGCCACTGCGCTGGGTCTGGGGCCTGCCCTGGAAGGGCCTGAAGCTGGGCCTGGGACTGGGGAAAGACTATGCTCCCCTCTCAACCAGATCAGGGACCCTGCCCACTGACTTTAAAAGCTATCTTTAGTGTTTGTGGGTTGAGAAGTCTGGAAACCACAGCAGTGGGCAGTTATTCAGTCCCTTAAGGCCTGCTTCAGTTCTGTCCATGCTGATGAAGCCTACACCAAACTGTGCTCTGCTCCCAGTCTGGTTTGATAGACCCTTCCTGTTGATCTTCCAGATTGTCTTCGGCTGCAAATTTTCTTCAGCCTCTCATTTTGTGGCTTCTGCTGCTCTATAATTTGTCTAGTGTCACTTTTACAGGTTTCTTGAGGGTTTTTTTTTTCAGGGGGGAACCTCTAGCAGGTCTCTTTTTCAACTCCACCATGTTGGCCGCCCCTTACTTTCTTTATTTTTCTTGAGTATTTTTGTGTATATGTCTTGAAATGTTTTGCACGACTACACGTGTATAATCTCAATTGAATTGTTTGCCTTCTCAAAGAGGATAGGGGTGGGGAGGGAGGAAAGAAGAGACTTGGGACTCAAAGTTTTAAAAAAAACAATTGTTTAAAATTGCTTTACAGATCATTGAGGAAAAAAAAATACTAAATTATAATAAAAAATAAAGCTTCCTTATACAATGTAACACACTACATCATATACCTGTTGGAGTTTTAATCTCATTGCTTAATTAAATAATGTGTAGAATTCAGGAAAAAAAATGACCAATGATCCTGCTCTTTTAGTGTCAAAGTTGAAGATGAAATAGATTTTCACATATAGTTTGCAACTAAGATTTCAACATTCCTGGTAGTACAGAACAATACTGCATTTTCTTATTTCCTTTCCAATAGATCTTCTTGGGAGACTCTCCTTGTTCCTGTTATGAAACTATTTTATCTCTCTACTTGAAAACCTCACTAGGCTCTGTTTCTTTTAGGTTTCAGATCATTATACTCCTGTATAAACTTGGATTTTAAATTGAAAGTTCTGAAAAAGAAGGTCATTTATAAAGTTGTAGTCAATTGGAGGAGTGAGGAGTTGGGGAGATGAGAGAGTTTGACTGCAACTAGGGACAAACACTAGCTGCTAAATTGATTTGATTTGAAACCTTTGATCCTTCTCCTTAAAAACATATCCATTCAGTTGTCTAGTCCTGTAGAGAATAACTTTTGAGAGTCTTCTAGGATCACAGATTTGGAGCTGAAAATGTCTCAAAGGACATCTTTTCCATACTTTCCTCATGTTTCAGATGAGGAAACTGAAGCTGAGGGAGGCTAAGTAATTTGCCAAGGTTACAAGGATAATGAACAAGAGAAGCTAAATTCTAGCCAAGGTCCTTTGACTCCAGATCCCTCAGATCTGGCATAACCTCTGGAATGTAAAAGGAGGGATGTTTCCTCTAAAAGGGAGACGCTATGTTGCAGATTATATTGACTAGAATATAGTCTATATAATTATAGAATATAGTCTATATAACTATAGAACCAAAAATTGTAACTATTAAACCTTAAAATTATAAAAGTTTTATGAGTGATCTCTCTTAGCTCTTTCCTTAGCAAGTAGAATATCAAATAAACAGCACTTCCTTCCCTTCCTTTATACCCTTGGCCCCTCTTCTTCTCCTTTTTTTGCCCATTCCCCTCTCTTTCTCTTTCTTCCCTCTCTTTTCTCTCCCTCTCTTCTCTCCTTTCCTTCTTACTTCTCTTCTTCCCTCCCTTTCACTTCTTTCCCTTTCTTTTTCTCCTTCTCTTCTATTTCTCCTTCTTCTCCCTCTCCTCTCTCTGTGTATCTTTCTAAGTATCTCTCTCGGTCACTCTATTCTCTCTGTCTCTGTATGTCTCTCTGCCCCCTTTTTCCCCTCTTCCTGAACTAGTATAGAAAAATAGAATCGAATGCTATTCTATTTCTGGGGAGTCACTTATTTCTTACATTTTTAGTGTTACTGTTATTAATTATATTTTCAATTTTACAAGGTTGTTTTTATTGGATTGATGTTTTTGTATTTAGCTGGATATTTCACCCCACACCCTTCCTCTAAACCTATGTGTTTGTTTGTTCTCCTTAAGTTTTATTAAGATTAATTAAAATAATATTAAGATATTATTATTATTCCTGTTCATACTAGCTAAAACCTAGTGTGTTCTAGCTTGCTAATCAGTCAGTAAACATTTACTAAGTGCTTGTTAGGGCTGGGCACTATGCTAATCTCTCTGGATATAAAAAAAAAAGCAAAAACACAGCTCTTGCTCTTAAGAGTTCAAATATTTTTCTTAATAAAAATTTATTTATTTAACTTTTTACATTCATTTTCACAAAATTTTGTTCCAAATTTCCTCCCCATTTATCCTCTCCCCCACCCCAATACACCGAGCATTCTAATTTTCCCTATCACCAATCTGCCCTCTCTTCTATAATCCCTTCCTTCTCTTGTCCCCATCTTCTCTTTTGTCCTGTAGGGCAGGATGACTTTCTATTCCCCATTAACTGTATGTCTTATTTCCTAGTAGCAACAACAATACTAAACAGTTGTTCCTAAAACTTTGAGTTCCAAATTCTCCCCATCCCTCCCTCCCCACCCATTCCCTTGGGAAGGCAGGCAATACAATATAGGCCCTATCTGTGTAGTTTTGCAAATGACTTCGATAATAGTCGTGTTGTGTAAGACTAACTGTATTTCCCTCCATCCTATCCTGCCCCGCATTGTTTCTATTCTGTCTTGCGATCCTGTCCCTCCCCGAGTGTTGACTTCAAATTGCTCCCTCCTCCGATTGTCCTCCCTTCCATAATCCCCCCTTGCTTATCTCCTTCTCCCCCACTTTCCTGTATTGTAAGATAGGTTTTCATACCAAAATGAGTGTGCATTTTATTCCTTCCTTTAGTTGAATGTCATGAGGGTAAACTTCTTGTTTTTTTCTCAGCTCTCCTCTTTTTTCCTCCACTAAAAAGTCTCCTGCTTGCCTCTTGAATGAGATATAATTTACCCCATTCCATTTCACCCTCTTTCCTCCCCCTACATTTCTCTCTCACCATTTACCTTAATTTCTTTTAAGATATGATCCCATCCTATTCAATTCACTCTGTGCTCTCTGTCTCTGTATGTGCGTGCATGTGTGTATGTGTGTGTGCACATGCATACATGTGTGTGTATGTGTGTGTGATCCCACCAACTACCCATATACTGAAAAGTTTTAAGAGTTACAAATACTGTCTTTCCATGTAGGAATGTGAACAGTTCACCTTTGGTAAGTCCCTTATGACTTCTCTTTGCTATTTACTTTTTCATGCTTCTCATTCTTGTGTTTGAAAGTCAAAGTTTCTTTTCAGCTCTGGTCTTTTCATCAAGAATGATTGAAAGTCCTCTGTTTCATTGAAAGACCATACTTTCCCCTGAAGTATTACACTCAGTTTTGCTGGGTAGGTGATTCTTGGTTTGAGTCCTAGTTCCTTTGACTTCTGGAATATCCTATTCCATGCCCTTTGATCCCTTAATGTAGAAGCTGCTAGATCTTGAGTTATCCTGATTATATTTCCACAATACTGGAATTGTTTCTTTCTAGCTGCTTGCAAGATTTTCTCCTTGACCTGGGAATTCTGGAATTTGGCCACAGTGTTCCTAGGAGTTTTTTTTTTTTTGGATCTCTTTCAGGTGGTGATCAATGGATTCCTTCAATACTTATTTTGCCCTCTGGTTCTAGAATCCCAGGGCAATTTACCTTGGTAATTTCATGAAAGATGATGTCTAGGCTCTTTTTTTTTGATCATGACTTTCAGGTAGTCCCATAATTTTTAAATTGTCTCTCCTGGATCTATTTTCCAGGTCAGTTGTTTTTCCCATGAGATATTTCACATTCTCTTCCATTTTTTCATTTTTTGGTTTTGTTTTCTGATTTCTTGGTTTCTCAGAACGTCTTTAGACTCCATCTGTTCCATTCTAATTTTGAGAGAACTATTCTCTTCAGTGAGCTTTTGAACCTCTTTTTCCATTTGGGTAATTCTGCTTTTGAAAGCATTCTTCTCCTCATTGGCTTTTTCAACCTCTTTTGCCAATTGAGTGAGCCTATTTTTCAAGGTGTTATTTTCTTCAGCATTTTTTTGGGTCTCCTTTATCAATGTATTGACCCGTTTTTCATGCTTTTCCTGCATCTCTCACTTCTCTTCCCAGTTTTTCCCCCACCTGTCTAACTTGATTTTCAAAATCCTTTTTGAGGTCTTCCAAGGCCTGAGCCCAGCAGACATCCACCTGGGATGTCTGGGATACCGAGGCCCCACCCTCCACGTCTTTCCCTGATGGTAAGAATATTTCCTCGTCATCAGAATTGAAATATGGGAACATTTGCACCTGCTCAAAGAAGCTCTCTATAGTCTTATTTTTCTTCCCTTTTCTGGGCATTTTCCCAGCCAGTTACTTGACTTCTGAGATTCCTCTCCACCCCTGCCTAGATCCGCCCAGCTAGTGCTTGGGTTCTGAGATTCAAATAGGCTTTCCGCGGCAGACGCGGCTGCTATTCAATGTGAGCTTAAGTTCTGGTGCTCAGGTGGAGGCAGGGCCACCTCCCAGGCTCAGTTCCCTCAGGGGCTTTATGCAGAGACCTTCAGTAATGGGGCAGGTGGGGGCAAGGCCACCTCCCAGACTCAGTTCCCTCAGGGGGTTTATGCAGAGACCTGAGCTTCTGCCTGCTGCTCGGGGAGTCCTGGGCCACCACCACTGTCTCTGCTGCTGCCCCTGCCTCTGCCTCCACCGCTTCCTCCTGAGGGGGCCTGAGCCACGGAGACACCCCGCTCCCCTCTCGGCCAGCCCAGAAGTCTCGCTCACTGACCTGTAGCGCCTGTGGGTGGAGGGACCTTCCTGGCCACCGGAGGTTCCGTCCCTGAAGCCTGCTTGGATCTGCTCCTCTGGGGCCGGGCTGCCAGGGCAGTGCTGGGCTGGACTCTGCTTTCCGGGCATGACGGACCCTGGGCACGGCTCTCCAGGGCTCTCTGGAATGGAAATCTCTTCCACTGTGTTTCTGTGCGCTTTGAAGTGATCCAGAATTTGTGGGGAGTTCTTGCAGGAAATATATGGGCTGTAAGTTCGGAGCTAGCATACATGGGTCTTTCTACTCCTCCATCTTGGCTCCACCCCCTAAGAGTTCAAATTTTAATGGAGGTAGAGCTTGATCACTACTTAAAGAATCCAAATGATTGGCTAAAGGAGTCAGTTGTGACCCTCCTACCCATCCATATTGAAAGACATATCTTTTACATTTGTGTGTTATCCCTTTGCAATTTGTCATCTGGCTGACAAAAAGAAATAGTCACCAGGAGTCTTTAGCTAAGGAACTCAAACTCTCAGTAGGTTTTCATTTACAGCTTACTTAGATGCCTCAGTGACAAAAATAAGTCTTGGGAAGGGTCTGACTCCAAGGTTAAGATTCAAGGTGAATTAGAAACTCTTCATGTAGGTTAGATTAAATTTTGATTAATAACAGTTAAGGATTAGTGGAAAAAGAGAAATATGATATAATGGGAGTTTGGAATTTGATGTAAGAGATTACTCCCATGTCTCTTTAGTCATCAGATTCCTCATCTAGTAACTAAGGTGGCTGGACTTGATGGTTTCTTCTACTTCAAAGGAATTAAAACTTTTAAAATCTTTCTCTTAAAAAAATACCATTCACTTGATTTCAATTTTTACAAGTTTTCTCCACTGCTAAAGTTTTATAACTTTGATTTGTCAAGGAGACTTCTGCATACCTTTAAGACCTGCAAGTCACTTGACATCTCTGGGCCTCAGTTTCTTCACCTGTAATTATTTCAGTGATTTCAGTAGTATAGATGCAGCCTCCCTTGCCATGTCATTATTTTGTTAATGGTTATGGTAAAAAAGAATAATTTGATATCTACTTTCTAACAATCTGTGGGTCAGATTTCAAAATTTTACGAGACTCATGCTCAGATAGGTCTACCTTTCATTTCTGGACTTCTCCTTGACATCAGATAAGTAGGATTTGCCATGTTCTGTTAGAAGAGCTTTCAAGAAATCAGTCACCTTGTCATCATCAGTGTAGGCCTTATAATGGAGATTGTAAAGGAAAATGAGCAAAACATTATATTAATATGAAGATTCATGTTCCTTCTTTTTTGAAATAAATCATTTCTTTTTTCAATTACTAAGCATATTTTTTCTTTCCCTTTCTTCCCCTCTACTCACTGTAAAGGAAGGTTTCTTATATCATCTGGGCATAGTCAGGCAATACAAATTTCCATTTTGAAAATACCTTAAAAATGTATTTCTCGTTCTATATGTCAGTCTGTCTTCTCTTAATCGTGAGGTGGGCATTTCTTTCACAGTACTGTGAAATCAGTTATCTTAGAGTTCTTAGGTCCTTCATAATTGTTTGTCTTTTATACTATTGATATTACAGTAAAACTATTCTGTCTGTTCTACTCATTTCACTTTGCATCACATCATACAAGTTCTCCCATTTCTCTTTGAGGCCCTCTTTTTCTTTTCTTCTAATAACCCAAAAATATTCCATTAGATTCATATACCAAAATTTGTTCAATTACTTCCTGTATTTGTTTCTGACTTAATACACTCCTCACTTCAGAGAAGTTAAACTGTTCCTACCTTTTATACATGGATTATCTCTAGACCTTACACTGAGTAGGTCTACTGGATAGGCCCTGGGAAGCTCAGTCCTCCACAGAAGTTTCAGAGTATGTGTATATATCCTATAATTCATTTTGGTCATGTACACTCAGGTGTATATACTGTATCAAGATCAGATATCTTGCAACTGGATATTGTTCCAGAATCCCATGGTACCATCGAAGGATCCATTTGAACTTCAAGCTCATTTCTCTGATAGCTTGGAAGTTTATGGAATCATTTGGGCTACTGGAGAGTAAGGTGAAGGAGAACTTTAATCCAGTCACCCAACCTTCTGAGCACACGTCCACATGCTTTAAAGTTGGCAAGAGGAGCATTATTTAGGAGATTCTCACACTTTTAATATATGGACCTCTGGATCATTAGTCTATTAAAATACATTTAGTTATTTTATGGCACACATTTCTGTATTATAGTATGTTCTAAAGTGAGTAAGATAGGCTTGACTGGAATATCTACTGACAGTACCCTAAAGCAGATACTATTGGGGGCTTGCAAAATATTTTTGGTTCTTTTCTCAAGTCATTTAATCATCTCAGTGATGAAATTTCTACATTTCTGCCTTCTCTCCATCTAGAAATCCCTCTGTTTGACCCCAGGAGATACTCTGTAAAAATATTACTTCTTTCCAATGAAGGGACTTCAGTTTCAGAGCTAAGGGAATGAAGCTGCCTTCCTTTCCAAGCCCAAAAGAATTGAATAATGACAGTAATAACCCTTTGTGATGACGCATGTCAGCATTGCCAGGATCTTGATGTAGCCTGGTTGACATGAAAAAAATGAAGTCGTGCAACTGGGTTTAGAAGCACACTCAACTGTTGTCAGTGATTCATTTATCTCTAAAAAAAAAAAAAAAACAAAACAAAAACAGAAAAGGAATAGTAATTTTATTGAAAGATTTTTGACTGGAGTGGGGTAGGATCATTTTTCCTTTTAGGTGAATTTATCCCCTTCATGAAAGTGATATTTAAAAGAATTTCAAAAAGTTCAGGAAGTTTGGTAGAGATGGGGCTTTTATAGGACTCGCCTGTTTTTGAAAATAAAAAAAGAAAATATAAGATGTAGGAGCATGGCATAGACTTTGACTTCTAACTGCAAAGGGGGAACGAGGTTGCATGATCATTGCACATATATTTGGCACTTTTTTTGTACATATTTAGCACTTTTGCTTCCAAGCAGATTCAGGAGTTCAGGAAACATTTGATTGATTTGTTGCTTATTGTTTTTCCTAAGTTAAGCTGCTACTTGCATATTATAAATGAACTAACTTTCTTGAATTATTTGTCCAGTAGAAGTTCTTAGTTAACAAATGGCCATCTACACTTTCCCATATGATTTCCCCTCAGACCCATAGGATGGGTTTACAAAATAATCTATCAGGACTATAAGTAGAAGGTACCCCAACAACCAGTAAAAAGTCCAGGGAATCAAACCTGTGATCTCCATGTCTTTAGAGTCACATTCTAACTCAGTGAACTATGAAGCACAAATCTACAAGACACATCAAGTATTAGAAGAAAAAAAATGAGTGGAAATAAAATGTTTCCAGTTCACTGTTTGAACGCATGTCATTTTTCTACATAAGACACTTAAACTTCGTAGGATTCTGGGGCAGAGGAGAGATAGGCAGAAAGAACTGAGACAGAAAACTTATTCTCAAGCAAATTAGTTCAGTAAACAAGATAAGAAATGTACCCAAGTAACTGTGATACAAGACAGAATAGTACTAGTCTATGATATACACAAAGGTTTGAAAAGGAAAAATGGGGAAGATAATCTGTCTGAAATTCAACAAATATATTTGAAGTTTATCCTATGTTTGAAATACAGGATAGTGTGAGGGAAAATAATATAAAGGCATAAACTCTCACATCTAGAGAGGAGATAAGACATCTACATGATGAGGGCTATTGGGGAGGTATAGACAATATGCTTTAAGAGTACAGATATGGGGAGAAATTGTTTCTGGATGAAAAAAGTCAAATGGAGCTTCTTGAAGGAGGTGACATTTGAGTGGGGTTAGGGTAAGATTCAACAGGCTTCCATGTGAATGGAGCAATAAGCATAGAAGTGGGAAAAGCCAAGGAATAATTGAAGAATGATAAGTAGGTTAGTTTGGCTAGCACATGGCATTCAGGGAGAGAGATTGTTGGCAGTGAGACTGGAAAGGTTGCCTAGACCATAGAAGATCTTAAAAGCTAACAAAAGGAATTTGGATTTTTCCCCCATATACAAAACGTTGGTGAAATTTAAATTTTGTATCTTAGAAAAAAAATAATATTTTATCCTCTGCCATCCAAACCTCCCATCCCTTGATCCCATTCTCTTCAAATATAGGGAAAAATGAGTGTTGGAATTCTGGCCCCAATCTGGAGGGCTTACCTTAACTATTGATATGACACCTTTGGGCATTCTACATTTCATTTCTTTTCTGTTTCAGTTTACCCATCTGTAAAATGAGAATTTGGACTAGATCAGAGGTTTTAAAACCTGCATCTACATAACCTCAGGAGTATGTCCATAGATAGATTAAATCCTTAAACTTGGATGGGAAAAATTAAATCTTTATTTTCACTTGCTTCCAAATGACACTTTGCATTTCCTTCAATGATTTAAAAGCCTTATTCAGAGAAAGGGTCCATAGGCTTCAACAGACTAATAAAGAAATCTATGACACACAAAAAGGGTTAGGAAGCTCTTTGACTGACTTAACAGTCAGTTCTCCTCTCTGGGTCTCCATTTCTTCATCTGTAAAATGAGAGTGTTAGACTAGTTGGCCTCTGAAGTACCTTCTAGGTCAAAGTCTTAGATCCTATGACTCTAAAGAAGCTTTCAGTTCTTCTGCTCACTGCTTCTCTATTCCTTCCCACTTTCCCATCGTCTTGTCTCTTAGATAGGAGTCTGCTTTGAGGCCTGATAAATTAGTAGCTATATAGAAGCACCACCTACATTCATGTAAATTCACACCCTACTTAGAGTAGCTACAAAAAACACTTAGGGAGATTTTCTGCTTTAGGTTGTGGGGGAGGGAAGCTTTAGAGGGAACTTAAAGAAGACTATTTCTAGCTAAAAACCTATGTGTGAAATTAATTATTTTCTATGATTTCCCTTTCAGTGAGGTGTGAACTTCCAGTGATTTCTGAGTTTCACCATCCTTTCTGAATTACTAGATCTCTCTCTCTCTCTCTCTCTCTCTCTCTCTATTTGATCTCAAGTGTTCACTCCACCTGAACTTTCTTGGCATAGGGTCCTATGTAGGGGAATGCCAGCTTAATGTGAATTATTAATATTTTCTTCATTACTTTCTTACATCTAGTCAATCAAAAATAATAAATTAAACCTTGATTTTCAGCACTTACTACTTTCTGAGGTGTAAATTACATTAGTGTTAGGGTTAGCACAAATTTAGGCTTCCACTGAAAAAATAATGATCAACTTTTCCACTATATAAGCTAGTTCTAGCACAGCCCAGGCTTTATTCAACTTGACCTCATTCTGAGGAGCTAGGTAGGTAGATGGAGATTTTTTTTCCTATTACATGTAAAACAACTTTATCATTCTTTTTTTTAAATTTTGAGTTCCAAATTATCTACCTCTCTCCCATCTCTCTACATTCATTGAGAAGGCACAATTTGTTTGTGTCATATAGTCATGCAAAACATATTTTCTTATTAGACATGTTTTCAAAGAAAACATAGATGAAAAAGAAACTCAAGAAAAATAAAGTTTAAAAAAGTATGCTTTGATAAACATTCAGACTCCATTAGTTCTTTCTCTGAAGTTGCATAGCATAAGTCCATCAGAGTAGTTTTAGATCATTGTATTGCTGAATATAGCTAAGTCATTCAGAGTTGATCATCATACAATATTTCTATTACTGTGTACATTGTTCTGGTTCTGCTGACTTCACTTTGCATCAGTTATGTAAATCCCATTTTTTTTCTTTTTTTCTGAAACCAACCTACTCATCAGTTCTCATGATACAATAATATTTCATCATAATCATATACCACAACTTGGTATATGATTCTCCAATTGTCATGGCCCCACTCTAATAGCACAATCTTGGTACCCCCAGAAACAGACTTGCAAACATTGAATCTTAGAGATGGAAGGATCCATAGAGATCACCTACCAACACCTTCACTTTAGAAATAAGGAAACTGTGACCTACACAGCTTAAGTATTTACCTCCAGCTCTTACCATTAGACAGCGGAAGAGTTAGGAACACTCCAGAATTTTTTGAACTACATTCTTCTGGTTCCTGATCCTAGTGAAAATATTGTGGTTTACTGTCTAGTAAATATGATAGGTTATTAAAAACTTCTGATGCTTAGTAGGATCTTTTTAAATAGATCACAATTTGTTCATACCAGGATAGACTATATTGAGTTAAAGGAAAAGCTAGCATTGGCACTGTATCCTTAGATGGAGAAGGGTGTAGAAATTTAATTCCTGTTCACTAGATCTTCATCTAGTTGTCTATATCCTCCCTCCTTCATTGACAGCTAGTGAACATTCATTACAGCACTTTAAAATTGGTAAGTCACTTTCCAAATATTATCTGATCTAATCCTCAAAATAATGCTTGGATGTAGATGCTATTATTATCCTCTCTTTATGGGATTCAACCAGGGTTGTACAGGTTGAGGCTGGATTTGAATGCATCTTTCTGACCCTTTCTGACAGAACTCTGTCTACTGTGCCACCTAATTGCCTCATTATCTCACTCTCTCTTCTATTTTCTCTATCTAACGGGGTAAGGCTATTACTAATCCCATAGGAAGCTACTGAAGACAAATAATAATAGTTATTCTAAAAATAATGATAAATAATGTACAGACATACTAAGGAAGTGAATGATTAGTGCAACAGCTATGTAGTCCTTCTTCCTCAGTAGCAAAGATGTAAGTTGAAAGGAAAAGAAAATTTGTCTGGGGACACAAGATTTAACAGACAGAAAGGAGGAGGATAGCTTTTATTTTATTTGTTTTTTTTTTCTAGCTATGTATAGGGGAAATACCATGACTAAAAGCAGAGACCAGCATTATCTATGAATTGTTGAATGTAGAAATGAGGAGTAATACATAGGGGAATTGGACTAATGAGTGAACCAGTAAGTGAGAAAGTAGAGAAAGAGAAATATCTTTGTCAGCTAATTTAAAGCCAATAGGCAATCTAAGGATTTTAGATTTGAGGGCATAAGTAATAGGAAAGTATTAATAATAGGGAATTTAATAAAGAAACATGGTAAAAAAAATCATTGTTTTTACAAGATTACATCATTACCTTTGTTCTCAAAGAGGACTATGACATTAGGGAGATGATGACACGACATGCAAGTGAATTGGATTTAAGTGAGGGAGAGCTGTGCAAAGTCACCAGATTCAGTGAAACTAGTTAATAGGTTATGGATTATATTTGGCATAATGTGATAGATTTGAAAATATAAAGATGGCCCCACAGAAATGGTCAGATTTCCTGTGACTATAGTTCTAATAACTAATACTACCTGGTAAATACTGATATTTTAGATTTAGTTCACTGAGCCTAAAAGAAAAGCTTATGCTAGGAAATAGTAATAAAGAGAAGGAATGTTAACTTGACAGAGTCTTATAATTTTGCTTTTTGGTACAAATGTAACTATTAGTAATGTTTATTTCAATGATTTATTGTTATTTGAATGGTAACTTTTATGGAAGAAAAATATAGATCAATACAAATGTGTTATTGATAGATAACTATTCCATACTTTTCCTTTTTATATACAGGAAATCTGCTGTTGTCATTTGCTATTTCATGTTTCAGGCATTAAACAATCTTGGAAGCCTGATTGACTGGAAAAAAATTATTAAACAATTGGAAGAATTAGAGAAGTTGAGAAGTAGACTTGTTTCATATGTGGAAAGGTAATGGGTTTGATTTAAGTTAACTTATGTTTGAGGTAATTGCATAGTTTTAAAAAGTCATGTCCTCTGAGTATCTGGACATATTTACCAGAAGTTGCATGTGAGATTGAAGCTAGTAAAGTAGATTTTAAAATTATCCCTACAGAGGTGTTACCATTAAGAGTTGATGGACCCTAAAGGAATTGGCATATGTGAATTAAAAGAGGAGGATGTGGACAAAGCATGGGAATTACTCACAATTGAGATAGAAGGAAAGGAGAAAAGAAAAATAATTAGAGAAGAACAGAAAATTACTGTTAAATTTGTTTACTTGATCTATATGAAAAAGAAGTAGATTCATTATCATTATCCTTCCACATTCTTAGAACTCTATCATATTAATAATATTCAGAAGGCCAAGATGAAGGGCATAAAATGTGTAAATAATTGCACAAGTAGGAAAAATAAGAGGAAAATGGCAGAGGGTTCTTGTTATTGTTTGTCCTTTGTTCTCAAAGAGGACTAGGACATCAGGGAGATGATGACATGACATGCAAGTGAATTGGATTTAAGTGAGGGAGAGCTGTGCAAAGTCACCAGCCTCACTTTCTCCTCCAGAGTCATATGGGTCCAGTGGCAAGATATAGAACAGGAAAAATGGAGTTGGCCTTCTGGCAGATGGTAGGTTAGGAGGGAAGGGCAAAGCTTCATTCTTTCTTTTTGAGTGTAGAGAAGTAGGAAAGATCATTCACAAAGATGAAATCTGCTGTAATCTATGATAAGTCCCCTAATTATAATGAGCCATGCACCCTCTTGAACAAAGATCTTTGAAACTGGCTTACAGTGAGTGCAGGTGATGAAACAGCTGGCAGAGTTAATAACATGCCTTCTGTAATTGACAAGGTCTCCATCTCCAAACAGAATGGGTAACTGCATTGACTAAGGAGAAAGGGAAAATTGCAACGAGAAGAAGGGAAAAGATACCTGAGGGTGCAAAGTAGTATGCAGGAATAGTGTAAAGGAGTATTTGACCAAGTTTTAGCTTCACAGAGTGGCAAAAGGAGTTGAATATTCTTTATTGAATTTAGTGCAAGAAAATTTGCCAAGTACAAAAGGTAGTTTCACAAAGAAAGGCCATTTTACACCAAACAGGCTAAATTATGGTCAAAAAGCTTCAGTCTGATTCAGACCAATTGAAGTTGAGAGCAATGTGTGTGGGTGTGTGTGTGTACATGCATGTGTGTGTTTGCATGTGCATGTGTGTGTGTGAATCTGTTAAATGATTGAAACAACTTCTCAACTTCTTAAAAGACAAAAACCAATGAATGAGATTTGGGGACTTGCCTTTGGAACATTCTGTAAGGTTAAATAGAGAAATGAATTTAGATGTCATTGAAGTACTCCAGAATGAGCCTGGATTAAAGAATTGTAGAAAAAGTTAAAGAATTTGGGAGATATATTCTGATTAATGAAAGAAAACTTTCAGCTAACTTTGCTGAAAAGAATTAAGTAGGCAAGAGATACCCATTATGCCTTTTTAATATTGAAAAGAAAAGAAGGGATCTTGTAAGAAAGGGATCACTCATCAGGTTGGTGCAATAAAAGGACAATGAACTTGAGTCTAAAAGACTTGAGTTCAAATACTGGATTTACCACTTATCACCCTGAGCAAGTCATTGAATCAAGTTTCAATTTATTTTTGTTTAAAATAAGACAGTTGAACTAGATAGGCTAAAAACCATTTGAGTTAAGATATAGATCTATGATCCCTCAATTCTATCACAATTATAACTTAGACCCAGCTCTATTTTGGATTTCTCTTTTTATGTAATTTCTATTTCTGGGCAAAGGTCTATAAATTGTTGGATTAGTAGCCCATTTTGTCTCGCTACTGCTACAAATACACTTTGCTTGGTTTCTGAAGATTGCTAATTCTTCTCCAGATTTTTTTTCATCTTTTGTGAATTACTTATTTCTTCACCTTAAGTTACCTGAGAGTTTTTGTTTTTTTCAAAACGGTTTCTGAATGAATAGTTAAGAGAAAAAAAGATAAAATGCAAATGAATTTTTGAAATGTAACTAATCTTGCCTTAAGTTGCCATGAGACTTTTTTTCGGGGGGGCGGGGTATAATTACTTCTGCTCATAGTTAACTATCCTTGGGTCCAGATCTTAACTTAGTGTTCAGAATTATGTTATCATAAGAAAAGACTTTGTGGGTTCTTCTCCATCATTGCTTGCAATCAAACTTTTGATTCCTTTTCATTTAATATTTTCATTTAAAAGTCACAACCCTTACTGTTGCTAGTCATTGCCAAAGTTACTGCAGATTGATACCTAAACATTTCACATTTCTGACACCTTTGTTATTAGCTTCACCTATTTTTCCATGTTCCCTTAGGTCAGTCCTCTTTCTGCCCTTTGTATAACTACCTACTCACCTTTCCCTCTTAGTATTCTTGAGTTTTTCCTTAACCCAGATGTCATCTTCTATAATACACCCTTCCTAATCTCCCTAGCTATTAGTAATCTCCTGCTAAAACTAACTTTGACTTATTTAGCTGTTTGTATGTTGGAGCTCCAAATATAACATGGTCTCCTCAAGGCTTGATAAAGCATGAGTCTGGAGTTAGGAAGACCCAAGGTCAAATTTGGCTTCTGACACTTAAAAGATCTGTGAAAATAGGCAAAATATTTAACGTCTGTTTACCTCAGTTTTATCATTTATAAAATGGGGGAAATAATAGGACCTGCTTCCCAGGGTTGTTATGAAGAGTAAATGATAACATTTTAAAAATGCTTATCACAATGTCTTACATACAGTAAGTACTATATAAATATTAGCTATAATCATTATCATCGTCATCATTACTGTTAATCTTTGTACCCCCAGCACATAGAACATAGCACAGTGACTTGCATATGGTAGAGGCTTAAATGTTTGCTGAATTGAAAAGAATTAAATAATAATGAACACACAATTCCCAGCAATAGTAATGGAAAGGTCATATAATTACTTTTATTCACTGCACCGAAAGCTTTATATAACATAATTGGAGGGGACAGTGTCATGTAGTGAATGGTAGCATTATATAATAGAAAGAAGAGAAATTGATTTTGTGGTTAGGACATGTGGATTTCAATTCTTGCCCTTCCATGCCTACCTATGTAACACTGGGCTCAATGTCATTCACTTGGCTTGGCTTTAATTTTCTCACCCATAAAATGAAGACACTGAAGATGATAAGTCACAGGTTTCCTTCTAGTTCTAAATCTATGATCTTATGACATTCGAGATCATGAAGTCCACTCCTACACTGTAATTTAGGAGCTTTTTTTCTAAAATATCCCTTAAACTGTCATATAATGTCATGTTTAAAGCCATTTAATTGCCAGCAGTTCCCCACCTTGCATGACAGTCTTTTCCATTTTTGAGTAGCTCTAATTTTTAGAAATTTCTTACTTTACATAACCTAAATTTGCTTTCCTCCATTGATCTTGGTTCCTTCCTCTAGAGATGAACAGCATAATTCTAATCCCTCTTCCATGAAAATCTATCAGTTGCTTAAAATTCTTGTGCCCCTCCTTGTCTTTTTTTATTCAGGGCTAATTATTCTCAGTTCTTTCAACCATCTGTCATATGACATGGTTTCCACATTCCACATGCCCTCTTATTATAGTCATCTTGCCACACTCTAGTTGGTATATTTCCTTTTTTAAAATATGACCCCTAGAAATAAAGACAATGTTTCAGAGAGGCTCTGACCAAGTCTTGGTTAAATATGACTATTGCCTCCATGCTTCTGAACCCTATAATTCTATTGATTGAGCTTCAGACCACAATCGCTCTTCAGGAAGTCATACAATTCATAGAAGTCATACAAGTATTTGATTCATATTTAACTTAGATACAACAAAACTTTTCACAGAAACTGCTATTTAGCCAGATTTCCCCCATTCTGCTCTTATGTAATTGATTTTTTTTAAACCTAAGTACAGGGCTTTATACTTACCCCCATTAAATTTCATCCTTTTAGCTTCAGCCCATCATTCTATCCTGTTAAGCTTTTTAAAAATAGTGATTATGTCATTCAACTTGTTAGATATTAACTCTCAGCTTTGTGTCATATGCAAATTTCATAAGCAGACCTTCCATTTCTTCAATTCCAGTCATTGATTTAAAAAGAGCATAGAATAGGTAAAGGATTAGGGAGGTAGAAGAATATCAGTTTTCAGTGATATATGAGCTTATTATGAATTAGCAGTGTGATGCTGCCAAAACAGAGAATACAATCTTAGCTTGCTTTAGCACAAGTATAATCAACAAAGGAGCTAAGAATTGCACTCTGTTCTCCATTGGTTGGAAAAACTTAAGAATATTATACTCAATTCTGAGAGCCAAAAATTAAAAATGTTATTGATAAGCTGAGGGATGTATGAGTATTACTCTGGGAAGAGTAATATGTCTGGTTTGAGGGGTGATGAGTCCTTTTCAGGGATGCTTTCTACCTTTGGGATCCACTTGATTCATGCAACTCTCACCTGTGACTCCAAGAAGCTGTAATATTCAGTCACCATATCCCAGCAAATCCTTCGGCAGACAGGCTAAACAAAGTTGAGGGTAATCAAGTGGCCTCAGATTTATTGGTGAGTTGAGGGAAGAAGCATCAGCTCCAAGCATGTGAAGTCTTCCCTGGTGGAATGGACAGATGTTAATAATTTGTTCCAAAGGTCCATGAAGGTGTTGTAAGCAGGCACTGTAGAGCACTTAAAACTTGGTCCTACTTCAAAGATGCCAAGGTCATCCATTGCATCCCAAGTCATCACCAGTCATCTTGACTTTTGTCATTGGATTCTGATGACTCTGAAAGACAGAACGAGGCCAGTGACTATGCATAACTCTGCCTCATTTAAGTTCAATTTATGTGTTAGCCAAAAGACATCACCCATGCTATTTACCACTTTTACCTGCCCAATGGTCCTGTGGTGATGTTCAAGTGATGAAGCAACAGGTGCAGATACTCTTGGAATTGTAGCCATAACCTTGCCCATAGGTGGCAGGACATAGGGCAGCAGTGGAATTCAGCAGTCCCCTGGGGGTCTGAGTAGACATTTTTAAGGACTTAACTGCTCACCTCTGGCATGAAGAAGGCACTAGAAAAGATGCCCTAAAAGTTTTTGGTATCACCTAACCCTGGTCTACTTACCATGGGAGGTACGGATCATACACTGAAGTCAAAACACAAAAAGGTACAAAAACTTTTGTGAAGATGATTCTACTCACCATCAGTACATGGAATGTGCACATGGTTATAGACAACACAAAATCCACAGTAGACCTGGATTGTTGTAAGAGAACTCAACAGGTATTACATCCAAATAGCAGCCCTGAGTGAAACCAGTTTGGCAAATGAAATCCAGCTTAATGAAATCAGAGCTGGATACATGTTTTTCTTGAGTGGCTACAGTGATGGGAAGTGCCACAAAGCTGGCATAGGTTTCACGATCAAAATTAATCTAGTCTATAAGCTTGCATGCTTCACAAAAGGAGTGAATGACAGGCTCATGACAATGCAATTGAATTGCCCCTTGCAGGAGAGCTCCATCCCACTATCACCACCATACTGAACCCTGAAGAAGTCAAAGAAAAATTTTTATAAAGACTCAGAGACATTCATCACCAATATGCTGAGAGAAAACAAGTTTGTAATTCTGGGTGACTCTAATGTAAGGTTAGGCACAGACTACTAGACAAGTCAGGGAGTCCTTGCATGGAATGAAGTTGGAAACAGACACAGCAATGATCACTTACTACTGAAGACTTGTGCTTCTCATCACCCACACTTTCTTCTGTTTATGTTGATGCAATAAAACTTCATATTGACACCCTCACAGCAAACATTGGCATTTAATAGCCTATGTCATTGTAAGAAGAGACAGAAAAGATGTGAGAGAAATGAAGGTGATGTATCGTGCAGAGTGCTGGGCTGATCATAGACTTATCCTCTCCAAGTCAAACATTTGCATTCAACAAAATCGATGGTCTCAAGGCAACATGACTACCGGAAATCTTAAAGTGTTCCATGAGCATGAACAATATGTTGCCAACTTGGAGGGAAAGATGAGTCAACACAAGTTGCAACAGTGGTGCAGAAAAGGAGTGGGCAGCTCTCAGAGATTTGGTGTTCAGCACTTTATTTAATTATCTGGGCCACAACACTTGAAAACATAATGATTTGTCTGACAAAAATGATAGGGAAATTCAGAATCTGCTTAATGAAAAATGAGAACTCCACAAGATTTACCAGCAGAATAATTCATCCATTGATAAGAAAGCAATATTTAACTCCATCAAAAGTAAAGTACAAGTGAAACTTATAGAGATGCAAGATTTTTGTTCAGTAAGAGAGCTGATTGAATTCAGTTTTATGACAGTAATAATTCAAAGAACTTTTATGATGCTCTGAAGACTGTTTATGGGCCGAAGAATTATGGTGCATTTCAACTATTCAGTACTAATGAAGCCACTTTCCTTGGTGGTAAGGGCATGATCCTGGAAATATGGATTGCAAATTTCATACCATTTTCAAGAGATCATCATCATCGACTAATGCTGAAGCCATCAACAAGTTGAAATCAATCCCTTTTTAGTTGAACTTCTAAATGAAGAAGTTTTAAATGCCATTAGACTAGTTCTTGTGTCGTAAAGTTCCTGGTGCTGATTCCATTTCAACTGAGATTTATAAGACAGAGGCTCACTGCTCGTACAAAGGCTATAAGATGGGATGAAGTTATTCCCTAAGGGTTTAAGGATGCCTCCATTGTCCGTCTCTATAAAGGAAAAAGACAGTACTTTATGCTGTGATAATCACAGAAGAGTTTCTCTCTTAGTCACTGCCAACACGGTTCTTGCCAGAGATCTCTTTAATAAACTGATCCTTTGAGCAAAGATGGTGGAGTGATCAGGAATTGCTATCTCCCTCCCTTTGCTGACCTTGACCAGCCCAGAGATTATCTCCCAAGGAAAAGCCCTGGAACAGTGGGATCAGTGGAAGGGGTAAACAGATTCTGAGCCCATGAGGTTAAAAGGGGATCACTGAGGAGAGTTCCTCATGTTGTGGCCAAAGGCAACTAACTAGTGCAGGATTACAGCAGTCCCAGACAGCTCCACCTCAAAGAACAGGGAGAAGATGATGAGGATGGTGAAGCCAGCAAGTGCCAAAACAGGACCCCAGGCATACCTCAACAACCCAGTGAAATCAGAAAGACACTAGTACAGCTGAGCTTGCCAATGCTCTAGATCAGCAGAGGAGCCTCAAGTGTCCAAACCATCCCTCCCCTACACTTAACGAGCTAGCTTCAGGGTAACTTCTGTGAAAACCCCCAAATACCTCACTTGGCCTCTGCCTTCAAACACCAGCAGGCTCAGCACCATGTAAGCTGCAGCGTTTTAGTTTCTACCTTAAAGAACCAGAGGCCACAACACACAAAGTCTCAAGTTTTAGGCACAAGAACTCTGGGAAAGAGCTCCCTGAGCCACAGATGCAGAGATCTACTTTAAAAGCCAGGAAAAGGGTTATTATAATGAGTAAAAAGCAAAGCAGAAAAGAAAAGACCATAGAACCATTCTATGGGGAAAAGAACCAAAACACAAATACCAAAGAAGTCAGCATTGAGACCGTACACCCATCTGAAAATTCAGAAGGGAATATGAACAGGTCACAAGCACAAAGAGCCTTCTTGGAAGATGTCAAGAAGGATTTTAAAAGTCAAATTAAAGAAACAGAAGAAAAACTGGCCAATGATTTTAAAAATTAAAAAAAAAGAATTCACTGAAGAGAATAGCTCATTAAAAAGGAAAATTGGACAAATGGAAAAGGAAGTACAAAACGTAACTGGTTAAAATAATGTCTTTAAAGGAACAATTGGACAGAATGAAAAGGAGATGGAAAAGTTAACTGAAGAAAACAATTTGATAAAAAAATGGAATCAGGCAAGTAGAGACTAATGAATCCATGAGACATCAAGGATCAGTCAAACAGAATCTAAAGAATGAAAAGATAGAAGAAAATGTAAAAGATCTCATAGGGAAAACAACTGACCTGAAAAATAGATCCAGGATAGAAAAATAAAGATAATTGGTCTACCAGAAAACCATGATAAAAAAAAGAGCTTGAACAATTATCATCCAAGAAATCATTAAGGAAAATTTCCCAGAAGTCTTAGACCCAGAGGGCAAAATAGTCATTCAAAGAATCCACCAGCCACCTCCTGAAAGGGACCCCAAACTACAAACACCAAAGGATATCATTGCCAAATTCCAGAGCTATCAAATAAAGGAGAAAACACTGCAGGGAGCCAGAAAGAAAAAAATCAAATATAGAGGAGCTACAGTCAGGATCACACAAGACCTTGCAGCTTTCTACATTAAAAGACTGAAGGAATTGGAATATAATATTCCATAAGACAAAGGAGCTGGAACTACAATCAAGGATTAATTGCCCAGCAAAGTTGAGTGTAATATTTCATGCAAGAAGATGGACATTCAATGAAATAAGGGATTTCCAGACCTTTCTGATAAAAAGGTCAGAACTCCATAGAAAACTGGGTCTTCAAACATGGGTCTCAGTAGAGGAATAAAAAGATAAACAGGGGGAAAACAAAATTCCTTACATATTATGGGCAAACTGTTTACATGTCTATAAGAGAACATGATATTTGTTAATCTTGAGAATTCTATATCTATTATGAAATATAAAATGGATATACATAGACAGAGGAAGTGGGTATAAATTTTTTTTGGTATATTTTGGCAGATCCTTTTAAATTTTTAACAACAATATTAGCATATGAGATTAGGGGTTCGAAAGTATCAAGTTTCTTTTTCTTAATAAATTTATATATTTAACTTTTTACATTCATTTTCACAAAATTTTTGGTTCCAAATTTTCTCCCCCTTTGTCCACTCCCCCCACCCCAATAAACCAAGCATTCTAATTTCCCCTATCACCAATCTGCCCTCTCTTCTATCATCCCTCCCTTCCCTTGTCCCTATCTTCTCTTTTGCCCTGTAGGGCCAGATGACTTTCTATTCCCCATTAACTCTATTTCTTATTTTCTAGTAGTAAGAACAATACTCGACAGTTGTTCCTAAAACTTTGAGTTCCAACTTCTCTCATCCCTCCCTCCCCCCCATTCCCTTTGGGAAGGCAGGTAATTCAATATAGGCTATATCTGTGTAGTTTTGCAAATGACTTCCATAATAGTCGTGTTGTGTAAGATTAACTATATTTCCCTCCATCCTATCCTGCCCCCCCATTGTTTCTATTCTTTTTTTTTGATTCTGTCCCTCCCCAAGAGTGTTGATTTCAAATTGCTCCCTCCTCCCATTGCCCTCCCCTCCATCATTCCCCCCACCCTGCTTATCCCCTTCTCCCCCACTTTCCTGTATTATAAGATAGGTTTTCATACCAAAATAAGTATGCATTTTATTCCTTCCTTTAGTCAAATGTGATGAGAGTAAACTTCATGTTTTTCTCTCAGCTCCCCTCTTTTTCCCTCCACTAAAAAAATCTCCTGCCTGCCTCTTTAATAAGAGATAATTTGCCCCATTCCATTTCTCCCTCTCTCCTCCCAATACATTTCTTTCTTACCACTTAACTTCATTTTTTAAAGATAGGATCCAATCCTATTCAATTCACTCTGTGCTCTCTGCCTCTCTGTCTCTCTCTCTGTCTCTCTCTCTCTCTGTCTCTCTCTCTCTCTCACTCTGTGTGTGTGTGTGTGTGTGTGTGTGTGTGTGTGTGTGTGTGTAATCCCACCAACTACCCAGATACTGAAAAGTTTCAAGAGTTACAAATATTGTCTTTCCATGTAGGAATGTAAACAGTTCAACTTTGGTAAGTCCCTTATGACTTCTCTTTGCTGTTTACTTTTTCATGCTTCTTCTTATTCTTGTGTTTGAAAGTCAAATTTTCTTTTCAGCTCTGGTCTTTTCATCAAGAATGCTTGAAAGTCCTCTATTTCATTGGAAGACCATTTTTCCCCTTGAAGTATTATACTCAGTTTTGCTGGATAGGTGATTCTTGATTTGAGTCCTAGTTCCTTTGACTTCTGGAATATCATATTCCATGCCCTTCAGTCCCTTAATGTAGAAGCTGCTAGATCTTGTGTTATCCTGATTGTCTTTCCACAATACTTGCATTGTTTCTTTCTAGCTGCTTGCAATATTTTCTCCTTGACCTGGAAATTTTGGAATTTGGCCACAGTTTTCTTAGGATTTTCTCTTTTTGTATCTCTTTCTGGAGGTGATCGATGGATTCCTTGAATACTTATTTTGCCCTCTGGTTCTAGGTTCAAGTTTTCCTTGATAATTTCATGAGAGATGATGTCTAGGCTCTTTTTTTGATCATGGCTTTCAGGTAGTCCCATAATTTTTAAATTTTCTCTCCTGGATCTATTTTCAGGTGCTCTGTTGGGGGCAGGGCCACCACACAGGGCTCAGTTCCCTCAGGGGCTTTCTGTGGAGACCTTCAATAATGGATCCGAGATCCTTTCTGCTTTTGGAGCTCCTGTCTGCTGCTGCCTCTGCTGCTGCCTCCCGAAGGGGCCTGAATTGTGGAGAACCCCGCTCCTCTCTTGGTCAGTGAAACAGGCTTTCTCACTGACCTTTGTGCTTGTGGGTGGAGGGAACTGCGTGGCTGCTGGAAATTTCATCCCTGAAGCCTGCTTGGATCTGCTCCTCTCAGTGACATGTGGCCAAGGCAGGGCTGGGCTCCGCTCTGGGTCTGGTGCATGACAGACCTTTGGTGTAGGTTTTTCTGGTCTCTCTGGAACAGAAATCTCCACTCCATTGTTGGGTGGCTTCTGCTGCTCCAGAATTTGTTGGGAGTTCTTCTTTACAGGTATTTTATAGGCTGTGGGTTCAAAGCTAGCATATGTGTGTCTTTCTACTCCTCCATCTTGGATCCTCTCCTTGAAAGTGGGTATAAATTAAGTGATGTGATGATAACAAATGTGATTTAAGGGTGTGAAGGGATTGTAATGGGAGATGTAAAAAGGAGGAGGCAGAAAAAAATTAAGTCCATCACAAGAAGATGCATAAAAATCTATTACAGTAGAGGGAAAGAGGGGAGGAGGATGAACATTGTTTGAGAGGTACTCTCATCTGATTCGATTCAAGGACAGGACAACAAACTCAGATAAATATAGAAATGCAATTAGTTCTGTAGGCAGTAGGAGGAGAAGGTTGAAAGAAAAGGGAGGGGGCCACTAAAAGGGAGGGAAGAGGTTGTAAGGGAAAAGGGAATGGAAAGGGATACAGGTTGAAAGAAGGGAGAGAAGACTGAGGGAGGCAGTGGTCAAAAATTAAAACTGTTGTGGAGGAGAAGGGAGAAGGGAGAAGTAAAAGCACAAACAAGGAGAGAGGAGATGGAAGGAAACACACAGACAGTAATCATAACTATGATTGTAAATGGAATCAACACTGCCAAACGAACAGAGACATATAGAAGAATGGATTAAAAACAATAGTCAAACAATATGTTGTTTACAAGAAACACTTTTCAAATGGGGACATACACACTGGCTAAAGGTAAAAGGTTGAAGTAAAATATATTGTGCTTCAGCTGATGTAAAAAAAAGGTAGGGGTAGCAATCTTAATCTCAGACAAAGCGAAAGCAGAAATAGATCCAATCCAAAGAGATAAGGAAGGAAATTATATCCTGTTAAAAGACAACATAGATAAAAAAGCAATTTCATTACTAAACATATATGCTCCAAGTGGTATAGTATCTAAATTTTTAGAGAGGAAGTTAGGGGAAGAAATAGACACAAAACTATACTACCGCAGGACCCCAACTCCCTCTCTCTGAACTTGATAAGAGCCTAACCTCACAATAAACAAGAAAGAAGTTAAGGAAATGAATACAACTTTGAATAAAGTAGATAAGATAGATCTTGGAAAAAAGTGAATGGGGATGGAAAGGAATATACCTTTTTCTCAGTTCTACAAGGCCAATATACAAAACTTGACCATTAACTAGGCCATAAAAACCTCACAGTCCTGTGTAGAAAGGCAGAGACAATCAATGCATTCTTCTCAGATAATAATTCAATAAAACTTATATGTAATCAAATACCATGAAAATATAAACCAAAAGCTAATTGGAAACTAAGCAATCTAAACTTAAACAATGAGTGGGTTAAGCAATAAATTATGGAAGCAATCAACAACTTCATTCAAGAGAATGAAAACTATGACACAACCTTCCAAATTTAATGGGAGATCAATGAATTGGGCATGCAGATGAAAAAGCTAAAAAAAAAAAAAAAAATGGACAAATCCCCAAGTAAATATCAAATTAGAAAAACTGAAAACCAAAGAAGAGATAAATAAAATTGAAATCAAGAAAACTATTGAACTAATAAATAAAACTAGGAGCTGGTTTTATGAAAAAAACAATGAAACTGATAAACTTTTGGTCAATTTGATTTTAAAAAAAGAAAGAAGAAAACCAAATTCAAAAATCAAAAATGAACTCACCTCCAAGGAAGAGGAAATTAAAACAATAATAAGAAATTACTTTGTCCAACTGTACGCCCATAAATTCAAAGATAAAAATGAGATGAATGTTAATTTTCAAAGATATAAATTGCCCAGATTGACCGAAGAGGATGTTGAATATTTAAATAACCTCTTCTCAGAAAATGAAATTGAAGAAGCTATCAATGAATTCCACAGGAAATAATCTGCACGGCCAGATGGATTCACAAGTGAACTCCATCAAATATTTAAAGAATAGTTAATTCCAATGCCACATAGGCTATTTGGGAAAATTGGGGAAGGATTCCTCCTAAATTCTTTTTATGATGCAAATATGGTTTTGATACCTAAACCAGAAAGAGCCAAAATAGAGAAAGAAAATTATTAACCAATTTCTCTAATGAGTATAGATGCAAAAATTTTAAATACCATTTTAGCAAAAAGTATACAACTTATCATGAGAATAATACATTCTAATTGGGTAAGATTTAAACCAGAAATGCAGGGCTTGTTCAATGTTAGGAAAAAATATTAATATTATTAATCATATCAACAACAAAACTAACAGAAACCAAATGATTATCTCAATAGATGCAGAAAAAGCTTTTGACAAAATATAACACCCATCCTATTGAAAACACTGGAGAACACAGGAATAAATGAAAATTCCCATAAAATAATAAGCAGTATCTACCTAAAACCTTCAGCAAGCATTATATGCCATAGGGATATGCTGGATGCATTTCCAATAAGATCAGGAGTGAAACAAGGATGTCCATTATCACCACTATTTTTCAATATTGTACTTGAATTGTTAGGTGTAGCAATTAGAGAAGAAAAAGAAATTGAAGGAATTAGAATAGGCAAAGAAGAAATTAGGTTATAACTCTTTGCAGATGATATGATGATATACTTTGAGAATCCCAGAGAATCAAGTAAAAGGCTACTTGAAATAATAAACAAGTTTGGCAAAGTTGCAGGTTACAAAATAAGGCCATATAAATCATCTACATTTCTATATATTACTAACAAAGCCCAACAGCAAGAGATAGAAAGAGAAATCCCATTTAAAGCTATGGTAGACACTCTAAAATATTTGGGAGTCTACCTGCCAAAACAAACCCAGGAAACATATAAACACAATTACAGAACACTTTTTGCACAAATAAAGTCAGATCTAAGTAACTGGAAAAACAACAGTTGCTCATGGTGGGCTGAGCCAATAAAATAAAAATGACAATTCTACATAAATTAATTTACTTATTCAGTGCCACACCAATCAAACTATCAGAAAATTATTTTGTAGAGCTAGAGAAATCATATCGAAATTCATCTGAAACAAAATTTTTATAATATCAAGGGAACTAATGAAATGCTAGGGAAGGTGACCTAGCTCTACCAGATCTCAAATTGCAGTATAAAGCAGTAGTTATCGAAATCACCTGGTACTGGGTAAGAAACAGAAGGGTAGACCAGTAGAATACATAAGGTATCCAAGAGACATCAGTCAATGAATATAGCAATCTACTGCTTGATAAACTCTGGGATAAGATTTCATTGTTCGACAAAAATTGCTGAGAAAACTGGATAACAGTGTGGTGGAAACTAGGCATAGACAAATGCCTGAAACCACACACATGAATAACATCCAAATGGGTACATGATCTAGGTATGAAGATTGATACTATAAACCAATTAGTGGAGCAAGCAAAAGTGTATTTATCTACTTTTTAAAACTATTTATTTATTTTAAGTTTTCAACATTCCTTTTCACAAAATTTTGAGTACCAAATTTTATCCCCTCCCCCACCTCAAAATGCCAAGCATTCTGATTACCCCTTCCCCCAATCCTCCCTCCCTTATAACATTCCTCCCTTCCCTTACCTCTATCTTCTCTTTTGTCCTGTAGGACAAGTTAAATTTCTATTTACCATTACTAATATTTCTTATTTTTCAGTTGGCAGGAATAATCCTCAGCATTTGTCCTAAAATATTGAGTTCCACCTTGTCTTCCTTTCTCCTTCCCCACTCACCCCCTCTGAAAATACAAACAATTCAATATACGCTACATATGTGCAGTTTTGCAAATCACTTCCACGACAGTCATGTTGTATAAGACTAACTACATTTTCCTCCATCCTATTCTGCCCCCTATTTCTTCTACTCTCTCTTTTGACCTTGTCCCTCCCCAAGAGTGTTTACTGCAAATTTCTCCCTCCTCCCATTTGCCCTCCCTTCCATCATCCCCCCAACCCTGCTTATGCTCATCTCTTCTACTTTCCTGTATTGTAAGATAAGTTTTCATACCAAATTGAGTGTGCATGTGATTCCTTCCTTGAGCCAAATGCGATGAGAGTAAGCTTTGCTTTTCCCTCTTACTGCTCCCTTTTCAATATTTATTTTACTCTCTGGTTCTAGAATATCAGGGCAGTTTTCCTTGATAATTTCATGAAAGATGATGTCTAGGCTCTTTTTTTTTGATCATGGCTTTCAGGTAGTCCCATAATTTTTAAATGATCTCTCCTGGATCTATTTTCCAGGTCAGTTGTTTTTTCCAATAAGATATTTCACATTATCTTCCTTTTTTTCATTCTTTTGGTTTTGTTTCATGATTTCTTGGTTTCTCAGAAAGTCATTAGCCTTTATCTGTTCCATTCTAATTTTGAGAGAACTATTTTCTTCAGTGAGCTTTTGAACCTCCTTTTTCATTTGACTAATGCTGCTTTTAAAACATTCTTCTCTTCATTGGCTTTTTGAACCTCTTTTTCCATTTTGATTAGCCTGTTTTTAGAATGATTTTCTTGAGTATTTTTTTTGTTCTCCTTTAGCAAGCTATGGACTCACTTTTCATGATTTTCTTGCATCTCTCTCATTTCTCTCCCAATTTTCCTTCACCTCCCTCACTTGTTTTTCAAGCTTTCCATGGCCTGAGACCATTGAATATTTCTTGTGGATGTTTGTGATAGAGAAGCCTTGACTTTTATGTCTTTTTGTAGTGGTAAGCATTGGTCTTCCTCATCTGAAAGGATGGAAAAAGATATGTGTTCACCAAGAAAGTAACTTTCGATAGTCTTAATTTTTTTTCCTTTTTTTGGGCATTTTCTCAACCAATTTCTTGACTTTAGGTTCTTTGCCAAGAGTGAGATATACTCTGGGGACCTGTAAGATCTCATTTCCTCTAAGGTGGCACAAATCAAGCCTGCACACTGATTTGGAAGAAAACAGAAATTTTGTACCCAGAATCTGTGAGAAGTAGAATTTCTTCTCCATAATAGCCTCACCTCCTGTTCTGGCACACCAGCACTCAGAGCTGAGGTTCAGATCAGCTGTTCAATTTCCCCAGGGCCTTTATGATGAGACCGCCAATAATGAATGTTCGCTGCATGCTGTGGGAGCCCCTGCTAACTGTGGAGGCCTCTGCCACTGTCATCTGGGGCTGGAACCCTGCTCCCATCTCAGCCAGCTGAAAAAACCCTCTCACTGAACTTTGGCACCTGTGGGTTGAGGGATCTGTGTACCACAGCTGCTTGTGCTGGGGATTTTGCCCTGAAGTCTGCTCCAGTCCTCCTCCCTCTGCCAAGCAGTCAAGGTTGAGCTGGGCTCCACTTTGCATCCTGTGTGACAGACTTTTCCCATCGGCCTTCCAGGTCACCCTGGTCTAGAAGTCTCCTCCACTCCATTGTTCTGTGGCTTCTGCTGTTTTAGAATTTGTTGAGAGTCATTATTTGCAGGTATTTTATGAGTTGTCGGGGAAGAGCTAGAGTATATGCATCTTTCTACTCTTCTTTCTTGGCTCCACACCTGCCATAGTGTATTTATGAGATTTATGGAGAAGAGAAGTATTTTTGAGTAAACAAGTGATAAATTTTAATTACATTAAATTGAAAAGTTTTTGCACAAACAAAACCTAATGCAACCAAGATTAGGAGAGAAACAGAAAACTGGCAAAGAATTTTGGCAACTGGTGTCTGTGACAAAGTTCTTATTTCTAAAATATAGACAGAACTGAATGAAATGTACAAGCATTCACGAATTGACAAATGACCAAAGGATATGAATACACTGTCTTCAGAGAAAGAAATCAAAGTGATCTATAGTCATATGAAAAAAAAGTGCTGCAGATCACTATTGATTAGAACAATGCAAATCAAAAAACTCTGAGATACCATATCATACCTATCAGATTGGCTAACATGACAAAACAGGATGATGATAAATATTGGAGAAAATGTGGGAGAGTTGGAACACTAATTCATTGTTGGTGGAGTTGTGAGATGATCCTCCATTCTGGAGAGCAATTTAGAACTATGTCCAAAGGCAAATGTGCATACCCTTGGACTCAGCAATACTGCTTCTAGGACTGTATTCCCAAGAGATCATAAAAATGGGAAAGGGTTCCACTTTACAAAAATATTTATAACAGCTCTCTTTGTGGTGGCCAGTAACTGGAAATCAAAAAGAAGCCCATCAATTGGGGAACGGCTGAATAAATTGTGGTATGTGAATAAAATGGAATACTATTGCGCTATAAGACATGATGAATAGGAAGACTTCAAAGAGGTCTGAAAAGACTTACATGAACTGATGCTGAATGAAATATCTTTGTACACAGCAACGACCACAGTGTGTGAGGATTTTTTCTGGTAGACTTAGAACTTCATTGAAATACAAAGACTTAAAAAATTCCTAATAGACTCTTAAAGTAAAATGCCTTCTACATCCAGAGAAAGAACTATGGCATTTGATCGCAGAATGAAGCATTTTTTCGTTTGTCTTATGTTTTTGTTTGTTCTTTGATTTCTCTCATTCATTTTAATTCTTCTAATCAACATGACTAAATTGAAAATGTATTTAATAGGAAGTTATGTGTAGAAATTTTATAAAATTGTGTACTATTTTAGGGAGGGAAGTGGGAGAGAGGTGGGAAGGAACAGGAGGAAGGGGGAAAATCTAAGTTATTTGAAAGTGATTATAGAACACTGTAAACAAATAAAATGAAGAAAAATAACATGGAAAAAATAAATAAACTAATCCTTCACTTAGAATATGATCCTCCACCTGAGAGCCAACGTGGCTTCAAGATGGAATGAGGAATGATCAACATAGTGTTTGCTGCCCAACAACTTCAACAGCAATGTTAGGAACAGAAAATAGCTCTACACCCATTTCTTGATATGACCAATGTCTTTAATACTGTCAGTTTTGATAGCTTGTGGAAAATTATGGCAAAATTTGGATGCTAGGAGAAATTCTTCAGCACTGTGTGTCAGTTTCATGACAGCATGTTTGCATGGATTTTCTATAATGAAAGATGCTCTCATACCTTCCTAGACACCGAGGAAGTAAAACATGGCTGTGTGGTTGCACCCATGGTTTTAGCATAATGTTTTCAGTGATATTGTTGGATATCTTCAACAAAGATGAAAATGGCATCAAGGTCAGCTACCACACTCATGATAAATTATTTAACTAAGGTTCCAAGCTAAGACCTAAAGTGTAGAGAGAGGACAGAGTTGATGTGTGACTTTTTATCCACAGATGATTGTGCATTCAATGCAGTCTCTGAAGCTGAAATGCAAAGGTGTATGGATTGATTCTGTGGTGATTGGGATAATTTTTGCCTGATAATTAACATGAAGAAAACAGAGATTCTCCACCCAGTCAGAACTATATCATCCCTATGTGGAATCATGGATTAGAACAAATGGAAAAATTTTCAATGCTATGGATATGTTCAGTTACCTTGGTAGTATACTGTCTAGGGATGTACACATAGATGATAAAGTTTATGAACCATTGCCAGAGCTAACTAAGTGTTTAGGTGTTGTGGGAGAGGAAAGGTATTAGACTGTCTCCCATGAAGTTATACAGAACCATCATACTCACTTCATTGTTGTATGCCTGCAAAACCTAAACAGTATACTAGATTCATGCCAGGAAAATGACTTACTTCCATTTGAATTGTCTTAGGAAGATTCTGAAGATTACCCACCAAGATAAAGCATGGTACTAGACACTGAGTTGCTTTTTTGAGCTAAACTGCCAAACATTCAAATTCTACTGCAGAGAGCATAACTCCCAGGGGCTGACTACAGTGCTGAAACATCACATGTATTATTTTACAGAGAACTTACTTAAGGCATATGTTCACACAGAGAGAAAAAGAAGCAATACAATGACAATCTCAAGGTCTCTCTGAAGAACTTTGAAATCGATTGTGAACGATAAATATTTAAAACTGAAAAAAAAAGCAAAAGTATGATTTATGTGCTAAATTCTATTGTTTAGATGAAAGGAAGCAAACATCAGTTGGTTCCCTAATGTCTCTTCCAGATGTAAATCCCATGATTTTATGAAACTCTCATGTGTAAAATGAGAGGGTTAGACTTGATGGCTGCTAAAGTCCCTTCAAGCTTTCTATCTATCGTCCTACATTATCCTGATCTGTGGTTTTCATGTCCAGAGGGAAAACAGGAAACTGAGATATAAATGAGATCAGGGAACATTCAAGAATATTTGACTAATTTAGTGTCAGGTAAACACACAAAAAGAACAATTGATATGTAGACTGACATTTGATATAGTCGAGCATCTCCCCATTATTCTGAATTAATTAATTCATTCATCTAAAGTAGCTTCCTGATTGATATATAATGAATTTAGTTTCATAAATATGACTCTGAAGATTCCTATCTTACATATTTTTCATCTCTTCCACAGCTTCCTCCTTTCTATCCAAGATGCTTGGTGGTGAATAAGGGTATTACAAGAAGGGTGAAATGTAATTGGGACAGAAGAAATCAGAGTTCTCTAAAAAAGAATAGCAAAGAAAGATTGAGGGGAGAAGCCAAGATGGTGGAGTAGAAAGATTCACATATGCTAGCTCCGAACCCACAGCCCATAAATTACCTGTAAAAAGGAACTCCCAACAAAATCTGGAGCAGTGGAAGCTGCACAGCAATGGAGTAGAGGAGATTTCTGTTCCAGAGAGCCCTGAAAAACAGATACCAAAGGTCTGTCATGCACCATACCCAGAGCAGAGCCCAGCCCTGCCTTGGCCGCACAGCCCCGAGAGCAACAGATTCGAACAGGGTTCAGGGAGGGAATCTCTGGTGGCCACGAAGGCCCCTCAGCCCACAGGTGCTACAGGTCAGTGAGAGAGACTTCTGGGCTGGCCAAGAAGGGAGCAGTGTGTCTCCATAACTCAGGCCCACTCAGGAGGCAGCAGCAGACTGGAGCAGCCAAAGCAGGCAGGAACTCGGATCCATTACTGAAGGTCTCCACATAAACCCCCTGAGGGAACTGAGCCTTGTGTGGTGGCCCTGCCCCCACCTGAGCACCAGAACTTAATCTCACATTGAATAGCAGTCCTACCCCACGACCCCCACTGAAAGCCCTGAGGCTGGGAAGCAGGATTTGAATCTCAGACCCCAAGCACTAGCTGGGCAGATCTGGAGGGTGAGGCAGGTGTGGAAAGGAATCTCAGAAGTCAAGTAACTGGCTGGGAAAATGCCCAGAAAAGGGAAAAAAAATAAGACCATAGAAGGTTATTTCTTGGTGAACAGATTTTTCCTCCTTTCCTTTTTGATGAGGAAGAACAATGCTTACCATCAGGGAAAGACATAGAAATCAAGGCTTCTGTATCCCAAACATAAGAAATAGATATGCAATGGGCTCAAGGCATGGACGAGCTCAAAAAGGGTTTTGAAAATATGGTTAGAGAGGTGGAGGAAAAACTGGGAAGGGAAATGAGAGAGATGCAAGAAAAGCATGAAAAATGGGTCAAAACCTTGCTAAAGGAGACCCAAAAATTGCTGAGGAAAATAACACCTTGAAAAATATGCTAATTCAATTGGCAATAGAGGTTCAAAAAGCCAATGAGGAGAAGAATACTTTCAAAAGTAGAATAAGTCAAATGGAAAAAGAGATTCAAAAGCTAACTGAAGAAAATAGTTCTCTCAAAATTAGAATGGAACAAACGGAGGCTAATGACATTCTGAGAAACCAAGAAATCATAAAACAAAACCAAAAGAATGAAAAAATGGAAGAGAATATGAGATAACTCATTGGAAAAACAAATGCCCTGGAAAACAGATCCAGGAGAGACAGTTTAAAAATTATGGGGCTACCTGAAAGCCATGATCAAAAAAGAGCCTAGACATCATCTTCCATGAAATATCAAGGAAAGCTCCTCGGGGGGCGGAGCCAAGATGGAGGAGTGAGAGCAGCGACTCGCCTAAGCTCTTGGACAAACTCCTCCAGGTACCTCTGAAAAGAAAATCTGACCAAATTTTGGAGGTGTGGAATCGAGTGGGAGACAGATGGTGACGGATTCAGAGCTCAAGTTGGACTGGAAGGTCCACGGGAAGGATCTGTTCTGCGGGGGTGGGCCCACAGTGCACAGCGCAGCACGGCCAGCACAGCGGAGCAGAAGAGATCCAAGAAACCTGAGTGGCAGGCGGAACCAGAGGAGCGGCACCCAGGGTGGATGACAAGCCGAACCAAGTCAGTGAGAGCTGTGGCGTGCCAGATTATCAGCGCAGCAGCTCCTGAGACCTTCAGCCCAAAGATCAAACTTTGGTAAGTCACCTACTTGAACTTCCGGGAGCCAGCATGGTGGAGTGATCAGTAAATGCTATCTCCTTTCCCCTTGATGACCGTGAAAGAACCGTAAAATATCTCCCCAGAAAAATCCCAGATCAGTAGAAATAGAAGAAGGAGACCAATAGTCTCATAACACCTGAGATGAGGAAAATAGCTAAGGGGGATTCCTCCTATGGTGGCAGAGGCAAACCGGAAGGACAGAGGACCCAGGGCAGAGAAAACTTGCACTAGGACCCAGGCAAGTCTCAGCGCCAGGAAAGGAGCCCCAGGAGGGGTGGGAACACGCATTAGCATCTAGGCGTGCCTCAGCTGTCCAGCGGAATCAGAAAGACAATAGGGAAGCTGGGATTACCAGCTCCTGAGCTTGCCTTTGCCTCAATTCAGCTGAGGAGATCTCCTGTGACCAGACTATTCCTTCCCCACACTTAGCAAGCTAAACCCAGGGCTGATCAGGGAAACACCAAACAAAAACCTGTTTTTAGCTTTTTCACACATCAGCTCAGCAAAAAGTTCTCTAGCTTCTGACTAAAAGAACCGGAAGCCACAACACTCAATCAAAATCATGAACAGGAAAAAGCAGAGGGCCGAAAGAACCATAGAATCTTTCTATGGGGATAAGGACCAAAACACAAACCCCAAAGAGGTCACAGCTGAGACTGAAACTTCAGAAGGGACTATGAACTACTCACAGCTCTCCTGGAACAGCTGAAGAAGAAAATAGAAGATAAACTGGCCAATGACTTTAAAATTATTAAGAAAGAATTCACTGATGAGAACATCTCCTTGAAAAGGAAAATTGAACAAATGGAAAAAGAAGTTCAAAAATTAACTGGAGAAAATAAATTCCTGAAAGGCCAAATGAAAAAGGAAGTACAAAAATTAACTAGAGAAAATAACTTCCTAAAAAGGCAAATGGAAAAGGAAGTACAAAAATTAACTGGAGAAAATAGCTTCTTCAAAGGAAAAATTGGGCAGATGGAAAAGGAGATACAAAAGTTAACGGAAGAAAACAATTTGATGAAGATTAGAATTGGGCAAGTAGAAACTAACGACTCAATGAGACAGCAAGAATCAGTCAAACAAAATCTAAAGAATGAAAAGATAGAGAAAATGTAAAATATCTAATTGGAAAAACAACTGACCTAGAAAATTGATCCAGAAAAGTTAAGAAATATTGGCCTGCCAGAAACCCAGGACAGAGCAAAGAGCCTGGACAAAATCTTCCAGGAAATCATCAAGGAAAACTGCCCAGAAGTACTAGATTCAGAGGGCAAAATAGTCATGCAAAGAATCCACCATTCCCCTCCTGAAAGGGATCCCAAACTCAAAACCCCAAGAAATATAGTTGCCAAATTCCAGAGCTATCAAGTGAAGGAGAAAATATTACAAGCAGCCAGAAAGAAACAATTTAAATATCAAGGAGATACAGTCAGGATTACACAGGACCTTGCAGCTTCTACATTAAAAGATTGCAAGAATTGGAACCCAATATTCCGCAAGGCAAAGGAGTCGGGGCTACAACCAAGGATCAACTACCCAGCAATGTTCAGCATGACATTTCAGGCAAGGAGAAAGTCATTCAATGAGGTAAGGGATTTCCAGAGCTTCCTGACCAAAACGCCAGAACTTAATAGACAATTCAATCTTCAAATGCAGGTCTCAAGAGAATCATAAAAAGGTAAACAGGAGGTGGGGGGGAACAACTTGTCACTCAATTAGGGGAAATTGTTTACCTCCCTATAAGGGAAGATGATACCTGTTAATCTTGAGAACTGTGTGTCTATTAAGAAATATAAAAGGGATATACATAGGGGGAACGCCTATAAAGTAAATGATATCATGATAAAAAATATGATTTAAGTATGAGAAGGGATTGTAATAGGAGGTGTGAAAAGGAGGAAGCAGAAAATGGCAAATTACATCACAAGAAGAAGTACAAAATATTGTAGAGGGAAGGAGGGGAGGGAGATGAGCATCGTGTGAGAGGTATTCTCATCGGATTTGTTTAAAGGATGGAACAATAAACTTAAGTAGAAAAACCTAACTAGCTCTATAAGCAGTGGGAGAGGAAGGGGGAAGAACGGGGAGGGAGGCTAAAAGGGAGGGAAGAAGCAATAAGAGTAAAGGGGAGTTAAAGGGAGGGGGGATAAAAGAAAGAGGGGAAGGCGGCAAGAGGAGGTGGTGAAAAGTGAATACTAGTGAGGAGGGGAATGGAGACAGCAGAGCTAAAAGCACAAATGGTGGGAAAGAAGATGGAGGGAAATACACAGATTGTAATCATAACTGTGAATGTGAATGGAATGAATTCTCCCATAAAACGGAGACGGATAGCAGAATGGATTAAAAGCCATAATCCAACAATATGCTGCTTACAAGAAACACATTTGAAATGGGGGGATACACATAGGATAAAGGTAAAAGGATGGAGCAGAATATATTGTGCTTCAACTGATGCAAGAAAGGCAGGAGTAGCAATCCTAATCTCAGACAAAGCAAAAGCAGAAATAGATCTAATCAAAAGGGATAAGGATGGAAACTATATCCTGCTAAAAGGCACCATAGACAATGAAGCAATATCATTACTAAACATGTATGCTTCAAGTGGTATAGCATCCAGATTCTTAGAGGAGAGGTTGAGGGAGTTGAAGGAAGAAATTGACAGCAAAACTATACTAGTGGGGGACCTCAACCTCCCTCTTTCTGAACTTGATAAATCTAACGTCAAAATAAACAAGAAAGAAGTTAAGGAGGTAAATAAAACTCTATATAAGGTAGATATGATAGATCTTTGGAGAAAACTGAATGGGAATAGAAAGGAATATACCTTTTTCTCAGCAGTACATGGAACATTTACAAAAATTGACCATGTACTAGAACGTAAAAATCTCAAAATCCAGTGCAGAAAGGCAGAGAAAATCAGTGCGTCCTTTCTCAGATCATAATGCAATAGAAATTATATGTAATAAAAGGCCATGGAAAGATAAAGCAAAAATCAATTCGAAACTAAATAATTTAATCCTAAAGAAGGAATGGGTTAAAGAAGAAATCATAGAAACAATCAACAACTTCATTCAAGAGAATGACAATAATGAGACAACCTACCAAATCTTATGGGATACTGCAAAAGCAGTTCTTAGGGGAAGTTTTATATCTTTTAATGCCTACATAAATAAAATAGAGAAAGAGGAGATCAATGACTTGGGTATGCAGCTGAAAAAGCTAGAAAAAAACAAATTGAAAATCCCTAAGAAAAAATACCAAATTAGAAATACTAGAAATACTGAAAACCAAAGGAGAGATTAATAAAATTGAAATTAAGAAAACTATTGAATTAATAAATAAAACCAATAGTTGGTTTTATGAAAAAACTAATAAAATTGATAAACCTTTGGTCAATTTGATTAAAAAAAAGAAAGAAGAAAATCATATTACTAATATTAAAAATGAAAGGGGTGAACTCACCTCCAATGAGGAGGAAATTAAAACAATAATTAGAAATTACTTTGCCCAACTTTATGCCCACAAATGCGATAATCTAAATGAGATGGATGAATATTTTAAAAAATACAAATTGCCCAGATTAACAGAAGAAGAAATTGAATACTTAAACAACCCCATCTCAGAAAAAGAAATTGAACAAGCCATCAATGAACTCCCTAGGAAAAAATCTCCAGGACCAGATGGATTCACAAGTGAATTCTATCAAACCTTTAAAGAACAGTTAATTCCAATACTATATAGACTTTTTGGGAAAATTGGGGAAGAAGGAGTCCTCCCAAATTCTTTCTATGATACAAATATGGTTTTGATACCCAAGCCAGGAAGAGACAAAACAGAAAAAGAAAATTATAGACCAATTTCTCTTATGAATATAGATGCAAAAATTTTCAACAAGATTTTAGCAAAACGAATACAGGATCTTATCAAGAGAATAATACATTGTGACCAGGTAGGTTTCATACCAGGAATGCAGGGCTGTTTCAATATTAGGAAAACTATTAGCATTATTGATCATATCAACAACAAAACTAACAAAAACCACATGATTATCTCAATAGATGCAGAAAAAGCTTTTGACAAAATACAACACCCATTCCTATTAAAAACACTGGAGAACATAGGAATAAGGGGAACTTTCCATAAAATAATAAGCAGTATCTACCTAAAACCTTCAGCAAGCATTATATGTAATGGAGATAAGATAGAGGCATTTCCAATAAGGTCAGGGGTGAAACAAGGATGCCCATTATCACCATTATTATTCAATATGGTACTAGAAATGTTAGCGGCAGCAATTAGACAAGATAAAGAAATTGAAGGAACAAAAATAACCAAAGAAGAAACTAAGTTATCACTCTTTGCAGATGATAGGATGATATACTTGGAGAATCCCAGAGATTCAAGTAAAAAACTACTTGAAATAATAAACAACTTTGGCAAAGTTGCAGGTTACAAAATAAATCCACACAAATCTTCTGCATTCCTATATATTAGCAATAAAGTCCAACAGCAAGAGATAGAAAGAGAAATCCCATTTAAAGCTAGAGTAGACACTATAAAATACTTAGGAGTTTACCTGCCAAAACAAACCCAGGGATTATATGAACACAATTACAAGACATTTTTTGCACAAATAAAGTCAGATTTAAGTAAGTGGAAAAACATCAGTTGTTCATGGGTATGCCGATCTCATATAATAAAAATGACAATTTTACCTAAATTAATCTACTTATTTAGTGCCATACCAATTAAACTATCAGATAATTATTTTCTAGAGCTGGAAAAAATAATATCAAAATTCATTTGGAAAAACAAAAGGTCCAGAATATCAAAGGGACTAATGAAAAGAAATGCTTGGGAAGGTGGCCTAGCGCTACCAGACCTCAAATTGTATTATAAAGCAGCAATTACCAAAACCACTTGGTATTGGCTAAGAAACAGAGGGGTAGACAAATGGAATAGACTTGGCACTCAAGACACAATAGGCAAGGAATATAGCAGCCTCCTGTCTGATAAACCCAAAGATCCCAGCTTCTGGGATAAGAACTCACTGTTCGACAAAAATTGCTGGGAAAACTGGTTAATTCTGTGGCGGAAATTAGGCATAGACTCATGCCTGACACCGTACACAACAATAAAGTCCAAATGGGTGCATGATTTAGGTATAAAGATTGATACCATGAATAAACTGGAGAAGCAAGGAATAGTGTATTTATCAGATTTATGGAGAGGGGAAGAATTTTTTTCTAAAGAAACGATAGAAAGCATTATGAAATGCAAGATGGATAATTTTGATTACTTTAAACTGAAAAGTTTTTGCGCCACCAAACCCAATGCAACCAAAATTCAGAGGGATGTAGTAAACTGGGAAAAAATTTTTACAGCTAAGCTCGGGGATAAAGGCCTCATTTCTAGAATATATAGAGAACTGACTCAAATATATAACCATACAAGTCATTCCCCAATTGATAAATGGCCAAAGGATATGAACAAGCAATTTTCAGGGGAAGAAATCAAAGATATCTATAATCATATGAAAAAGTGCTCTAAATCACTATTGATTAGAGAGATACAAATCAAAACAACTCTGAGGTACCACATCACACCGGTAAGATTGGCAAACATGACAGAACAAGAAAATGATAAATGCTGGAGGGAATGTGGGAGAGTTGGAACACTAACTCATTGTTGGTGGAGCTGTGAGATCATCCAACCCTTCTGGAGAATGGTTTGGAACTATGCCCAAAGGGCTACAAAAATGTGCATACCCTTTGACCCAGAAATACCGCTACTAGGACTGTATCCCCAAGAGATTATAAAAACGGGAAAGGGTCCCACGTGTACAAAATTATTTATAGCAGCACTCTTTGTGGTAGCCAAAAACTGGAAGTCAAGGGGATGCCCATTAATTGGGGAATGGCTGAATAAATTATGGTATATGAATGTAATGGAGTACTATTGCACCATAAGAAGTGATGAACAAGAAGACTTCAGGGAGGTCTGGAAGGACTTATATGACCTGATGCCGAGCGAAAGGAGCAGAACCAGGAGAACTTTGTGCACAGCAACGACCATACTGTGGGAGAGTTTTTTCTGATAGACTTGGAACTTTGTAATAACACAAGAACTTACTGAGAAAAAAAAAATGTCGGTCTTCTAAGGCAAAATGCCTTCCATACTCAGAGAAAGAAATATGGAAGTCATTTGCAGAATGTAACAGATCATGTTTGTGTGTGTGTGTGTGGGTTTCAGTGTATTATGTTTTGATTTGTTATATGATTTCTTCCATTTATTTTAGTTCGACTACATAGCATGACTATAGTGAAAATGTGCTCAATAGGAAAGTATATGTAGAACCTATACAAAATTGTATGCTGTCATTGGGAGGGTGGCGGTAGTGCAGGAAGGGTGGGGGGCATAAAATCTTAACTTTAAGGAAATGATTGTAAAACATTAAAAAACATAAAATAAAATCACTAGAACATGCAAAAAAAAAAAGAAGATGGTGGGTCACTCAGTAGGGACTGAAATGCAGTCTCCGCATGTCATATCTCATCAATGTTATATCTCCCAGCTGTGCAGCACTTTAGCATTTGTGGTAAGAGTCTGGAAAGGACAGTTGGCAAAAACCACAGTCTTTCCCAAAATGCCTTGTAGACTAGCCTCCCTAAGCCTCTATCATGCTCCTTTCCTGTATGAAGTATATTTTACATTTGGTCAAGAAAATAGCAATTAATTCCCACAGCAGGAGGGGCATTCTTAGAACTGAATTCCTGACAGCTTGCTCTTTGGGGAATATGCTGGAACCCCATTAAGTAGAGGTTAAATACTTTTGTTTGGTCATCGTCCTCAGCATCAATGTAAACAGTAGTCAGTTGCTGGCTCTGAAAATCTGTCCTAAGTGGACTGAGGACCAATGGGCTATTTGCCCTCTGCTTAGTGCTCCTATGCAGGAAAGTTCATGTTTAAAGGCAAAGATCGTATAGATAGCTCACATTTGTAGAGGCATATGTGGTTTATAAATTGCTTTCTCATAAACAATCCTGTGGGGGAAATAAAGCAAAGGCACAGAGAAATTCAGTGATTTGACCAAGGTCCTATAGTAACATTGGGGCCAGAACCTGAAACCCAATGTTTTGCCTCCTAGTCTATTAGTAATAGTGACTACTAGGGTGGAGCCAAGATGGCAGAGTAAAAGCAGGGACTGGCTAGAGCTCTTCCCCCAAACATAGCCAAATAGTCATAAAAATGATTCTAAACAAATTATGGAGCTACAGAATTCTCAGTATGGTGTAGTGAAGAAAATCTCCAGCCCAAGACAGCCTGTAAATTCGATTGGAAGTGTCTATTTCACTATGCTGGGATCACAGTACAGTCCACCCTAGGCCTCACCAGTACATATGGGACCTGAGCAGACCTCAGAGCAACTGAATCTCTGGCGCCTGTGATGGTTTCCAAACTTCACAACCCCAGAATGCTGAGGACAAATCAGAAAGTCATTGGAAAAAAAAAAAAAAAACTGTCTCACCTGCATGAGAGAATATAGTGGTCTCACCACAGCTCCAGGGTGACAGAGGGGGAGGGGGAACCCATTGCAGCCACAGCAGGGGCAGAGATAGCTGCTGCTTCTGGAGCTCTAGGGACACATTGTGTGGAGGATCTAGTGACTGACAGTGCACCTCCTCAGACCCACTCGACAAAGAGCTCAAAAGTCAAGTAAATGACTGGGGAAATGAGCAAAAACTGGAAAAAAGAATAAGACTATATAATCCTATTTTGTTGGCAAGGGATACCAAAATATACAAACAGAAGGAGACAGCAAAGTGAAAGCTACTACATCCAAAGCCTTCAAGAAAACTATGAATTGGTCTTAGGACATGGAAGAACTGAAAAAGAATTTTGAAAATCAAGTAAAGAAAGTAGAGGAAAAATTGGGAAGAGAAATGAGAGTGATGCAAGAAAATCATGAAAACTGAGTCAACTGTTTTCTAAAGGGGATGCCCCCGAAATGCTGAAGACAATAGCACCTTAGAAATAGGCTAACCTAAGTGGAAAAAAAAGATCCAAAAAACCAATGAGAAGAAGAATGCCTTAAAAAGCAGAATTGACCAGATGGAGAAGAAGGCCCAAATGTTCATTGAAGAAAATAATTCTGTAAAGATTAGAATGGAGCAGATAGAAACTAAGGACTTTATGAAAAATCAAGAAGTTATACAATGAAATGAAAGGAATGAAAAAATAGCAGACAATGTAAAATATCTCATTGCAAAAACAGTTGATTGGAAAATAGATCCAGGAAAGAATTAAAAATTAGTGGGCTACTTGAAAGGCATGATCAAAAACAGAGCCTAAACATCATTTTTCAAGAAATTATGAAGGATGCCCTGATATTATAGAATCAGAGGATAAAATAAATATTGAAAGAACCCACCAAAATAAATGTTGAAAGAACCCACCAACTGCCTCCTGAAAGGGATCCCAAAGTGAAAGCTCCTAGGAATATTGTAGCCAAATCAAGCAGCCAGAAAGAAGCCATTTGAGGATAGTGGAAACAGAATCAGGATAACACAAGATCTATCAGCTTCTATATTTAGGGATGAGAGTACTTGGAATATGATATTCCAGAGGTCAAAGGAGATAGGATTAAAACCAAGAATCACCTGACCAGCAAAACTGAGTATAATACTTCAGGGGAAAAATGGTCATTCAATAAAATAGAGGACTTTCAAGCACTCTTGATGAAAAGACCAGAGCTGAATAGAGAATTTGACTTTATAAAAGAAGAATCAAGAGGAGCATGAAAAGGTAAACAGAAAAGAGAAATCATAAGAGACTTACATTTCTACATGGAAAGATAATACTTGTAACTCTTGAGACTTTTATCGGTATTAAGGTATTTGTAGTGATTGTATACACATAGACAGAGTTGAGTGAAGTTGGTGAGGTGAATATGAAGGGATGATATCTAAGTTGGTGAGTTGAATATGAAGGGATGATATCTACAAAGAAATGAAATTAAAAGATAAGAGAGGAATATATTGAGAGGAGAAAGAGAGAAATAGAATAGGATAAATTATCTCTCACATAACAAAGGAAAGAAAAAGATTTTTCAATGGAGAGGAAGAGGAGAGAAGTGAGAGGAAAAGAGTGAATCTCACTTTCATGATATTTGTCTTAAGGAGACCATAACAAGCATACTCAATATGGTATGAAAATCTGTCTTACACTACAAGAAAGTAGGTGAGAAGAGAATAAGCATGGGGTGAGGGAGTGATTGAAGGGAGGGAAAATAGGAGTAGGGAGTAATTAGAAGTAAATCCTTTTGCAGGAGGGACAGTTTCCACAGAGAAAATAGTATAAATTGGGGCAGGATAAGATGGAGGGAAATATAGTTATTCACAACATGACTGTTATGGAAGTGTTTTGCATGACTGCACAAGTATAGCCTATATTGAATTTCTTGCCTTCGCAGTGGGGACAGGGAGGGAGGGAAGGAGGGAGAGTAGTTGGAACTCAAAGTTTTAAAAACGAATGTTAAAAATTGTTCTTACATGCAACTGGGAAGCAAGACATACAGGCAATGGGGTATAGAAATTTATCTTGCCCTACAAGAAAATAGAGGAGATGGGGATAAAAGAAGGGAGGGGTGTGAGAGAAGAGATGGCAGATTGGGGAAGGGATAATCAGAACGCATTCTGTCTTGGGTTGGGCAGAGAGGAGAGATGGGGAGAAAATTTGAAACTCAAAATCTTGTGGAAGTGAAAGTTGTAAACTAAAAATAAATTAATCAATTAGAACATCATAATTCCTACTCTTTTATAGAATTATAAGGCTTGTCAGACCCTTCACCTATGTTATTTTATTGGATTCTAACAAACAAACATGTGAGGCAGGTGCTATTATTAATTTCATTTTACAGATGAAGAAACTGAAACTGAGTTAGGTCAAGAGATTTGCCCATGGACACACAGCTAATTAAGTATCTGAGGCAGGATTAGAATTTAGATCTTTCTGATTCCAAGTCTAGTTCTCTATTGACCATGCCACCTATCTGCCTTCAAGTAATCTTTTAAATTGTTCCACTCCAAATCTAGTGTCTTCTCTTCTATGCTACACTGACTTAAGAGATTCTGGAATTCTATTTTCCAAGAAGCAATATCATTGGAATGATTTTATCACTATCATTAATTAGAAATGCTTAATAATACAAACCCATGCACAAAATTACTCCAGTTAGGGCCATTACATGTTACTGAAAAAGGGACAATATCTCAGGTTGGTCAGAGCAGAGCAAAGTTAGATTAAAAATATTGAAACTGCTGAGAAATGGCTTGAGCTTTTCAGTGATAATTAAAAATTTTTTTTTGTTCAGGGCAAAAGAATGAAGGGTGGGGATGGGAAGAGGGCAAATTTACCCAAGTTATGGATGCTGTACGGTGGAGTAGGATGAAGAAGAAACATTGCTCCCAGAACACTGAGGAATTTCTATGTTTATGGATTAGCTGCTATCTGGAAGTGAACAAGGAAGAGAAGGAGACACAGAGAGATTACTGGTAAGGGAGAAGGTGTCCCAGGGTGATGTTATCAGTGTCCTCTAAATTTTGGTGCTTTGAAACATATGTATATCAGAGAATATCTGGCGGATGGGCAAGTGTGAGGAAAGTTAGGCATTTCACATTGCTGAATGTTGCAGCCAAATCTAGTGCATTTTGTCATGACCACAAATTCGTGGTAGAGTTTGGGAAGAGAACTGTGGGAAGCTTTTCTCCCAGTTTATAAAATAGGTGTCAAACCAAAGGTCAAGTCATTAAGTATATGAAAGCTAAGGCCAGGATGAGCTGCAGTACAATTATGTGCAGTTTAATGCTATAGATTCTCTATATAATTCTTGTCAAGAGTCCCACAGAATGGGAAGGATAGGATGAATTCTGAGCTCCATCAATGAAGGCAACATTGAAATCAACAAAATCACAGATCCATGTGAACAAGTGAGCTATAGATTTATCCCAGTGTTCAAAGTGAGAGATGGAAGAACAGTGTCAATTTTTATTTTACTGAAAAGTGAACTTTCTGCCTGCACTTAGACTATTTTTAAATATGATCTTGAATAAGTAAAACAATAACTTGTGTCTGTGTGTGTGTGCAAAGAGAGAGAGAGAGAGAGGAAGAGAGAGAGAGAGAGAGAGAGAGAGAGAGAGAGAGAGAGAGAGAGAGAATGAGAGAAAGACTGGGATAGACAGGGACCAACAGAGGTAGACACATACAGAGGTGGATGGACAGAGACAGTGACAGAGATACAGAGAGACACAGAGATAGAGAAACTGAGATGAAGAGAGAGAGGAAGACATGGAGAGGCAGAAAATAATTCATTCTAGAGAAATTACTTGTTTTGTCTACCTTGCTGCATAGAAGCTTCATGGCATTTTCCAAATCCTGAAGATCTCTTATCTAGTCTATGCAATCAATGGGCCAACCAAGTGGATTTCATCCCTTCCTTAATTTTTTTTAATTAAAAAAGAAGCAATCTATTACCTTCTTTCAGGCTAAACCCTTCCTTCTCCAGTACTGCTGTACTTTTCTACAACTCACCTGCTCAACTGCATTTTTGTTATTATTGTAATTAAGATAAGTTCCTCACTTTCAAGAGAATTTGTACATTCCTTTATCCTACTTTGGAGTCAGAGGTTCTGTGTTCAGATCCTCAGCTACTTAAACAAAATGACGCAAGTAACATCATAATTTCTCTGCTCCTCATTGTCCTCATCTGTCAAAGAAGCTAGACAGATATTAATCTCTAAAGACCCTTTCAACTCAAAATACCATGAAATGTGACAAATGTTGCAGGGAATGAAATGACCAGATTTGGAATATAGAAGTCCAGGATATTTATCAAGAATTCTTCTGGAAGTTTCTTGTTCCCACCAATAATTGAACAAGTGGGAAAAAACCACCCTTTGAAATAACAGTTTTAAAAATAACAGATAATTAGTACAGAGGAAGGGTAACAGAAATATACTAACAAGAAACCCTAGGTTTCTGAGGCTTTTTCAAGGACCATCATCCTCTCACAGTCAGATTTCTTTTATAAACTTTATTTTCTCTGATGGTGAGACATGGCCTCTTAGGTCAAACAATTCTTTGAACAAACCTATTTATATTTTGGCAAGTTTTATTTTATTTTCAAAATTCTGAGCCTCCTCAAGCACCCATCCTTCTCTCAGATAAGCTCAATAAAGTGAAAATAGTACTTCTGGATGCATAGAGATGGAGAGGATGAAAATTTTAAACCATTGTGCAGATTGAGAGTCACAGGGGGCCATCAGGTTCAACCAACACATTTTACAGATGAGAAAACTAAATCGCAGAAAGGTTAAGTGACTTTTCCCTATGATCACACAGCTAGTGCATCTCTGAGGTAGTATTTGAATCCAGGTCTTCTTGGCTCCAAATCTAGTTCCCCAGAAATCAGCCAGTAAGAAGAGGACAAACTGGTAAATTTGATATAGCATTATTTCTTACTACTTATCTCTCCTTTGATGGCATCCCTGACTAATCAGTTACACTCTCTTCATCTATCCCATCTCTCTCTCCATTCTAACCGTCTCTCTACCATCTTGAAAAGGAACACATCAACGAGTTCATGCTTTGATAATATCACTTGATATCTATATAGCTAAAGTTACAAAGTTTCTCCACTGCCACCTACATGCATTATCTCATTTGATCGTCACAGCCCTGGGTTGTAAGTAAAGCAGGGATTTTTGTCACTATTTTGCAAATGAGAAAAATGAATGTCAGAAAGAGAAAGTGAATTGTCCAGAGTCACACAGTTATCTGGTGATGGAGTTTTGACTCTAATTCAAATCTTTTCAACACTGGATTAATAGTCTTTCTTCCATAGTTACCTTTTACTTGCTAGAAAATATAATTATCTTCCAGAAATCATCTAGGAGGGATTGGTCTAAAATAGGTGGCTTAATGTGTTAATGTGTTCTAACATTATTGATATTTTAAATTTGTTTTTAAATAACATTTATTTTCTAACAGGGACAAGTCTACAATGAATTTCAAATATCTCTGAATAATTATCAGTAATTATTAGAATTATTAGTTAATTGAAATGAATTAATTATAATTAATATAATCATAGTAATTCAATCAGAAAGCATATATTGTTTATTACATTCCAGACTAGCGAGAGAAGGAAGTAAGAGCTTAATAAGCAGTCATCTATGTAGACACTTACTAACTATGTGACTTTAGTCAAGTCACTTACCCTGTTTGGGCCTCAGTTTTCTTATTTGTAAAATGAGAAAGTTGGATTTGATAGCCTCTAACCCTAAACCTATAATCCCATGATCAGCTCTGGTCAAGGTTATTTGGTCGGAAATCTCTCCTGGACATGGTAGCCTTTGAAGTCTCAAGAAATTCATCTTCCTTCTTCCTGTCAAAAGACAATACTAAGAAGCTACTGTAACAATGCAGTGTGGGATCCACATGGTACTCAAGAGCATGAACCCATGAAGTACGTGCTGTTGACACAATGCCCTCTTCTTCTCAGGTTCCTAACTTAGACTGATGTGGTCAGGGTTGAATTTAAGGCAGAGACACAATGGGGGAATCCTGCAAAACCCTACACAGAGCTTCTCACTGCAGAATACATATCCTTCCTATTCCCAGCAGGCAAAGTTGAACTGTCTGGCATTCCTGTATTGATCTGATTTCTAGTAATGTATATAATATAGCAAATTTATCAGCTGACTTGCTTTCTGTTCATTGAAAATAGCTTCTTTGCAAAAAGAAACAAGATTTCATCCCCATTTTTGGTTTTGGGAATGAAATTCCTACGTCAGTGAAGACCATTGGAATTTTAACCTAGGTAAATAGTAAAATTTGTCTTTGGTTCCTCCCTTTTCACTTTGGTGTGTCACCTCCCACCTCTCCCAAATTTCCTATCATGCCCCTATTCCTCCCCACACAAGTGTATATTTGGGTGGAAAGTTATCTGGAACTTTCCCTTTCCTCTCCATATCTCTTCTAGAATAATTTCTCAGATCACTTGACATCTCATCATTCTTCTGTGTAGCTCCTCCCATCCTAGCCCTTAGTACTTTGGAGAAATGGCAACTAGACAAAAATTGCTGGGAAATCTGAATAACAGTGTGGTGGAAACTAGGCATAGACCAATGTCTGACACCATACACAAGAATAAAGTCCAAATGAGTATATGATCTAGGTATAAAGACTGACACTATAAACAAATTAGTGGAGAAAGAAATAGTGTATTTATCAGATTCATGGAGAAAGGAAGAATTTTTGACTAATGAAGAGACAGAAGCATTATAAAGTACAAAATGTATAATTTTGATTACATAAAATTGAAAAGTTTTTGCACAACCAAACCCAATGCAACAAGATTAGGAGGGAAGCAGAAAACTGGGAAAAACTTTTCACAACTAGTATCTGTGATAAAGGCCTCATTTCTAAAATATATAGAGAACTGAATCAAATGTACAACAATACAAGTCATTTCCCAATTGATAAATGGTCAAAGGATATGAACAGGCAGTCTTCAGAGGAAGAAATTAAAGCTATGTGCAGTCATATGAAAAACAATTCTCTAAATCACTATTGATTAGAGAGATGCAAATCCCTTTCCCTTACTGCCCAGCCTTTCTTCATTTAAATGGATTTGTGGCTATAATATTTCACTTCCCCTAAGGTCTTACTTTGTTTTCGTGAGTTCTAGAAGATAATTGTAGCAAAACACATTTGGAAAGTCTTTTAAAAAAAATTCTTGTCCTATTCCTAGATGTCTCTTTAGTGGCCAGTGATGCTAATACTATTCAAAGAAGGATAGTACTGTTTATGGGCAGAAAGTGGGTGAAATTCTTCTAATTGAGGATCCATTAATTTGTAGGCCAAAAGAGAACCGTATATGGCTGAAACCAATCAACAATTCTAAGAACAAAATTCTAGGGTGTAACGGATTATGGATTCTACTGATGAGCATATAGCCTGTTCCATGTTTTCTGAGGCATTCCTCTGAGGCATCTTTTGGTCAAGGCAGTGAAGATCTTTGGGCACAGTTCCAGCCTCACTTGTATGACTTGCACACAAAGGTTTATTGGATCTTAAAAGAAAATTGCATCTGATGGGTTCTAAGGTATTGTTCCTTTAAGAATCAAAGTATCGAAATTGTTAGAGCTGGATTTCATTACCTAGCTTTCTTGGATCATGGAGCCTTTGAAGGGAATATTTGTTAATAACATGCATTTAAAACTAAGCATGAATTTCTTACTGGATATCTACTTCCACCAGGCTAGTCCAGGGAACCCTGAGAATAGTAGTGGTTAATGGAAATAACTCCAAACAATGGAATTTTTAACTTTATCTACACTTAAAAATAAACAAGCCTTCTTCTCATTGGTTCATTTTGTGTTAAAAAAAATCTAAGATATCTTGAAGCAGCTTATATTGGTACTATGAATTATATGAATGAATTGGATTATCATTGCACTATAAGAAATTATGAAAAGTGCAATTCACACACACACAAAAAACTGTCATGAAATGATGCAAAAAATTGAGCAGAATTTGAAACAGTTTATAGTTTCTTACATTAGGAATTTTTCTCATGCTGTTCTACAGACTTTCCTCTCTGAACTTCTTCTGAGACCCTTAAAGATTATAGGATTCTCACTGGACACATTCCTCCTCCTCTTAAAATAATAAGCACATCATGATCAAAGTATTCAATTCTTGAAGTGTATTTATGTTCCTAGGATTCTCACTTTTCATCCATAGTTGCCTTTCAAAGATTCTACCCAAATTTCATTTTAAAAAAAGCACAGGAATTCTTGAAAATTCTCTTTTTTTAAAGGTCCTCCCTTTTAATATTGTACTCAAGTTTGTAGAAGATATTATTATTATTGAAAAAATAAACATTTTTCAGGTGCTGATTATGCGTCAGGTATTGTGCTAAGAAGAGCATGTGAAGAAAAAAAGAGGTAAAAAAGATGGTCCCTGCCTTCAAGGAGCTCACATTCTAATGAGGAGGACACCATACAAAAAAGAACACTAACGACAACAAATACTATACATATAAGCTATATTGTTCTTTTCATTGTTTTTCCTTAGTTCTTTTTAAAATTTATTTATTTATTTTTAGTTTTCAACATTCATTTCCACAAGATTTTGAGTTCTAAATTCTCTCCCCATCTCTCCCATCTCCTACTCTGAAACACCATGCATTCTGATTACCCCTTCCTCCAATCTGCTCTCCCTTCTATCACACCTCTTCCTTCCCTTATCCTCATCTTATCTCTTTTCTTGTAGGGCAAAAGAGATTTCTATACCCCATTACCTATATTTCTTATTTCCCAGTTGCATGCAAAAACAATTCTCAATATTCATTCCTTAAACTTTGAATTCCAACTTCTCTTCTTTCCTCCTTCCCTATCCATCCCCACTGAGAAGGCAAGCAATTCAATATAAGCTGTATATGTGTAGTTTTGCATTTGTCCTTAGTTCTTAAAGAGGCCCAAGACATGAGGAAGGTGATGCTATGACTTGCAAGAAATTAGGTTTAAGTGAGGCAAGACTATGAAAGGTCACCAGCACTTTCTCCACCCCAGCCATCTACGTTCAGTGGCAGGATATAGATCAGAATGACTGGATACAGCCACAAACACAGCTAGAAACTTTTGGTCTTTTTACATTAAGGTCTTTCTCAGGTCTCAGCCTGACAGAGGCAATACCCATTCAGTGATTAAGACTAGGCAAAAAATGAGACAAAGAGGAGGGCGGAGCCAAGATGGTGGAGTATGAGGACAAACTTCTAGAAGCTTTCCCTCCACAACCCATGAAAAAAAATGACTCTAAACAAAATCTAGAGAAGCAGAAACCACAAAATGACAGAGTGAAAGAGATTTCCAGCCCAAGACAGCCTGGAAGGCCAGCAGGAAAGATCTGTCACACTGGGCATGGAGCAGACCACAGCCCACAGAGTGCAGCCCAGCCTTCACCATGTTGCCACAAGGACAGGACCGGAGCTGGCTTCAAGGTGTCACCAGTAGTAGCTGCGGGTCCCAGATTCCTCAAATCACAAATGTCGAAAGCAGCTCTTTCACTTGGATGAGAACAGAATTCAGAGGTCTATCCCCCATCCCAGGAAGTGGCAGCTTCTATTGCTGGAGCCCTGGCCTACAGACCCTGGGGGAATCAAGCTGCTGATCTGTATCTAAGCCCTGAGTGGTGGGCCTGGGGTGAGGAGGAGGAGTGCTAATTGAGTGGTAGAATTGGTGGAGGCTCTGGAGAGGCAATTCAACTTACAGATCCTGGGCAGAAAAGAGTGCTTGAAGTTGCTCCAAGACCAGAGTGCAGGTCAGGAGAGGAGTAAACTCCTCTCTCTTGACTGTGCTACCTTTGAGGAACTGAGAACTTACAGGTCTTAGAGTATATCCTCCTCATGACAAAGAACTCAAAAGTCAAGTAACTGACAGAGAAAATGCCCCAAAAGGAAAAAAAAGAATGAGACAAAAGGAAATTCCTTTCTTGGTGAGCAGGTATTTCCTTCCATCTTTTCAGATGAGGGAAGAACAATGCATATCATCAGAGGAAGGCCTAAAAGTCAAGGCTTCTGCATCCAAAACCAACAAAACAAATATGCAATGGTCTCAGGCCATGGAAGAGCTCAAAAAGAATTTTGAATATCAAGTAAGAGAGGTGGAGGATAAATTGAAGGAGAGAAATGAGAACAATTCAAGAAAATCCTGAAGAGTGAGTCAATAGATTGCTAAGGGAGAACCAAAAAATGCTGAAGAAATTAATACCTTTAAAAATAGACTAACTCAAATGGAAAAAGAGGCCCAAAAAGCCAATGTGGAGAAGAATGCTTTAAACAGCAGAATTAGTCAAATGGAAAAGGAGGTTCAACAGCTCACTAAAGGAAATAGTTCTTTAACAATTAGAATGGAGCAGATGGAAACTAATGACTTTATGAGAAACCAAGAAATTACAAAACAAAACCAAAAGAAAGAAAAAATGAAAGATAATGTGAAATATTTCAGTGGAAAAACAACTGACCTGGAGAATCGATCCAGGAGAGATAATTTAAAAATTATGAGACTACCTGAAAGTCATGATTGAAAAAGGAGCCTAGACATCATCTTTCAGGAAATTATCAAGGAAAACTGCCCTGATATTCCAGAACCAGAGGGTAAAATAAATATTTCAAGAATTCATTGATAACCTCCTGAAAGATTTCAAAAAGAAAAACTCCTAGGAATATTGTAGCCGAATTCCAGAATTCCCAGGTCAAGGAGAAAATATTACAAGTTGCCAGAAAGAAACAATTCAAGTATTGTGGAAATACAATCAGGATAGCACAGGATATGGCAGCTTCTACATTAAGGGATCAAAGGTCTTGGACTATGATATTCCATAAGTCAGAGGAACTAAGATTAAAATCACGAATTACCTACCCAGCAAAACTGAGTATAATACTTCAAGGGAAAAAATGTCATTCAATGAAATAGAATACTTTCAAACATTCTTGATGAAAAGACCAGAATTGAATAGAAAGTTTGACTCTCAAACACAAAAATCAAGAGAAGCATGAAAAGGTAAACAGGAAAGAGTAATCATAAGCAACTTACTAGAGTTGAACTTTTTATGTTCCTGCAGGGAAAGGTAATATTTGTAACTCTTGAAACTTTTCTCAGTATTTGGGTAGTCGTAGGGATTATACACACACACACACACACACACACACACACACACGTGTGTATGTATGTATATATACATAGATAGAGGGTAAAGAGTAAGTTGAATAGCAAGCAATGATATAAAAAACATAAAATTAACGGATGAGAAATGAATATATTGGCAGGGGAAATGGAATGGGGCAAATTATCTCTCATAAAAAAGGCAAGGAAAAGCTTTGTCAATGATGGGGGAAAGAGGGAGGTGAGAGGGAAAAAGTCCAGCTTATTCTCATCCCATTTGGCTTAAGGAGGGAATAGCATGCACACTCAATTTGGTATGAAAATTTATCTTATGTTGAAGGAAAGTAAGGGAGAAGGGGAAAAGTGGCATATGGGGGGATAATAGAAGTGAGGGCAAATGAGAAGAGGACATTAACTAGAAGTAAACACTTTTGGGGAGGGATAACTTCAAAAGAGAGAAGAGAATAAATGGGGGACAGGATAGGATGGATGGAAATATAGTCAGTCTTACACAACATAACTATTATGGAAGTATTTAAAAAACTACACTTATATAGCCTATATTGAATTTCTTGCCTTCTCAGTCAGGATGGGTGAAGAGGGAGGAAGGGTGAGTACTTGGAACTCATAGTGTTAGGAACAAATGTTGAGGATGTTGCTGCATGTAACTGAGAAATAAGAAATACAAGTAATGAGATATAGAAATCTATTTTGCCCTACAAGAAACGAGAGAACATGGGATAAGGGAGGGGAGAGGTGTGATAGAATGGAAGGTAGTTTGGGTGAAAGGGTAATTAGAATACATTTTGTTTTGGAGTGGGGGTAGGGGAGAGATAGGAAGAGAATTTGAAACTCAAAATCTTGTGGAAATGAATGTTGAAAACTAAAAATAAATAAATAAATAAATTGGAAATAAAACAGAAGTGGGCCAAAGAACAGGCTCTTTTACTTGGTGAAAAAAAATCAGTCTGGAAGACAAAGACCACAAGGGTTTCTGGCCAAAATGGGAAACAATGGTTATTTCCACTCACTCTCAGCCATCAGAGCCCAAACAATGACTGAATGAGACTTGGGTTGAGACTTATTTTTGGCCAATCCAGGAGAACCAGAGTGATTTTATTTTAAGGGATGATCCTTAAAAAATAAATCTAGCCTATAAACCCAAAGATATTTTGAGAGGTTTTAGTGATCAAAATTTATGTTACTTTGGTCAGAGCATCTGCAGATAAGAAATATGATTGTCTTATGTGGACAGAAGGAAAGCAAGGAATGAGAGAAGGACAGTAGGAGGGAGGAAAGGAAGGAAGCAAGGAAAGAAGGAAGGAAGGAAGGAAGGAAGGAAGGAAGGAAGGAAGGAAGGAAAGAAGGAAGGAAGGAAGGAAGGAAGGAAGGAAGGAAGGAAGGAAGGAAGGAAGGAAGGAAGGAAGGAAGGAAGGAAGGAAGGACATGTGTTACTCAATTGGAAATGGCCAGTTGGGTCCCCAGTGGTACATCTGTTACTTTTCCCAGATTATTGATTCTTGCTTGTCCTTCATTCTTGAAGAGAACCATGACACTAGGAAGGTGATATCATGAGTTATAAGTGTCAGTATAGTAAACCCCTAAACTGAGAGAGGGAGGGCACCAGAATTTCAAAAGAAGGACAAACCAGTGCAAGAGAGGCATAGAGTAGGTCAAAGCATTCCTGTCAATCAACTGTGAGAACTGATCTCTACAATTGTGCTCTGGCTGACATAGCATATCAAAGTTTTAAAAATGAAAGGAAAGAAGGAAAAGCAAAAGGAAGAGTTAAAGGAAGAAAGAGAGAGAAAGAGAACAGAAGAAAAAAATGAAAGAGAAAAAGGAACAGTATTGTGCTTTTTTGGTTTGCTTGCTCCCAAATGGTTGTAAGAGATCTAAAGATTATTAATTTATTTCTCCTTAGTTTGCTTTCTAGGCTAGTTATTTTTTTTTTTTTTTTTGGTAATAGATCTATTTTTGTTGTTCTTGTTGTTGTTGACTTTTTTTCTCTTATCTTGAAAGGATAGTTAGACTCTGTTTTGTTCTACCCCTATATAATCTGAATATAAATGCAAGTTCACTTTAGATGGAATGGCAGGGGCCAGGAGCCACCATCTTTTATCTCTTGTAGTTCTTGCTTTTCCTGGTTCACACAGTGTAAATGTTGGCCTCCTTTTTCTTTGGTTTCTCTTTGTTCCATTATACCCAGATAGGCCCCAATCAGATATGGAAAATCATACATGTTTCAGGCATCCTGCAGGGCTCGGCTTTTATGTCTGCCCTGTCACTCAGCTGGCCTTATCTCCCATTGTTTTCTGCCTACTGGCTTCCTAAGCTTTCTTTCAATACCAATTAAGGGAAGCCTTTCTCAATTCCAAAAATTCTAGTCCTTTTATCTTTTAATTATTTCCTATTTATTTTATATTTGGCTTGTTTGTGTATACAATTACTTCTTTTCTCCCTCCTTAGATCATGAGTTTCTTCAAGACTGCAAGCATTTTTTCTTCCTTTGGTAAATCTCCAGAACTTAGCATAGTGATTGGCACATAGTAGATTTTTAATAAATGTTTATCGACTGACTGAATGTTGTGACTCTCAGTATTCTTTGACCTGCACTAGACTGTCCTATATTGCTTGGCTGTGAACCAAAGAGACTGGAATTCAAGGAAAAGAGTTGGGTAATTCAAGATAAAGATGGCAAATTAATATATGGAAATGGTAGTGGTCATTAATGGAGAGGGAATAGGAAGAGATCTGGGGATCGAACTTTGAAGAGCCCGCTTGCTTTAGGAGTAGATGATTGTTGATTCTTCATAGGAGAACAAGTAGGAGTTAGACACAGAAGAAACTTATAAAAGAGAGTATTGTCATAGAAGACAAAAGAGAAAAGATTTTTCAACAAAAATAGGTAAGCATAAAATATAAGATGCTGATAATGTTGAGTGGAAGGAAAAGAGTCAGTAAATATAATTCTAACAGACCAACAGTGAAAGGTAGAAAATTTATGGGACAACACTTTCAGTGAATGAAAGAGTTAAAAGAAGTATGTATTTATCATGGGGGAGATGAGAGCATCCTTTGTATTCAGAGAGGAAAGAAATAGATAGAGAGAGTGAGTATCAGAGAGCAGAAAATATCTATGTGCTAAGCTCCAGGTAGAGTTTTGAGGGTCTGGATCTAAGGCACAAATAGAGGTGTTAGCCCTAGAAGTGAGAAGGGTCACTCTTTCTCAGGCACTATAGAAATAAGGGACTGAGGACAGGAATAGATATAGAAGGGCTTTAATGTATGCAGAAGAGCATTTTAGTTTTCTCAGTAAAGTAGGAGGAAAGGCCATCTGCTGTGAGCAAAGTGGGGATAGCAGAGGGGGCTTGGGAAAGAATAAGCCCCACTCAGAATTTGGGTGGTGAGTTCAGAAAAACTTTGAATTTTTAACTGAAGCTAAGATGATCGAAGATTATTACTGGAATGTCAAGACATTACCATAAAAATTCTAGGATGCTTAGGGGATTTGGGACATTGGATGTATATTTTGGGTGAAAGAAATATTATTTATTGTAGGAAAGCTCCAATCATCAGAAACTGATTTTTATAAGCAGCTATCTGTATCTTCCATCGTTCTTTCATCACTCCGGACCAAAAACTCAAGATGCAGAGAGGATTTATGCTTCCAGGAGGGATTGTACTGGATAACATCTAGAATAACTTATACCTCTTAGATTCCATGAATCTACTTTCCCCTTTCCCTAAGAGCTCCTCTCTGAACTTCTCCTGCTCAGTCTTTCATAGCTAGGGCTATTTTCCCAGCATGTATATACACACAGAGTCAGCTCTCCTCAGCTCTACTCATCTTAGCATGAGCTGATACAGTTTCTTTCTGCATTCCATGTGAACCAAAGATAGTTTAGGAATGAATTAAAATCTTTTCCTAAAATGGGATCAATTGAACTGAGATTGCTTACACAGAGGGAATGTGATATCTTGGAATGTGCACTGGATTTGGAGCAAGGGGACTTGGATATGGGTATAAGATTTGCTATCTACTAGCTGTGTGACCTGAAGCAAATCAGTTAATTTATTTCAGTTTTTCCATTTACAAATAGAAATGATAAATGTGTTCTAACTACCAAAGAACAACTGTGTTAGAAAGTGGTAAATAAACTCAAAAATTATATAGAAAATGAACTACATTATTTCAAATACTGTCATTGTGATTTGTAAGTAAATAATTTCAAATTTCATGTCATTTTTATAACTTCATATTTCTTTTAAAATCTAGTTTATTGCTACATTTTGCTTTTACACTTAGAATTTATCCCAGTATTCCCTCCCTCATTCTCCTCCTCAAAGAGTCATCATTCCACGTAACAAATGCTAATTTTAAAGGAAAAAAAGAAGGAAAAAGAGCAAAATTGAACAATATGTCAAAATAATTCCAATATATACAATATTCCTCACCTAGGGACCTCCTATATGTGCAAAGAATGTGGTCAGGTTGTTGTGTTTGTCCTTTGTCTTCAAAGAGGACCATGAAATCAGTGAAATGATGACATGACTTGCAGTTGACTTTGATTTGAGTGAAGGAGGGTTGTGCAAGGAAGGAAGGAAGCAAGGAAGTCCTGTTTCTCTCCAAAGAGAGGTAAATTTCGAGTTAGCTTGGGGTTTACTGTCTAGATGTGGTCAGGGAGTCTTGTGAGATACAGTGCTAAGAACTGAAAATACAAAAAGAGGCAAAAGAGAGTCCTTGCTTTCAAGGAGTGTATAGTTTAATGGCATTAGAATTGGAAGAAATCTGGCAGATTATCTAATCCAAACTCCCCCCTCCTTTTTTTACAGATCAGAAAACTGAAGCTGAAAGAGTTTAAATGTTTTGCCCACAGTCATTCTGTTAATTAAAAAAAAAAAAAAATAGACATCATCAGGATTTGAAACCTAGCCCATTGATTGGAACTAGTCCAGTGATTTGCTCATCCTGGACTCTCTTCACTTTACCATTCTGTTCCCCTTATTTTCTTTCTAGCTCTAGTCTTTTCTCTAATAAAATTCTGTGTCCCTATTAAGCTTTTTGGCAAAAGAGCTGGATGGGACCCCTAGAATTCATGTCTTTTGACTTTTTTGTTTTATGTATGACAGAAACAGGGCTGGGGTAGGGGAAGTCAATTGATCCATTCAATCCTGTAATCCTTGAATGCTTAAATGTAAACCCTAACTCCTTGACCAAGTTCAATATTTTTCTCTAAACAAACAGAAGAGCCATTTCTCTTTGGGAGAAATGAAGAGAGCTTGCCTAACCCTATAGCATTCAGATGCAATATCTAAAAATAATTAAAATACCTACACCCAAAACTTAATCTTGTCAAGTCTATACATTGGAAATCCATTTATCCCAGTGTAAAAAAATGAACTAAGGGGTCAAACCTGAGATATCCTTTTTGAGGAAAAATGGAAAAGCATGTTTAGAAAATTAAAATAGAGAGATGAGGGAGTTTTTTCTCTAGGTACAGGGACAGGCCCAGGGGAAGGGAGGTGCCAAGTAGAATATTCAGGTTGTGTTACCATGGTAACAACCTATCTTGAGACTTTTACTTGAAATGTGTATATTCACCTTTTATCTCTCTCCTCCCACTTTTAGGTATTCATACCCAGATCTTCCCATTAAAAATTCCAACATGCAGGATTAGCAATGTCAGGGCCTTCCTCCTATTGTCCACAAAGTTTCAACAATAAGCATTTATTTTAGGCCCTCACATACTTGGCAGAAAGGGAAATACACTACATCTATTTTATGAATTCTGCTGGGATCCTTGGTGAAAGGAAACCTACAGTACTTCGTAAATGTCAGTTCTCTTTACAGAAATGCGAAGGAGGCATTCCATTCTGTCATTCTTTTTTCATACAGCCTGCTGGCCCTTATTTGGAGGCAACAGTTCCAAAAGAACTAGTGGTCACTAAAATAAATAGAAATCATAGGCACAAATCAAAATGTTAGAAAACATACAGCAGACTTGCATCTACTTCATTTACAATATGCAGTTCATATTTTTAAAGAGGTAGGGATTTAGTGGGTTGGAGAGATACTGAAGGACATTTGCAGCTGGCAGGAGCTGAAGAGAGTGCTTTCAAACCAACTGTAGCAAGATGGTGTAAAAACTTAAAAGGGATAAGTACTCGGAGGATGACAGAAAAGGGGAGAAGAGACAAAGGCTTCAGAATACAGAGGAGCAAATCTATGAGAAGCGTTCAAATAATGGAATAGATTGGCACTGAGTCCTGTCTTACCTATGTAGGTACAATGGAGCTATCTGAGGATGGCAGGGATATAAGTATAATCAAATGAAATACTAGCTGTGAAGTGCTTTGATGTCAGCTAATATCAGTTATTCCTATTATATCTAGGTTTCTTACTGATTACAGACTGGTAGTTATTACTTTTGAAATAGTGAATTCTATCATTACCAGCTGCCATAGAGACCCAGTCTGAGCGGAGGCTTCTTTAAACCTCTAGGAGGAATTTCTGGTGGTGTTTGCAGGAGCTATATACCAGCTGGGCAGTGACAGAAGGAGACAACGGGAGGTGGGATATCAGTGGTTTGTCAATAAGTATTTTCAAAGAAAAAGGAAGGAAAAAAGTAAAGCTTGAACTTCCCAAAAGTTCCACCTTTAAATCTCATCCTCATGGCTTGCATACTGTTTTTTTTTTGGTTTTTTTTTTTTTGGTTTTTTTTTTTTAGTCTTTTAAATGAGATGTTCTAAAGAAGTAATAACAAAGGAAAGAAATCTTACAGTACAGGTTTAGTACAAGTCATGATCCTTCTTGCCCTCACTGGAGAGCTCATTTCCACTACTTTTTAAAAGGCAATTATAATCATTGATGCTTATGTAGCACCTTAACATTTGTAAAGAACTAAATGTGTATTATCTCATTCAAGTCTCATCACAATCATGTATCAGTAAGTACTACATGCTCTGTCCTTACTACATGAGAAGGGACTGACACTCTGAAATGTTAAGTCACTTTCCTATAGCAAGGTAAATAATAATAAATCACAGAATTGCGATTTGCACCTAGATTTTCCTAGCTCTAGGTCCAGGTCTCTGTGTTCTACTGTCTATCAAGTATATCAAGAAATGAGATATTGAGAAATGGGTAAGGTGGGGTTTTATACATATCCTCACTGTATTAAGATATTAAGATTGTGTCTCATTCTGATCTCCCTGACCACCATCACTTTTTATAGCTAGAATAGTAAGTTTATGAGTAATTAGTATAAAGTATCAATAAGATTGTGAAAGATAACCTGGAAATCACTTACAGAGTGTTCCATAAATTAGGAGAACATAACAGTTACTTGCAAACTGTCTCATAAATTAAGGAAGCAGAGGAGCCAGTGGAAACTGTCCCATAAATTAGCTAAGGCCACATCCTGAGCCTATGTTCTAAATTAGAGGAAGCCAGCTATGTCTTACTGTAGGGTCCTGTGGTCTATAAGCCTCAGATAAGCTCCAGAGTACTCAGTAAAATCAGAATACCAGCAAATGTTATGTTAATGAGCTAATATTAAGATATTGCTGAAAATTTTGAGATTATGTGAATATGTTAATCAGCTAACCTTAAAGTGGCCCAGATCTGTCTCTCGCCCCCCAAAAAACTATACAAATGAGACCTCATACACCTGCCTTTCTTTACTGCCCTCCCCTCTACCATGTGTTGTTAGGGTCCATACTGTCCTAGTGCTTTCAACCCTGTTCCATGATTACTTTAGTGACTCTGTCCTTCTCCCCCTTGCCATTCTCTTTTCTATGTTGCTTACCTCCTCCCATCACTCTTTCCTCCAATCCTATGAAATCTGCCTTTGTACTCCACCATTGTTTACCCCTGTACTCTCTGTGCCTTATTAAAGTACAGTTAAAACATTCCCTGATTGCTGCTATCATGGTCTTTCCCAGTGAGTAATCAAAAACTTTGATTGCCATTCCCTCACTGAACCAAAAGGGTCTCCTTTGCTGTCCCATCCTTTTATCACAATTAACAATTTCATAAATGAATTGGCAATTTACCCACTTCTACATAAGAGTTAGATGCTCTGCTTCATGGTGGGGAAGGTCTTACCTACTGTCATGGTTTCTGAGAAAGTGAAGAGAGGAAAGTATTCTTCTGGTCTCTTCTTATTTTATTAGACCAGCATTGGGTCACAACTGGGAATGGGGGATAAAGAATTAAGGATAAAGCAAAAAGACTTTGTCTCATTGCTTTTGAAGAGAGAATAAATTTTGTTGTCAGGGAAGATCACCATTGTATAGTCTCCCTGCAGTGAACATAGTTGCTCTTCCCTGATATGGCCTAACCATATCTTTTGGGGTTTTCTTTCTGCATGTGGGAGATCACTGATGCTTCTTCCAAATCATCCTCCCTCATCTCTTTATAAATATAGAGGGAGTCTGACTTTCGGGTCATATGATCAACAAGATGGAATAATAAATCTATATAGACATACAACACATTCACACAGACATATATTTATGAAAATTAGAATAATTATACTTGCATTCACATAGCAAGAAAGCAAAAAGCCAAACATAATAACCTTATAAATGCCAAATCTGAAGATGCTCATTCAGCCTCTCTTCCCCCTCTAATCTTTTTAATCAAATATGTTGAAATTAACCCTTTTGCTTTGGGACTTATTTAGCCATTTCACTCCTGTGACTATTTTTGGCAGCAACCTGCCCCTTTCTCGTGGTTGTGTTGCAATAAGCGGTGGATATTGTCTTTGTTCAGGAACATCAAGTGAGTTGGAAAGGGAAGTACAGAGAGGGGGAGGATTAGTTCTCTTGCTGCCTGGGTTGGCCTTCTCTAGATTAAAGAATCCAAAGTCTCCTGAAACTTTCAAAGCTACATTCTCCCCCAGTTCTTTGAAAATCAGCACACACTGATTCAGTGTAGACAAGTAAAGGGAAGGGGGATGGGAAACAAGGCCAACATGCATGACTGTGCTGTACCTGAAGGAAAGGAGAATTCAGTTCAGATTGGGTCAGTTTTAACCCCACAAAGGTCACTTGGGACAGGGACTTAGGCGTAAAGTCAATCCCCGGCATGGAAAGAGTCTGAGATATCATTGAAGTCTAGTTTTGGGTTTAAACCCACTATCAGGGGGGAAGGTGTCAGAAAGTGAATAGCGAAGAAATATGACAAGGAGCATACTCCATAATCCAAAGAATTATGTCTAGATGAAGAAAATTCAATTAAAATGTTAAAACAAAGTAAAATCTACAGAGAAAATACAGTAATCCGAATGGAAAAATGACTACCAGAATATCCAAAATATCACATACATCTCTAAATAAATATCATAAGACAAAGCATATTTAACATACATATGATGAAAACCAGAATTCTATGATTCACAGGAGAGAATGAAACTGCACCAAGATACTTTAAAGTGGTTCAAGAAGGATGTTCAACAGGAGAACTTTGTACACAGTAACAGTCATGGTGTTCAGTGACTGTATCTGATAGACTAAGCCCTTCTCAGCAGTGCAAGGACCTAAAATGATTACAAAGCATTCATGATGGAAAATGCCATCAACATCCAGAGAAAGAACTATGGAATAGGAATGCAGAGTTAAGCAGACTGCTTTCTTTTTTGTTTTGTTTTTTTCTTTCTCATGGTTTCTCCCATTCATTATAATTTTTCTTTGCAACATGACTACTGTGAAAATGTGTTTACTAGAATTATATGTGTAGAGCCTATATAAGGCATGCTGCCTTGGGGAAGGAGGTGGGAGGAAGGAGGAGAAAATTTAAAACTTATGGAAGTGAATGTTGAAAACTAAAACTATAGTAACTAATAAAAAAAGAAATAAGGAAGAAAAAAGGGGTAAAATTATATAATAACTTTATTATATATTTAAAAGGATAGCAACTTGTACGTAATAGATTTGCAGTTTCAGGTACAATCATTTTTTTTTCTATTCTACTATGTTATGGAAAAGCTTGTTTTATTTCTTATGTTCAATATAAAATAATTTGTAAAAAAGGATGATGTTGAAGAAGTGATATTAAAAAATTATATAGGAATAAAAGTCTGAATTTATGCACTACACAAAAGAAACAATGACCAACATAGAAAAAAATTGAATACATGTTGGTGAATCGTTCCAAAAAAGTAAAAGTAAGAATTATAGCTTAGGGATAAAAATGTAATGAAGTAAAGTACATTCGAGAAGAAGAGAAGCAAAAAGCAATAATGTTAAAAGACATACAAAATGTAAAAAGAAAAAGTTATTGATCCTTAAGACAGGCTGAATATAAATAACATAAGGATCATAAATCTTGTGGAAGAACATATCAAGTTAAAAAATAAACCTGAGCACTATAATGTGAGAAAAAATATGAAAAAAAACCCAACTGCCCAGAAGCTCAGAAACACACACACACACACACACACACACACACACACACACACACACACACACACACACACACCCTCCCTTGCAATGATTCAAAGAATCCATGGAACATATCCAGACAAAAAAAAAAATGTAGGCAATGTTTAAGGAACTTGTTACCCTACCAGTATGACAGAAGTCACAATTCATACGAAGCCATTAGAATTTTGCCCCAGAGTAGGAAATTTAGAGGATATCTACAACGATGAGCTGAGGTATGCTTCCTCCATAGCTTACTTGTCCCCCCTTCCTCCTGCCCTAGTGGTTGCCCTTCTTTTCACTTTTAAAGATTGGAAACCATTTGAGGTCCTGAAGCAAATTTCCTCTCCTCTCAGTTTTGTTATAACTGGTATACTTTTCTTAGCGAAAAATCAATCCTTCATCAACATGATGACCAAGGGATTTTCCAAAATAGGCTTTCTCCCCAGATCTATGGGACTCATCTCTCTAGTGATCATCCCTCTCCTTCCATCCCTTGCCTCAGGTACAAACTTGTATAGTTATTCCTCTGTCTGTTCCCTATGGGCACATTTGAGCAGACATTTATCCTAAGTAAGCTCTGAATTCACTGGGAAATAAATAAAACCTACCCTCTTTCAAGTAACGATTCTATCTTACAGACTATCTTACTAACATTAACTACTTGAGGGCTATAACTCACCTGATGATTTGTGTCTCAGTGTCATACTATCTAAACCAGAAATAATCGTGTTTGACTTTTAATTTCATGTATGCTATGAGGATAAAAGATAACTGTTATTTGCTTACCTATATGACTATGAGAGTCATTTTACTACTCTAGGCCTCAGTTTCCTCATTTGTAAAACAAAGAGTCTGGACTTGCTGATCTCTAAAGTTTCTTCCAGTTTTGAATCTTATGAAGCTATGTAGAATGCTTTGAATTCTTTAGAAGAAATTACAGGATCATATTAACAGGATAAATGTGCACTTGTTACATAGAAAAGTTGGCAGCTTTACTCTCTACAATAGTTTCTCACTTGCTGGACTATTCTCATGTACGTGACATATTGGCCACTGTCTAATGTGAAACATATCAATATTACCAATGACAATAAATACAGCTATTAGGACAAAACCAAGGCTTATCTTAATTGATTAGCAGATAATCAGACTTATAGGGCTGTTGAATCCATTAGCATTAACTTGGAAAAGGAAAGTTTTATCAATACTGACACTTGAATCCAAGCATAGCCACCGGAAAGTATTAACTTACAAACACCACTAGCACCTTTTCATTAACAGAAACATGTTACCCCTAATTGGGTGGTGCTCTAAAGCTTTACCATTTCATACTGTGACACTCACAACAATTCCTCCACTACCTTTGGAGTACAGAGTTTGCTGCCAAAGGTGACCTGCTGAATTGGGAATTTGTTATAGATGTTTGTCAGCTCATTAGGGCGCCCCTCCCCTGAAGAGCAGTAGAGGTGTAGTGGCAAATTTTTGTTCCTCAAGTGGAATGGAGGCCACTTAATTTCCTCTTTACAATGAATGTTCTCTTCTATGTGTAAGAAACACTGGCAACTTGAGAAATCTCTTTTTGAAGCAATTGTCATCTGAAGTTTCCTTGCTTTGGACAATCTCAAAAATATGGTTGGAAATCATTATATGAAGATTATCAGCATGACTCCTAAAGCTATGGCTGGGAATCAGCAGCTTCACCCTACTTCTCAACTTCACTGAAGATCATTTGGCCCCCTCAGTGGCAGAGACCACTTAAACTGCAAGTTGCATGTGACAAGTAGGATGAAACTGGGGCTTTTGACAGGATTAGGTGCACTTATTACCAGACCTTATGGAGACAGTGCCTTGCCTATCTGACCTGCAGGTCAACTATTCTAAAAACCAGCAGATGGATTCTACCTGTTGCTAGTTATGATCCCCCAATATTGGATTTCCTTAAATCTCTGGCATTAGATAGTACATAGTGACTTTAAGTCTGGGTTGTATTTACAGTGTCTGCCAGGTTCATAGGATGTAATGGACATCATTCATAGATTTATGCATGACCCAATCTTTCTTGTCTTGATATAGGCTTCATACATTTTGTCTATTACATATGATTTGGTTTCTAACTTGAGATAATGTTGTCATTACATAGAGTGATACTATGGGACCTTGATCATGTGCTACTATAAAACAATAAATGACAACAAATAAGTAAAAAAAATTATGGATCATTTATTGTGTATAAAATTGTATGTTAATGACTATGCATGCATAACCTATATCAAATGGCTTGTCTTCTCAGTGAGGGGTTGGGGTGGAGATGGAGGAAGGGAGAGAATTTGAAACTTTTAATTTTACAAATCAGTGTTAAAAATTGTTTTTATGGTGTTAAAAATTGTATTTATACTAAATAAAATAGCAACCCTCCATAAAACAGTGTACTTATTAGTCACTGGAGACACAAATAGAAAAGGCAGACAATTCTTGTTCTTATGGAGTTCATATTCTGTTGAATGAAAAACATTTGTGAGATTTCAGCTGCAAGTTATACATAAAAGTCTCATGGTGCATAATGGTAAAGAAAATTATAATGCTTCTTCTTAAATTCCATTTCCATTGATAAAATCATATCTATTTATGGTGTTGAGCCACCTCACAGTGGCAAGAACTTTGAGGGTGAGAACTTTCTTTTCTGGGTCTTTCATAGCTATGGCTTCTAAGGTTGAAGGTCCTGTCCATTGATGGAAGTTGGTCCATAGGTTAGATAGTGGTCCACTGGCCTTCAAGGAGTGGTCACATTACAGGAATCCTAAGAAGCCAGAAGTTTATAATAAACTTTGACTAGATGATGATTTTTGGAAATAGAGGAATTTAAGATAATGGGATCATAGGTTTAGAGATAAAAAGAATCTTAAAGGTCATTGAGTCCAACTTCTTCAATTTACATATGGGGGAACTGAGGCCTATCAAGATGAAATGACTTGCCCATACTTACATAACAAGTACCTGGGGTGAGATTCAAGCCTAGGACTTCCTCACTCCAAACCCAATACTCTATCCCTCATACCAAGTTGCTTCTTAAGAGTAGGCAGTAATAGAATGGGGGGACCAGTCAACCAAAATATAGATCAATAGATTCAACTTAAACTCTGCTCCAGCTAAAGAAGTCAAATGGATGAGGGAAGATAGCATTTTCATTTCTGTCTGAGAGAACAAAGTTTCAAAAAAAGTCTGATGACTGAATGAGAATGAATCATTAGGACATTACCTGTTCCAGGAAGGGACATTGTACATCATTGTTTGTGTGAAGCAGAAAAGAAAAGATACAAATGAAGGCAGTTAAAGAAACAGATTATGTGTTTTTCTTTTCCACTCTCATAATTGATTCTTCATTCTATCTAGGAGAGAGTATAGTGCCAATGTTATATTCACAGCACCTGAGGCAGCCATGATTCTGGCACAATTCAGAATCACAAAATAACACAGACTCTCCACATGGAAGGCAGAAGTAAAACATTTATTCAGACCGAAATCCATCACTGGAACAAAAATCTATACACAATAACATTATGGAGGACAGCACCATACCTAAGCCTTCCCCTTGCTAGGCTTCCCACAAGCCAGGTCCATTACATTCCTCACAAGCAGGCTCTCTTAAACAAAATCACAAACAACCATGAAATCACTCATGCTAGCCAGCAGCCTGCATCCTTCCTAGCTCTGACTGCTCTCAAGACTAACTTCCTCTCAGCTGGGCTCTGGCTCTGCCTCTTCCTGCTCCACCCATTTAGCAAACTCCTCCCACCACAGGGTCCATATGACTTAATGGGCCTATTAATGAATAGAAAAGATATACCAGTTCAAAATTATCATTACAGAGAGGGACAGGGAATCAAAACTACAGTGACTTTGATGCTAGGTAAGCCTGAAATTGGAAGGTTAGAGGACAAATTGCTAGAGAGTGAATTTGACACAATTATATTAAAGGAGTAAATGGAACCAAACAGTGGAAAAGCTCATGTATTGCCTCTAGCTTCTGATATTGAAGACATTTTAATATTTTGTTGATTCGATGCCTACATTAGTAAGAACGGAGAATGTAATTTCTCCATACCTCTTCATTTTGATCATTTCGTAGACATCACAAAAAAAAAAAAACCAAAACAAAACCAATCAATATCCCACAAATTACAAAGTCAATGCAATAGGTTTTTCATTTGCTGTCTCTGTGCTACCAATTACTACACAATCCTTCCAACAAATGGAGCTTTCTTTTTTAAAATTAACTTTGTGCTATCATCACCATCATCGTTGTCATCATCATCATTGCCATCAAACATTATGAAGCTCTTACTGTGTGATGGGCACTGCAATTTATTCTGTACCTATCTCCTATATAGCTATTTGTTTACAGGTTTTCTCCCCCATTTATAGGTAAGCACTTTGAGGCAACTTTTTAGCTTTCTTTATATCCTAAAAGCTTAGCACAATGCTTGACACATAGGAAGAACATGATAAATGCTTCTTTGTTGTTTGATTTATTTTTGGGTCCTCATAGGGCTGCTTTGTGAGTGACTTTATTGTCTCCCTGCCATTATATATGTATCCTCATTAATGTCTTTAATACAACTGAAAATGATCTTTAGTTCATGAGCTAGAAGAGAATTGTGAAGTCATCTAATCAATACTTGTAATACAACCTATTACAAATAAGGAAACTGAGATTCAGGGATATTGATTACCTTGCTCATGATCACCCAATTATTAAATATCAGAGAGAAGGTTTGAAACCAAGTCATCTGACTATAGAGCCACTGTTCTTCGCACCATATTATACTTTTTTCTGCCTTGATTGTGAGTCATTATTGGTATTGTGGAGTAGGTCTAACTCAAGTTATTTTGATTATTCAGGTTTGGGATAAGAATGGATTGAGGGATAATGATGGCAAGAAAAATAGGATTTTGCTGTTTTTGTTTCAGTATAATCAAGTGTCTCTAATTTAATCTTGTCTTTATCAAACCAAGGTCTTTACTAGGAGTAAAGTACAGAAAAAAGAGTTTCTTTAATTAGAAACAGTATATGTATTTGTATTGTTAATTATTTTAATGTGTTTCAAGATCTTCCCCACCAATTAATGGGCATGCCCATTAAGAGGAGATTGATTAGGGAAGATTTGTAGGAAAGCCCACACCTTTTGTTAATGAGGCACTGGTTCTCAAGGGTTGGGATGCCCTCTGGATCTAAACAATGTGTAAATACATTGTTTACATTTTACATGTAAGGGTGAAGTTTTACTTTGGGGCTTACCAACTGGAAGTGTTTGTTTGGCCAGATAAGGACTCTGGAAAAGCACTAAGGAGCCCCTGGGCTTTGAAAATCCAGATGTTCGTGCTTCCCTCTCTGGTAACTTTGGTCAGACAGTTGAACCTGTCTGCTTATGTTCAGGTAGAGGAAGCCATGTCTGTTGATCTTTTTAATTTCTCTGTATTTTCTTTGAAGTGCAGGATGCTGAGTCCCCTGAACTAGGTGAATTATGTGCTTGATTAAAGTAATTGTTAACCCCTCAAACTTTGCCTTTCCTCTTACGCATGCAGATCTAAGAACCTGCAGTAGCAAGCCTCCCTTGTGTATGTTAGGGTGCTTACTGATACAGGGATACATATATCTAACAGCTAACAAAAGGAATTAATTGGCCATAGTTTGATAAGGATGCTCTGTAAGTGTACATCACTAGTTCATATGGAAATATGCATGGCCAGAAGAGTGTTGTTGAAGACATAGTACCTGGTACAGCAGTGGGATATTCATCAAACTCGAAGTATACCAACTCTTTGTGGGCTGATTCTTTTATTCCATTCATGGACTGAAAGTCAAGTCAATTGCTTAAGCTTCAAGCCCATGGACAAATCAAGTCCCAAGAAAAGCTTTTCTGATTTTTAACGAAAAACTAATACAGACATCATAGTGGAGGCTCTAGAAAATATTACTCCTAACATAATTGGTAAGATCCTGCAGTGTACTTATGTTCATCATAACTCTTTTTAATTATCATTGTGGTAATTTGTAATTATATTTTTTTCTGAACCAAGTGTTCCATGATTTTTAGCCACATGCCATTGGTGGAATTATTGTCAGAAAATCAGTAGAATAATCACTTTGCCATCTTTGAAAGCACACATGCTAGTTATAGTATAAAGTTGAAAGGACTAAAATTACATTTCTTTAGTTGCTATAATTCAGATGTTTCTTTAACTAAAATAAGCTTTTTCATTACATTGGTCTGAATTAATGAGATCGTGTTATGCTAATGAAGCAATGACTGAATTAATTATGTTTTTGTGGCATGACAAGAGATTTGAGCCTTTTTATTTTGGGGGTATCTTAGATAGCAAATCACAAAAGAAATAATCTTTCCGATAAAAAGAAAAAAGAGGTTGACCTTCAGGCTTGCATCAGGTTGTTTTCTCAATCCAGAATTAGAGAAAGATAATTTGATTCAAGTAAAGCTTCCTTAGTGAATCCTGGCTTTACTATTCTTCGCCCATGTGATACTGGGCAGGTTACTTTGCCTGTATGGGCCTCAAGGTCCTCATGTGCAAAGAGAAAGTGTGTGTAGATTTTGATCAATGTATGGAAAACTTCCTGGTTATTAACACTATGTAAAAATTGAATTGTCTGACTGAGCATGTAGTGAATTCCTTGTCAACGGAGCTTGTATGATGAACTGATAAGTTCATAGATTTAGAGTTAGAAAGGACTTTGAAGGTCATGTAGTTAAAACCCCTCATTTTAGAGATGACCAAACTGAATTTCACAGAGGTAAAATGATTTATCCAAGATCCCAGAGGTTGTAAGTGTCAGAACTTGTATTTCAACTCAAGTCCTTGAACTCTTAGTCCAGAGCTTTTTCCATTGCCCTTGGCTATGTCTTTAAGTGGAGGTTAATTGATGATTTTAAGAACATTTTGGATGTGATTAGTTGTACATGTGATTTGTTATACATGTGCAGTCATGTAAAATATTTCTATATAAGTTAGCTTGTGGAAGAAAACTAAAAAAAAGAAACTGAAAGCAAGGAAAGAAGAAAAAAGAAGGAAGGAAGGAAGAAAAAAGAAAGAAAAAGAAAGGAGGGAAGGAAGGAAGGAAGGAAGGAAGAAAGAAAGAAAGGAAAAAGGAGGGAAAGAAAGTAAAAAATAGTATGTCTCAGCCTGTATTCAGACATCCATCAGTTCTTTCTTCGGAGGTAGACAGTATTTTTTCTTCATAAATTCTTTGATATTGGGATTATTTTGCATCATTGTATTGCTGCAAAGAGCCAAGTCATTCACAGTTGTCCATTGTACAATATTGTTGCTGCTGTATAACCATTTTCTTCTGGTTCTGTCCACTTCATTTTGGGTCACTTATGCAAGTCTTTCCAGGTTTTTCTAAAATCATCCTGCTTATCATTTTGTATAGCACAATAATATTACTTTGCAATCATATACCACAGTTTGTTCAGCCATTCCCCAATTTATAGGCATCACCTCAATTTCCAATTCTTTGACACCACAAAAATAACTGCCATAAAAATTTTTGTACAAAAAGTTCTTTTCCCTTTCTTTTAAAATATCTTTGGTATACAGGCCACGCAGTGGTATTCTTGGATCAAAGAGTATGCCCAGCTACGGGAGGCTGAGGTTGCTCCCTAGACTTGCCAAAACATCTTTCAGCTGGAGTTCCAGGGACATCTTAGCATGGCATCAGAGCACAACTATGAAGCTTTCTGAGGACAGTTGTAAGTTTTAGTATAATCTTCACATAGGAACATTTGTATAATATTCTTAGTAATGCTCTTATTTTTAATTGATATTCACACGGGCAGTGCTTTTATATCCCCCAAATGCAGCCAATCAAATATCAATGGCTATCTCCATTGTGGGTCAAAATATCAAAAGTATTGAATGTGATCTATTTAATTGTTTGAAATATTTACCACTTTGGGCTATTTTAAGAATTGGTTTCTTGGTGCCATTAAAACTGTGTGGCCTCCAGGAACAGGTTTCTTCTGTCCATATGTGCATCCTTTCAGCCCTCCTTCATAATTTCATCTATTTCAATGCCGTTACTTCCTCAAATATTGAGGTGCTAAAATCCAAAGGTGATGGCTCCGCTATTATTGCTAATGAGAATAGATCATTATAAAATGTCAACAGATCTGTTCCATTATTTTTCTGCTTTTTTCTCCTACTTTCATTTGTAAATCCACTTGGGAGTAATCTGGCTTAGATGAGTTGAATGCCGAGGCGTCTGCAGGCTTCTTTTCTCCATAACTGCTTTTCATGTTTTTTGAAGTGATACCACTAACCTTCCATTCTACTCCTTGATGCTTCACAAATGAGCTTGTACTCACAGGCTATGTAGCTATATTTTACAAGGTAACAAATAAGAATTAAGCAAGGAGCGTAGTGAATCATACCCTGGAATTCAAAAGATCATAGTATTAAGAGACAGAAGGGAATTTAGAGCTGACTTTGTCTCCTATGTACACTTCTGATATTTAACTTTGGTCCTATTCAATCTGTTCTCCATGTAGTTGTCAGACTAACAACCCTAAAGTGTAGACTTAACAAGGTCACTTTCTTAAACGCAGTTTCAGTGATTTTCTATTGCCTTTAGGATAAAATACAAATTATAGTTTACCATTCAACGTTCCTAACAACTTGATGCATCACTTCCCCTCAGGTATTATTACTGTCAGCTAAAATTCACCTACTTTCTGTTCCCCATACTCAACATCTCATCTCCTTTTTCTATTTTCTTTTTTCCAGAAGCTTCTGTCTCTGCCTGGAATGCTTTATCTCCTCCCCTCTTCCTCTAGGAATCCCCATTTCCCTCAAATAACTCAGCTTAAGTACTACTTCCTTCAAGAGGACTTTCTTAAATTGTTATTAGTCTTTTTCCCCTAAAATTTTTATTGTTCAGATATTTTTTAATTGTATCCGAATCTTTATGACCCCATTTGGAATATTCTTGGCAAAGGATTTGCCCTGACCTTCTCCAGCTCATTTGACAGATCAGGAAACAGAGGAAAACAGGGTCAAGTGACTTGCCCAGGATCATTCAGCTAGTAAGGCTTGTAAGGCTAGATTTGAACTCAGGAAGATGAGTCTTTATTACTTCATGCCCAGCAGATTATCCACTGGGCCACCTAGCTGCACAAAAATTATTTTCTATTTACTTCAGTTTTATTTCGCATGTTGCATCTACCAGCTTAAGGGGAAGTGCTATCTCATTTTTGTCTCAGTATCCTTAAGGCCCAGATCACTGATGAAGAAAAATAAATACCTACTGCATGGAATTAAATCAAAGTCTAACCCCACTAATTTTACTGATTAGGAAGAGAAGACCAAGAAAATGAAAAAGACTTGTTCAAGACCACAATAGAAGTAAGCCACACAAGATTCCAGTGCTGGCCCTCATAATCTAAAAACTGTGTCTATCCTTACACCAAACCAAGAAGCTTTATTGAATTTCTCTTCAAGTAACCTCTTAATTCACATTTATGTATTTACTTTCTTGTATTTTAATCATGAGTTTGGGTGTGGTGGGTGGAAAATATAGAGAAAATACCCAGAATTTTAAAGAAGCCAGTACCACTGGGATAAGCTATTACATTATATGCAAACCGAAGAGTCTGTCTTTTCAAGAGAATAATGATCTCCTTTGAAGCTGAAACAGAAACAAACAAGCCATAGACACCACATTCCCCTTTCAAAAATGTCAAGATTTTTACAAATAGCAGGGAGATTAGATGTGACGGTGAGCAAAATAAGTTATTTTGCTCTTTGTATTTTAGTATAATTAAGTACCTCTGATTGAATCTTGCCTTTGTTGGTCAAGAGTCTTTACAAAGAGTAAAGTACAGAAGCAAGAGTTCCTTTAACTAGAAACAGTATATGTATTTGTATTGTCAATTACTTTAATGTGATTAAAGATCTTTGCCACCCATTAATGGGCCTGCCCATTAAGGGGAGTTTGATTAGAGAGGATTTGTGGGAAGCCCCAAACCTTTTGTAAATGAGGCACTGGTTCTCAGGGATTGTGATGCCCTCTGGCTCTTAAAAGGTATAAATAATCTGAGTTGAGGTTTTAGTTTGGGGCTTACTGACTGAAAGTGTTTGTTTGGCCAGATGAGGACTCTGGAGAGCTGCTAAAGGAGTCCAGAAGTTTTGAAAACCCAGATGTTGGTGCTTCCCTCTCTGGTAACCGTGGTCAGACAGTTAGACATATCTGTTGATGGTCAGGCAGAGAAAGTCTTGTCTGTTCATCTTTGATTTCTCTGTATTTTCTTTGAAGTTCAGGGTGCTGACTCCCCTGAGCTAGGTGAATGATATATGTACTTGGTTAAAGGAATGATACATGTGCTTGATTAAAGTAATTGTTAACCCCTTGAAAATTGCTTTCCTTTTATGAATGCAGATCTAAGAACCTGTGATAGCAGGCTCCCCTTTGTATGTTGGGGTACTTATTGTTTCATTAAGGTATGGTAATTAAAAAACTATCTCCCCCAAATTATTTGCAGCTACCTTATTTACTTGGTCTTTGAGTCCTGATTTGCAAAGAGTGGTCTAAAATAATACCTTCCCATTTGATATTTAGAGAATAACTGAGTACTTTCACTCAAAGTCTCTCTTTTTTATGGTCTTTCTCAAGTCTTTCCAGCATCACTTTCTTTATGAAACCTTCCCTCATCCCATCTACTTAAAATGTATACTTCTTTATCAAAGTTTCTTTGTCCATTTTGTTCTCATCACACTTTACCTTATGCTCTATGTATTTAGAAACATATCTTTTACCCTTGGTACTTTTAAAGTTCCTTAAAGGCAGGCACTTTTCATCTTCATAGCCTTAGGACCCAACACTGTACTTAGTAAATATATCCTTATCAAACATTGGTTAGATTGAATTGAACTTTAGAGGGAAATGCCATTGTTAATTTTCAAGAAAAAAAAAACAACAAAAAAAAACACTGCATTGGTAGAAAAAATATCTAGTATTAAGATGACCCAAGCCTAGAAACAGATTTCAATGAAACAGGGTGAAAACAGAATGAATACTAACCGCAAGAAGAACGTGATATAGACATCTTGAAGATCAAGCATATATTCCAACTTGTCTACCTACTAGCAGGAAAATGGAGTACTCTACTGGAGTTATTGAAATATGTCCATATATTTATATGGATAAACAATAAACACGAGAACCAAAGTAACCAGCACAAGTTTCAACCAAATCTGTATAGTTCTGCCATATGATGAGAGAACCATGGATTTCAAGGCAAAGGTGTAACTATGAAATTGCTCACATTGAATCTGAATTCTGGTTCATCCTGAAGAGGCGGAAGGAAGGAATGGAATAATTATTTTATATTGATTACTATGTGCCAGATATTGAGCTTTATTTTTTTTTAAATTAGTCAACCAACATTCATTAAATAATAATTATATATCAGACACTATGCTGGGGATACAAAGAAAAACAACAAGATTTGCCCTTAAGGAGTTCATATTCTAGTGTAATGATGATGGATTTAGAGTCAAAGAATGTTTCCTGAATTCTGGAACTGTATGTCCCTTGTCAAGTAATTTAACCTCTCTGAAATCTCGTTGCCTCATCTTTAAAATGAAGAGATTGTATGACTTCTAAGATCTTTTCCAAATATAAATCTATGATACCATGGTGGTCAGTTGCTATGATCTTTTTAAATAGCTCATTTGATCCTCACAACAACCCTGTGCGGTAGATGCTAGTAAAATCTCCATTTTATAATTGAGGAAACTGAGACAGACAGAACTTTAATGACTTGGTTGAGATTATACAGCTAATAATTGTCTGAGGTTAGATATCAACTCACATTTTCCTGACTTCAGGCCCAGCAGTCTATCCACAGTTTCAGCTAGCTACTCAAAGTAGCCTAGTGTCCAGTGGAAAAATATGTGAAATCTTTTTGTCTCCTATCTGGCAAAGAAATATATAGAAGTCCAGATGTGGCAGATGGATCTGAAAATTGTCAAAATACAGGCCTGCCCTCAAAAAAGTCACACTCTAATGGTGGAAACAACAAGCAAATAAGTTAAGATACAGGATAAATTGAAAATAATCAAGTCATAGAATTGAGATGGGTTGGGAGGGCTTCCTTTAGAAGATGATATTGTAGGTGGGTCTTAAAGAAACCTGAGGAATCCAGTAGGTAGTAATGAGAAGGGAGATCATTCCAAGTATGGGAAAAAGTCATAGAAAATGTCTAGGAATGAGAAATGGTGGATCTGGTTCATGGGATAGCAAGGAGGTCATTGTTTTTGGATTGAAGCATAATGGTTGCTACTAAGCATAATTGCATTGCAATCTAGGAGGCAGGGCATTAAACTTCAAACAGAGGATTTTGCATTTGATCCTGGAGACAATAGGAATCCATTGGAATTTATTGATTAGGGCATTAACATGGTCTGATCTATGCTTTTGAAAAATCACTTTGGTAGCTGATTAGACGATAGATTGGAGTGGGGAAAGACTTAAGGGAGGCTGACACAACAGCTGTCTATTGAAATAGTTCAGATGTGAGGTGATGATTGCATGTACCAGAATGGTGGCAGTGTCAGAGTAGAGAAGGGAATGTATTAGAGAGAAGTTGCAAAGGTCAAATCAATATCTTTGGCAACATATTGGATATGGAGGTAAAAAGGAAATGGGAGGGTGGGATTTGAGGACAGTATTGCCCCCCACAATAATAGGGAAGTTAGGAAAGGGGGAGAAAGAGGAAAAGATAAGGAGTTCATTTTTGGAAATTGTAAGTTTAAGATGTCTACTGTACATTTTAGTGGTTGTTTAATCAATGTTTATTGATTTACTGGCAAAATCAATGAATGAATGAATATTATATACCCCATCCTTAGTTTTACATTTTATAAACTTTAACACATTTTGATCTTGAGATTTCTACAGTTACAGATTTATTTTTATATTGATCATGTCTTAGATTGACTGCTTCTTGGTGACATCTGGAGGGGATACTTTCACTTAATCAATAACATATCTCCAAATCATACTGTCATATTGCTTACTTCTGGGAAAGTTTCCCCAAGACACCTAATTTCAATCATACTAATTGCATGTCTTCTTAATTATTTGTTTTCCTAGAAGGTTTTTAGAACTTATTGTCCTTCAAGGTCTACTCTGAATTCTTAACTGGGAGGAGTAGTTCTTAAGCATTTCCCCCATGCCCAGCACTGTCCTGGGAATTAAAGAGGGTAAGAGGAGAAGTGTAAGATGTGCATCCTGATTTATGGGTTTATGGAACCCAAATGGATTGGGTTTATCATCTAACTGAAGAGACAACTAACATGTATGATTGGAAAGCAATCAGTCAGCCCTTAATCAGTACTAAATAATAGTAAAGACTTGAACTGTGAGACAAGAAAATGGAGATTATTAGGATCAGAGCAGTAACAAGAGACATGGAACTTCAATTCATACTTTTAGAACGCCATACCTATGAGGGAAGAATCAAATGATGAGTGATCTAAGGCAGTAACAGTAGAAATGGAAATAAAAGGACACATGGAGAATTTGGCTTTTCTGATGTATCAACATCATAGTTTAGTCCTTTCTGACATTGAGCTTTCATCATGGTAATTTATAGTCTTGAGGCCACTTTAGGAAGTTAAATCTAATAACTCATTTGTTTAATAATATTAGGCAAATGAGGCCAAATGACATTGAATTGCCTTTGTGTAGTACCACTGTCTGATACATGGCTTTTTACTAACTTGGAGTCTAATCTTATCCTTACGCATCATCCTTTTCAAGATTAGGATGTGATCTGTGCAATGGAAATTTAGGAGACAAACCATTCTCAAGGAATCATTCAGTTGTTTTGGCAGGAGACTTCTCACTCTTGACCTGAAGTTGACCTAGAAGTATACAAAATGTCTACAATCGACTTAATCTAACAGCTGTAAAGACACAAAAATGACAATTAAGGGTGATCTGATTTACTTCAACCCTTCAAAAGACTGATTTAGCCAGTGCGGACACTTATTTCACTGACATAGATGGAGACCCCTTCTCCCCTTGACTTGTAACATGTGACTTCTCTCGAGTTTCCATAGCTTAAAAATAACAACTGTAGCAACAATAACAAGAGCAAAACATGAAAATCATCCCCTAATATTAAGGATTAATAGTAATAAGCTTCTGTGGACACATTTCTTTACACTTAAGTAGACTGAGCCTTGCAAAATATAGATGTGGTGGCATTATAAAAAGTTACACTTGAAGTCCTTCTAGCTAGATATAAACTTCCAACATTTTCTCTCAATTACATAGTCCTCACCAAACCAGGATTAGATTCAGGACAATATGAGGTTATTGAACTAAGAATACCAGTGAAGTAGGCATCCTAACTCTATTGTGTGAGATGTGTGAGGGGTGTGTGTGTGTGTGTGTGTGTGTGCGTGTGTGTGTGTGTGTGTGTATGAGAGAGAGAGAGAGAGAGAGAGAGAGAGAGAGAGAGAAAGAGAGAGAGAGAGAGAGAGAGAGAAAGAGAAATAGAGAGAGAGAGAAAGAGAGAGAGAGAGAGAAAGAGAAAGAGAGAGAGAAAGAGAGAGAGAGAGAGAGAGAGAGAGAGAGAGAGAGACAGGGAGGGAGACAGTGAGGGAGACAGACAGAGACAGACAGAGACAGAGAGAGAGGAGGAAAGAACAAGGAGAGGGAAGGGGAGGGAGGAAGAGAGGGGAAGAGAGACAGAAACAGAGAGACAGACAGAGATAGACACACAGAGAGAAAGGAGTATGCTGAAGATGTGGCAGGATGCCCATGTTGTTCTTGTCGAGATTTCTGTAGAAAGAAGAATTATCTCCATAAATGGGCATAGATACTGGGTATGTTTATGAGTATAGACTGTTTGATCTCCTTAGGACCTGTGTGATGGAGAGGAAACTTGGCGGGGAGGTGATCAGCCCCCTCTACAAAAGTGAGAAATGGACTAGCATTAAATCTTAGTTCCTAGTCCTCACATCCACATCAACCTAGACTGTAAGAAGCCAGCTTTCTCGACTCTGACTCACAAACTTTAAGACAAGATTTAGTACCAGACTGATCTGAAGGTAAAGATTCATGGCTTGAGAGTAACCAGTCATGATGGAGCGCTTCACTTACTCAGACAAGGCTGCAAATTGTCTGTTCATGTGAACTGACAGCACTTCAGATCACTGAATTGCTCAGCGGTGAAGTAGGAGAGTTTGTGTTGGAGTGAAAATAATTCAGACACATAAATACTTTACAACACCATAGAAATGTGATAGTTGAGTAAAGAAGCAAGTAATTATTACAGGCAAATGACTTAACTGAAGAAATTTTATTTCTCTTAGATGGTTATTTTGTAGGTGATTGAATATAGGAAAGATATGAAGTTTTACATAATACGTTCACATGCTCAAATAGAGATATGTTTCTCACCTCTGATATATGTTGGTGACTGGGTGACTCTGGGCAAGTCACTTATCTTGATGCATAGGCTACTTGCCAAGACTATACTCTAAATTGGAGAGAAGATACTGACCTGGATTGGGAAAGGTAATTCGTTTGTACTAGAATTCTCTATACCAACAAAATTGTAAGTTTTGCCCCTCACATATGCACATGTGCATGTGTGCATGTAGGATTGATCTATGTTTGCATATATGTATAGGCATTATAATTGCCCAAATTAAAACACTTCAAGAAAAACACCAAGGCAGAACTCTGAGTCAATGACACTTTATTAAAGGATCTATCCCCTCTGTTGAAGTGGACCTTGGATCTTCCTTATGATTTGAGATGCTGCTGGTATCTAGGACACACGGTAAAACACAGAATCTCACTAGTTGGTAGACCATGCTCTTGAGGGCCAAAATGAAATTTCGGGGTGGTGAGTCACAGTTGGATAAAGCACAGGACATCTCCACTGACTAAGTGACCATAAGATGGTCACCTGTTTATATTGGACAAGACAAAGTAGTCTGGAGGTACAAAAATAATTTGGAGGATTTTCCAAATAATCAAGGTATCCCACCTGTGGAGGGTTTGGACATGAAATTTGGGTAAAACAGGGTGGAAATATCTTTGCCAGCAGTCTTGTAGTTCACAAGTGAGCTTCATACCTGGTAAACAAGTAGTGAAATTACATTAAAGTTAGAGACCCATTATAAAGGCCTACTATAAGAACCTGTTTTGTCCAATTGCCCCTATATGATTTATGTAAAATATCAAACAGATTTATATTGATTGGAATAGAGGAGTCCAAATGAATCATTTCTCACATTTGTATATGTACATGTATCTATCTATTCAAGAGGAATATACAAATATTTGGTGAGCTTCTTCCTCTGTCAAATTTGACAGAAATTAACTTAAGAAGTATAAAAGTATTTCATTCAATTGCCAACTAAAATAAGATGAGAAGATAATGCGCAAGCCAGGATCATTTGACTTGTCTGCCTACACTTTAATCACATAACCCTGTATCATACAGGATTGTGTTAGTTAATGGCATCTCATGAATCTATGAACATCTAGCAAAGAGCAGAGGAACAATTCAATGGAGGCTTTTCTGGCTTTAGACAAAACAATACTGAAAATTGTAACAGGAAATAACCTTTATTTGTATGCTTATTTTTCTTAATTAAATAATATGCTGCATGGGAGAAAGGGACTTATCTCATATCTTTTGCATCCTTCCTATACTTCCCCAAATATCTTGTTATTATAGGCATGAAGGTGACCTTGGGTTCTCAAACACTGTGTTGGCAAAATATACTATCTGACAGATCTTACTGACCTGCAAATCTTTCTAGCTTAAGTCTAAGCAAAGGATGCAAAGTGTGTTACTGAACTTGGGAGAGGCATAGCTAAATTCAGACTTATGTCTAGGAGGTTGACTACCAGATTAATGTTGTTGACATTGTTGCTATCACTAGTATTGTTTTGCTGTTGTGATCATCATTTAACGATGGTGTGATTCATTCTACTAAGACATGGAAGAACTGTGATGTGCAGTGGTAGGTGAAGGGCCCACACTAAACAATCTTTGGAAATATCCTTTCTATCACTCTCCCCTTCAGTCAATAAATAAGCATTTATTAAGTATGTACTATGTTCCAATTACTCTTCTAGGAGTTGGGTATGTAAGTACGAAGAACGAAATAACAGTCATTACTCACAAGGGGTTTCTACTTTACCATGATTAGTATAGTTTCCTTGGTTAAGTACAGACTCAGAAAATATTGGTTATAAGTGAAGCTGCTGAGAACATGTTTTCAGAAGTCAAAGAAACAGAGTTTCTTCCCCTTATTTTTTCCAGTGTTTGTTGTTGCAATCCACAAGTGTTTATGTCACTGGAATATAATTACTCTGAAACAGTTTTGTCTTCAGTATTTCTGGTTTCAAGGTTGTACTCAAGGTTCAATCTAGATACTTCAAATTATATCTTGTTTACTTTTCTGTATGTATTGTTCTATGGATATAAATGTTATGAGGTATTGTCCACTTGGCTAACAATCATAATTTTCTCTATTATAGCAGTCTGTGATAAGCCCAGATTCTTTTTACTTTACTTTATTTATTTTTGTTACATTTTAAGTTCTGTATTATCTCCTTCCTCATCCCACACTAGTGAAGGCCACCATATGATGCACACACATATGTACATACATATGCATATATACACATACACACATGTGTAGAAAACGTGTGTGTGTGTATGGATTTTGCACTCTAACAGTTCTTTCTCTGGAGGTAGATAATGTTTTCCTTCATAGATCCTTTAATGGTGAGCCTTATAGACAAAACTTAAGAAAAGAAGAGGAGTGGGGAGGAAGCATGAACAAGAGAAGACAGAAGTAAGGAAAGTCTTCACATCAACTTCTCAATTCATATCGAGATTTGGAAGTCAGATGAGTTTGCTTTTCTCTAGCATTTTAAGTTCACCTGGACGGACAGATGCATTTTCATACACAATGTGACTTAAACAGATGGGAATTTTATTTGTCAGTTGCACAGTAAAGAACACAAAGGTTACCACATCTGCTATATCGCATATGAGAAAGGAAAAATTAAAAACAATCCATAAATGAACTCTTTTTCTAGCACAATGAAGAGTTGGAAAAGATCCCTGGTGGGCTAAGAACAATTTCTTTCCTCCTCAACATTAGCAATATTTGCACAACGTATAAACCAATTGCAACCCTAGTCAGCCAAAGCATTGCCTTGTTTTGTTTTATTCTGCTTCATCCATTTCCTTTCATCCACGTCTACCATTTCTTCATTCCCTGGCACTGGAATTTTACAATTCCCTCAGAGAGCTTTACAGAGGAATCAGATTGACCCAGATATGGAGTGACCAAAGTGAAGAACTCACAGGCATATAGAGTTACAACTTATTGTTTTGTATTTTATTTGGTTTTCACGAATCTTTATTTCAGTACATCAAGGAGTAGTAGCTCTGTTTTTGTGGGGACGCCATCCACCAAGATCACAACGCCTGTATAATTTAAGAAGTGGACTTTTAAAAATTATTATTGATTTTTAACAGTTGTTTAATTTTTTTTACGTTCTGCATGCTTCCCCTCCCTCTCATTCTCCCCCACCTATCAATTATACATGTGAAATTATGCAAAACATATTTCCATGGCAAAAAAAGAATAAAGAAAGAAAATGGAAAAACTGTGCTTCAGTTTGTATTGATACTCCATTAGCTGTTTCTCTGGAGGTGGATAACATTTTTCATCATTAATCCTTCAGAGTTTTCTTGGATCAAGAGGTGGTCTTAGAGAGTTGCTCTGGAGTCAGTCTGATAATAAGCTTCTCCAAATTTAGTTATTAAAGTCATTTAACCTTAACCTGTCTAAACTCCAGTCTCCTCATCTGTAAGATGGGGATGATAAATACTTGTTGAATTCAATACCCATAGTGAGTTGAAACATGGCATGGTATCATGTAGTGGTCCTCAAAGTGTGATCTAGGATCCCCACTGAGAACCCCTTTAGGACTCAGGCTGTGAGTTCAGAACTATTTTCACAATAATATTTAATTATATAAATTTATATAATACAGTATCCGTAAATGTATTCAACATAAACAAAAGCTCTTTTGGGTCTTCAATAATTTTTGTGGCTGTAAATGGATCCTAAGACTAAAATTTTTGATAATTATTGGTGTCATGGATAAAGAGCAAGATTTGCAGTCAGAAAGACCTGGGTTCAAATTTCCTTTCTGATACCAACCAACTGTGTGCCCATAGTCCAACATTATATATTATATAGGAATCCCTTCAGCATCTCTGACAGATATCTAGTCTCTACTTGAATATTTATAGTGAAAGGAAAATTGATGCCTCAAGAAGTAGTACATTCCATTTCTAGACAGTTAACATTAATAGAAAGTTCACTTTAATTTTGAGTTAAAATCTTCTTACCTGCAATTTCTAACCAATGGCTTTTGCTTTTAGAAGATATACTAAGTAAGTCCAATCATTCTTCAAAATCATAGCCCCTTCCATTATCTTAAGATCTCATGCCTGGCTAGATTAAAAGTTCTTGAGGGCTATGGTAAATTTATTTGTTTTTATATAATATCCCAACCTTCACTTCGGTTATAATACCACACTGGGGCTATATAGCTAGAAACATTCAGTAAACAGTCAGTTAAAGCACAGAGACATATTACTCACTAACAAGAATAGGAAGAAAGAGAAGAAAAAGCAGAGTCTCCCTTGCCCAATCACCAAAAAAATGATAATTACCAGATGCATGGAGGAAAAAACTGCTGTCTATTCATTTGAGCTTATGGGATTCTAGTAGTGTTATTGGTGTGTTGGTTTCCCATGGCTGATCAGTAGGGTTTATAAGTCCTCTCTCTTGGTCCACATAGGCACTCTCTCGGGTGTTATTTTTTATATGGCCACTCTCTTTACACATATGGCTTGGTTTTCCGTTCAAGAAGGCACTGGAAAAGAAACAGGAAATAGCTTGCTTCCCGTATTAGTCAATTCCAGGTCATCACAGTCTCCTCTTATCAAGCTAACTATTCATTTGCCTAGAACATTTAGGTCTAAGTTTTTCTGTTCTGGGAAGTGATAAAACCAAATCCATATTTCTTTCATCAAATGAAAGAATAGTCAAGGAAACACCCCTGGAACATACACAAATGTGTATGTGTATATATGTATGATGCATATATTACATTTGAATATAAATATATATGCATACATCTCTCAATTAACTCAATGTAAACAATACATACATGTATATATATACATATATATATATATATATATATATACATATGTCTGTATGCTATAATTGTAAAATCTATTTCCCAGCCTTTTCTCAAGATTCCCCATCCACACGTACTTTTCTACTGTATCTGTGTAATGAAACACCTATATCATCAATGCAATTTTTAACTTCATTTTTCATAAAAATAGCTTTAAGGATGGGAGAAAAAGAAAGGTAAAGTACATTTTAAGAAACTAACTCACAAAAATAAGTTTTTAGAATTCATATAACTCTCTGTTGAGAAAGAAGAAGCAACTGAACAAGGAGGGAGTAGAGAGTGAAAAATTACCAGCCTCAGTTCTGTTTCTGTAGATGAATTCATAGGGAAAAAAAGGTCTGCTCAAAGATTTGTCATGGTCCTGGAGTCTGGTGTTGGTGGTTTTCTCTTCCAGCACTGCTTCTACTTCCATAATGATTTCTCACCACAGCTTTTGCTTGAGGCTTCCAATTCACTGCTTGTCTATCTTAGAATGTTTCTTCCTCCAAGATATCCCTTGTATTCAACTCCATTTTTGCCATAGATGCCTTGGAATACTCTGTGCATTTACAAACTCTCTTTGCATTAAGATGGGAAGAGAGGAGTCAACTTATGATCGAAGACTGACCAATCAGTCCAAGATTAAGGACAACTCTCTAGAGGATCAAGAAGGGCAGTATTAGGGATTTCTAACTGACCTTCATGCCTATACTTTTGATGTCCTGTGTGGGTTTACGAAAAATTCCAACAAGTTGAAAATATACCCTAGCCATTATGTTTGAAATTCCCATCAATAACTTCATGAGTTACAGACTTGTCAAAAGCCTACATTTTACTTAGGTTAAAATTTTTATGCTACCTTATAGGAATAATATAGTTCTTAACACATTAGCTAACTAATATATTCAATAGATAACAAATTCAAATCAGCAGATAAGACATTCAGTAGATAAGATGTGTATTTATAAATTTTACCTTGGGGGGTCCCCAAAATGACCACAGATTTTGATTACCTGATTATTTTTTCAAATCATGTCTCTTTAAAGGTGCTTTTGAGTGAATATTGTTGTTAGAGTTTCAAGAAAACAGCTAGTATCGCCATCTATTTCAACTTGCATGCAAGTTTCGATTATTTTATTAAGGGAGAAATCAAGCCCCTCAAAATTTCTCAAAGATGAAGTTCTGGTAGTAAGTGCTGCCTGCCTACAATGTGAATAAAGCATTCCTATGAAAATCTTAAATATCTTTATTTTTAGGATCTTAAATTGCAAACTCAACATTCTATTGTAATTTGGGGCATTTAATTTCCTCGCTATTTTATGTCTAAGAAAAAAGAAAGCCCAAGAAACTGTAAAGTTAAAAAAATAAGATATTTACTCTGTGCCTTGATAGAGTTACCTAACTTTATTTGCATAGCTAAGTTCATTTTCAAATAGACTACAGTTTCAAAACAAACAATAATATCTCTGCCACGGTATGCTGAGGTATGATTATACCATTTAAAATTCACTTTTATTGTGCATATATGAAATCTGGGTTTTGATAGCAGAGCTATTTTTTTCAAACTCATAACAATTTCATTCCTCATCTTAAAGTTCTAAGGTTCAACTATATTTGAATTAGCCATAAAAAAATCATAAGTATTTTTCCATAGGAAAGTATTTTTTCCTCTATCTTTCATAACTCAAAAATGACTAAAGCAGTTTAACCTCTAAAAAGGGAAGGGAGAAAATCCCTACAACCTTTTGTTCAGAGACAGGGTCAGAGAAGTTTCAACATCACAGGATAATTCCTTGACAAAATATGAGCAGGTCAGAATAGAGGGCAATACTGACTGTTGCTCTGAAACTTTGACAACATTATTCACTCAAAAGCACATTTAGAGAGACATGGTCTAGAATAAAATAATCAGGGGCTACAAATCTGTAGTCACTTTTGGGTCCCCACAGTAAAATTCACAAAGACCCATTGTGTGTGTTCTTCATCTACCTCCTACCTTATTAGGGGTGAGGGGAACACAGGGAAATGGAACAGAATGTTACAGTCAAAGACAGATAACAATGTGGTGGTTGAAAGAATATGTTCCCACTGCAGAATAAATGGGGTTGGTTCTAAGGTGAAATTTTGTATCTTACTGAAGAAGCCTTGTCTTCCAGGTGTTTGAAGTCAGAGAGATCACAGGATTGCTCTGGTTTCAGAACAAATGTTATATGACTTTCTGTACTGTGTAATTCCCATCATTCTATAGGGAACATGGAGCATATGATGATTTGGATTCAAAATGTTGCAGACCCAAAATAGAAGGTAAACTCCCCTGCTGCTTTCTGTTCATTTGTGTATTAGGAGACGAGGATGTCAGAACTTCTGATTGATTTTGGTGGATTCTCTGGGTAATGTGATGAAATGCTAAAGACCTTTATTAGAATAGAGTATCTCCCATTGAACTGGACATATACACTTGGCGCCTTGCTCAGTAGTATGGCCCCATTCTAAGAAAACATAATGAGTTTTTCTGATTATTTCTCAATAAGAAAAATGGGCAGTGTGAAGCCTCACAAAGTCTCATGTAACCTCTTCTAGTAGATGGGGACCTAGAAAAATCAATCAAGGGATTTTTGTAATATTTACTACCCTTGTGGAACTTTCTGCTGCAACGGTACAGGGGATTAAGAGTTTCTGCTCCAAAAGTCACATGTTTGGGAGTCATCATCGCTTTTCAAGCAACTACCCTTTACAACATGGTCCTCTATAGCATGGCCTTGCAGAGTCATTTCTTTCAAAGGAACAAATTGTTATACCATGGGATATGTGGTTTCATAGTATAAGTCATATACACAATAGGTAAGTTACTCTGTCAGAGTCTCATATTATTCAATTCTTGTAGTTGTTCTGGGCAGAATTTTTACTCCTCTAGGTTCCTCACCCTATTATCCATCCCAACCAGAGCTAAGCAAAAGTTTCTAATATCTTCATACTCTTCCTTCCTTCTCATATGACTGAACAGAGTTGACATTCACTTCTTGTGAATGATGGGAGAAAGGCAGAGAAGGGGGAGAACAGAAGTTTCTGTAACAGTAGGGAAATCACTACATCACAATACACAAGCTGATGGGTCAGTATATGTGCTATTAAGTGGGAGAGGAACAGAGAGAACACTCTATGGAGAATGTTCTATACTGCTAATTTATACAGCTGTTAACTTGTTTTTCTTCCTTTCTTATCCTGTGGAAACAGCTGTATTTGCTCTATGTTGGGCTCATAATCTCTTTTTCTGAGGTTTGGATTTTGTGCATTTTTAAAAATTTGTTGAGAGTTTTGAAGATTGGGGAAAGTGTTTAGTCTTCCACTTTATTAGTCATGTGACCCGGAACTTCCTGTAGATTGTTAAAGGAGATTTTTGAAAGAGAAACATTGGTGACCCAGCTGGAGGCAACTCATTCACCCTTAATGCTATTTGCTTTTCAAAACAACTCCCATTATAGGATAAAGGCGCAACTCGTAGGAACAGCTTCTTCAAAATTAGACAGTCAATCAATAGACATTTATTAAATGTCTAATATGTGCTGGGTGCCGTACTAAGCACTTGGCAACACTTCTGCTTAATGGAAATACAAACACACATTCCTTGATGAAGAGAAGGCTCAATCTGATAACCGCATGCATAGAGGTAGAGTGGAATGGACGGCCAACTGTGTACATTGAGAACCTCGTAGAGAGGAACAAGTCCGTTATCTGATATTTACAATAACCTCTGATGCTGAGTGGGATTCAATGTACAAGAGAACAGAATAAAGCTACACTTTTTCTTTAACTTCTGGATCTGAAGCATCATTTCACCTGAAGCCCTGTGTTATCTCCTAAATTCTTAATGTATAGGGTACTGAAATTGGAGGCAGGAAGACCACTATTCATATTCCTGCATCAGGCACTTAGCTATAATTTAATTTCTCTGTGCTTGTTTCTTTATCTGTAAGATAAAGAGGTTAGACTCTATGACCTCAAAGTTCTGTTCAGCTATAAATCTATGATCCTTTAATGCTATGATCCCAAACTGGAAAGTTAGTATAACCCTCATGTTTGGAATTTTCTCCTTCCACACCATCATTTCATGGTTTCCATGTCTTCCTTTGTGCTCTAAAATCCTACATTCTACAAACAAACAAAAACCTTTTCTTTATTTCCCTTAATCCTTATCCTGGTATGTATCTTTTTTACACATAGTTATTTACATGTCTCACTCCTCTATACCCCATTAGACTCTCAGGCCATTGAGAGTAAGGATTGGCTTTTTGCCTTTCTTTGAATACCCCATATTTAAGCAACATCTGATGCACAGGAGAAATTGAATAAATCCTTTCTAGCTTTTTTGTTGATGACTGTTTCTTCCCTGACCAGTATCATCATTACATTTCATTATAAAATCCTTCATGACAACCAATTGTTTTTCATAAGCCCTTCTAATTGGCCTTGACTAAACTTTAAAAAACATTTACTTGACAACTTT